>CM073484.1:16079166-17292500 GCA_037074505.1 Albizia julibrissin
TTTCAAAGCTTTATTTGAAGCTCTTTAAGTGTAGTTTTATATAAAAATACTCGATTTTAAACGCCACCACTACACCATTCCCAGAATTTTTCCAAACACCAACTGTTTCAGATGTTCTTCCAGAAAATAGGGCAGACATTCAAAAATGCATATCTCCCAATATACTTGCCCAAAAATTAAAAAATACCCATTAAATTAAATATATATGTCTCTAATTTAACTCTGGAAATTTTTAGAATTTTTGGATAAGGTTTTCCCTATGAACAATTTCGCACAACATCACTGTTTCAGATTCTTTCCAGAAAATAGGGTGTATCTTTAATAATTCATATCTCATAGCATACTTGTCAAATTAACAATTATGACCTATCAAGTTAAAGGTATATGTCTCTAATTTTAGAATGGAAAGTTTTATGGTCATTGGATAACATTTGACCACTCAAAAACACGTCACCATAACACTGCCTCCAGAAAATAGAATACACATCATTTACCCTTTAACTTCTAAAAATTTTCAATTCATATACAAGCGTCCAAAAATCATGAAAACTTGCATACCCACACAATTTTTCCTCCTAAAGCCAATGGAAGTATCAAAATCATCAAATTCTTACTCCTTCTCCACGTCAAAACAGGGCAGAAAATCAGATTCTTAGGTGCAATATGTTGTTTTCTTGTTTTCTCTTGCCTAATCACTTCCTTGCTACTCCTAATCAAATGATTAGCTATTTAAATACTCATTAGACATCATTTAACCATTAAAACACTAATTTAAACCAGTATGAACAATACCCAACCTTCCCAAAACTCATCCAAACAACAAATCAATCGATTAAAAAGGAAGCTTACGCTTACCTCTACCCGTTTCCACAAACGGTTCGAAATTTCGGCAAGGGAGACGACACCAAACACCTCCAAATGAAAATCCAAAACCGTAGGAATGAAGATCTCGATGAGTGGAAGAAGTTTCCTGAAGGGTACTTTGAGAGAGGATGTCGTTTCGGCAGTGTTTCGGAGGAAAGAACTTCCTCTCTCCTCTTCCACCATTTTTGTCTCTCTCTCCCTCTCTCTTCTGGTTCTTTTCCCGTGAAAATAAGCTGAAGATGATGATGAATTAATGGTTAAATCAGGTGCTAAAATATTTTCACGTGTCAACACCTGATTGGCTCGAATATTGAATTTTCGCACAAAATGCCAAATTCTGCAGATTTTCCATTAACTTCAAAAATTCATATCTAATTGTACAAATTTCCAATTGAAGTGATTCTAAAGGCTATGCGACCCTTATTGAGTCTAGTTTTAAGGAAAAATATAATATTTGTCCAATTAGAAGCTCACTCTTCCCAGAATTTTAATCTTTGAATGTTGTCCCAAAAAATAATTAATTTCGCTGGCCTAACTTCAAAAATTCATTTCTCTTTGTATACAACTTCAAATGAATTATATGACCTATCAAATTAAAGCTTGATAAGTCTACTTTTATTCTGAAAATTTTCATAATTTTTCACCATCATTTACCCATCAAAACATGTCACACAATCATCACTGTCATACCGGGAATTTCACCGGTGGCAAAATTACTTTGTGTTCCACTTTACTATATTATGTGTGACTTCCAGTCACTTTGTTTTGTTATTCCCCGAGCTCTTTAGCTCACCAATATAATTATTTTTAATATCCAAGGATATAAAAGAATTTTGGGGAATTTAAACATACCTCATAGGGACATTTGCTAAACCGGAGTCTAGCAGTCCACTTAATCCAGGCTTAATCTTATGCCTCTAGTCCCAAAATTCGGGATATTACAGTTCTCCCCCCGTTTAATAAATTTCGTCCTCAAAATTTTGACATCAAATGGTACAATCTGTACCTCGGAGAACCATTTTTAGACATTTAGTCTATCTTTCTCCCATTCTAATTCTTTCATTATGTACTCACTATGTAGTACTTTCATTCATTTTGTACCTAGTATATAGCTCTCACACAGGACTCACTAGTCTGACCTCACAGCGCTTGGTTTCTTAGGCCTCACTGCCCCTTCGAGACTATCATGAATAATCTTTTGTGCATACTAGGCTTTACGGCCTCTTTGGGATTCACCCATATCATACTGTATGCACATCAACCCTTACAGCTTATTCAACTTCCAAGACGCTGGATATTCTGGCTTTACAGCCTAGGGATTTACCCTCTATGCCATAGGCATCTCAGGCTTACTGCCTCTGCTACAATCTAGTACAATCTATACACTCTATCAATCTCAATATATTTTTCTGGACACATTGGTCCATGTCACTGTACTCGGTAACAACCATAACACTTAGACATATAGGTCTTATAGGCCCCGGACATTTGTCCAATACAAACTTACATCTCAGGTCTTATTGCATCAAGCCTCTACTAGGCTTCATTTTCAATACATCTCACATTTTTCCAGCCTAAGGATTCACTATCACACTAGGTCTTATGGCCTTAGGACATACCGTCCATCATCCTTACTGAATACGGCCCTCCCATTAGGCCCACTGCAGAGCTACCCTCATTGGGCGCCCCCTGCAGCCACACGGGAGTCTGGCCTACACCCCCTGGCTCACCAGGCATGAGTGCGACAAGCTTATGGGATAATCACACCCATTATGCCTCAAAGGAGACCTTTTAAGGTATCAAGCACGCAACATTCGCCACTAAAACTACGCTCGACAAACCCTGGTATCATTTTTATGTAACGGACTGCCCCACCAGGCCCACTACAATGGCACTCGGCTCACGCTGCAGTCGCACGGGACATCCGACCAACTTCCACCCCTCCACGGGGTTCAACTTTTTGTGTAACGGACTACCCCACTAGGCCCACTACAACGGCACTCGGCTCACGCTGCAATCGCACGGGACATCCGACCAACTTCCACCCCCCACGGGGTTCAACTTTTTGTATAACGGACTACCCCACTAGGCCCACTACAACGGCGCTTGGCTCACGCTGCAGTCGCATGGGACATCCGACCAACTTCCACCCCTCCACTGGCTCAACTGTTTATGTTACGAATTGCCCCACTAGGCCCACTACAACGGCACTCGGCTCATGCTGCAGTTGCACGGGACATCCGAATAACTTCTCATATCAGGCTCTATCTCTTGCTACTCAAGCCATTCATACTCTTATGCAATGTTCACGAAGCATGCTAAACAAACCATATTATGAGAAGGGAACCAATGTGCAAACGAATTGGCAGCAATTAGCTTAAGGATGACAACTGATGGGCGTGGCTGGCGTACACCTCCTCGGGAGGTTGAGGATTTATTGAAGGATGATTGTGAGGGAGAGGATTTATCCAAGGATGATTGTGAGGGAAGGTCCCCCCCCAAGATTAAAGGTCTGTTTGGGATCTTATTTGGGATTAAAAAAAGTTCATTTATCATGTATAAGCTCCTTTGACTTACTTATAAGTGTTTGGGAATCTATTGGAGTTTAATGGGCTTTAGGTGAAAAAATAATTTTTTTTTATAAGCTCACTCACACAGCTTAAAAAAAATCTATTTCTCCCACCATCAATCCAAACACAAATCATATTAACAATATGACTTTTTTTTTATTTAGTTTCTACAAAAACCACATTAAAAAATCATTTTCCCACTACATTTCTAAACAGACACTAAATGGATAGCTGGGCATATGCCCCTTTGTTCATTTAAAAAAGAGAGAGAGGGAGTATTATGTGGCCCTTTTTTATCTTGCTGAAAAAGGTTGTTTTTTTCCAAAATCTGGTTAGGTTGTGAGATGAGATTGGACCCCTCGTATTTTCTAAATATAATCCTTTATTTAAAATTAGATATAAATTATATTTAGGTATTGTTAGACTTAATTTAAAAACAATCTTTTGAACGTGGTTCAACTTTAAATTTACTTTACCAATTTAGGATCCTGTAAATCTTTAAATATTGCTGCTATTAGTTGTATGATTATCTTAAGTTATTTGTTATTGAAAAATTATTTGATTTCTTTCAACAATTTTTTTTTAGAATAAAAATGAATACATTAACAGAATATATACATAGGTTCCTCTGTCGAAAAAAAGAAAAAGAAAATCAAGATCAACATTTTTTTGTTATTGAATCTAGTTGATTTCTTTTCTTGCATATCTGAACTTTCTTGTGTTCTTTTTTTTCATATTCAATTCTAGGGTTTTTTTTAAAAAAAAGTGGCAAGCATGTCCTAGATTTTTCAGGTTTCTGTTGATTTTTTAATTATTTTTTACTCATTTTAACTCCAGCACTCTTTCTTGATTCACTGAAACGCTACAAGCACTGCATCGAAGTTCCATTTCTCAATTTCATTGAATCATCGATACTTTCTTCTATGAAATAATTTTAGTCAAGTTTAAGAATTGATAAGTGAAGCTACCATAAAATTCCCAAAATTAACTTCATTTGTGTCTATCTTTGATAGCTTTTAATCTTCTTATTATAATCAGTTGTTATGCACCTTCAAAAATTTAAATTGTGGTTGTTGTCACCCTAACCTTATATGCATCTTGAATCCCACTAGATATTTTACAAGTGGTGTTTTCTGCTTTCTCACAAGTGGTATTGGTGGATTTATTTTTATTTGAGTATATGACTTCTTTTGGCATCATAATATTATACAACATGTGACTTCTTTTGTACTTTATATACCAGTATTTATATAGTATTACATTCTTTTGTAAAATATTATAACTACTATCTGTTTTACTTTAATTACATAAATCTCCTATTTATTTTGAAAACATATACTTAAATCTAAACCGTTAACTTTATTAAGAATATTTTAAAAATATGTTTTTTAATTAAAGATAATATTTATTTACTAATTTACCCTTAATACTAAATCCCAAATTTTATTTTGGATAAAACAAAACAGCTCAAATGAAGCTATGCTCCAAACGATCCCTGATATAATCAGGAGTTGCTTCAAAAAAAGGTTGCCCCATCCATAATGGTCAACAGTCAACACCTCCTTTGCCAAATGATATGCAACACTATTTGCTTCCCTGCAGCACCACTCTAAGCTAATATCACACGCTCTGTTCAAAAAAGTCTGAATCTTGCTGCAAATATCAGAAGGCACCATGTATTAGCTCTACAAGTTCCTTACAATTCGTTTCAACTATCACCTTCCTCTGATTGCAATCCCAAATATTAAGGGTAAATTAAATCCCAAATTTTAATTGATATCTCATGAACTTTTAAAAATTTGAATAAGTTTTTTTAAAATATTTGTCAAAATAAAATAAAATTATAAATTTAAATAACTTATACAATCTCTCAAATCTATATAGTTTATTATATTTGATAGAAAAAATGTGTTTGATATATTTTTTTTGTCATTTAAAAAACTAAAACTCAATAAATTTCAATAAATATGGTGAAAAATTAAAATTATAAATTTAATAATCTCAAAATTAATAAATTATTAATATATTAGAAAGTTAAGAAATTCAATTAGAGTTAAAATTTGGTGGTATAATTTGTTTTGGTTCATATATATGTGTGTTTAAATAATTCTAATGTTAAAGAGGAGCATTTTGGTAAAACAAAAGTCCAAAAATCAAACTTAACGGTTAACTGACGGTTTAGATAGCTGGAAATAGAATCTCAAAATATAACGAAGGCTTGTGTAACATACATTTTAATTTTAAGAGAACTCTATATGGTTTTCATAATAAAGGGGAATTATGTGTAATTAAAACAAAATAAAAAGATAATTAAAACATTTTACTCTGAATTCTGCTCCAATTGTTGGGTGTTCCATCCTTTTACTTGTAATTGAGTTAATCCCTCTTCACCGGTAAAATAAATAAATAATTTAAGCTTTTTCTATAATCCTTTGGCACTATTTTGGAATCCTATTACAAGTATCTAAACAATTAATAACTAATTTAGATTGGGGCTTTAGAGCTAGAATGCCTTTTTTCTAAGGTCTTTTTGAATTTTTGAATAGAATAGAATTTGAACTCAAGTTCACCTACTTTATACCCTAACTAGTTCACTGCTAGATCAAGTACGCTGACTTATAATTTAAGCTTTTCTTTAGTCCACTTGTAATTGAGTTAATCCCTCCTCACTTAAAAAATAAATAGATAATTTAAGCTTTTCTTTTTTCTTCTTACTGTGCACATTTTTTGTGTAAGTGGGCCTTTCTTGTTTTGCAAATACAAATGCTCTTGCAATAATGCTGATTGTATAGAACAGTGAGATTGTTTGCTCAAAAAAAATATAGAACAGTGAGATTTTTTTTAAAAAAAATATTTTTTTCCTCGAGAAAATTAAAAGCCCACTTGGTAGGCACGGAATTGACAATCTAAACATAATTCTCAATAATATGGAGTCTATATAACTCAAAATAATAACTTACTGAAACTATTTTAGTATAGAGTTAAGAATTACAATAATAATAAAAAATGCGTAAAAGAACTAAGAAAAACTACCTATTAAAACTCTAAAACTCAAGCCAAATCATCCTAAATGAGAAGAAGAAAAACGAATAGAAATGAAAGTAGAAGGTCTAAATGGAGTGAAATAAGGCTAACTATGGTGGAAAATGAAGAAAATTAAGGATAAAGATGGGTACAGAGACAAACAGTGTATCCATTAAGCATATATGCGACGATGTCTCAAACACAATTTAGGGTCTGTTTGGTTCTCCCCTTTCCTCTTTTGATATGAAAAGTTGGAGGGGAGGGGAGCCACATGAGGGGTTCCAAATCGCTCCCCTCCCCTCCATTTTGTTCCCTCAAAATTAGATAATTTGGAGGGAAGCAAAAATTTGATTATTTTACCTCAAAAAATTTTTATATTTTCAGTGATACCCTTGAGTAAAAAATAAAAACACGCACTCACAGAGTTCTGACATTGCCTCTCACAGCTTCTGTGACGCTTCTTTTGTACAAAATTATAATCTCATTTTTTACCAATAATTATTTTAGTAATTCTAAGAGTGTGAATTAAAATAAATTTGTGTCTGCTTGGTAAAACAAATTTGAATTTTAATAATTTATTTGATTTATATTGAGGTGTAAACTAATTTAAATAAATTTTATTTAAAAAAATAATTTAAATTATTTATATAAGCATAAAAAATGTAAGTTAACATATAAGGGTAAAATAGTAAATTAGTTATTATCTCCCCTCCCTCCAATCAAATCAAACAAGGTGACCCCCTATCAATTCCCTCCCCTCCCTTTAAACTAAACAGGCCCTTAGTGTTTGTCTGGAACTCATTAATAGAGTAAAAAAGTCTATTTGGACCCAAAAATCCATTTAATATGTTTGAAGAATGTTTAGAAACTCATATGAGAATACTGGGCTTTTGACATAAGAAAATAGCTTTTTAGAGAAGCTCATTAAAAAAAACAAATTTTCCTACCGTCAATCTAAACACAAATCACATTTACAATTTGACTTTTTTTTTTTCAATATGGCTTCTACAAAAGCCACATTAAAAAAAAAATCACTTCTTCACTTCGTTCCCAAATAGTAGGAGGATACTTATATCTTAACAAGAAATTATATTTAAATAGTATACTTTTTATTTTATTCTATTTACTTTAAAAAAATTGTAATATCTAAACTAAAGGTACAAACTACATAGGTATTCCTAATTATACAGGCAAAGTTTTAAAACCATACTTGATCTTAAATAATAATGAAGATGAGGTAGTTCATTTTTTTCTTCAAATCTTACCCTAGGCCTCTCCTTAATTGCAACTAGTCGTTGGCATGCTTTTTGACTTATTATATAGACAACACTTCAATATATTCATTAATTCTGATGAAGGGTAAAATACGAGAGTAACGTAACTCCTTTTTTATAAATTTAAAAATATTGACCACCGCTCTTTAGTAATTGTAAAATTAGTTAATTTTGCCTTATACTTAATATAGAGGAGAGGGCGTTGTTTCCCCCTTTTTTCTGGAAGGTTCATTGTTTGAATATTATATAGAGTAGTTGTTTTTAAACCAACACAAAGTTGATTTAACAGTGTAAGGTCTCACTATATATTTTTTCTTAATCTCAAATTCAAATCCTATAAAATACATAGTGTTGGTTTGGAAACTCATTAATGGGATAAAAAGCTCATTTAGACTCAAAAGCTTATTTAATATGTTTAAGGAGTGTTTGGAAACTCATATGAGAACATTGAGTTTTTGACAAAAAAGAGAACTTTTTAGAGAAGCTCATTAAAAGAAAAGTCACTTCTCTTACCGTCAATCCAAACACAAATCACATTTACAATATGATTTTTTTTAAATTTAACTTCTGTAAAAACCATATTAAAAAAAAAGTCACTTCTCCACCGCACTCCCAAACATGCACATATTTGTTGGAAGGGAGGGGCAGCCACTATCTCAAACCGGATACTAGATAATTATAGATATAAAAAGAAATGCGGTTTTATTATTCATAAAATTTGAATGAATTATGTCTAGCTGTTATTTTTTCATATAAGATTATAAGTATAGTCTACTTGCTATTATGCCAAAACCTTCATTAGGGGTTGTTTGTTTTTTATCCTACTTTTATTTTAAAAATGTTAAAAGTAAGAAAATAATTTTTTAATGGCCAATAACTTAATCAAAATATTAGACAGATTATTTTTAAATGAAGTCGAGGATACTCAAAATAATTTAGATCTCATTTTAAATAATTATATTTAGAAAATATGAGTGGTTCAATCTCACCAAAAACCCATCTCCTTTTTAAAACCAAAATAAAAGAAAAAGGCACAATAATACTAATTTAAGAAAGTGAACGATTCATTCCAAATCAGCTCAAATCATCCTAGGATTCAGTTTGGGATGAATTTTGATCTAAATGTAAGATATTTTTTTTATTTTATCTCTTATATTTATCATTTTTTTAAACTAATTTGTCTAACTTATAATTGATATATAATATAATATTATACAAAAATATTTCAGAGAAATTATATCATATATGTTATAATTAAATAATTTTTTTATCTTAATCTTCTCAAATTAGATAAACAAGTTTTAAATTAATCATATATTAATAATCTTGAAAGTTACTACGGTTGACTATCTCACTGAAATTTTGGTTTATACTTGTTTGTGCCGAAAACACATGAAAATTAAGTTTGAAACAATACAAAATCTTCACTTTAATGTTAGGTGTTTTTCAGTGTGCTTGTGCTACTGCAACTTTGCAAGCTTCTTGGCTAGATCTGACGTATATATTCTAATGGTGGGAGGTTAAGTCTTCACTACTGATTTATTCTCTGTTTAAAATGGATGATTACAACTCATGCATTATAATACAATGTGTTACTCCTTTTATATCTATATGTTGGGTGTCTGGTCCCTCCACTTGTAATTAACTCAATCTCACCACTTGTAAAATAAATAAATAAAATATTTCTTGTTTGCCTTTAGTGCGATATAAATTAAAGAATAAACCATAATTGAGCTGTAATTTAATGAAGTTTTACCTATATATATATATATATAGAAGCTATATATCATCGAAAACGGCCTTTTTATTAGAGACAAAGATAAGCATGGTGGAGTGCCTTTTTTTTTTTAAAAAAAAATACTCCTCCAATCTTAATTATAACCCATTTTCAACATATTTCTTATTACCAAAAAAAAGTCTCAAACTTAGTTAACTTTTCCTTATAACTCAACAAAACACAGTAATAAGTGAATGATAAAATTATATATTTATATGAAAAATTTAAGAATTAAAATGCATTCAACACCATCAAATATTTTTTTAAGTGCATCTAGTATAATAAATTATTTTCTTGTTTATTCAGTACTCTAAAATATTTTTTCCAGCATGTTTAACATCCTAAAGTATTTTATGATTCATCTAGCATCCTAAAATTGCTATTAAATTTTTTTTTAGGATATTGGATCCACCTTCACATAAAGAACTTTTTTGGGAGTTAATTACAATGTTAAAATCACTCCTAAGAAATACTTCGTGGCAAAATTTCTTCTATTAGTATTTTAAGGAAAAAAAATTGTCTCATGAAATACTGAACACATCTGAACAATTACTTCATAGTGTTAGATGAAGTACAAAATATTTTAGAATACTAAATGCATGTGGGAGAATAGTTTGGGGTGCTAAACACTCCTTATCCCAAAAATTTGATGACTTATAAATAGAACAAAAATATTTATTCTCTCTCTACCTTATAAATAAGATCAGAGGAGTATTTAGTGAAACAAAATAAAAAGTATAAAAGAAATTTTATTACAAAAAATTTAGGTGAGTTAAATCTTAGGGGCTTACCCATCTATATTTAAAACGCCTACAAAAACATTTATAAATTACATAATTCATAAGATCTTACATTAGCAATAAAATTTAAACTCATGATGTCATTGAATTCACAAAAGTCAGAGCAGAGGAGTATGTAGCGCTGGTTTTTCTCATGCTCTGGGAGTATGTAGCGCTTATGAAGCTGAGTGGGCTCTATTCAAAGGATTGTAATTAGCCTGAGATATGGGCTTCAAAAAAGTCATTGTGGAACATATGCTAGAAATTTGGTACAGAGCCTTTTGAGTAACAGTAATACTGACAACAGAGCTTAGTCTTCCTTCATATCAAGACTTTGCTGCAAAACTAGTGGGAGATAAAGATTGTTAACATTCTTCAAAAACACAACTCAGTATTTATTTGGAATAGCAATTGGAGCTTTCAAAAATAATTTTTTAATCATGATTTATCTTCAAAAAAGTAATTGTGGAACATATGCTAGAAATTTGATACAGTGCCTTTTGAGTAACAGTAATACTGACAACAGAGCTTAGTCTTCCTTCAGATCAAGACTTTGCTGCAAAACTAGTGGGAGATAAAGATTGTCAACATTCTTCAAGAACACAACTCAGTGTTTGTTTGGAATAGCAATTGGAGCTTTCAAAAGTAATTTTTTAATCGTGATTTATGATATATAAAGTAAGTATATGAGAGAAGTTTTATCTTGATTTACGTAAAAAATATTTTAAATTTTTTAAAAATGATCTCAAATATGCTTGAGTCAATGGCTGATCAATTAGCTAAGAACGACCTTTCTAGGTCTGCCTTTCATTCACCGTGTCCTTCTTATCTAAGGACCTTAGTGCTTCATGAGATTATTATCCCCTCATAGTTAATCTTTGTATTTGGGCTCAGCCCTCATTCATATATAAAAAAAAAAAAGGTCAGAGCATGCTTTGGACCCCAAATTTAATAGTAAAATGCAACAAAGGAGATTGGTCTTTTTGAAGTCTGCAGGCAGAGTAGCAGGGCTTGCGAACAAGACGGCCATGGGAGCTTAAGAAATGATTTTGGTTATTGAATTATGTAGAAAAGTGCCATTATTATTTTCTTTTTTATTTGAAAAAATTAAAATTATTTTCATGAAGAAAGTTAGAACTTAGAAACCAAAGAACCCGGATCTCTGTCTCTTGAGACATCGCCCTCTAGCAGCCGGTGTTGGAAATTCAGAGGCTGTGGCAGTTATATAGGCAAAGTTTTTTTTTCTTTTAAAAAAACAAATATAGACAAAGTTTTAAAACCATACTTGATCCTAAATAAAGAATAAAGAAATGGTAGTTAATCTAGAAAAAGAAAAAAAGTCATGGTAGTTAATTGTTTTTGTAATCTTACCAGCTGCCTCTCCGTTCTTAATTACAACAAGGAGTTAGTATGATTTTGACTTCTAAACAACACTTTATGTTATGATATTCATGAGTTTTTAATGAGAGGTAAAATTATAAAGTAACCCACTTTTTATAAAGATTAAAGTATATGTTTTGTCTTTTAATTTTATATCGAGATTCAATTTAATCCCTTAAACTTATAAAATATATTTTTAGTCTCTCAATATAAATAGTGATTATAAACATGATTTGTGACCATTTGATTGGATAATCATTATTTAAAGGGGAAATTAAATAGAGGGACTAGGTAGGAATAATATTTAGAAGAGAGGAACTTAAAAACTATATTTATTTAAAAGGACTAAATATTAAAAAAGAAACTTAAAATTTCTGATTAACCCCTAACTAACCCTACTATATTCTCTCCCACCCCATCCTATAATTTTCCCATTATTTCATGAAATAATCAAGATTTATTTAAAATAATTTAAACTGATTTGAATTCAAAGTCAAAAACTAATTCTAAATAATTAATTTAACAAACAACATTAATTTAAAGTCTATGGTTTGACTGATTGTGCATTGAAGCTGGATTGTTACAATCTCTGATACTGAATCTTAACTTTCATGTTAATAGTGAAAGTTGCTACTATTGTTTATCTCACCCAAATTTTGGCTTATACTTGTCTGTGCAGAAAAACATCCTGATGAAAATTAAGACTATGTTTGGCTCGATGGAGGTGAGGGAATGTGAGTGATTTTAATGGAGGGGAGGGTTTGAGAGGGATTTTGTTTTACCTTGTTTGGGTTGACAAAAAGAGAGGGGAGGGGAGGGATTTTAATAGTGTCATGTTTGGTATAGGAGGGGAGGGGAGGAGAAATATTTTTATATGGACAACTATATTCTTATTTCATTTAATTCGTAATTAATAACTTTATAACATATTTAATAAAATATAATTATATAAGGAATTTAATACATAAAATTATAATTTTATAATTATAAAAATTAAATAAATATAATTATAAATGACATTTACTATATAAAATTATAATTTTGTAATTAAATAATGAGAATGGTATTGTGAGAATATTTTAAAATGGCATGAACATATTAGTCAATTTGAGTTCAAACATTAACTTTTCCCTCCAAATTCCCCCACTTTTGGAGGGGAGGGGGGAGAATTTTAGAAAATTTTCCCTCCCCTCCTAAAATTTTTAGTTATCCAAACAGGAGAGGGAAATAAAATTCCCCCACTCACCTCCCCTCCCCTCACCTCCCCTCATACCAATCAGACCCTAAGTTTTAAACAATTCGAAGCCTTCACTTTGATGTTAGGTGTTTTTTACTGTACTTGTGCTACTGTGACTTTGCAAGCTTCTTGTTTAGATTTTGATGTATTCTAATGGTGGGAGGTTAAGTTTTCACTACTGATTTATTCTCAGTTTCAAATGAATGATTACAACTCATACATTATTCATTGTGTTACTCCTTTTATATCTTAGATTGACGTTAAACTCCCCCTCTATATGTAGGGTGTCCAGTCCCCCCACTTGTAATTGACTCAATCTCACCACTTGTAAAATATATAAATAAATAAAGCATTTCTTGTTTGCCTTTTCTCTCGTGCACAATTTTTAAAAATTGTGCCTTTATTGTTTGCAAGCACAAAAGCTATAATAATACTAATAAATAATAAGCATGAGTTTAAAGAAAAAAAATGCCATATAAACCGTAATCAAGCTGTAACTTCATGAACTTTTACTTATAGAGAAGTTGAGAGGGGGGGGGGGGAAAAAGGCATGACGGGACTATTCCTTTGATCAAATTTAAAAAGTCTCAAACTTTGTTAACTCTCGTTTAAAACTCAATAATTTTTTAATTTTATCTCTTATTTAATATACATTATACTCTTTAAAAACCAAATTAACATAATAATAAATTAAGGATCTTTAATTCATATAAAAAGTTTAAGGGTTAAGGTGCATTCAATACCCTAAAATATTCATGCAACAACTAATTTGGATCTTATTATCAGGTATTTGAGCAACGATTAATCCAAATCAAGGTCTTTTTGAATAAGGTGTAATTTGAAGCCAGTTTGTTACTCTTTCCGGTCTTTAATATAAAATATAGTTGTAGAGTTGATTTTAGATCTAAATATAAGACAATATTTATATTTGTCAATCTTTACTTAATTTACCCATTTTAATGTTCTCTCAACAATAATGAAAGAAGATACGAAATGAAAGAATTAAGGAAGATAACTAAAGGTGTTTTAGAAAATACATATAATGTTAATTAACTTAAATAATTTCTTTTATATAATTAAATTAAAAAAATATGTTTTATATTAAAGACTGAAAGAAATACTATGTAATCTATTTAATCCATCACAAAATAAAAAATCCTTGTTGTCGCAATGACATTATAGTAAGGGATGACGAACTATTTGTTTAGCTTATTTAATCTAAATCACGTCCTTCAATGTCTTGAAGTGGGATCATAAAAAATACAAAATTTGATCCCATGTGTTCCTTCCAAGTTCATTCGCACATTTATGATAAATATGCTTAAATTTGACGTTCCAACTCGACACTATGAGATTTCTAACCTCATGAGTCGATAATCATTTTCATACTCAAACACTTCTCTACTTCATTCATTTTCTCCGTAGTAATAGCATGCCATTACATTATGTTTTTAAGGAAGTAACCAAGGTTTGTAGATACTTTTAATTTTAAGTTTTAGTCACGAGTAAATCATTATAGTTGTTGTAATTTTCAAAGTAGAACCTTGTTTAGAGATGTTTTTACTGGTAACAACCTCAAGTAGAACTTGGAGATCCAACTACAACACTACCAACTTGTCTGACACAACATTGTTTCCATCAAATACAGGTATTTAATTTAAACTCAAACTC
This sequence comes from Albizia julibrissin, assembly GCA_037074505.1. Lineage (NCBI taxonomy): Eukaryota > Viridiplantae > Streptophyta > Magnoliopsida > Fabales > Fabaceae > Albizia > Albizia julibrissin. The sequence goes on from CM073484.1 coordinate 16,093,743, forward strand.
AGGAATAACTAAAATGCTTTCAATGTCATTAATCTCATCCAAATCCATACATAGGCTAAGTCATTACTCAGTATCAGAAATGAATCCTGGACTAAGAGCCCTAATTTCAAAAACCAAAACTGAGATTTTTGCCAAACTTTTGGTTCTGTTCTTGCGGACAGAGGTGGTAAGTGTGAGCTAACTTATGCTATGTTAGCAAAACAATGTCCAAGGCAGTAATATAAGTTTCCACTTCAACTTTTATATGTAAATGAGATTAAAAATAGAATATCTAAATCGTAGACAACCTGAAATTCTTCATCAGCAGCAATGTAAAGGATCAGCATTGAGTTCAGTGAGTGCATAAATAAAAGTTTCAGAGATGTCCTTGCGGGCCAATTGGCCGAGTCAACCAAACAAAGCATGTCACTGAAGTGGAACCAACCCAGCATTGTGCTTCTTAAGCCAATCCATAAGAAGAAAGAATCAGGCAATTACCAGTAATCTCCACAAGAGCATGTTCCATTTTTGAAATGATGAAACCTACTAGAGTCTCGCACTATAATTTCTCGATTCTTTATCTTGGATATGAACTTGAAGGCAACATGACAATCACTGCAAACCCTCAGGTTCTTCATCACCCTTATAGGTACTCCCTCTTGAGTGTTCATTAAAGCAAAAGCAATTGCCAATTTTTCACTATGGTGTGCCAAGTTATATTCTTTCTCCTCATTATCCATGTCATGCAAAACAGAGGCGGTATCAGGGACATAGCCATGGAATTTCATTTCTGAGGTTAGTTCTTCTAGATACAACTCAATCTCCACCGACATTGGGTGGGATTTACCACCCATACTAAACTGGTGAACTTGATTCTTCAGTTCTACCCAACTAATACCAGGTTCTTTCTTCACCCTCCTGTCTCTCATGGCTTTCCTCACTTCAGAAACATCCTGCCAACTCTTAGCTGCGGCATGAATGTTTGAGAGAAGAACATAAGAAGCTGAGTCTTGGGGATCTATCCTAAGAACCTCTTCAGCAATTTTTCTTGCCATTTCAGTGTTCTTGTGGATTTTACATGCAGATAACAATGTTTTCCATATAATTACATCAGCTCTTACAGGCATGTCTCGTATCATAGCCACGGCATCCTGTAAACAACCAGATCTGCCAAGCAGGTCAACCATGCAGGTATAGTGTTCTAACCAAGGCTTGAGTCCATACACATCAACCATCAAATTGAAGAACTCAAGCCCCTTGTCCTTCAGTCCACTATGACTGCAAGCATATAGCAAACTCAAGAATGTAACCTCATTTGCCTGCCATTTTTCTTGCTCCATTTGACGAAAGAGCTTGATAGCTTCTTGTCCTTGCCCATGAAACCCATAAGCAGCAATAATCGAGCTCCATAATACAACATCCGGTTCCTCACATTCCGAGAAAGCTTTGACAGATTCTTCCAGACATCCACATTTGGAGTACATACTAACTAGTGAGCTAACCACAGCAACTACAGAGCTAACTCCTAATTTGATTGCTTCAGTATGAATTTGCTTCCCTTGACCAAGGGTGGCTAACTCTGAACAGGCACTGATCACACTCACAAAAGTAATCTTATCAGGTCTAAAACCCGCCATCTTCATCAAACAGTAGTGATTCAGAACTTCCTCAGCATACCCATTTTGTGCTTTCCCAGCAATAAGTGTATTCCAAGCAACAACATTATGAATTGGCATTGATTTGATAATTTTCTCTCCGTCTTGCATGCTTCCTGCTTTCATATACATATGAGCTAAAGAGCTTCCCACAACCAAATTAAACTCAAACCCAGATTTCATAACATAAGCATGAACTTGCATTCCTGCTAATAAAGCTCCCAAATGTGCACATCCCCTAAGTATGCTACCTAACGAGTACTCATCCGGCATGAAACCCAAGTCGTTCATTTCTGAAAACAATAACATCGCCTCGTCATTCATTTCAAACTGGGTCAATCCTGTGACCATTGCATTCCATGACGCAACATTTCTCTCAGACATTTCATTAAACAACCTATTAGCACTCTCAAAGTCGCCATTTTGAAGATATGCTTTAATCACAATGTTACATGACATTGTGTTCCTCTTGGGCATATGATCAAACAAAGTCACAACTGTCTGAAGGTCTCCAAATTTTGAGTAGAGGTTCAAGAGATGATTGGAAATGAACCTGTCCGAGGAACCCCCGGATGTGATTATCAAAGAATGGAGTTGTTTCCCCAATGGCATGGACTTTCTCAATATACATGCTTGGAGTAGATGAGCGAACAGATTGGGTTCTTCCCATATCTTGGGTACAAAGAAATCAAATGCTTCTTTTACAAATCCTTTGTTACAAAGGCTGACAAATTGCTCTTTGAGATCAACAAGATGCCCCTTTCGCAAGTGAGAATTCAAGGAAAGGGTGGAAAAATGTGAAACTGAATTGTGAAAAAAGGTGGCCACATAAGAGATGATAAGATACCGAAGACCATAAGCGCCCATGCATTTGCTAAAGGCTTGTTTAAATTGCCCTTTCATACATAAAAAGAGGCTTTTTCAAGCTCTAAACCAGAAGAAAATAAAAATATTCCTCAAAATGCTACAGAATGAAAAGTATTTACCTAAATACTATAGTTCTTCAAAACTTTTTAATTTATACCTCTCTCCTCGCATAGAAGACACTTTCGAGATGCAGGCCAAATGGACAGCAACGGTTTTGTGTAGCCTCACTTTGAAAAGGATTTTTGAACGCTCGATGCCCTGCCATCAAGAAGACAGCAATTTTTCATCAGCTCTTTATGTTGCCCCAGCTTAATTTTTAATTGCTCCAATTTTCCAATTCGATATTTTTCATAAAGAAATGTTCCAATTTAATAGGCCTGGTTTCGAAGACAGATCAAAACTTGGCCAAAATGCTACAATCAACCAACAATTGAGAAAGATGAACACAGATACAATGAAAGTGCATATTTCAGATTCCTTGAGATTTAAAGTGATATAAATTGCAAGCAACCGGTGATTAAATTCCAAATCAAACAAGAAATGGATGATACTTACAACTCGAATTCATAGTTTACTTGGAAATAATCAAACTCTCTTAAGTCACGGTTAATCAAAATAATCCCACATCATTCACACATTAGCAACAGCCAATGCAAAGTTCCAATTCGACATTCAAACTGGCATAATCAAATAATACCGACCACCTCTTCCTCTCTGGACCGAAGCCAGCTTCTTCTACGGGGAAAAGGGATGATGTCTACCCCGAGAACCCTCACCCTCACCGTCGCCGTCTAACCGTTCCACCATCGCACGGTGCCGTCGAACCCACGCCGCCGAGGCACACCTCAATAAACGGTGTATTTCTCTGGACGCAAGGAGAGTAGGCCTTTTGGTAGTAGGGGTTGAGGATCTGCTTTGCAAAAATGGATTTTTGCCGCTCAATAGGAAATGATTATCCTACCGTTCTAGCTTGAGAAAATGATCTGGGTTTTTCTGCGAAGTCTAATTTTATTTTTGTTTAAATTGCATCAATATTCTTTTATGAATGGGGCATCAATATTCTTTGTATACTCTTTTGTTCATGCCTTCATGGTAATTGGTAAAGGATCTCATAGGTCTGAATTTTATTAAACAGTTATATATCCTTACCTTATTATTTGGAGAAAACAAAGAAAACAGAACTTTAAAATTTTAAATCAAGTATTTCTTAAAAAATAAGTTGTGAATTATTTATTAAGTTTCGTCGTTCCTTTATTAACTCTGGGTAATAAACCTGCGTTAGGATTTTACAATTTTAAAATTCTTTTTATATCTTTTTTATTATTATTTTATTGCATAATTATCAATTTATTTTTATTCATTTAAAAAGGAGTTAAGGTGCATCCAGCCCTACTTTAAAGTATTTTTTATATGCTAAGAAGAGGATGCGGAATGGTTTTAAGTAATCTTCTCTGTGCTTCTAGATTAGTATACTCATTCTTCTAATTTATCTTATTTTCCATTCGTTTTTGGTAGGAAAATAAGACAATAACAAAAACAATTGGAAAAATTATCCATAAATACCTTTAGAACAAATTAATTGTCAAATGATATAATACGTGCAAATAATCTTCTATTGTTTGCAATAGATATTTTGTGTATACATAAATCTTTCCTATGAGCGTGCGAACATATTTTATAGTGTGCAAAATATCTTATGTCGTGTGCAACATATCTTTCATTGTAGCATTTGACAATTAATTTACCCTAAAGGTATTTATAGACGATTCTCCCAAAACAATTTAGGGATTCAAAGTCTTTAAGGTGTCCAAATTAGTAGTACTTCAACCTAAAGATAGGGTTAAGGGAGCATAGCTTCAACTTAGGGCCTGTCTTGTTTGACTCAAATCTTCTGGCGAGGGCCGTTTGGTTCAAAAAACCTGTCAAAAATCATTTTCCTACCTACCCCATTTTCACTCATTTAAATGAAAATGGGTTCTCACCATTTTCTAGCGCCCAGGAAATTTGGCGAAAGTCTATTATGCCCCTGATATGACGATGAGAGTGTATAAAGGTGAGGGCTTTTGGAGGTGAGTGAGGAGCGTGGGAGCTTCGGAAAAGTGAGGGAGCTGAAGAACATAGGCAAGAAAAGGACTACTCCGGTGATGGGTGGCAATTTTCCAATGACAAACGTGGCTTTCAAACATTTCCCCACGACGAACAGGTGGGTTCCTTCTTCTCTGTTGATGTTACTTGTGTGTTGTTTCTTTTTCTGTTTTATTTGATGCACCCAAGGTCCCTAGTTTTCTGTGGAGCTAAGTGAGTAGGCCATTGCCCGGAGAAGCTTATTCATTGCAGATAAATATGGCATAAAGTTTGGATCCTCACAATATTTTTGAAAGTCTATCTACACTTATTTTGGTTATTTTTGTTCCTAGATACATGCTTTGTAAACACAATCCCAAAGTTTGATTGCATTGACTTGAACCATATTTCGAATATGTTATGTATGTAAGGTAGTCTGTAGCATTGAAGTAAAAATGTTTTATGTAAGTTAAGTCCCCTTCGTTCACATTGCAGCTTGTTTGTGTTGTGGAGGAGTGTTTAGAAAATTGCTCTGTTCCAACCATACAAAACAGGGACAAACAGAGCACTTTTCCCATACTTTCAAATGTCTTAACCATACTTTGCCTAGGGGCATAATGTGGTCAACGTGTCATGTGTATGGGGTCATTTTCCTAGTGGTTACCCCATGAGCATAAGCTACTACCACAACGACATCTCCCTCACTCGTCTAAACAATGTTGTTCATGCTCTTCTTGATTCCCGTTGAGAATTAAATTTGAAATGTCTTAAACATAGGTTGCCTATATGCATAACGTGGTCAATGTGTAATGTGAACGAAGACCTTCACCCAGTGATTACCCCTTAAGTATAACCAACCCCTGGAGCAGTGCTCATATGGTTAAAAGACTCAAAGACACAAACTCATATGCTCGGAAAGAGTTCGAACGACACATAGATATGATTGAAAAGTTTAAACACCCCAATATTGTGAAACTCAATTATTCTGGCAACGATGCTACATCTTGAAGAATAGTTGAGTTGCTTATTCTCCGTCTTTTTTGTTGTTATCTTGTTGTTTGCTTTGAATGTGATGTGCCGAGCATCTTAAGCTTTTTGTGTTGAGTTAAGCGAGGATGCATTGGCCACCAGAGCTAAGTCGGAGCAGTTGGTGATGGTAGGAACTCTATGACTGGGAGACAATTTGGTCGAGTAAACACTGACTATGAAGTATTCATATAGTGAACATGGGTTAAATCTATGATATTGCATATCAGGGAAGTAGGCTTGCCCATATGCGTTTGGTGGGTGTGCAACAGTTAACAACAAAGTTAGAAAACTATCTCATAACTATGGCATTCACATTAGTTAAATTCGATCACAAAAAGTGAGTGTGACCACATGCAGGTGATGGATATGTAATAGTTAAAAGTAAATTTGCTTTGGTCGCATATAATCATGAGCCACCCATCACAAGCATGTGGTTAAAATTGTTTTCATTCATTCATGTATGACCACAAGTGACTGGTGGGTACTTTATGATTATTGCTCTATTACGTTATGAGAAAATAGGGATAAACAGAGTTTACTTATACTTGTGGATTCTTCCACTTATATGCTTCTTCTTTATATATTAACTTATATATTTCTTCTTTAGCCAAACTCTATTTGATGTGGGTCATATAAGGTCAATTTCACTTATAATTTACATGTTAACAAAACTTTATAAGATTCATTCCTCTATTTTTATCATAGTTACATAAGGGCAATGGAACTATAGAAGTGAGAAAAATTAGGTTTAGAATAATGAACAATAAAAAATTGAAGCTCTTTTATCACATATAATCATATAATCATTGGAATATAAATAATATCTAAGGATTATAATAAGAAACTTGAACTATTAACATTCATTCATAAGCAAATTGTGGACCCAAATAGATGAGCAAATAAATTGTTCAAAAACTTGATAAGCAGTAATAAGAGAGAGAAATTGGAAAGAGATAAAATAAATCAAGAAGAAAAAGCCGACATCTCCCGCCGACGTTTACTTTCCTATGATTGTCAACCATCTTCCCTCCTACCAGTAGCATCTGTTTCGGGTGTTATATAGTGGGTGAGTGAAACGACCCTTTCTCACAAACAACAAGTATCCAATACAGTTATACAAAATTAGTGATAATTTTTTTTCAATACATATCAAAGCTCAATCTAATACATATCAGAGTTCAGGACATAAACTCGCCCACAAACTTTTTCACAACATATCGGAGTTTAGGGCACAAACTCGCCCACAAACTCACTATAGATAAATTTATTATTCTGATCTCATATCACAATTAACCCATGGGTCACAAAATAATTTCCAACATAGATATATAAACAGTAAATATGGCATTTTAAAAACATGTGGGCCTTATAATGACAATATAGAAATTAATACAACACTAATACTTAAAGAGGCCTACAAGATTCTTAACCTTCTATGCATCTGGTTGCTTCCCTTGGCCTCTATCCAGATTAGAGGTCTCGCATGAAAAATTATTTATAATGACGGGGTGAGACATAAAGTCTCAGTAACCAAAATTAATTTACAAAATATGCAGGGAAAGATTGTAAGTCAGAGAAGTAGGTTTAACTGACATAATAATAATAATAATAATAATAATAATAATAATAATAATAATCTCATAATTCAAAACTTAACATGATATAATTAATGAATAAAAACATCTCCACTCATTCATCCTGCTCCTCCTTATCTCCTTTGGACTGGTACAGCCTATCAGTGTTAGTATACCAGGCCAAAAGTTAGCTAGTCACATCAAGAATACTGCCCCCTCCCATGCTACCACCAATATACCGTAACAGGGAGTTGTCCACCCAAACACTCAACTCCAAAATCCAGGCTAGGATTGAGAGAGCCGATGGGCACACAATTTTAACATATCTCTTCCACACAACCCAACATATCTCGTAATATAAAAATAATAAATTAATACAGCTTTCGAAAACAATTACGAGAATTCTAAATTTTTATACAACATTCCATCTCAAACAACATATCTACTATAACAGTAACAATTTAATAATAATTTTCACTTATATATGTAAATTGGAAAATACACTGCTTCACTAAAATAAATTCATATTCAAACATAAATATAATCTTACAAAACACATACAAGTAATATAGATAAAAGTAAGGTTTATAAAACACCTTACAGTCCAAAACAAGCATATAAAATAAATTAACCCTGCTTACCTCGATTCCAAGCTTAATCTTAATTTGGATAGTAAAACCCGTGCAATCACCGTTCACAAGAAAAATCTACATTATTAATGTAGATATCAATTAATCACAAATAACAATAAAATAATTAATTTACATAATTTAACTCCTACAACCCAATTTTCTCAACAACTATTATCCTCATTTATTCCAATTTCCTTAAAAATCCTTAATCATATATCATTCCTCATAAACCCAAAACACTCATTAAAATGCTTAATAACCTTTAACATACATATAATTACAAAATCCTCAATATCAACTTTTTAAATAATTAAATATCCTTTTTTATAATTTATACGGGTATAATCTAATTATTAAATAACTCTTCAAATCTCTACATAATTAAAATCACATCAAATTCTAATTTAAATATTAAGTCCTAATTCATATTTTCCATAGAGCCAAGATCTAACAAAAATAAACCTATTAAAACATCAATAATATCTCCAATAATCCAAATAATTTATTTAAAAAAATTTTGATCGGTAAAAACACCCTATAGAGATTAATTTATATCATATTTATAAAAGAAATTAATTATAAAATCACATGACAACTAAATAATAAATCTAAACCTGTTAAAATTAACTATTAATTATTCTCTTCATTTCTATAGTCTTATATTGACAAAACTCAAAACTTGCCTAAAATCATATCCCTAAAATATTCTCTAACTAGCATAAAATCACTATCATAGGAAATAGAAAATTATTTAGAACATATTTTATAAAAAAAACTTTGTGATTAGAAGAGAGTTTGAGCACCTTATTGATCATCGAAAAATCTAAAATACCCTTATCAGGACCTCACACTCTCTTCTCTTCACGAACATTTCACCTACGTGAAGTGTTTAGTTGAGGGGTATTTATAATATCCCCTCCCCTTCCTCTTCATGCTTTGGCTCTTGATAGCGCCAAAGCATATAATAATTTTTTTTAATGATAAGGGGGTCATCCCCCTTATCATCGAAGCGCCTATCAATTTTGAATTTTTTTAATATTATATTATTTTATAATATAATAATATGTTATAATATTATATTATTATATAATTAATATTTTATTATTTTTTTTATTTTTATTCCTATTTTTTTTAATAAGGATATCACAATGAGCAATAGTGTAGGGGGTGCATGGCTTTTGTAGCCTTTAAAATAATTTTTTAAATATAAAGACAAAAGGGTCTTTTGACTTATTTTTCTATCTTTTTTTTTTCTACCAAACAAAAAAAAATTTATCAACTTATTTTCTTTTTTAATACAAGCCAAATATATTGGTGGTAAAATATTTTCTTTTCTTTTTTTTTTTTTCATTCTTACCTCTTCTTATATCCAAACGGACCATGAAGATTGGTAGCACGACACCACATTTCTCACGTATTTTAGCTATATTGGAGATAAATAAAAAGTCGTGGTTAAGTCCATTTAGTTGGCACACGCCATGATACTCACACTCACGTGGCATTTATTTCTTTATCTTTTCAGTAAAAAAAAAATAATTTTATTTTAATCCTAGAAGGTTTTATGAAGTTTTACAAAATTTTAGATTTTTTTTATATTAAATGGTTATAGAAGGTGCAGTAAAGCTTTCACATACTTTAATATAACTTATCTAATTTTATGATTTTTTTAAAAAAATCAATTATCTCTTTAATTAAAAATTATATAACTAACATTTTTTTTTAAAGAAGCTACATTTTTGTCAATTAGGATAGTCTTGCTGAAGAAGCTCTCTTGATTGAAGATGGGGTGAATACGTAACCGCACGTCAAGAGCTTGTTTAGATAAATAGTGCCATCAGGATTCATGTTGTTTGTAATAGTAATTGCAATCTTTAAAAAAAAAATTTAATTATGATTTATGGTATACGAGGAAAGCATATGAAAAGAGCTTTATCTCAATTTACGTAAAAAATAATTATAAACTTCTTATAAGCCATTTCAAAAAAAACTTATCCAAACAAACTTATTATATATCAACTTGCAAAATCCTTATTAATTCCAAAGCATTAGTTTCACAATTGATTCTAGATCTAATTCTTGACATTAAAAATGTTTATTAAATTGGTAACATTCTTTCGTAGAAACTTATCCCAATACATCTATGATATCTTTAGAAAAACAGTTAACAGGGTAATATATTTCTTGCACCCTCCTCCTCCTCTATTTTCTTAGATTTTTCTAATTTTATATTTTTATTTTTCTACCTATTAGCTGGATATTTTGAAGAGTATCTTTCACTATAACGATAAAACAAAGGTATTCATTCCGACAAATTTTATTCAAATTCTAATGTTTAGCCCACTTTTTAATTTTTTGTGAATTTTTTTCTTGATTTTCCATTTTTGTTAGCTTCTTTGCTTTTGCTTTTTCCATTTATGTGACTTTTAGCCGTTGAACTATGGTGCAATTGATTGAATTTGGTGCATTAGTTGAAGGCGTTCACAATTCCCTTGAACCAAATGCACTTTTACTTTCTTAAATCAATGAGTACGAACTTGTATCTCTTTAAAATTGATCAGATGAGTGAAGTCACCTCTTTTATGGAAAGTTCTATGGGAAGAAAAGATTATCTCTCTCCACCATAATGAATTATTATAACCAATATATTATATATCTTAGCAGTCTTTATATGGTTTATATTAGTACTAAACCACCCTCCATTTGTAGGGCATCGAATCCCTCCACTTGCAATTGGGTTAATCCTTCGTCAATTATAAAATGAATAAATAATTTAATATTTTATTCTTTACACGGTGCGGTGCTTTTTTTTTTTTTCCTTTTGTATATTTATTGAAACAAAATAAAAGATGTACAAAACTTTATATATTTTACGTGACATGCCAAACGGATTTTTAAAATTCAATTCCATTTATTTTTAGTTTTTTTTTAATTTTAACCAATCACAAAAATGAAAATAAATTTGTGAGAGAAACCCTATGCTGCCCCTGCCTTTTCAATGAAAAATTAGACTACAATTTACTCCAAATAACTTTGACCTTAACATAGACAACAATTAGACACAAATGAGTTTCTCATCCGAATGAAGTCAAGCTGGAGGAACTTGCAGCAGGCCGTTTGGTCCAATTAAACATTATAAATGTGCACTTTCATAAAAGCATAAATAAAATTTTTTTTATATATTTATCTCTTATATTATAGATTAATTTTTAAAATTTTATTTTTAAAAATTTCCATCGTTATATATAGTCTAAACTAACTCTAACCAACAAAATCAACTATTCACTGCAACATAAAAAAATGACAAACACTTTTCCTGATTCACATCCTATCTAGAAAACAGGTTGTTCGAACAAGTTTGGTTTTGAAAATCCGATCACTACTCAGATGGCTCCAACGCTAACTGTAATTAAGTTAATTAAAGGGCACTATGAGTGTAGTCCCCCGATATCCACACATACGCCAAAAAAAAAAAAAAAATCATTAAAATCCAAAAAAAGCCAATTATTTATACAATTTTATCTTTATAAAAATTTAATAAAATATATCACTTCTTTTGATGAGATATAGTGATAAGATATGCATTAAATGATGATTTATTTAAAGATAATAATACAAATCATATAAGATATATTCTAATTCATCCAATTCTACTAATTTAAATATAAATAATAGAAATCATATCTTTAAATGATATAATAAGATAGATTCTAATTCATCCTATCAAGGTTTATAATTTTTATATATAGGGAGGATTAATGCATGTAGTTCTTCATGATTCATTCTTTCTTCATTAATTATTTTTCTCATCTAGTCACTTTCTTCATATCATTCTCAAACATGTATACTGCCATACTCTCCTGCTTTCAAATCGTTCTCATATCAATTTCAGTAATATTTCTAACAATTTTTTCAGTACTCTTCCTTCTCGTATCAGGCCCCCTTGTTTATGATATCCTCATATCCAAGCTATACATAATTTGATCCCTTCTTGTTATTGTGCTCATCGATTACCAACATCTTCAAGTATTCAAAAACTGCTGGAGCCACCAAAAGTCAAGTATAATTTTGAGGAAGAAGATGGATGAACAAGGTTCGGTTGATGTGCATGACGGCTGATATATCCTTAATTTAAAACCTATTTTGTAGTGTAATTTGCACTAAAAACTAGATTTTATATTAAGGATATGAGATAGTATTATATTTTGGAAGTTGGGCCTAAGAATAGATTAATTATCATTTTATATTTATTTATTTTCAATAAAAATAGGATATCTAGACTTGCTAGATATTCCTATCATTATCTTTTATATTTAGGTTAGATTTAGATTTTGAAGTTGGATTTGAATTTTTGTTATTATTTTATTATTTCCTAAATTCTATAAATAGAGTTAAAACTTTCAATTGGATTCAGCTTTGATTTTTTTTTTTTTTCAGAATGATATTTAGCTTTGATTATTGATAGAATAAAAAGTAACTTTCCTTCCTACCTTATCAACTTATTTCCTCTTCTCTTGTGCGAGTGAGAGGTTTCGTTGTAGGATTAGAATACCATATGGTTGTTAAAAATGGATCTTCCTCTAATTTTTCAATTCTTGTAACAGTTTGATTCTTTTTCTTTCATTATATTTTTTTAATACAAAAAAGGAGGTAGACCCTCAGAAACTCAACCAATATCTAATGACGTGGAATCTTATAGTAAAACAGTTTTAAGTTCAGGAGTTAACGTCAAAATGGTATGAAATCCTGACATTATGGAGAGAGTGCTCTTAATTAAGAAGTCGGCTACTTGATTTACTTCTCTAGGTATAAAACACCTCAACCATTGACTCCCTTCAAAGCATGCCAAGAATTTCCTTTACCAATTGGCTATCAGGATGATTATTGACCTCTCTCCCTCTAATTAGTTGCATCACCTCCATAACATCACTTTCTACAATTATTTTCCTGCATCCTTGGTTGCAAGATATTTTAAGCCCTAATAGAACAGCCCACAATTCTGCAGAAATATTGTCACCTTTAGTAAGATTGTGCATGAAAGCCCTAACAAAATTGTCAGTGTCATCTCTGACAACTCCTCCGCACCCAGCGCCATTGATATGTGAGAATGCACCGTCAATGTTAACCTTCATCCATCTTGACTCCAGCAGGCGCCACCTAGTTTTCCTGTTGATTATTGGTGTCCCTTGTATATTAGTGCCATCCAGTCTCATTTGTGCTTGGTTCAGAGTCGTCGTTATGGATTCTATATGGATTCTTAAACTGTCATTGCTTCTGTTTTTATTCTCAATTAGACGCTTATTCCTTCGCTTCCAAATTATCCCGCATAAAGTTGCAAGATAATCTTCAACCTTTTTTTTTAATGGTTTAGGTTGAAGAATTTCATTTATTGAATAGAATAATATACCGAGTCCCCATTCCATGCTCATCACAGTGATGAACAACTAATTTCTCATCACTATAATGGGATCTCAACCGTTTAAATTTTGATATGAACAGTTTAAATTTAAAATTTTAATTTATGATTTTGTAAATGATATATTCATTTTTATGAGAAGTGATGGTTATATAATTACTTTACTTTTATGTAAGATCATGATAAATTAAACTCAAGCGAATAAAAAAAAAAAAAGGAATCTGTTTCCGTTTTCCTTGTGCGGGTCTAAGAAATATGTTAATTAAAATTGTAAAACAAGATGAAATATGTTAATTAAATTTAAACTATTTAAATTTAATTTATATACTTCATATCAAATATGTATCTTTTTTAAATGTAAAAATATAGAAATTCATATCAAAATATAAATTCTGGGGCAAATCATGAAATAAAAAATAAAAAATTAAAAAAAATAAAATTCGACTTTAAAATCAGTTTGGCATGTCACGTAAAATATATAAAATTCTTTTTATTGGAAAAAATAAAACGCCCTGCCAAGAAAAGGTTAAATTATTTATTTATTTGACGAGTGAGAGGGATTGATCCAATTTCAAGCAGAGGGATTAGAGTGGAGGAGAGTTTAATAGCAATATAAAATACTACCTCTTGTATTAAAAAAAAAAAAAAAATACTACCTCCGTGGTTCCCCCCCAAAAAAAAAACCTATTAAAGGAGTTCTACGCTATATGACACATCAGCTATAATCATGATGCTATTATGATATACCGCGAAGCACATTTTATACTCATCATTTGGAAGAGTAAAAAGTGCTCATCACTTATTTTTTTCTATTAGATTAATTTTGAATGATCCAGATTTAATTTAATTTTTATATTTTTAATAAACTTTTATTTTATTATATGTAGAATTAAAAATAAAGATAATCTTATAACTATCATTTCTCATAAAAATGAATTTATCATTTACAAAATCACAAATTAAAAATTTTAAATTTAAACCGTTCATATTAAAGTTTAAACGGTTGAAATCTCATCACAGTGATGGAAAATTAGTTACTCATCACTATGATGAGTATGGAATGAGGACCCTTATTTTATCATCTTGTCAACATGATTATCAATTTTTTAGACAATTAATTTAGTTGTTCAAATTGTGCCATGAACTTAAACGAAATATTTGAACTAATGAAAACAAGAAAAAAAACTTGTTTACTTTGGGCGGGTTTCTACAACAATGGATCAATTAAATGAATTTAATTCTGAGGTGGTTTAATTTCAATAAAAATAGATTAAACTGCTTATCTTGTTATTAAATCAGAATCAGCTTTAAAATTTGAAGCAAATGCATGAAATTCCAACCTATTTTCTTATCAGAAAATTCAAAAAAGAACACACACACACACAAACAACAACAACAACAAAGCCTTTATCCCATTAGGTAGGGTCGGCTACATAAATCGCACGACGCTATTGTGCTCCGTCAAAAATCATAGAATATATATATATATATATAAACAAATTTTACTTAATTTATAAGCTCTAAGAATAAGATTTTAAATTTTCATTTAACTAGAAATCAATGGAATGATACGCCTCCCCCATTCCACACCAAACAACTCCACTGACCATAATAATTAACACCTCACCTCACCTCACCTTCATCAAAATTGTCAATGCCTGCAACTATTTTTTAACCAAAAAAAAAAAAAAAAAGCCAAACTCTACAAATCCTCATAAACTTCATATTAGTTGCATATAAGTCTCGTGACAGTACAAAATTTAAATTTAACATCCTTGACACTCTAAATTTTTACATTAAACCCCTTACTATTGATTTTGCCATTAAGTTACGAATGTAAACTGCCACAACCACAAGAAGAATGACATGACATCATACAATTAAAAATAATTTTAAAATTTTCATTAAAACAATTTAAATTTTAAAATATCAAGGAGTTCTATACAATTGTCCTACAATTTAGGGGGCTTTGCATATTATTGCCTGAATTTTTTAATCCATGTCAAATGTCACACATCGTCATTCATTTAACTTAGCGATAAAATTACCAGCAAGGGATTTAATGTCACAAATTAAAACATCAAGGATATTATATTTAAACTTTAAAGCATAAGGAGTATTATATGCAGCTGATTTAAAATTTAAAGAAGTTTTACAAATTTTAGACCAAGAAAATGGATCAAATTAAACACATACATGCACAGACAAGCCCATATTAGAATCTGTGATCTCCCTCACAATGCCTTGCGCTTGCTATTGTGCAGGGATGTGACTAAAACAATACTCACCGCAATAACA
Organism: Albizia julibrissin; assembly: GCA_037074505.1. Lineage (NCBI taxonomy): Eukaryota > Viridiplantae > Streptophyta > Magnoliopsida > Fabales > Fabaceae > Albizia > Albizia julibrissin. The sequence continues at coordinate 16,109,254 of CM073484.1, forward strand.
ATGATGTATATGAAAACTGAAAAATATAACCATTTTTCTTGCATAGCATCAATTTAACAATATATAATATAAAATGAATCTATAAAACCCCATACTATTTATAAGTTATGAACAGTATGACTCACTTTTCAAACTCCTTAAAATGAACAAGTCCCCCTGTCTAGTTACTGTCATTCACAAGTCCTTTGGTCACACATTCACAGTTCACACCTCCAATTCAACTAGGCTCAATAGTAATAATAAATAACGGACAACACTCTCTCTCTCTCTTTCTATATATATATATATGTACATCTACATAGTATAGCATAAATTATGCTCATATACTCTTTAGTTTTCCTTCTAATTTAACCAAGTATGATGACCATTAGGTTTGTAGCAAGGCCAGAGCAGATCAAATGCAGTAAGTTGGTAGACTAGAAGGTCGGTAAACGAAAGTTCTAACGGTGTGGGAATAACCTGATGGGTGATTGTAGCTGAACTTCACCCCGGAACTGCCCTTGCTGAGATCAGTGCAGTGCTTGTGAAAGCTGCTAATGGGACGAGCAAGACAGTCATCCCAACGATCGCTCTCGGGCATTGTCTCTGCCACCGTGTAAATCCCCCTAGAATCTGTGAATGCCTGGTAGTTTAGAACTTCCCCGGACTTTGTGATGCAAAGAACAGCAACTTCAGCACCTGCATCAAAGCAATCACAATCACATTTTAGGAAACTTAAAAGAATATCAATAGTCAATCATGTTATATGGATTAATCTGCCAAATCAGAATATTGACTGCAAAATCAAGTCAAACAAACACTTTTCCTGATTCACATCCTCTCAAGAAAAATGGTTGTTCCAACAAGTTTAGTCTTGAAAATATGATCATTCACTACTCAAACGGCTCCAATGCCAACTCTAATCAAGTCAATTATAAGGAAAGTAAGACAGTCTACTACATTGATATCACTCTGCCTAAATTTGCGTGTGTGGAATTTAGCAATGTGACCCAAAATATTCTGGTTGTTGATACATATATGCAAACGATAGCAATTGTGTTGCAAGAGAATGCCAAAACACTGAGTTGAAAAGTAAAAGATATAATTTATTGGAATTGTATCAGTATGATTGAAAAAGGTTCTAACAAGATTAATACAAATCTCCTTCCGTACTTCAATCCTTGCCATCCTTGGAAATCATAAACTAAAACATTGGGCTAAAGGTAAAGTGATACTAATAAGCCAGTAAATCAATATTTTAAAACCCTTTTTAAGAGGTAAGTCTATGCCAATGACTAAAATTTAGCTTGAACGGATTGGTCAGAATGGTAGCTGGTTAGACTAACGTTATACCATTCCAATAAAGCAGCAAGCTTAAAGCAGGCCAATCGACTTCTTCATCAAGGCTGGCAAGAACAATCGAATAAAACACCTAGCTGTCTTACGGCACGGATTCTATTTCAGTATTACTAACAAATTTTACATATAAAGCCGATATTAGATTGAACAAATCGCACGCATCCAACAAAATCTTAAGATCAGATAAGCTATTTGTGACAGAAGATGAAATCAGTGGGATGACCAAATTGAAAGGCTAAGACTTCAGTTGCAATAATTATTGATACGAAAAAGATGGTACAAAACTAAATTAAGAGTCTCTTCCAACCTATTTCCATGGTTAAAACATAACCAAATTACATTTCAGCAACCTCTCAAATGCAGGATCCTCAGCTGAGTCAATCAGGTAAAGAAAACCACGATGCAGTTCAATTAAAACGAAAATTAATTTCGGCACAGAATCAGAAATCCAGTTGAACAACCTAGTCAGAAGGACACCCAGATGAAATATAGTGCCAATTGAAGAGAAAGAAAGAGGGACCTTCGAGGATATGATCTTCAGGTCCTATAGAAGAATCGTCACAGACATCACAAACAACTCTGCCATGGATTTCACCAGTCCAAGCTGAAGCGCCCAAAACGAAAAACGTCAATAGAAGAAGACTTATTCCCACCTTGAGCTTCTCCTCCATCAGAGCTTCCATCGACTTCTCTATACAATTTCCTCTTTCAGGGGATGGTGATTTTACGGTTCCTGCAATTTCCCACCGACGCAAGACAAAGGAAGAGTCGTAGTGTCCCTCGTAAGGAAGGGTCCGCATGCCCTGCGAATCTATGAGCGGGGCTTGCTCATCCCAAAACGGCAGCGTTTGGATGACAGGACCCCCTTTTTTTTTAATATAATTTTTGTCTGAAATATTTTCCTAATAATAGCATTAAATATCTAAAATTAATTAACTGCATCTAGAATCTCCAGTATTTATTCAGTAGCCTCACTTTTTTAAATTAATTAATTTTTAGTATATCTAACATTTTAAAATATCTTTTTAATAACACTCAATAACAATATCTAAAAATATTTTTTAATATCACACAATGCCCTAAATTAATTAATTTTTAGCAAACCCAACCTAACATCGTTAACTAATTTTCTAGTAGGACTCGCTAACTGAAAAAATATTTTATAGCACTAAATATAACTTTTAAAGTAGTTTATAACTTTGGGGTGGTGTTGAAAAAAATACTTTAAGATTTTAAATACAATTCACCATAAATAAAAAAAATACTTAAATACTATTTCAACTTTAAAATATTAAATCAGTGATTTTCTAAAATATTAAGTTGTCAATTGATATACTTTTTATCAATCTCATTTGAAGGTTAAGTAGTATTTAAGTGTTTTTTTTGGTTAATATAACTTTTGGTCCCTGAAGTTTGGCCCGATTTTGGTTTTGGTCCCTCAAGTTTGAAATCGATACTTTTGGTCCCTGAAGTTTAGCCCGATTTTAGTTATATGTCCCTCAAGTTTGAATCAGTGGTTTTGGTCTTTCAAATTTACTCCGTTTATACTTATTTGTCCCTGAAGTTTTGCCTGATTTTGGTTTAGTCCCTCAAGTTATCAAGTTCTTTTCAAACTTGATGGACCAACAATTATAAACGGAGTAAACTTGAGCGACCAAAACCACCAATTTAAACTTGAGGGACCAATAACTAAAATCGGGCCAAACTTCAGAGACTAAAAATTATATTAACTCGTTTTTTTAAAAAAATATTTTTTTAAAAAAAAACATAGTGCTTCTCTAAGGTGAATTTTGTCTATTTGGATTAGCGGTGGAAAAATGTCTTTTTTTAATGTGACTTTTACAAAAGTCAAATTGAAAAAAAGTCATATTGTAAATGTGATTTGTGTTTGAATTAACAGTGGGAGAAATTGTTTTTTTTTTAATCCAGTGAAAAAAAAACCAGAAGCTACTTCAATAAGCTTCTAAAAAAACAGTTTTGTTCTTAAAAGCCCAATAAAAACTAACGTAATCACAAACTTATATACAAATACCAAATAAATTTTTACCCTCTAAATAAACTTATAACATCTTCTAATAAGTTTTCAAACATATCCCAACTAGCGGGTGAAGAAGCCGAACGCGAAGAAGGGCTGAAACGGAATTCAATAAAATGTTAAGGATTAAACGGGTAACCACCTCTTACAGCTTCCTATAAATAACCTCCTTACCCTGAACATCATCACGGCGCCGAACTTAAGTCGAAGAGTTTGTGAAAACCTAGTTGTCCAGAAAATTTGTCGAAAGATTTTTGGTTGTTAACTTCTCTCTTTATAATCTAAGCTATCAGCTTACTTTTATAATACCAATTAGCCGGTTCATTGTCACTTTTTCGTTCGTTCTCATCCGCCAAATGATTTTTCTGCCCTTTATTCTTTGCAAGCTTTTCATGGCTTGAAGTTTTGTTTTTTTTAAGGCCTGATTGTGGTACTGGCTACTATCTTGATTCTGAGATATATTTAACAATTTGTCTAGTTTGTTTTGGTTTTAAAACCTATTTTGACTCCAAATGAACGCTCGCCTTTAATCGTTCTCATCTTTTTCTTTACGTAGCTGTTCATTCAATGTGAGAAATTTGATGTGGATGGTTGATTGCTCAAATTCAGTGTGTTGGTATACATATTTGCAGTTTCTTTCTGGAAATTGTTTTCCCACTGCCGAATCCCTGTGAAGATTTGTTTTAATATTTAAAGTAGTGGACTGAATCTTATTGAAGAGAATTGGAATCAGAGGGATGTTTAAATATCTTACTCTGTTTTCAGCAACATTCATTGTTTCTTTGGTTTTCCTTATTTTGTTGTCTAGTTAGTCTGAGATTATAACGAAATTGTTTCACAAGCATTCAACTTTATATCTAGACTTTTTTGAGAATGATCCTGATTAGTTTGACTATATGTTACGTATTTGCCTTATTGGATGAGCGCAGCCCTTAAGATCGCCTTTCTTTTTAACCATGAAAGCGTTTTGAGTCATAGCTGCGCAACATAAAACTTTCCAACAATGGAGGCTTCTCTTTAGGGTTTTCCTACAGGGCTCTCCTCTGTCCCACCTGTTTCTCATAATCTTGAAGCATATTTTTTCACCTTTGGCTCAGTAACTTGTGTCCCATGTTGTTGATCTCTGTGGTAGATGGTTTCTTGCCAATCTACCTGCTTGAGATTCAACTGATGGGATTTCAGTTCAGTTCCTTAGGTGGTATTTTATGTGTCTCAGTGGCAGGTGGGAAACATTTCCTACTAATGGTTTTTTTCCCCATCTTGTTGTAGCTTTTATATTTGATGACTGGTTTCACTGGTTGATTTGGTTTTTTTCCCCTCTTCTTTTACTCAACTATTCTATTTCATTGACAATTGAGGAAAACAGAAAGCAAGTATGATGAATCAATTAGATGTGTGAAAGGGAATTTCCTTTCTGAACTCAACTTTTGAGGCATATTTTTGTCTGACTTGCTCTTGAAAATAGTCTATATTGTATTTGACAACATTTTGGTCTGTTGTGTGTTTTTTTTTAAAAAAAAAAATTGATTGAAGTACAAAACACTCTCAACTGATACTGGAGTTTTATTATGTGGGTGATTAGGAGATTTGAAGGCTAATATGTAAATATGTTGTTTATCTTGTTTTAGTTCTAATGAGGTGACTTGTAATACCCAGTATATCAGATTCATAACTGATAAGTTGATATGGTTAAACCATAATTGTTTTTTTAAATGATGTAGACACTAAAATCTTTAAAATAAAATGGCATTAGTGGTCTAATAATTTAATAAAGATAAATTGCATTGCATTTGACCCAACCATTTTGCAAAAACCGCGAAAGCATGACTGGGCAACTAAAAGAAGAAAAGGGTCCACTGCTTCTGAACATGAGAAAATTGGGAGCATATCTAAAACTTGGTTATTTTGGAGTCCCTTCCTTCCTACGTCTTCATTTTGTCTCCCTGTATGGGGTGTTTGGTATGAGTGTTTGGTAGGAGGGTTTTGAATGGGTGGAGAAATTTTTATGAATTAGATTTGTAAAAATTAGAGAAGTGGGATTAAAAATTTTTAGTTCCATTTTTTTAGTTTTTTTAAATCCAACTTATAAATTTTTTTTTCTTTTCCCTTCCTCTCTATTTCCCTCCTCCCAAAGAGGTTTTTTTCTGGGATTAATCCACCAGCAACCGATGCGGTTTGCGGCAATGTATACTCAAAATTGGCCACCTCTTGAGTAATTATTGTGGTTAGTTGTTTGGTGGTTTTGTAATATTAATTTTTAAAAAATATTGTTATAAAGTATAAACAGAAAATACATTTATAATTAAAGTATAGACAAGTATAAAATTAATTTAAAATGAAAAATATATTAGTATAAATAAAAAATAAATGTTATTGGAAATAAAAAGCTATTGTTATAATTAAAAATATTACTATAAAAAAAATGCTATTACAACAATATTATATAAAAAATGTAAAAATATTATAACATTTTTAAAATATATTATTATATGAAGTTGAATTATCACCCCCTTCCCTCCCCTTCCTAACCTAAACAATCATTAAAAAGTTAAAAAATAAAAACCAATCATTTCTGCTACTTTCCAACCAAAACAAATAAGGTTCCCCTCCCTTTAAACTGCCCTAAGAAGTGAGAACAGTGTGAAATGTATGGATTAAGGCAGAGGAGGGGAAGAAAAAAAGACTGGTCTAGATCTTGCACATTATGATGTTGATTACTTAAAGAAATAAAAAAAGAAGATTGTGAAAATAACATTACTTATAAGTAGTTTATAAGTGTTTTTCACATAAATTAAGATAAAAACATTCTCGTAATATGGTAAATCACAATTAAAAAAATATTTTTAAATATTTCAATTGTTATTCCAAACGATGGTCAAATTAGCTAAACATCAATTGAAACTATTCACAATGAATAGAGCTAACCGAATTAACAGTGTATTTTTCATTTAAGATGTAATATTTTCTTTTTCTTTTTTAATCCAAAAGCAATTATGTTATGGTGTGAAAAAAAATAAAAGTTCAATGGACTCGTGGAGATTAAAAATAGAACATGGAAATACAAGGAGAAAATAGAAAAGAAACAGGATTAAAAATTCTAAATAGAAGGAGTCTCATTCAATGATGCATTGTAGGCAAAAGTTTTCAGTAACATTTTATTTTTCATTGTCTTACTGATTTTCTGAAAATTGGAGAATTACGTGGAAATTGAATTTCAGTGTATGCAATCGTAATGAACCTTTCTTTTAAAAAAAAAAAAAAATCACAAGCATGATACCTTTTTTTCTCGGCTTACGCACCTCGTTGTTTTCCCCTGATACCAGAGGTGTGCCTAAATCATGAAATCCTCAGTTATTTAAAAAGGCTATATACACAAATATATTTAAAAAATGAAATAAACGCGAATTAGCTATCGTATATTGTATTTTTGTACCGTGAATAAAAGATACACAAATATCCTTCTCAGAATATCTAATTGCCCTAAAATTTCAGAAGAATTACATTACTATATGACGTATATTCAAAATCCAGACTTCCAGAAAATCACCCCAAGCCAAAACTCAAAAAACATACCATGGATTCTTACGGATCATCAGGATCTTTTGAAGTCACTTCACATGATCAAAACTTCCCAGATGCTTATCTTACAACCAATGGTCTCAATACATAAATCTAAGACCTATTTGTCATTCTGTTGCAGATCAATTCCCCAGGCTGAAGCTAACTGAAATAAGAGTTGGTCTGGTGGCACACCTTCCCAGTCCTCACCTGTATCAATTGAAGAAGACGCTTCATGTAGATTCAGCAAGATTTCCTTCTTCAATTCCATGGGAATCCCAAAGGTATCAGGGCCATTCTCCAATACTATCTCCAACAACTGAACATGATAAATTTTAACATCAAATTTTAAGCCTCTAACTAATATTTGGGAGCTACATACAATGGAGAAACTATTCCTAATTCAGTAGAAATATTGTGTATGAATATTTGGAAACTACTCATAATTCTGCAGCCAATCATGAGGTCCGTGTATACATTTAACTATTGGAATGATCTGCAAATTTCTTATAAACCAGCTCTCCCAGAAAATTTATTCTATGAACATGAAAGGCAGGAAACTAGAAACAGCAGTACAGTAACAAGGTATAGGAAATAAATAACCAGACAAGCCACTCTTATAGCGTCATAATAGCTTCACTTGATAGCTTAAGCTTTTGAGCTGACATTGGCATGATATGAAACTCTCTATGCCAAGCAGTTATGAAAGACAAAATGGAATAAAATGAAAGGATACAACAACCACCTTATCCTACTAAATAAAGTTGGCTACATGGATCGCACAATGCTATTATGTTCTCAACGCAAGAAGCACTTAACGCTAAACAAGCTATTCATTACTCTGGATGTTGAGTTGTTAATCTATAAGCAATTTAATATAGAACGTGTTCATAAAACCAATAATTTCCTGAGCCCCATTGATCTGACGCTGCCTGCTTTAAGTCACAGCAAATTTTCTCTTGCAGTTATACTGAGGCTAATTCCAAAACAGGACTTTAGACTAATCTAACCACCCCTTCACCCCTAGTTATTAGAAGGTCATGCTTTAAAATCTGGACCATGTAGTACTCCCTCCGCCCCTTATTATGGGTCTCAAACAATCTACAGATAGGGAACCAAAGACAGACAAGCTGAAGTTCAGTGATGATAATTTATGTTGGTAGAGATTGTGCCATCATCACCCCATGTGATCTTATGGTTAATTTATGATAATTTATGCTTTCCCAAAATTGACGTTTACTAGTCTAGAAATTCTAACACAGTGACTTCTTAAATAAGATTAAAGTAGACGTGGCACAATCATTTCCGAGGAAACCGGGCATTGTTTTTCAATCAACTTCAGAATAAACAAGGAAAGTGAGTCAAATGATATTATCCCTGTGTTCAGGAAGTAATACTCAAGAATTCGTTACTTAAGATAATAGTTATATGATGGGAGAATAAACACACTGGCTTCAAGACTTTTTCAATTGAATACAAGGAAGACAAATTCTAATCAAGTAATGGCATACCTGTTGAATCCAAGACAGGCAGACATCAAATAGATTCTGCTCTAATAAGAACTGTCCAATTGCATGCAAGATCTCACAGGCCGCCTCATTCGAAAGGTGACCAATAACAGGGCCTGATCTGTCCATTAGCTTTACCAGCAAGAAATCATCACCAGTGGATAAAACTTCAGCATAGGCTGAATCTATATCATCCACTTGAAGAGCATCCATAGCATTACTCCAAGAAGTCCAGATGGCGTCCCTCTCTTGCCCAATATTGTCATCCACCAGAGCCTCTGCAGTCATTTCAGGGATAGCCACTCTTGTTGCTCGAGATGTTCCACCATCCTCCCCAGCAACCCTAATTGCTTCCAAGGTAGCTTCATCTTTTGAAGCTTGCCAGACGCTTCTGGCAGAAGGCCCCTCACCAAGCCGAAGGGGCATTGCACCTTTATCCCAAGCTCTTCTGCTGCCCCCTTGATCAATGTCGTGTGCTGACTTTGGTGATCTTCCATCAACAGAACCACCACCAAAAGTTCTCCTCGAGGGCATCTGGCCATTTCTAGATGCAGTATGCCCAGGAAAATCCCAAGCTTCAGACGTGTCAGACCTCCAAGATGACCCTCTTCCCCTCATGCCCAAAGCATTTCCATCAGATTGACCAAATCTTTCTCCAAAAGGGATACGGCCATCACCATTTCTTCCATACTTGCCAATGGAGTAGTCAGCAAAACTGTTATACTTGCCAGGTCTACTAGAACATCCCTCAAACCCTGAGAAGTTACCACCTCTACGACCTGATGATATAGATAAATCTCGTGCCATGTCTTCAACGACTCTCTCAAGACCTCGTACCCTGTTCTCTAAAGTCACCATGCCATCATGAGATCCACCCATAAAATCCTGCAAATTTGTTAAGATCCATCACTGACAATGCGTATATTAGGGCAAAATTGCATGCCATGGTGTAATGATCATACCTGCACCATGTTCATCAGATGAGTTTGCTGCCTTTCAAGCTGCAGTAACTGCCTCTGGATAGCCAACCAGTTTCCTCTGCTGTTGAAGGAGACTTCCGATTGACCATCAGTTTTAGAAAATCCTGCTACATTAGCAGAACTTTCCCTTTGACTGATTTCAATCCTATCATCAGTGTCATGTGCTTTTGTTCTTAATTCTTTTCCATTCACTTTCTTTTCAGAGTATCTATCATGGGTAAAACCTTCATAGTTTTGTTGTCTAGGATTCACATCATTGCTTCTCTCCATGATGCGATATTTATTGTTAACAGATCCATGAAAATCATCAGTAGAAACATTTCCAATGCAATTTATTCTTTCTTTTGAACTTTTTAAACTTGCCTCTGATTCTTCCTCATTTTTTGTGCCTGAAGAATTGATACATCTACGAGGAACAACTACTTCGACAGGTAAATCATCTGAAACCCTTCTTTCAAGTTTCTGGAAGAATTCTAGGTTTATCTCTTTATCAGTCAAGGCAGGAGCTTTCTTTTTCAATATTACAACTGCTTTCTCTGGAATATTGACAGGTTTGGCTTTGGCATTTGAATCCAAGTTAGAAGAACCAGGTGATGAATCCTTTGCTGATAGCTCAGTCTTACTTTCTCCAAGATGTACCTTTTTTATGTCACTTGTTTCTGATGAAACAGACTCTCGTTTATCACCATCTAAAACATTAGGAGAGAAAACAGAAGTGAAAAATCCTGCAACAATGTACATGGAGTATTGATTATGTCAGACAATAGAAGTATGCTTACCACAAGTCAAGGGCCTGGAATCATCAGCAGCTCCATCTCCTTTTCCTGCAATCTTTTTCCATAACTGCAGCGCTTCTGTCATGCTATCTCTGACAGGTTTTATCTGAAAAACAACAATACCTTTTTGATTTGGGAGTCAATGAGCACTTCAATGCAATTACTTGCCCAGTTGCTCTAAAATGAAATTTTGACTAAGCACTAGTATTCTATGCTTGGACAACAAACTCTCTTAGTTGCTATCTAAATAGCAGAACCTCTAAAGGAGAAAAACAGACACTATGATATTATTGTAACGAATAACCAAGCAAGATTAGCTGTTCATCATAATTATGTCACCATTATCTTAAGAGATTCGCCTTCACAAAAATCACGCCATTTACATACACTGAATACATTAAACACCTCAACCTCAACCAATCATAAACCCAAAATCAATATATCAATCAATGTAATATATAAAAGTAAAATAGATCAGAAACATTCCTTTAATGGTTATTTACTATTTATTGACAAGATTAACTTTTTCGGACTCCGTAATTTTTAAAAAGAAAAAAATCTTAAATTCTCGTGCATATGTAGAATAATTCAATAGCCAAAGAAACTCAAGGAAGGAGACCTTTTTTTTGGGGGGGGGGGTAAACTGTTCAATTTTCTGTAGGTAAAAATAGAAATATTACAGCATAAGATGCACTAGATTGCCTGCAGCACATGCATATGCACCTCCTACTAGCACGGTTACTTCACTGTAAGGAGGACTTCCTGGTCTCATTGCTTCCTATCAATACAGTTTCCTTCAGTATTGCAAGAATTGGGAGGATAGACCAAATAGCCTCCATTGAGAAACAAAGCATGAAACATGTATACAAAATAATTAAATGAAAATGTCTAGAAGCATGTTTGACTACTTATGATAAGGAAATCTCATTGCAAATGCTACCTTATCAAAACGGCATGCCTCAAGTGCTTCCAATGTGGGTGTTGCTCCATCCATAACCAAGCTGCTTGAATGCAGAGCTAAGGAGCTTAAAGCATCAGCAGCTGCCTTACGTGTTGCCCAATCAGAACTGGTGAGGCAGTCGTGGATACTAGGTAGTAAATGTTCCAAGCTCTGTGGTGCGATTGCTCCAACCTGCAATTCAATTACCTCTAAGAAATCTGTCTAACTGTTATAATCTGGTAGCAATTCATAGAACAAATTATTCCTTTGGAGATGTATTTGTAAGTTTATATAAAGAAAATAATAGAGCGATAATCTCCCAAATGGAGCCACCCAAAAATAGACATGATGAATGAAAATAGAAGATCAAATTTCAAATAACACACGAGTAGAATCCAAATGCTACAAGAAGATGAACAAATGTTAAGTAGAGGAATTCCCTGCCATGTTCTTCAATTAAAATATAGCATCCGAAGAAACCTTTTTCTGATAAACCATTCATATCCTGCTAGGCTACAAAAAATATCTGAGTATAAAATTACATCATACACAAGTTTTTGTTCTGGTACGTGTGCCTAAATAATCGCAATCATCATTAGCGTTATACCTCTGTAGTTGCCACCGCCGTTTTCATTATATTTCTATATTAAAAAAACTTTCCCAATGTCAATATTCTAACATGAAAGGATCTAACTTAATTTCAAATATATGCAAACCTGAGACAAGCTAGCTACAACAGGTAAGACTGAAGCTTTAGCCAAGAAGTTGGGATTGTTAAGGAATTTGCATATCCTAGGGCATAGCTTCTGAAACGCAGAAATGGGCGGGTCTGAAGCGCTTTCCACCATCTTAGCCATACATATAGCAGCACCGGATTGCACTCCCTTGTTTTGCTCACCCATCGCTTCAAACAAAGGCTTTACAAATAATGCAACCACAGAACCAAGACCCCCATAATCAGTACCCCCGCCTACACCTTTCAAGTACTGCGCCGACAATGCACCAATAGCGTCACGACACGCATCCTTCACACCTGAATCAGAGTCCTTGAGTCTCTTTACAATATGGGCAATAATTTTGGTCAAGTGGGTCGACGTTGAGTCGCTGTGAGTCGCACAAACCACTGTGAGCAACCTAAGGGACTCTTTCTTGACAGCAGGTTTCGGATCGTTGGACGCTTCATACAAGCAATTCAGAATCATGGGTAAGCTCTCTGGGGATAAACTTTGGATGATTTTTTCCAAGTCTTCGACTGCGATCTGGTATGTGTCTCTGTCAGAAAGCTTAGAGAGAGAAGTGAGGATCCTTCCCTTGAGTTCGACCATAGCAAGGTGAGAAGAAATAGAAGATGTGGAAGATCTCACAGACGGCGGAGTCGAAGATGGTTGATTAGAAGGTTTCATGTTTTTCGAGTGCTTGTGTGTCTGCGAACTCATTGTCGCTGCCAATAGAGCAGCTAGCAGTGAAATTGAAACCTAAGAAAAAGCAAGTCGTCTTTGAAGTTGGAAAAGGCTTAATAATAGAAAGGGGAGATGCTGAAATGAGAAAAAAAAAACTGAAACGTTAAATGGTAATGAGCAGTGCTTGCGGCTTCAGATAGAGGAAGAAGGTGGGAGAAGAGTAAAAGCAAAGCTTGCTTTGGTGGGATTAAGCGAAGAAAATGATGGGAAAATGAGGAACGACTGAGACCCCAGATCCGCGAGCAGGAGTGAGGGGAGACGCCAAAAAAGGGATATTTTGAAAAATTGAGCGGATTACCGTTTAAAAATATAATAAAATGATAGCAATTTGCGTTTTATTTTATTAATTAAATAATGTGTTATGACCAAAAAAAATTGTATAAAACGGTAAATACTAAATATATACACAACGTGGTTGTTTGGATTAATAATTGAGAAGTTGTTTTTTTAACGTGGTTGTTTGGATTAGTGGTGAAGAAATGAATTTTTTTATAATCTAATTTTTATAAAAATCATATTTAAAAAAAAAGTTAAATTGTAAATGTGATTTGTGTTTGGATTGATGGTGAGAGAAGTGTTTTTTTAACCTTGAACTTATTTGAATTAACGGTTGAAAAGCTCGTTTAGATAGAAAATGGCATGAACCTTATTGAATACTTAAATTATGGTTAAATTATACAAAATTTCTTAAACTTTAAGTCAGTTGCATATAACCCCATGACATTTTAAAGTTTAAATTTAATCTCCCTAACTTTTCATTTTTTAACCATTAACACATGTTGTTAAGTGACCGTTATCTTTTTAATATAAATTGTCATATCAAATTATGAGGTGACACATGACATCTTCTGTAAATTACTAATTTCATAAAATTTCTTGAACTTTGATTATTTACAAATAATCCCCTAACATTTCAAAATCTAAATTTAATTCTCTTAAAATTTTGATTTATAATATTAAACTACATACTGTTACTTTCTATTATTTTAATAAATTTATGAAAATGTTTACTATCATTTATTAATTAAAATAATTATTTTATATGGCAAAAACTAGAAGAATAATACTTAAAAAATACAAAATAAATGTTGAATCTCTAATTCAAAAAAAAACATTACTAATAAAAAATTAATAAGGGCAAGAGCTATCTTCTAATAAAAATGTAATCTTTAAATTACCGATGTTCAATCATCCCAAGAATATATTTAACACAAATAATTACACTTTTATACTATTAATACTCAATTAACACAAGAAAAAAAGTAAATGTTCTATAAATGATGACATTTTTATTTTTATATTTTTTAAATATTATTTTTTTAGTTTTTTACAAACAAGAAAACTATTTTAATTGACAAATAATAGTAAAAAATTAATATATTTATAAAAATGATTAATGTAACAACATGTAGTTTATTTATTACAAATCAAAATTTTAAAGGAGTTAAAATTTAAATTTTGAAATGTCAAGAGGATTATTTGTAAATAATTAAAGTTTAGGGGTTATCTGCAATTATTTAAAGTTAAATGAGATTTTATGAAATTAGTAATTTATAAATGATGCTATGTAGAATGTCACGTGTCATCTCATAATCTGATGTGACAATTTCCGTTAAAAAGATAACATTCAATTAATGGCAAAGAGTTAATGGTTAAGAAATGAAAAGTGATAGGGGTTAAATTTAAACTTTAAAATGTTAGAGGATTATTTGTAACTAACCCAAAGTTCAAGAGTTTTGTATGATTTAACCAATATTAATAAATTTTCAAACTAAGTATGTATTTAAAAACATAAAAGTGAAAAATATTATATATGTATATATAACAAAATATAAAAAAAATGTGTCTCTCATATATTGTCACATTATGAATAATGTAGTTTTCAATAAATGTTATAGATATATCCACAAGATATTGGGTTGAGTTTAAAAATTCTATAGATTTTTAACATTGAAAATCAATTCTCTATTTTTTACCATAAAATTCAAATTTGTATTTAAAACTATAAAGATATTTAATCAATTGTTTAGAGAATTTGAATTTCTCAATTTTTATTTCAATGTCAGCATCTAATTTCATTCAAATGGAAGGAGGTTTTGCCATTTTCATTATTTGCTCATTTATATTTTAGAGTATGTCTTCTTTGAATCACAAGCTCATTGTTATTTTTTAGAATCTTAGAGATAACCCTTACAGTTCAAATTTGTCTTACCCGAGTTTTCCTCCCTCTCAATAAATTTAATAGTGTCATCTAATATGAGTTATTAGGATATTAAATAGCTCTCCCATAATTTTAATTTTAATCAGGTTAGCTTTTCTTATTCTTTAGTTTCTTTAGAAACTTCCACACTTTTGAGAGGCTGACATATATAATTGACATGTATGATGTATTATACTCATTTTTATTAATATGTATTTGACTTTATTTAAAAAAAAAAGATTGTTTTTAGTACAAGGTAATGTTTCTAGGTAAAAGGCCATCCAAAATAAGACCGCCTAGTTTTGTCCGTGATGATCGTGGGCAGGTGATGATGTAGGGTCCGGTTGAGGTGGGCCCAAGGGGAAGTAATGACGTTTCCTCAAAATATTTTTACACTTTTCAGTTTTCCTTTAAATATTTGATATGTTTGGATAGCCTCCATAAGTACTTTTTATCGTGATTTATGGAATATGAAATAGTTTTTATAGTCTACGAGATAAATTTTACGGTCTACAAAATAAATATGTAAAAAATTTTATCTCGATTTATATGAATCGAACTTATAAAATAAGCCAAGCTTAACCAAAATTTAATATGTTACATGAAATTTAATATACACTTTGGTGAAATTTTTATATTCTATTATATATATAGATTATATATTACAAGAAAGAGGCTTATAAATTTATGTCTTACAAGAAAGATAAGATAAATTGGATTTTTCCTAATCTAAATAATGCGACATTTTTTAAATTTTATGTTG
Source organism: Albizia julibrissin (assembly GCA_037074505.1). Classification (NCBI taxonomy): domain Eukaryota; kingdom Viridiplantae; phylum Streptophyta; class Magnoliopsida; order Fabales; family Fabaceae; genus Albizia; species Albizia julibrissin. Next base: position 16,124,812 of record CM073484.1, read on the forward strand.
TCTATAATGGTTGATAATTATAAATTTACATGGCAAAAAAAAAAGATGATTATAAATTTATGTATATTAGGGGAGTTTATATGATGAGATGAGATTACTGGTCAAAAAATATGATGAGATGAGATTATGATGTTCATATCACAATAAATGTTATAGGTTAGCTTTTTTAGCTCGTGTCTTGTTCTACTCTGACGATATATTATTCTCAGATAAAATGAGATAAAAATATGGGCAAATCTAATTACGACTTATCTTATAATAATAAATATTAGAAAACTAAATGGAAAATAGTTGAGGATAAGAGAGAAACCACAATGCCATTTTAAAATATTAAGTAACTGATACAATAAGGTTTGAAAAACAATACAACACAACCTAATTTGTTGATCACATCATAAAGATGTTTGGAATAATGATTGAAACTTCTACTTGTATTTTTTAATTATGATTTACGGTATGTGAGGTATCTTTTACTGTCTATGAAGTAACTTTTACGGTTTACGAGATAAATATATGGAGGAGTTTTATCTAGATTTATGTGAATCGGACTTATACATAAGTATAAACCAAACCAAACATCCTCATAATATCTAAACCAAGACAACCGTAATCCAATCATTCAACTGCAATAACAAACAACATTAATCAAAAGTTCAACACTTCTACTTCTCCTTTACTTCACCCAACAACAATGAAAATGAAGCTTTCAATTCACATGAAGAATCCCATGCATGGCGATGCACATTTCTCAATGCTTACTTAGTAACAATCAACTAAAAGAAATCAGGGAACAAGGGAAAAAATAAAATGACATTTAATATTTATAAAAATAAAATAATAAAACAAAAGTAAAAAATGTCCATATCGTGTCTCTTCCATTCCTTTTTCCATCCCAACCTCATGTGTGTTACTATTGGAATTGTTCTAATATAACCATGATAACCATGATAGAAGGCCCGTCTAAGTTAGCGGTGATATAAATTATTTTTTTCAATTTAATTTTTAAAAAAGTCAAATAGCATAAAAATCAGATTGTAAATATAATTTGTATTTAAATTGGTGGTGGCAAAAATAACTTTCTTTGGGAAAAGTTAGACTTTTGAGTTTATTATCGAAAACTGTTTTTAGAAAGAAAGAAAAAAAGTATAGTTATCAAAATGCCAACCCAAATATCCTATTTTTATAAAAGCCAATTTCACCGTACCCTTTTTTCTTTAAAAAAAACCACGTTTCGGATGGCAACAGGCTGAATCAAAATAGGTTTTTTATGAGCAGGCACATATGTGCGTATGAATATATTAAAAGTAAATTTTATTTATAGACAAGACTAATGAAACTCCTTTTTTTTTATAACAAAAGGAAATTCCACTACAAACTAGTCGTTATCAGTATCCAATATCTACTGCAACTCCGGCATAGGTTGCGAGAGCATATGAAAGCCTGGCATAATCGACAAGCTTTTCTTGGCCATATAATCCGCTGCTGCATTCACTGATCTTTGGATATATCGTACTTCAATACACCATTCCTTCTGGAGAATCTGTCATGCTTCTGTGATTATAACTCTATCCTTATGTATCTCATGCTCGCCTTCTATGAGTAATTTGACGGCATTAGATGCTAATTAAACTCCTTTAACCCTTGAGAGTATACGAGACAGATGAGAATAATGACGGCGATCAACTTTTGTACTTGTGAACATCTAAACTAATTCACCCATGTTTGCCCCCTCGGAGACTTCATATAGGACAATTAAAGTAATGATTGTGTGAAGTCACAGTACATTAAGCCGATTTTAACCCCCAGAATAGTGTCTAATGAAAAGATTAAACATTTCTGTTAAAGTATTGGGTAGGTTATATAAAAGTGGCTTATTTACAATATGATTTATAGAAAAGTTAGATTAGGTAAAAATTAAATTGTATTAAGTGATTTATGCCCCCTCGGAGACTTCATATAGGACAATTAAAGTAATGATTGTGTGAAGTCACAATACATTAAGCCAATTTTAACCCCCAGAATAGCGTCTAATGAAAAGATTAAACATTTCTATCAAAGAATTGGGTGGGTTATATAAAAGAGACTTATTTACAATCTGATTTATAGAAAAGTTAGATTAGGTAAAAAATAAATTGTATTAAGTGATTTATGTTTGGATTGACAATTGGATAAATGTCTTTATGAAAGTGAAAAAATGTTTGGTTTGGCTTTTGTGATATTTACGAGAAATAATTTTACAAATTATGGAAAATGAGAAAATTAACTTTGAAAATTTAGCAATGGTAAAATATATAATAATATTACAATAAAAATGCGAATAAATTACAAATGATACAAACTCAAAAATTTTTTCTACAATAAAATATAACAAAACTAATCAGATCTAATCAGATCAAAGGTCCTATACAATCAATCCTAATGGTCACAAACATGATTCATTTGAGTTTCACGCCATGCATCCTGTTTGGTTTTTATCATCAAAATCTTCACACCGTGCTTTTTCAATCTATAATAGTAGAGGTTGGTTGGTCAACTCTCCTCTGGTTTAAGTAGTCGCCGGAAATGGGGGCCGGAGGTGATGACGATGTGGAAGCAAAAGGTGTTAACTACTGGTGGTGTACTGAGAAGAGGATGGCTGATGGCGTGGTTCTAGAATCTCTTGCTCAGCTATGATCCCTGCTCTCTTTCTCTCTCACTGGTTCAAGTTGTCGTCATAAATGGGGGTCAGAGATGGTGACGGCGACAATGGAAAAAAATCAGAGGATGAAGTCCGCTGCACTTGAAGGAGCTGACGGTGGTTGAAGGTGATGATGATGTGGCGGTGGTGTTGTGTTTAGTGGAGGTAGCTGACGGTAGTATGAGAAGGGCCGATGGTGATGACTCTTCCAATGATAGAAAGCAGAGCAGAGGAAGAGGAGGATGATGATGTTGTGATGACGATGATTATCGCTTGGTGGTGTGAAGCTCAATTATGCAACTCCCTTTTTCTGCATGAACCTTTCGATAACACTGAGGATAAAAAGGTGTGGCGGAGAAGAGGTCACCGAAATCTACAATAGTCGCAGGAAGTTACAGAACCTTGTCGGAAGTTGTAGAAACGCCAGATGAAGGTGATGGTGATGCTATGATGAACACGATAGTTCAGGATGCATGGCGTGAATAAATGCATGGTTGAAGGGAAAAGCTCCTAGATGGAGTTTATGGTCTTTCGTGCGTTTGTGTCTATGAGTGAGATCAGATGAACACCATAACAAACATGGACCTTTTTATGGGTTACACCCAATCATGTGATTGGTGCGATTGGACCATTACATCGCCATAACAAACATGCACATTACCAGTCAGCGCTGGTTCTAGCGGAAACAAGAAACAGTTTTAATGATTTAAGTAAGAGTTCTCAACTCAAGAACTCGTTTAGAATAGCGATTGAAGTCTTTAAAATAAGTTTTTCAATCATGATTTACGATATACGAGGTAAGTATGTGAGAGAAGTGTTGTCTCAACTTACATGCATAAACACTTATAGGCTTTTTAAACACTCATCCAAACAAACTTATAACCACAGCTGAAAAACTGTTACATTTATTGAAAATGGGTTATGAGTGAGTCTTTTATAATTTATAACAAAATTAAATACTTTTTGACAACAAGATAATGAGAGAATTCTCAGCAATTTTTGTTTTTATATTCACTCAATTTTTACTAAGAAAGTTTTCTATTTTATAATATAAAGTAAACTACATTTTATTTAAATTCAGTTTTTTTTGCCAGAAAAATTCAGTTAATTTCAATTCCATGAATTCTAAGTCAAATATTTTCTTTTTCTTTTTAACTTCAGCTATCCATCCATGAAAGATGTAAAATTAGGGGAAAGGATCAAAGAAAAATAATTTTTATTGTAAAGGACCATGAAACTTATAATTATTTAAAAAGACTAAGTAATAAAATATAAATTTAAAAAGACTAAAATGCCAATAACCATCTCTCCTATATTCTCTCTTAATAGCATATATAAGTATTAAACTGCTATCGAGTTTCCCCATTTGCTATTAGTCGAATAGACCTTGTAATATGATTTATGGTATACGGAGTAAGTATGTGAGGGGAGTTTTGTTTCAACTATCATAAACGTACTTTTTGAATGCTAACTCAAATATACCTCAATTAATAGTTTGATACTCACATAAACAAAAGGACGGAAGAAACAAACACTTTCATTATAGGTGTTATTCCTTTCTTCTACTGATTTGTCTTTTTAATGATAAAGTAGGTGTTAGGAATAACAATTGGAACCTTTAAAAGTGCATTTTAATCATGATTTACGATATACGAAGTAAGTATATGAACTAAGTTTTATCTTTACTTACATGAATCGTACTTATAAAATAATATGCTGCTATCCAAACAACAACTTTGATTTTACCGATCTAAATAAAGCGGGTTTTACATGAAGAAGATTTGGCTCAGCATGTTCTGTTCTATTCGATACAGGTAGGAGGAGAACCCGACTCAGTATTCTTAAAAAAATAGAGAAATCAGAACCAAGTCAAGATGATACGGATCAACCCCTCTTCTTGCGCTAAAGATCTTACCATTTCCGAAGTAACTGGAGTTACATCTATTTTTCCATTTCAATTCAAGAGTTCTTATGTGTTTCCACGCCCCTTCGAGACCTCGAAAAAAGGATAAATTCCTTTTCTTAGGAACACATACAAGATTCGTCAACACAAAAAGGATAATGGTAACCCCACCATTAACTATTTCATTTATGAATTTCATAGTAATAGAAATACATATCCTACCAAGACATAATTTATAACTTGCTAGACTCTTCAAAATTTGTGGTCTGATTCCTTGGTAGTACCAGCAACATGATTATTTGCTCTTAAATTTTGTTTGTGTTTATCTTTCTCACCTTTTTATTTTTTAATTATTGTTAATCTGACAAATCTTTTGATAGAGAAGATTGAAAATTTTCATAGAATAATCTTATAAATAAACGAGGGAAATTTAATAATAATAAAATTGTATCTTAAATTATGATCATTTAAAATAATTATAATTTTTATAGTTCTTTACAATAAATATTATTTTTCTTTGATTTTTCTCTCTAATTTCCTCTAAAATTAATAGAACTATGATTAGGATACTCAATTTTAAAAATAAATACTAAAATACGGGTCCCCTTCTGTGCTCATCACAGTGATGGGCAACTAATTTCTCATCACTGTGATGAGCAACTAATTTCTTATCACTGTGATTAAATGATAAATTCATTTTTATAAGAAATGATAATTATAAGATTATCTTTATTTTTAATTATGTATATAATAAAATAAAAATTTATTAAAAATATAAAAATTAAATTAAATTAAATCTGAAGCGTTGAAAATCAATATAATAGAAAAGAGGGGGATGGCCACATTTTAATGTTCTCCGATTTTGATAGAGGTCTTGGTTAATTAATCATCATCTTGATCCAAAAAAATTTTCAAGTCCAACCCTTGACCCGGAACTGTTACTTGACCCGTAAACAATTGTCCCATGGGTTAACGTCCCTCTCCTTCAACCCCTACTAAACCCTGGAGCAACAATAAACGGCCTTTGTCCCACCTCCGCCTCCAACAATGGCTCCCGGTTTTGTATTCGAAGCTTCCAGCGACGAAGAAATCGAACGCTCTGATTCTGAAGACAAAGAACAGGAACAAAGCCAAGAAGAGGAAGCAGAAGAGCAGAGTGATTTTGATGATGGTGACGATGGTGAAGAGGAGGAAGAAGAAGAAGAAAGAGCACGAGTTTCGAATAAGAAATCTCAATCTCCGTGGGACTTCGCGAAGTACTCTGAGTCTGTCGCGGAGGAACATGCCCGACGAAGCACTACCTCAGTGGATCAGAAAATTGCCAAAGCCATTAAAGAACGTTCCGCCCCGCTCAGAAAGCCCGTTGAAGACGACCAGGAGAGCTTGGAGTCCGAATCCGACAAACAAGTAACGGGCTTTTCAGTTTTTGGTATTAATTTTGTGACTATTGATGGAAGCTTGTGCTAATTCCGTAAAAATTTGCTTCTTTTTCATTTAGGAGGATTATAGACTAGAAGAGGAAGAAGATGAAGGTGGCAATGAAGGCGAGAGCAAGTCTTTCTTCGCGCCATCTGACGGAGCTTCATTCTATGCTAACTCATTTATGGAGCTTAATTTGTCGCGTCCTTTGCTTCGTGCTTGTGAGGCCTTAGGATACGTTAAACCGACACCAATTCAGGTTTTTTACTTAATTGAGCAATTTTATCTCTCACTTTGTTTTAGTTCTTTGCGTTATGTGTAGTACTTCTTTGCTTGCGTGGGCGTTACTTAGTTTTTGAAATTTGATTGTAGGCAGCGTGTATACCACTTGCATTGACTGGACGTGATATATGTGGAAGTGCCATTACCGGTTCTGGGAAGGTTGTCTATCAGTTCCTTTTGGAATCACTGGATAAATGCTATATTTAAGACTATATAATTGCATGATACTAAGCGAGCTGTTACAGAAACTGAAATTGTGCCCAAAGAAAATTTGTGTGATAAATTTCTTTTAATGCCCTCTATTCCTGTGATTGTCTTCCCTCACAGACAGCTGCATTCTCACTGCCTACTCTGGAGAGGCTTCTGTATCGTCCGAAACGTGTGCAGGCCATAAGAGTCCTCATTCTTACTCCAACCAGAGAATTGGCAGTCCAGTAAGTATTCTCATAGATGTTTTTGAGTTGCTTTTATTACATAGACGAATTTGAAGTTTGTAGCTTTACTAAGAGAATAACAGAGTAAGTCTGGGACTTATGGTCAGTCTAGAGATGTGGGGAGAACACTTAATTTACTGTTTTGCTAGGTAGGCTGCGTGCCTTATGATAAGTGCCAAGTAGGATGGGTTCTTTGTGCTTTCAAAAGCTTGCAATTTCAATGAACATATATGTACTGTAATGAGAGGAACTTGAAGATGCTCAAGTTCATTATAGGCTTCCTTGAAAATCAGTTTAGTTAATCAGTGATTACTAAAAACAAATACTTCCATGGATGAAGCTGCTTATGCATTTTTCTTTTCAATTCAAATTACAATTGTTGACAGATAACATTTTTATTTGACGTGCTTTTTTGGTTTTATACTATTTATTATCAATAAGATTAATATAGCGTATTATGTTTGTCAGAGTTCACAGTATGATTGAGAAGCTTGCTCAGTTTACTGATATAAGGTGTTGCCTGGTCGTTGGGGGTCTGTCTACAAAGGTTTGACGACTGGTTCAGTTTCATTATATAATCTCTAAGTTGTATTGTCAGGTCACAATAGATTCAAATGTTTAATCTAATGTTTGCATTATGTCTTTGGGTTTCCTCTTTTCTTTTGAATGGTTTCTTTTCTCTATATAGTTGCATCTATATGCGACTAATGTTATTTTGGTCATGTCATGGACCATTTCCTGTTATGTTTTCATGCTTTGAATTGCTCAGGTTAAAGTTGATATTGACTATTGTTTTTCCTGTCCATAGTGCAAAATTCAATGTAGCTTTTAAGAACCTACTTGAATAATATGTAATGTAGTCTCATTTCTTGTGATATTGGAATCCCTGTAGCAAAGTATTTTGCAATGACACGGACTTTCTCTTGAAATAGTAGATAAAGAACCTTTTTCAAAGATAGCACACAAGACAAGACTATCAATTAAACATCAGGAAATAAGATTCTAGAAAAAAAATTATTTGATCAAGTATTCGTCAACAATTTCATATATTTTCTAAGCTTTATCTGGTTGAACACACACAGTGTCATGCATTGATGCTTTTGGTACTTCCTAATTCTTTTATGATTTGCTTAATGGTTTACAAGTGATCGTTTTCATCATAGGTGCAAGAGGCGGCCTTGAGATCTATGCCGGATATTGTTGTTGCTACTCCAGGACGCATGATAGATCATTTACGCAATTCCATGTCAGTGGATTTAGATGATCTTGCTGTTCTTATCCTTGATGAGGCAGATCGTCTATTGGAGCTTGGATTTAGTGCTGAAATTCATGAACTTGTAAGTTTTGCTATCCTTATAATGCTAGGATCATGACCCTGAAAAAGGCTATTTGTTATTTTATCTGCTTTCCATTTTTTTTTTGAGTTTTCAACAAGTCTGTTTTTTAACAGGTTCGTTTGTGTCCCAACAAAAGGCAGACCATGCTATTTTCAGCTACCATGACTGAGGAGGTCGATGAACTTATTAAACTTTCTCTGACAAAACCCTTGCGTCTTTCTGCTGACCCATCTACAAAACGGCCGGCAACCTTGACTGAGGAGTAACTTCTTCATCTTTTCTTATTCCTTGTAGTACTTATGATATTATTCATTTCTGTTGACTTTTTTATGCAGTGTAGTCAGGTGTATCATGTATGTTAGATAGAAGTATAAAATCACAATTGATTCTAAAACGAAATTCACTAGTTAATGCCTATTCCTATATGCTCCCATGTAGTGGGTTGAACATTGAGACCATCAATATTTTTAAAGCTAGTAGGAATGACTAGGGTTCAGGCACGTGGAGGTTACTATTATTATTTTGCAAAAAATCCTAGTTCTAAAATTCTGAATGGTTGTATTTAAGCTTTCAACATTGTTTTCAGCTCTATTTACCTCTGTTTTTTCTACTTTCAGGGTGGTTAGAATAAGAAGAATGCGTGAAGTAAATCAGGAAGCAGTTCTTCTTGCATTGTGTTCCAAAACTTTTACATCTAAAGTGATCATATTCAGGTCTTCCTCATTTTCATACACCGTACTTACCTGGAAACTACTGATACATGAAGTTGTCAATGTTGATTTCACGAATTGATCACGATTTCCTGTATGAATAATAAAGAAGCTAGTAGGACTTTTCATGTTCTTTTCTAATTAGTTGTATGTCTAATAGATTTGTCTGAAAGACTAAAAATTACTGGCAGTAATTGTTGGAATGATTCCACTAGTAGTTGTTCATAGTAAATTTGTACTGTTATTCTATTGGCCTATAAAAAATATTCAATAAATTGATAGTTATGGCTTTCCAGTGAAGAAGAAGCCCGTTTCATGATTACAATAAGCTGAAGGTCTCATGGGCTTTGCTTCCTCGCCTGTGCTTTTTCTGTCTTTATTCTGCAACCTTCTCATTTTTAACTGCTTAATAATGTCTTTTGACTTACAGTGGAACAAAACAAGCTGCACATAGGTTGAAGATTATATTAGGATTAGCTGGATTAAAAGCTACTGAGCTTCATGGAAATCTTACTCAGGCCCAGCGTCTTGAAGTATGCTGCCTACATTGTTCTGTGCCATTTGTTTGGCTCCACAATTCACTTTTGCACTCCTCCGGTCTTTAATATAATACAAAGTGTGTTTTATAGTAAGGACCAGAGGGAGTAATTTTTTTTTTCAATGAATCGATTTTTGGTTTTTGAGTTGCTAAAATACAAGTGCTTTATCTGGAATTGCCTAATTTTTCTTGTAAAGGATCGGCTTATTTGAAAATTGAAAGTGGTTATGCAAAGATTGTCCTAATATAAACCTTGTGGTTGTTTGTGTACAGTCTTTAGAGCAGTTTAGGAAGCAGCAAGTCGACTTTTTGGTTGCAACTGATGTGGCTGCTCGAGTAAAAACCTATTCTTGAAAGTTATTTATTTAGTTCTCATTGTATCAATTGGTTTTTTGTTTGTTTTAAAATAAATTTTGTTAATCTTTTAAATTCATGCTATTTGACACCTCTATGGATGCATTTTATATAATAGGGCCTAGATATTATTGGTGTTCAAACAGTCATCAACTTTGCATGTCCGCGAGATCTTACCAGGTATACCATGATGGTAACACCACTTTTGATGATTATCATTGTGATTTGTGCATACTGTAGCATTTCATTCTCTAAATATTTTTTATTCCCTCAGCCTTCTGGTGACTTAAAAATGTTATTTCAAACTGTAGTTATGTTCATCGAGTAGGACGTACTGCAAGAGCTGGCAGAGAAGGATATGCTGTCACGTTGGTGACTGACAATGACCGGTCGCTTTTAAAAGCAATTGTTAGTATCACTCTTGTAAATGCTGCACATGTTTTGGCCTGCTCTGAGCTTTATATCTTGATAGCTGTTACTCATGGTTTTCTCCTCCTCCATTTATTGTGATAGAAATCTTTAACTCATGCATCACTTCCTGCTTTATGTGCATATATCATGTTTCTTTTGGAAAAAACTTAGAACCATTTTTCATATGTTGTTCAATTAGCTTACTGAAGTAAGCATATTTATAGCCAGCATCAGCATGCCTTGGCTTAGACTGCTTTGCACCATTTAACTTCATACTGCTCACCCTCTAGTTTCTAATGATTCCGAGGGAGACCAATGGAAATTGATTAATTAAAAACAAAGAGAACTCAACGGTTCATCACAAAATCTCAGATATTAGCAAAACCAGAAACAGGAAAAATGAGCAGAAAATAAGTAACTTTCCTCTTGGTTTCAATTGATCAGGCAAAGAGGGTGGGTTCAAAGCTGAAGAGCCGTATTGTCGCAGAACAATCTGTAATTAAGTGGTGTCAAACAATTGAGCAAATGGAGGATGAAATTGCTGCAATTCTTGAAGAAGAGAGGTTTTGATCCTATCATGCTGTGAATTGATGCTTAATTTTTATTTTTTCCTTTTGTACTGTATTTCATTAGTTGAATTTTCACAGGGAGGAAAGAGCCCTAAGGAAAGCTGAAATGGAAGCAACAAAGGTATCAATTAGTTAAATCTTGTCTTACAATTAGCATCATTTAGACAAAATTGTATATTGAATGTCAGTTGTCTTGATAGCGTAGTAAATGCTTTCCTGCATTGGATCCCTATAATAGGTCATTCCGAAGGTTTTCTTTTTAATTTTAATAAATCACGTTTCTATGACCTGGGCAGGCTGAAAATATGATTGAGCATAGGGAAGAGATATATTCCCGGCCCAAAAGAACTTGGTTTATGACAGGGAAGGAGAAGAAGCTTGCTGCAAAGGCAGCCAAGGTAAGAGTTTGTTGCAGCCCTCAGAAATGGTTCTTATTAATTTGAACAAATTTATGTTGGTTGCCTTACATTTTGGAAGATTAAAGAATTCATGTTGAGTCTAAGATGGTCATCATGGACTGCTTGAAATATGATGATCCTGGGAGAAAGATTTTTGCATTGTGTTTTTTCTTAATCAAGGGAGTACATTGGACTTGCAATTCCATGTTATTCTGGCTATTTCTTTCCATTAACTATCTGGAATCAAGTTTTATTTCTAGCTTTTTTAAAACATTAAAAAGGCTGTATTTTTCCTATTATTGCCTGCAAACTTTTGCAGTGAAGTCCCATGCTATTAGAAATAAATAATTAAGCATTAAGGTTGAGTTCCAATTCTCCTTCTTGAAAAATATAGTTCAGTGCTAACTATCCTAATGCCCTATTGAAATAACTTTCAACAGATGTCTAACAAAAAGGAAAAGAGCTCTGGGAAGGAAGTAATTAGCGCGGAACAAGCTGAAGCCCTAAGAATGAAGGAAAAGAGGAAGCGAGAGCGAGAAGTAAGCAGTGTTCCCGATCTATTTGTGCTTACTGATTACGATTTTATGCCTATATACCGCACATATAAGCTTGTGTTTCTTTTATGCATAGTTTTGTACTTATTCAAACAATTGTGGTTCAGAAAAATTTGCCCAGGAAGAAGCGCAGAAAATTGGAAGCTGCTAGAGAGATGTTGGAGGATGAAGGTCATTTTGAGAAGCCAGAAGTATGTACTCCTATCATTTTCCATTTACTTGTTTTCTGCAATAAAGAATTTTTTGACTTTTTTTTATGATTTATTAGTAAATTTGTTAATGTGATTATAACGAATATCCCAAGTGTGTAAATATAGCCATGTTATAGAAATGCAGATATTGATATTTTACACAAAAATAACCAATTTGATCATTTGACCTTGTTACTGAATTGGTGACTTTTTACCCTTGCTGCATCAATATGTGGATTCTTTAGTCCTTATTTTCCGTCATACTCAAATACATAAATGTGCAGGCCAATGAGAAAAATAAGAAAGAAAAGTCTGGGATGTCACTTGTTGATGTGGCATACCGACGAGCAAAAGCAGTTAAAGCAGTGAAGAAGGCTCTAGATGCTGGCAAAATTGTGAAGAAGGGTAGGAATAAATCGAATAATTCTTCACAAAAGACTCCTTCAAGGACAGAGGAAATGCGGGAGCTTTTCCAAACTGATATGAGTGAGAAAAAACAAAAAAGAGTTGGTGGACCAGGGAAGAAATCTAAAAGTTCATTCAAAAGCAAGTCAAGGTATGTAGTACTCTTTGTTTCTCTTTATGAATCTAATAATATATGGAAGTTATATGGAAAAATTAACCATGAGGCAAAACTCAGTCCCAACCTTTAACTTGGTGGAACTTAATTTCGATGATTTTGACTCAGTTGAAACTCAGCTCTAAATTTTGACTTGATGCAACTTAGTATCTGATAGGACCTTTAACTTGGTGGAACTTAATTTCGATGGTTTTGACTCAGTTGAAACTCAGCTCTAAATTTTGACTTGAGGCAATTTAGTATCTGATAGGACCTGTTAATTTATAATTAGCAGCAGAAAATAATAACAGAACTCTAGAACTTAAGGGAAATAATTTTGACTCAGTGCAACTTAGTATCTGATAGTATCTCTATATATGCTATATGCATTGTCACTTGTATGAATGTAGAGATTTGGATCTTGGTCAAAACAAGAAAAATTTAGTTTGTTTGGGTTCTACTTTTCAGGTATAAGCGCAGGTAGTTTGTCAGGACAGGAGTGAATCTTGCTCAGATTGTGTACTCCCCAAAAGTGCAGTGCTTGAAGCCATCGTTGACTTGAGAGAATATTGACACTTAAGAATGTTCTATACCATGCTCATGATCCGCCATTGGAGCTGATCAAATGAAGCTGTGGTACTCAGTTGTTGCTTGTGTTTGTGGGAGCATGCCGAAGTATGTGGGAAACAGTGAATATAACCAATGTGGGGGACTTGGTGAATGGAAGTATGGAACTTCAAATATCTTCCAAGTCTTATCATGTCAGCATGAATCTTCTCTACTAAATTTTGTAATCTAGGCATCATATATAAGCTTTTGTTTTTGATCACTTGATGTAAAATTATTCATTACAGAATTCTTTTATGTAATTTCCTTCCTTTGTTGGCTTGTACTTAGATGATTGCTCATTGAATTGTTGCCATCAATTTAGTGTTTGGAGCTGCAGAATACAATGGTTTTTAACTAATATTAAATCACTTTTGAAACAAGAAATATAATTCTTCATTAATTAATTATTTAATTTTTTCTGGAGAAAAAATAATAAAATTAATTGTTTTATTTCCCCGGGGGGGTGGGAGGTGTTGAAGGTTTTGACAATTGGGTTCTGAAAGCTTTGGGATTTTGATACATCATTATAAGGGTAATTGTTACAAAATAGTAAGTTGGTTTTTTCTAAACATTGGTAGGGAAAAAATCGATAATCAAAGTGCCCATATTCACATACAAGTTAGAAATATTTAAAAATTAAATTGGTGAACATAAAAGGTCCGTTGTAGCTATTTTCAATTAATTTATCATTTTTATACTCATTCATTTCCAACTTTGTTTTTCTGTTTATTCAGCTGTTTGGACTTGGGCTTCGTGATTGGCTTTTGCTTCAGTGCAGTATTAGAGGCCTAAGTTCGGAGGATCTTTTATCATATTTAGGGTAGGTTTGGTTTGAGGGGAAGGGGAGGTGGTATGTTACCTTATTTGGTTTGTTAGAGGAATTGAAATTGGATCTTTTATAATGAGATCCAAAAATAAAAGGAGGGAAGTGAATGAGAGTCAAACTTTTGGTGTCCCTCACATTTAAAAATTCAATCTAAATGAGAGGACGAGGACCACTCCCTTGCCTCACTTCAAAACAAACACACCCTAGGGAAAATTAATTTAGAGCTCCTTATAGTTTTGTTCAATTTTGAATTGGGTCCCTAAACTTTTTTCCTTTTTTATCGACTTCTCTAATTTTTTTTTTTTTGCCAGTAGACTTCTCTAATTTGCTACCGTTATATGTCTTAGTTAATTAAAATGGTATACTTTGTTTCGCTTCCGACACAGAAAACAAAGCTGTGGTGAAGTGGGAAGGTTTGCATGAATTTTTTTCGTGGAAGAGACAAAACAAAGCGTTGAATATGGATAGGAATTCTGGAGATGAAAAGCGACATTAAAGAGAGTAAAAAGAAAAGACAGAAGAGTAAATAAGAGACTTCACTAAATAAGGCAAGTGACTTTTAATCATAAAATCATCTAAATTTCTTGGTTTAAACAGATACGTGATGAAAAGCGAGTCAAGTAATTAAAGGACGTCCATTTTTAGGCTTTATCTATTTTAAGTGAATGAATAAAATAGTGAGAGGGAAAGAAGGATGGTGCTGGTTCTTCAGGTTCACAAACATTTTTTCTCTAATTTCATGAGGAATATTGAGTTCGAAATGGGCGATTTTTGTTGCCCTCATTAATACATAATGCCACCACAAACAAAAATCAGAACACAAACATCAAAAGAAGCTGCGATTACGTGATGTTGCATCAGTGAAGGGTAAGAATGGTCGGTGTAGGTCCTAGTGAGCCATCTACAAGAAATGAGAAAAGTGGGGAAGGAGACGACTAGGAGAGTTGAGTAAGACTGGGGTGGCAAACGGAAATTGTAAGCAATGTTAGTCATATTTAAGGGTCAGGATTATTAAAGGAGTTAATAAAAAAGGAAAAAAAGCCTAGGGACCCGATTCAAAATAGAACAAAACTATAAAGACCTCTAATTTAATTTTCTCATATATTTAAACATAAAATAGTTTAACTCAATCTTTATTAAGTTAGATACTAGCATATGACACTCTGGGAGTGTATAAAGTATGTACTTTTTTGTGTTGGACTTGATTAAAAATTTTATTTTTCATGATGTTCCATCTCCCTCTTATTTTATCTTCTTCAATGTTTATTTCTTTTCTTGTTCATATCTTAAGGACAAATCTTGAGTGAGACATATGCGTGATATGTTAGTGAATATAAAGCTGTTCAATATTCGTAAAACCATCTCAACTCATAGGTTGATGGATGCTATACAATTAAGACGAGTCATAATAGCTGCCGGTCGGATTGGTCCACCTTTTAAATCTCTTTAAAAGGGAAGTAAGGGAGGGAGGGATGAGAAATGCGGGAAACTGCATACGTCCACAAATTCTTTAGAGGCCACGTCCACTTTTATTTTCTAGAGAACTCTATCTCTATATATATCAGCTGATTATTTAAATGGGCGTGTGATTGTGAATGAAGGTGGATAAAGTTAGATTCTAATACCAACTTGAACTGAACGACTCTGATACCAACTTGAACCATTCTGATATCAGGATAACAACAAATTTTATGTGGATATTCAAGACATAGTGTTATAAGCTTCTTAAAAAGTTGAGTATCTTATGATAGCCCCATACTAAATGAAAAGATTCACTATTGTAGGCAGTATTGTCTAAGGATGACTAATGCGCTTAAAAGGAAGCATATACAAAAGAAATATCTCACGACATGCTCTGCCACACAATTTGTAGTAACGAATGACAAAGAATTTCTACATAGGTAAAATATGAAACTATGCATCAAAAAGATAAAGGAAAAAGATTAAAATGATTGAACCTAGTCTAGAGAATAAATAGGTTACTGTAGTAAATCCTTTCAGAGAAAATATCAATTGATTGAGGATTACAGTCATCGGATTAAGGATAAGAGATATCACAACATGGATGATAGCCATATATAACACAAAAGATGGGAACCATCGCTAAGAAAATGGGAGACATCATAAGGAAGATGCCAGCAATTTTAACCATGGAAATCCAAATAAAACTCATGAGAATTTGAGCAATTTTAGCTAAGAAAACTTGAATGAAATTCATGCTGCATACAATTACCCTTAAACTTGAATGAATCATTCGCATCTCTATTCCCACTTATGAAATGTTTATACTGTCACCCTTAGATTGAATGGCTCTGATACCAACTTGACAAATACCACTTGGACTGAATCAAAGTAATATACTATAGTATACAGTTTGGGGTCAAAGTGTCCATCATCAGATCTTATGCTAATGACTGTAAATTTCCTGATTTCGTCATACAATTTTTTTTTCAATTTATATAACTCAAGTTAGAGATCAAAGTTGGTAAGAATTACCTTAAGGCATAAATTGATACAGAATGTGCAGTACGGAAAGGCAATAAGCTTCTACACAAAATAAGGGAAAAAAAGATTAAAATGAAACAACAAAACGAAACGTAATCCAGACTAAATGTGGTACAGATTACTTGGACAAATTTTTTCAAATAGAATATGAATTGATCCATGATGATAGAAATCGGATTCAATATAGAAGAAATCGTGAACCACACAAGAAGTATCGTATGGCCGATAAAAAAGAGTCATTGTGCGATTGATAGAAGATCCATCGCTAATAGCGTGACGGACGGTGCGATGAAAGCTAACCATCGCTTGGAACAAGTAGCAAATCTTCGCTACAAAGTAATAAGCCAAAGAAAAGAGTAAATGAGCGAACACAATGAGGATTCGTGCCACGACAAGGAAGATGCAGAAATTTGAGTCAAGAAAATTAAAAGGAAATTCATGACAATATGAGTAGTTTTAACGAGAAAATTTAAATGAAGTTCATGCTATGCCGCATCTCTCTCCCGACGATATGAGCAATTTCATAAAGAAAACTCATATGAAGTTCTTGCTTGTTGCATCTCTCCCTCCCACCAATATATTGTTTACTAGTTACTCTTCTCGACTTTTCACCAAAATCAAATAATTTTCTAGAAAAGTTTATGAGCTTCTTTTTTTTGGCCTCCGATCCTTATTAATTAGGTTGGAGGTAATTGTGTAAGCATTTGTATCAGCCCCTACGCATCTATTCCCACCTATGAAATGTTTACAATGTCACTTTTGAAATAAATGACTCTGATACCAACTTGACTAATACCAACTTATATTGAACGACTCTGATACCAACTTATATTGAATGGCTCTGATACCAACTTGATTGAACTACTCTGGTATTGAACTACAAAAATATTATAAAATATTTACATTTTCACTCTTCAATTGAATAACTATGATACCAAATTGACTAATACCAACTTTGACTGAACGGCTCTGATACCAACTTAGATTGAACGGCTCTGATACCAACTTGACGGAACTGTTGGAATTTTGAACAATAATTCCATGGGTTATGAATAAGAAATAGGTTGGAAGAGAAGAGGGAAAAGGAAGGAGAAAATAGTGTGTGGACAAAAGTCCCACATTGGACAAATCAAGAGAAATAAGAGTGTATATAAGGCTCAACTTCTCACTTTTAAAATGGGCCCTTGGGCCAATCCACTTTTGTGGAGGAGGGAGGACATATAGGGTCTTGGTTCACCACACGCGCGCGCGCTGCCGCCGTCCGTCCGGCCGGCTCGGCTCGGTTCGGTCGGTCGCGCGTGTGTGAGATTTAAAAATAATTTTTATTAAATTATTTTTTAGTTTGTCCGAACAATCACGTTTTATTTCTTTATAACCCTTCGTGATTTAAACAGTGCGGATGTGTGACTGAATGACCGAACCAGTACATCTGTTTGTTCTAGTGCGTCTTCTGGTGTGTCCGGTTGCTCTGTTCTGATGTGTCTGTTCGCACGACACACCAGTTCGCAGCAAAGAGTCACCATTCGCTTCTGTTCGCTCCGTTCTGGTATGTCTGTTCGCACGACACACCAGTTCGCCAACAAAGAGGCACCATTCGCTTCTGTTCACTCCGTTTCGGTATGTCTGTTCGCACGACGCACCGGTTCGCCTTAAGAGTAGAGTCCATCTGATCAATTTCCGTCAACTATAAATAGGACATGCTAGTAACAGGAAAAATCACTCTCAATCTCGAAACACTTCTCTCTTCTCATATACTGCATAGTGCATTCTGCAATCATCTCTACCTGTGCGGTTCTGAAAACAATATCATTGTGTTCGTCTGGGCTTCAGACTGATAGTGCCATCATCCTGAAGACGCAATCCGTTCTATCCTGGGAGACAATTGTTCGAGAACCTTGGGCATCCGTATAGATGGAATAAATTGTCTTAAGGAGACAACGTACGTTGGGCTTGGATTTTTCCAAGGAGTAGTTATTATTATTATTTTCGGCAGTCTTGTAAGTTTTTATACAGTATACATAATTGTTCTGTGTTTACAAATTACGCCATCTTAGTTATACAGATTCTTATTAAATTTTCTACTTTATAAGTACTCGGAAATAACAAGAACTGCTCTGGTATTGAACTACAAAAATATTATGACGATATTATTCTTCGCGAAGGGTTGTCGTGGCACCATATCTAGCAACCAAACCTCTAGCATCGGTGCCTCCATTCATCTCACTTCACTTTAAGTGCTTGTTGTTTTGGCAACACTCCACCCTGTCGCGGACCGCTGCCGACATCCGGCATCGATGACTAAAAAATAATATTATTTGTCTGTGTCGTTTATTTTCTTTCCTACTCGAGTGTTTCTAATCTCTGTGTGTACTATTCCTCTTTGCTTCGTCAAGGGCTACTACAACATAAGATCATTTTTGGTGCACATATGAACTTTTAGATTTCTCTGTTAATTTTTTTAACAATATCTTTCTTAGATTCATTTTCTTAATCTTGACAATTAAATTATATATTTAAGTTTTTCTAGACTTATTTGTTACTAAGTGAGATTTGCTTACTTTTTAACTATTCCAGTTCTTTAAGTAATGATGTTTTTATCAACATAATTCTCAAGTTGTGTATGATCGTTCTTATTTGATGCAATCTGGGATTCCTTTTTGGTATTGTTAGTGATCCATTTCCATTGTTGACAAAAAGGTGGTAGCTGGAAGAGGAGGGTTTGTGAGGCTTCTCTCTAGGTTAATCAATGAATGGCTAAGATTATATTTTAGAATCCAGGGCTGAGATTTTATTTTATTCAAAACAACGTAGTTTTAGGTCAATGGAGGGCAATGGAGACAATGGGTAATAGAGAGGTTTCACAATGATGCAAAAGAACCTTTATAATTTTTTTATGAAAAGAAAAATATTTTCAATGAAAGATGCCATGTATACATCCTATGGTGAGGCAAATTAATTTATATATTTTAATAAAATAGTGTATACTATATAAAAATTTTTAATTTAAAACATGTAATTATTAGTTTGGCTAAAAAATTTTTTTACTAGATTTAACATATATCATTTTTATTTAAATGGAATATAAATAAATTTTAATAAGATTAAAATGCATTAACCACCTATTTGTTTTATATAAATTACAAAAACTCCCCTTTATTTTGATATATACATAAATTTGTCTTGAATTAAAATATATGTTACACAATCCATCCTTATAAACCTTCTTTGAATTCAAATATATGTCACACGGCCCTCCCTTATATATTTGAGATTGAATTTCCATCCAACCAATTATTAGTTGAACTTGAAGTTTGAATTTTGAACATTCATTCTGACAAAAATACCCATCTTTAATATATATATATATATATATATATATATATATATATATATATATATATATTATTTATGCAAAAAAATAATTCTTTTTTAGATTAATTCATTGGTATCCAACCCTAGTAGCAATCGACTAGTCCAATTCGCGAGAATGTAGGCTCACAATGGAGGAAACCTCGATACCTTAAAGTAATTATTATCACGATTGTATAGGCTCAAACACAATACCACTAGTTAAGTTGGAATAACCCACAACCATTTGATTCAAATAATATATTTTCAAACTTTTTAATATGTTATAAAATATATTAATTTTAATTATATTATAAAATTTTGTGATTTTAATCTTCCATCTCATTTATTGAAATCTAATTGACAAAAAAAAAATTCAAACACATATTTTCGCTTATTATATAACATAAATTAGGTAAATTTGAGAGGTTACATAAATTATTTATATTTATATTTTTTAAGCACATTTTTTGCCACAAACATTTATAAACATATTTAGCCAGGTATATATATTTGGCCCACATGTCATGTGTTCGAAAAAATACATATTTAAAAAAAGTAATCAAATTTTCTATCAATTTTAATTATATTAACTAAATATTTTAAGCTTTTGTAGGAATATGATAAAAATATTCACAGTGATATGTGGTCAATTTAGGTATATCAAAGCAAGAAGTGGATTATTTATATAGTTGTATTTAGTTAAAGGGATTAATTTTTTATAACGTGACAAATCAAAATTCGAATTTTAAACTTAATATTGACTTGAACAAAATTGCTTCTAGTAAAAAAAATACATTTACAGATGTGCTTAGGGGGGGAAAATGCTTCATGAATTTTAAAAAGTTAATAAGTTAAGGTGCACCCAGTTTTTAAAAATTGAGCAACCTCACCCTTCAAACAAACACAGGCAAACAGTTAAAAAATTGCATTTGATCTGAAAAAGGTTCGGTGTGAAACGTCCCTCCAAACTCATGATGTCTTTGCGTGCAAGATCGAGGGTGTGATGTCGTTAATGAAAATGGAGATAATGAAGGTCCCAGCGGCGATATCATATCTGATGAAATTCATCATGGGTGGCTATACAGATATCAATGAGAATTGCAACAATGCATATAAAGATCGATAAGAATTGCAACCAATACGTTGTTGCAGTTTTGTTCAAGCTTTATCAGAAATATTTTTAAACTGGGGTCAACTTGAAAAAAATTGGGAAATAAAACGAAGAGAAAAGAAGGAAGGAACATACACACACATTTCTTAAGTATACATATCCATTAGAAATAATCATGTTCGAGGTACTATCAGATACTAAATGTGGGTATATTTCTTAATAAAAATTCAAACATTAGTTTATCACATTATTCGTTAGACCCAATTCTTATTAGTTATGTGTGTGTGTGAAATTGATCATTGTTACCATTTACTATCATCATATATGTAAATTCAAACTTTGATTTTTTACGTTGTGAGCGACTAACCTCTTCCGTCAGACTAAATCCTCATTGGTTATTATGTTTGGAATGGTAATTATAATTTTTAAAAACAACTTTTTAATTATAATTTACGGTATATAAGATAAGTATGTAAAAAAAATGTTATCTTAATTTATGTGAATAAACATATTTAGGTTTTCAATGATAATCCCAAATATATAAATGAAATTGATCATTGTTACTATTTACAATCACCATCATACGCATTAATTGTTATACAGTCCCAGAATCTGCGAAAGAGCTGGAACCACCGACAAAAGCAAGCTCCTTCTGGCTACACTTGGAATGGGAATCATCAAACCAGATTGCTTACAAAGCTGGGTTATTTATTGTTATTAAACCCAGATTGGCTCGGGAGCTGACAAACCGCCGGGAAACTAGTTCGGTTTATTTTTTTTTAGAATTTCATATTAATAAGTTTAAAATATTTAATTTATCATCAGTTTGGCCCTGGTTTAACTTTGGTTTGACTTCGGTTTGACCTACTGATCCAGTACACCGACCGGTTCAGTAAGCAGTCCAGGTTTAATAAACTTGGGGTTATTACTTTTTTTGGTAGTTTTTTTTTTCAAAGAGGCCTACAGAGGTTGGGCTCAAAGTTGGGGTAAAATTGTAGTTTTAAGTATTTTAAATTGTTAACCAATTTAGGTTAGCGCAGGTGGTAAGGGGATTGTGTTTACTCTAGTCATGGATTTGATCATTGGGGCGGTGTGCATGGAGAAAATTCATTTGAGAGGGTCACCTTAATCTTGGGCCCGATAGTATCCGAGAGATTAATCATCAGACTCGTTCCGATAGATACCCTGTATAACAAAAAAAAATATTTTTAAGTGTTAAGCACATCTTCAAAATTTTTTTAGGGTACTGGGTATCCTTTAACCCAAAGTTAATCAATTTTTTTTTTATCCAACTCATCCTTCTGTCATGGCAGTATTCTATTATTTTCTTCAAGAGTAAAATTTAATGGTCAAATTTAGCATACCAACTTTGACGGTTCAAAATATCTTGGAGCCACATTGTCGGAAAAAATACATTTGGGTGCCCATAGCTTCAGAGTGAAAATTTTTTAGAGTAAAAATATCCTTTAACCCTTTTTTTTTTTGTTAGGTTGAGGGGTACTTTTCTTCTCGTTGACTCAAAAACTCTTTCTGGTCCTTTAAATAAGATATATTTAAGGAGTTGATCTTGATCATGAATATAATACTCATTCTAATTTTTAATATAAGGTACAATTGAATTTTTTTTAGAGAAATTAAAGAAACTAAATAAGTGACTTAATCATAATATATGTTATATATTATTATATTATATGTTAATTCATAAGTCAGACAAATTAGTTTAGTATAAAAATTTATAGACAAATATTTTAAAGTAATTTATTCAGCTTTCTTAGTCTTTTTAAAAGAAGTCAACTGGATTTTATATTAAGGGCCGGAGGTAGTACATATTTTTCCTCTTTGTTAATCTTTTCCTAATTTATCTCTAAGGATGCTCCTTCAATAATAATCAATAAGAAAAATGAATGATGGAATTAAGGAAGATGATTAGAGTGTTTTAGAAAATACACGTCATATTAACTATATTAAGGATTGAAAAGAGTAAATCACAATTTCCTAATCCAATATATTCTAGCTTAGATAACTTTGGGGTCAAAAAGAAAATCATCTCGATACATGATATTAAATTAAATATGAGAGAATCCTATTTAAATTTATTTGAATACATAAATCTAAATTTAGGCCTACACTTTAAATAAATCTCTAATAATTAGGTTAAGAGATCTTATTAGAGATTACTGCATATTGTTAAAAGATTATGATGCCCTCCCATCATATGATGAATCATCTTGGAAAAAAAATAAAAGAGTAAGGTAAACTAGGGCTTTTGAGTGACAAAATCAGAAAAAAGAAGAGATAGAGTCAAAAAAAAAAAAAAATCAAGAGGTAAGTTATGGGAATTTCTCTTCAACCCTACTACTCCCTCCAGTCCACAATATAAATTACTTCGAGAGTAATCAATGCTTATTTAAAGAAAATTAATATAGATAAAGTTGAAAAAAGTTTTCAATTTAAGGAAAATTAATTGACTTAATTACTATTTCTTAGTTTTAATGAATTAGTTAAAATGATTTATATTATACACCATGAAAATATATAGAATGTAGTTACTGCCAACGAAATGATGGAAAGCATCAATACAACAATAAATATACAGATATTGGAAAATAATCCAAAAAGCAGTAGAGAAATTGATTTTATTATAATACTCGTAATAAATAATGAATAATTATAAAATTTTATACTTTAACCTAGAGCGGGGAAATCACGCCGGCCCGTTTAAGCCATTTTAAATCACGGGTCGGGCTTAAAAATTAGAGCTTTAAAAGGAAGTCGAGCTTAAAAGGACCAGCCCTGTAGGGTTGGCTCGTTAGTTTTTTTTTAAACTCCCCCGCCCCCGCCCATGCCCTTGCTAACTCCTCCTTAAGAACTCTAAAATTGTCAAATTTACATATGATGATAATTTACTAATTTATTTATATTTTGTATTTTTTATATAGTTATTTATCATTTTGGTTTATTATTTATTGCAGATAAAGATTATGGAAGTATTCATTATGCGGGAGAAAAAATTCTTGATATTTTTACACCTCGAGCAGAGTCTATTACTCAAAGTGAAGCACAACTAAATTTCCTTGAAATTGATGATAGTGGCGAAGAAGATGAAAATGATAGTCGTCATACTCATGTTACTTGAAGTGTTTAGCTTTTTACCTTCTTATACTTTGTGTGAGACACTGAGTTATTTGTGGACATTATCTTTTTACCTTTGATTATGAATTAATAACTGTATTTATTTTATTGTATGAGGTGTGTAAACGTATAGTTAAATCTTGTGAAAATGGCTTCCGGCTCTGCGGGCCTACCCTGACTCACATGCTCTCAGGCCGAACTTTGAAAACCAACAATTTTTCTTTCCCCAGGCTTTACGGGGCCGGCCTTGATTCCCAACTCTACTTCCACCATGATGTGATTGGAGAAAAAATAATGAAGATGACGAGTTATTGAGATGGTTTTTTTTATTTTTTTACTTAGGTATAATATTTGAACTTTGATGTTTATTGCTTTGTCAAAAGAGTATAAAATCTTTAATTCAGACAAGCACACTGTTGGTGAATTGGCCTAATAAACCTCACGGAGGGGAAATGAGTTCGATTCAGACGGAGATTTTATCAATAGAAAAATAATGAAAAAAAGGAGAAAAAACAAACAAAATAGTATAATATATTAGTAAAATCAACTAATTTAGAAATCTCTAATGAAACCTCTTGACCCAATTGAGGATTTGATAAAAGTGCAGCGTGAATATGGATTTGAACATTTCAAATAAATTTAAATAGGATTTTCTCATTAAATATTAGGACCAATTTGAGGAAAATATATATTACATAAATACTCAATTTATTAAACTAAATTTATATTTAAAATAGATCCAGCGATAAAAATAAAATATAATAACCTTCCTTTAATTTTATTATAAATATATGATTTTTTGCCGGATATTAAAATTATAGGTCAAACTTTAGATTTTTTTCCAAAAGTATAAATTTAATATTAATTTGTAATGAATAATATCATTTTATTTTTGAATTATTGTTGATTTTAATACTACGATTTTTATCGGACAAAACTAAGTCAAACGAGTAAATTGACTAAATTCCCAGTTAAGGGGAAAGGTAAAAAATACCTCTTAAATTTTAAAATATCAAATTAGTTTTGTTGACTTTAGAAATATAGATATTAACTATAAGTGGCCGTTTGATTCACAGAATTAGAAGTAATTGAATAAAATGTAATGTAATGATGATTACATAATTTGTTTGGTTCTTCATTAGGGAAATATGATGCATATGCATATAAACATTTGGTTGGATTATATTGAATATGATAATAATATAGTAAGGGACAAAATTACTCTTTTCTACATGTATAATAATATACACGTTAGGTTCATGATAATTTTTTTCATTCCGTAGAGTGTACATGGTGAAAATATTTACAGTATATATATTGGATTCATATTAATTTTTTAATATTTAATGATAAAAATATTATTTAATAAGATATTTTAATATTTTTTTAACGGTGGAATATAATTTTTTAAATGGGGAATATTTCTTAAAATTTTATATTATTAATTATTTTTTTAATATTTAATGGTGGTAACTAAAATTATTTAATATTTAACCACATTTATGTGTGAATATTTTGATCAATTTAAAAAATTATAATGACAATACTGTCATTTTCACTAAATTACAGGATGTTTGCATTCTCATTCATCAGTCGTAGTAGTGTAATCCTAATTACATCAAATGATGTAATCAACATTACAAAATATAATCATTTTTATATTATATAAGCCTAACCAAACGCTGTAATCACGCTATTATATCATGATTACATGTAATCATCTTTCATATAATCAAACCAAACAAACTATAACAATATAATAATTACCAACTCATTTTAACAAAAAAATAATTTATTTAAAATTTTAAAATTTAAGTAATATTTTCTTACGTATATTTTTTTAAAAATAAAATCAATCAAATGAAACTTCTCGGAGTAAACGATTTCTGACAAAAAAATAAAATAAAAATAAAACCTACACAAAACCCTATTTCCCGCTAAATTTTCTGTTGCCACTCCTTTGTCCGGTGAATGATCGGCGTTGGAGTCCCTTGACATCTCTGCGAGCAAGTATTTGGCGATATTGGCCTTTCGTGCAAGAAGCTCAGCCATCTCAACGTTTAAGCAACCAGTTATCTGGTCCGTTCCGTCGCTTCCTGTGGACTCTCTGCAATTTGGAACAACTGGCGGATTTGTGCGCCACTCTCGTCGAGCTGGACCTTTCCTTGAACTCCCTCTCCGGTACGATTCCGCGCGATTTTAGTGCCTGTTCTTCGCTGGAATTGTTTGATATATCTAAAAACAAGCTTTCCGGTGAGTTACCGATTGAAATTTTCGTGGAGATGAGCACGTTGAAGAAGCTAGTTCTTTCTTTCAATGATTTATTTGGTAATTTGCTGGCTAATCTGTCGAAGCTCTTAAGCTTGGAATCGTTGGGTTTGAGCTTCAATAACTTATCAGGCTCAATACCTGGAGGGCTATCAACTTCTCTAAAAGTACCCCCACTTTTTTTTGGGCGAAGAACTTGGTGGCAAATAGGGATTTATGTTGGTTTTTCCCCCCAGAAATTTTAATGGGCTTTAAATTAGTTTGCTTCAGAAGATTAGAGGGTAGAATTACATTATGGATGGAATGTTTTGAGCCAACTATATCAGTAAACTGCTATGGAACTTAGGCTTATGCTCCCATCAGTGAAAGCTTGTATTCTCTGAGAGATTCTCGGATTTGCCTTTCCTGACTTAGTTTCCAATTAAATCAAGTAATAATATGAGACTTATTTTCCAATTAAATCAAGTAATAATATGAGACTTATATATAATTATCAGTAAAACTTATGTATGAATTTTATATATGCGCTCCTATTGGTGGAACCAGGCGTTTGGTGCTTCAATGTTCTTGCGTGATTTGCCTGCTTGGTTTCTGCTTTCTGATTTTCTTTTTATAGTTCTTTGTGAAGTTTTTCTGATTTTCTTGTTGTCATCGTTAAAAATTTCTTTAAAATATTGCAGAGCTGGCTACTTTTTGTGTATTTGCACTGAGATTTAATGGATTCCGAAGCTGAAACTATTGAGAGAAGATTTACGTCTTTGTTTGGTCAACTCCAAGCAGAGTACGGCATACTTGAAAGAATGGTACACAAGAACAAGAACCAGCATAGGCGTTGTTCTTATTTCAAGTATCTTTTGAAGGTAAAAGATGTTTTTATTTACTTCGCCCTGTTTTTTTCTTCATTCTTGTTCAGCTAAAGTTGATCTACATTTATTTTTTATCAAAAAGTGAGGTACATTCCTGATTCAACAAATGGGTTTTGAGAGATGATGAATGTGTAAGGGCTTCTGTCAGGGATATATAATTGTGCATCTGATCAAATGATTTTGTGCAATCTTTTCTGATTTATCAGTTTTAATAGCGCATCACCTTTATATTATGACTGTTCACATTTAAATTTACATATATGCAATATGCATATTAGGTGGGGAGGGATTTACGGCTTCTACAATCCGTGCACTTGGAGGAGATTGTCATATCGTGCCTCCTTGTTATCAAAGGAGATAAACCTAAACAGAAGGCTCATCTTTTAGAGAGGTACAACTTTCTTTACATTGATCCCTGTTTGTCTAATGCTGATTGTGTTTTAATTCATTTAATTGGAATTTAGCCTTTGATTGCGAAAGGATGTCTAACTTTGCATAATCATACGTGGTTATAGACTGATTTGAAGGCTAACTTTAGCACATAATCAAATTTTCCAATATAAACACAGATTCAGATTACTGCTAAAACCAAGGGTAGTTCTTTCTTATGGCAATATGAATATGTTAAAGATATTGGGGATCTGGTCCTAATGTTTTAAATATTTTTCTTCTCTTTCTTCTATGAATTCTATTTTATACAGTAACATATTTCAAATAGTGCTTAGAAAAATTTTTCTCCCCCCTTTTCAAAATTAGACTGATATGCATGCCTTTTTATTGAGTAGTAACAAGCAAATCAACCAGAATAGTTGTTTAATCATTTCCCTAAAATCCAAGTCTATTTGCTCTTGACTTCTTAATTTAATCTTGTGTGGGAGCGCAAGATTGGAATTTCTTAAATTCTTGATTCATGAGATCTTTTGAAAATATGATATGATAGCATTCTTTTGCACATATATGAAATTTTTGTGCATAACGAAGCTTATAATTTTTGTTTGCTTACTGTTTCATGACAGTTTAAAAAGGAGAAAATGCAACAGTGGAAGATATAATTTTCTGGAGCGGATTTTAGGAGCTGCACGCCTGCTGGCAGAGGTGCAATTGCATGTGAATTCTAAAGATTTAATTTTACTGTCTTCATCACTAAGTTACTGTGCTTCTACTTTGGTCTACTTTGGCAGATCATTAGTTGCGTGCATCTAAACACTAATTTACCAACTAATTGCCACCTGTTTGTTAGAGCCAATAGTTGTATCATTTTAGTAGCATACTGACAAAGGTAAAAGGTTCTCATTGAGATACTCTGCTTGCATTGGTAAATAGCATCAAAGTCAAAGCATGTCCGAGCAAAATATTGAGGGAATATAATATAGGGAGTTATGTTATTAACTTGTTGAATTAAAACCCGGAGGCGCGCAAGTATAGCCATGGTAGTTTTGAGTGGAGTTGGTCCATCTGTTATTCTATGCATATGATATCATGAAAATTTCAGCCCATTCCTCGACTCTGATAGCAATTTCTTCTGAATGCACTGCAACCTATTCTCCCATTTTTATGCGTGCTATGTTTTTTCATGCAGATGGTTGAACCAATGCTAAAGGCTGCAACGTATCCTTCTGGTAGCAAGCTAGTTATTTGTTAATTGTTGACATATGTATTTTGTCTATATTTTTGAGTAGGGAGATTTTCAACCATTTCTTAGAAATTGTTGTTTTCATTTGTACCATTACCATTTTTTTATTGGTTTAGTGCGTGTTGTTTTTCCCTTGACTATTCAACAGTAAGGTATCTATTCTGTTTGCTCAGTCTTTTTTCATGGGATTTTCTCTAACAATCATGGCTATACTTGCACGCCTCCGGGTTTTAATTCAACAAGTAAGTTTACAGTTTCCACTGTTGTTATGCAGATGTAAGTTTTGCTTGTGCAATATCCTTTTCTAGTTTGTGTGTTGTGAGGGCTATGCTTTATAAATTAATGCCGGCGAATAAGATTGTTGCCAAGTGACTGTTGCATTGCTAACTCTTCGCTTTAAGAAGAGAAGAAACTTAATCCTGATTGATTTCTTGTTTGTACAGATGTTACTTGATATTGTCACATTGTTCAACATGGTTTCCTCTATCTCTCAAAAGAAGCAGTCAATAAAAATAAAGCAGGAGGGCGTTGAGGTTGGTTTATACCAAGTCTTTGCATATTTTAACAAATACATGGGTGCAGGAAATCATGTTCTTCAAGTCATATTCTTGTAATCACTATATTATAACATACACTATTTCTGCAGGTTTTTAGGGAGTATTTTCCAGTTAGCGAGGATTTTGTCATGTTGGAGTGTGTATGGAAAACAGACAAGTTTGTATTACTCGAGAAGAAGTGTAAGAGTGAAAATGCAAGTAAAAGTGAAGATTCTGAAGGAAGTATTCCTGTCCAAGCATCAGCCATCAACTACAAAAGTATTGAATCTTGGCTTGGAGGTAAAAATCTTGATGATGTGATCTTGCCATTATGTCATCTCCACATTCTGTGATTTCTTTTCTTTTTCTTTGTTTGCTTAATGGTTCAGTTTCAGGTAGTAAAAAAATGTTTAACATGGATAGTTCAGTTACCAATTTTTATCATAAAATGGAGTATCAAATGTGAAGTACACTGTTTCCAACTCATTATTAGATCAATTTTGTTATAAATTTTACATTTTATTTTATTTTATTTTATATTAATCTTGTCTTGGATATAAGAATCCTGATGATGTGTTCTTCCCCCTATGTCATTACCCGCATTCTTTCATCTATTTCCCCCCCTATTTCTCTGGTTGCTGAATGTTTAAGTTTCAAGCAATAAAATATGTTTGTGATCCGGATAATTCAATTATCAAGTTCTATTATAACTAGGTCGAGCCCCCCCTTGCATTATGTGAAGCATGTGAGCATACTCCTCTCCTCTTGATTATAATAAATATGACATATGTTTTCTAAAACACTTCAATCATCTTCCATAATTCTCTCCCTCCTATCTGAGTGAGTATCAATAGGGGTGATTTGGGAAAAAATAGATAAATATGGGAAGTGTCTCTACATTTAGGGTTAAGATGAACTCCTTAATTAAGTCATACATTAAGGATTGGAGAAGTACTATTTATGATTTTTAAATAGTTTGACTAGTTATAAAATTTACGTTTTCATATCATCTTGAATTTTATAGTATGATTTTTGACCAAGCCTTGAAGAACCGTATGCTCTACAGAAACTGCAAATAACCAATTTTGTTGATTTGTGATCAAACTCTGGGAAACTGTCATCATTTGCAGAAACTGAAAGTGACCAACTTGTCTCAGAGACGAATAAAGTAGACTCTTCTGTCAAAGATAAGCCCTCTCATGTCAAAGGTGTAACTAGTGATTTGTTGAATGAGAAAGAGATGAGAACTGATGATGAGGGAGGAAGAGGGAATCCAAGTAGCAACATAGAAGGCTTCTCTTTCACAGAACTTCCACCAAAGGATGGACTACAATTGCATGCATCACTAAACTCACCCACTAAACTTGATTCTTCTTCTTCTGCTTCTTCTTCTAAGAAGGTGGCGTTTGTCTCAATTAAGCGTCCTAAGTTATCCACAGAACAAGCTCTGTCTCCATTAGCGGCTACTGTTGGTGAAAATAGGGAAACTAAAAATGATAATGAGGGAGATACACTTGTTAATATACTCTCTGATGGGATTCCCAGGAATAGTGTTTTTTAGATGGTGAAGTTGATTTGATTGAATCTTCAATTTTGAAGCTGAAATGGTTTACTTTCAATTATATTGACAGTTTTTTTTTGAATCTTCAACTATATATAAATATGTTCTAATATTATATAAGAAATAAACAAATTAGTGAATAATGGCATGAGGTCCCCAGCCAAAGGAAAATATGTGAAGCATAATCTTTATCTGCTGAAAATTATTTTTGCCAGTTTTGATGTGCTTCATTCCTATTTATATGTATTGATTAGTTTTTATTTTGTATCTAAATAGTAGTCTTGATCTAAACTTCAATGTATAACTCTTATTTGTTTTTAGTAATATCCCTGTTAAATATATTTTGTGCCGTTGACAATTGGTTGAAATTGTTGACAAAATATACTTTTGGATTTCTGATTATTGGAAGGGCTGAATATAGAAAAATCGTGAAGAAGCCAAAATATACTAGTAAAAGACAATAATACTTTTATAGAAAATAAATTCAAGGGTTGATTGGCATTCTAAAATATTTTTTTAGTAGCATTTACTCCTGTCTCCATAATATAAAATGTGATTAGCTAATATTTACCGGAAGTAAGAAATGCAAATTAAGTTATTTAAAAGTGTTTTGAATTAATAAAATTTATTTATTTTATCTTTATTAAAGGATGTGATTTCAAATATGTATTTAATATAAGTCACTTTTTTTATCCTTTTTCTTACATGCAAAGGGTAAAAAGTTAAAATTCATCATTAATTATTTTGTCAATCTCATATTTTAGATTAAAATTTTCTTCTTGAAGACTTCTTATATTATGGATAAGATAGAGAATTATCTAAAGTAATTTTTAGTATATGAATATCTAAAGTAACAATGAACACCCTACTGTTACTAAAACAATATTTTAGAGGATTAGATGTACAAAAATTACTTTAAAATATCAAACATCAAAAGTTAGTTTAGAATTTTCAGTACTGAAGAAAAACATATTTTAAACTATCGGATGTTACTTTAAAAATGGCTTATAGACTGTTATTTACCCTACATAATGATTTTGTCTTCTACGCACTATTTGGAGAAAGCACAATTAAGTTTTGTATCGAGGAGAAGAAATATTCTAACTGTAATAAAATAATATAAGAGATTAAGCGATGATTTCATTCCACATATCTAGCTTTCTCCAACTCTACACTGTAGGGAAGATCTAGCTGGCCAAAGGTGGTGGTTGACTCTCATTTATCCCTACATAATGGAATCATTTGCCACAAAAGCTTCTCCTATTAAGGAATTTTTATGGCAAAATAAAGGAAACTTGGAGACAATCTTTTCTTTTTAAGTGTTTTCGAGCAGCCATTTACTGAATTTATAACTCTAGACTGTTGCAGCTAAATCACAAGCCTCAACGCACAATTTATTATGTCAAAAAATGTTTCCTCCATATCCCTCCTCATTCCTTGTCAATACTTGACATTTCCTAGGAGATCTTGGCTGTAATTTTTTATTTTTCAATTGTTAACACTAGAATTATTTATATGCCTATATTTCACAAATTTGTAGTACTTCTTTATTACTTAAATTTTCACCGGTGCTTATCTAAGTTCTATAACTCTTTATAAGTTATAAATCTTGTTTGTTTTAATATCAAGAAAAATAAAAATAACATTTTCTTAGTTATCTAATGTAAACAACAAATAAAACAATGCACACATATTAAAAAAAATTATTGCTAGTAATCATAGGTTGTAACCTTGAATTTCGGCCGTAATCTACCCTAATGTAACCTACTCAATTCAGCGGGTCATTGATCATTACGGATGAGTAATGGGTGGGTCGGGCAGCCCATACCCTAACCCATAGCTCGCTCATTTAATGTTATATAGATATGGACTAACTCATACTCATGTCTGAACCTGTCTAGCTTATGTGTAAATGGGTTGGGGTATAAATGGGTAAGTTAAAACAAATTATAGAGAACCCATATGGATCTTAGCATTTTTTAATAAAAAGAAATATCATAATCACACATAACATACGCATCAATGAATCATTTTAATTTATAATCTTTAAAATTCAAAGTTCAATTATCACAGTTAATAAAAAAGAACTTAAGTTCATACTAATATCATCGTAACATCATTTTAATGGTGGTTGATTCCATCCATCATGTGGGATTGAATAAAAAAGGTACAAGTTGCAGAATCATATCGGTAGGTGTATTACCACTCTATGCCACTCCCAAAGTTAAAACTAGTTAAAGAAGGATATTAGGGATATTAGTGCAAACTTAATAAGAATCAGAGTGCCATCATTACTAGCGTGTCGCAATCTAGACTTTGGGACTTAAAACCATTTGGGGTTTTTGTGGATTTTTTTTTCTTTTAATATAGCTTATACTTGATAGAGTTTCACGAAACATATCAGATAAATTATAAAAGTTGAAAAGAACAGACATAAGAATCATAGACACGACATTATTGTTGAGGACTATAACTTCTCTCTTAGCCTCATATTCGTTGCCTGCACACTTTTGTTCTTGATAAAGGAGTTGCTGATTCACGACACGCTATCTAGCAAAGACAAACTTCCAAAAGCTACTATTTGCTAGGGTTACACGCATTAGGAAATACGGAGGGAGTGAGAGAGAGAGAGAGTAATTAATACTAATAAGATAATAATAATACACCTAAATGGTGCGGGCATGGTAATATAAAGGTAGAGGTGGTAATATGGGTTGAGATCATAGACCGAGCCTGCTCAACCTACAAATATGAGTTTAGGTTCTAAAAAATTGGGACTATTTGAAAGCGGATTTTTTAAACTTAAATCCATATGGTCCCAACTCATGATGGGTTGAACCACCGGGTTGGTGTGTTGGTCTTTTTTTTTTGTCTACTGGACTCTAGACAAGATAAGGGTGAAACTGTGAGTATGAAGGGCCAAACCGCCAAACAAGACCCAATGTCCCAATCCAATTTTGTAGCCTTCTGGGCCATTCACTCATTCATCATTGTCCATTAATGCTTTGACCGTGGTATTCGTATACTCCTCCTCAGGCCTCTACTCCTCTGAACCAAATAGACCTTAGCATAATATTATCTTTTACTTTATTTTATTATCTATGGCAGTGTGGAAAAGCAAACTGATCGAGCTCGACAAAATTTTATAGCTTCACATCATGCTTTAAATTCAAAATCCATTAATATTAATTAATTATTACTTATTTTAAGTTCTACTAAGTATTGATGGCTTTTGAATTTATGTTTTTTTGTTATGTGTAACTTGTGATTAATGTTTAATTTTTAATTTTTTATAGTTTATGTTTATATAAAAAACATTTTTAATACATTGTGTAAAAAAAAATATGGGTTGGGCGGGCCAACCTGCTAACCCAGTGGTTATGAATTGGATTGGCTAAATGCTAACCTATATTAATGCGGTCCTTTTAGATTCAAACTCATATGGTTTCAACCCACAATAGGTTAACCCAAACCTGATGGGTTTGACCATATTACCACCTCTATCTAAAAGTATGCTCATAGCCCGCCTATTTAAGTCTTAAACGGACGGATTCTAACTCACCCCGTTTTGGTTTCTTTTTGGACAAACTAAATACAGACTATGTTTTGCGGGTGCAGGCAGGCTCACCAGGTTATGGGCTCCTTGGTCAGCCCTAATGATCACCCGTCGGTTTGCTGCGATCCGAGTTTTGGTTGGATGTTAATAATAGCTATAAGCTCAATAAAACAATCTTACCCGGTAGAGGACCTGGTTTCTCTGATCAGCAAATCTGCTTAGCAGTGGGGGAGTTAGAGAATTTGGACCGTCAGATCTAATTTATACTGTTCATATTTAATTTATTAAAAAATATAGATTTTTAATAACTAAATTTACGCCGTCCGATCAGATGTGACGGTCCAAAATCTCCTAGCTCTCCGTGCTGCTCAGCGGATTAACTCAGCAGGAAACCAATTCCCCCGGTAGAAGAGGCAGATGTGCATGTTAAATACAAAACATAGCTAAATGCAAGCTTAAAATTGGCACTCTTCATCACGTGTGTATATTCTTCTGCGTCAACAGGCATCCCCCACTATCGAGCTCGCCGTCGGACGCCGTCCACCGTTGGAGCCCTGCCCGGGTATTCTCCGGCAACTATTAAAGAAGGTTCGAACCCTAGGGTTTCCTCTTCCATGCCTGGACTTAGGGCTTAAAAGCTATTTTGCTATAATTTGCTTTGGGATGTCATTCTTGTTGTTTGAAATTAATTATTTGCTTTTCGATTTTTAAAAATGTCAAGGTTTGCGTTGTTTGCGTTTCTTTGTTTCTTGCTAATCATGTTGAACTTGGGTGGTAGATTTTCCTTAAATTCAGGTCTGCTGCCTTTGTTATAAATTAGAGCAACTCGAATTTGATTATTTTCGCTTTAGCTTTCATATGTCATTCTTTTCTTGAATATATATGGGATTTGTCTCTCTCGTTTTCCTTCCTTATAGTCCTGACAGTTTTTCATGTTACTTGATCATTTTTTAACGAGTTGCTTATTATTGTTTATGAATGGCTAAAAAAAATTAGGGTCTGAAGGAAGGAAGGGAAGGCAAACATTAATCTAAGTTTTCATTCAGAGAAAAAACCATGTCAGTGACAGCAGGTGTTAGTGATACTATAATAGCTATAAGGGATAAGCTTCGGGGTAAAATCGGGCAAACAAAAGTTAAGCGGTATTGGCCAGGTAAAGTTCCTGAATGGGCTGATGATGAGAATGAAGAAGGAGATATCAGGACGGCCAAGGAAGCTTCCTTAGAGAAAGCATTTCCTAGTCAAGAAGATTCTGATATTGTTAAAAAGGATGATCCTAGGCTCCGTCGTTTGGCTGAAAGCAGAATAGATAATCGTGATGAAGTGAGAGCTGATCATCGGCGCATTCGACAAGCTGAGATTGTTTCTACAATTGAAGAGGAAGCCAGGAGACAGGAAGGATTGGAATTAGAGGAAGAAGATGAGGAAGCTTTGGAGGAAAGAAGAAGAAAAATTAGGGAAAGATTGCTCCAAAGAGAACAGGAAGAAGCACTTCCCCAAGAAGAAGAGGAGGAGGAGGAGGAGGAAGAAGAAGAGGAAGAAGAATCTGAGTATGAGACTGACTCAGAGGAGGAACTTGGTGGAATTGCAATGGTGAAGCCTGTGTTTGTTCCCAAATCAGAGAGAGATACCATAGCTGAACGTGAGCGTCTTGAAGCTGAAGAGAGGGCCCTTGAGGAGGCTAAGATAAGGAGATTGGAGGAAAGGAAAACAGAGACAAAGCAGATTGTTGTTGAGGAGATCCGGAAAGATTTAGAAATCCAGAAGAATTTGGAGTTGGAAGCAAATGTTGCTGACATAGAGAAGTTGATAACCCTCCAGGTGTTGAGCCTGAGAAGTTATTGAAGCTCAAACTCAACGATTCCACGTTTGTGAGCTTCGACAGATTATCCAGCAAATTACAGAAGAAATCATTAAATGAAAGAACTAGCTTCTTCAACCTGCTCTTCTCCACGAAAATTTCAATCGGTAACTCACCGGAAAGCTTGTTTTAGATATATCAACGAAGAACATGCGCTAAGATCGTGCGGAATCGTACCAGAGAGGGAGTTCAAGGAAAGGTCGAGCTCGACGAGAGTGGTGCACAAATCCGCCAGTCGTTTCGAACTGTAGACAGTCCACAGGAAGCGACGGAACCGGACCAGATAACTCGTTACTTAAACGTTGAGATGGTTGAGCTTCTTGCAAGAGAGGCCAATGTCGCCGA
Source organism: Albizia julibrissin (assembly GCA_037074505.1). Classification (NCBI taxonomy): domain Eukaryota; kingdom Viridiplantae; phylum Streptophyta; class Magnoliopsida; order Fabales; family Fabaceae; genus Albizia; species Albizia julibrissin. The sequence goes on from CM073484.1 coordinate 16,161,308, forward strand.
AATACTCGCTCGCCGCGATGCAACGCCGAACATTCACCAGACAAAGGAGGAGCAACGGAAAATTTAGCGGGAAATAGGGTTTTAGGTTAGGAAAAAGACATATTAATAATTTTAAAAATAAGAAAAGTAAAAGATAACTTCAATATTCATAATATAAAAAAAAGGGCAAAGGGGCAAAAATACTCTTATGCTTTTCAGAAAAGTGCACCCAGCACCAAATACTTTCACTGGGAGCATAAATGCCCATCAACATTTCAAAATGAGGCTAAAATGCCTATCCTAAGATGTGGGAAAAGTCCCACATCGAAAAATTGTGAAGGAGGGGAGGCCATTTTTGAGTATAACTAGGAGGCCTCCTTCCCTCCTTCAACTCACTCCTCAACTTGCCTTCTTCCTTTTATAAGGCATTTTGTATCTCCTCTTCTCTTATAGTATTTCACTTATAAATTGTTTAGAGTGAAATTAGATTCTGGTATTTTCCTTATTGTTGTCTTATTTATTATTTATTAGCTGCTATTAGATATAGTAGTTGTGATTTATTATATTATTAAATTACTTCTAGAAACTTTGTTTTTAGTATTGTAATTTTTTAGTATAATCGGTTACGCTCTATATATTCCGCTTCCGCAACAATTGGTATCAGAGCTCAGAAAAGGAAAAGTGGAGGAATGCCATGAATGAAGAAATGCAGTCCCTTCATCAGAATGGTACGTGGAAATTGGCCAAACTCCCCAAGGGTAAGAAGGCAATTGGTTGCAAATGGGTATATGCATAGAAAGAGGGATTTCCTAACCAAGGTGATGTGCGCCATAAAGCAAGATTGGTAGCTAAAGGCTATGCTCAGAAGGAGGGAATTGATTACAATGAGGTATTTTCTCCAGTTGTGAAACATTCCTCTATTAGAATTTTGTTGGCTTTGGTAGCACAGTTAGATTTGGAACTAGTTCAGATGGATGTAAAAACTGCATTTTTAAATAGAGACTTGGAGGAGGAAATCTACATGACTCAGCCGGAAGGATTCAGAGTTGCTGGAAAAGAGAATATGGTGTGTAAACTTGAAAAATCGTTATACAGATTGAAACAATCTTCGAGGCAATGGTATAAACGATTTGACAAGTTTATGTTGCGACATAAGTACAGAAGAAGTAGATACGATCATTGTGTCTATTTGCTGAAGCTTGAAGATGGATCCTTTATATATCTTCTTTTATATGTTGATGATATGTTGATAGCTTCAAAAAATCAGGCAGAAATTGAGAAGCTGAAGGTTCAACTAAAAGGGGAATTTGAGATGAAGGATTTAGGTGAGGCAAGGAAAATTCTCGGTATGGAGATAACAAGAGATAGAGAATCAAAGAAACTCTTTTTATCTCAAAAGGAGTATTTGAAGAGAGTGCTAAATCGTTTTGGTATGAATGAGAGAACGAAGTCGGTCAGCACTCCACTCGCCCCTCATTTTAAGCTCAGTGCTGATATGTCGCCAAAGGATGAAGATGAACGAGAGTATATGTCAAGGGTACCATATGTAAATGCTGTTGGTAGCTTGATGTATGCAATGGTTTGTACAAGACCTGACATTTCACAAGCTATTGGAGTTGTGAGTATGTATATGCATGATCCAGGGAAGGAGCATTGACAAGCTGTGAAATGGATTCTACGGTATATTTGTAATACTGTAGATGTTGGTTTGGTTTTTGAGCAGGAAGATGATCGATCTTTAGTTGGGTATTGCGACTCAGATTTTGCTGGTGATTTGGACAAACGAAGATCAACTACTGGTTATGTGTTTACTTTTGCAAAAGCACCGGTTAGTTGGAAGTCGACTTTGCAGTCAACATTGCTTTGTCTACTACAGAGACAGAGTACATGGCGATTACAGAGGCTGTGAAGGAGGCAATTTGGTTTCAAGGATTACTTGGAGAACTTGGTATTGGTCAAGAAAGCATCGTAGTTTATTGTGACAGTCAAAGTGCTATTCAATTAGCAAAGAACAAAGTTTACCATGCAAGGACGAAGCACATTAATGTTCGATATCACTTCATACGAGAAATTTTGGAAGAAGGTGGAGTCATGATACAAAAGATACGGACAACTGAGAATCCTGCTGATATGCTGACAAAAGTGGTGACTTCTGTCAAATTTCAACATTGTTTGGATCTAATCAACATTGTTGAACATTGATTATTGAATTGTTAGCATAATTTTGTAATTAGGAAAAATTAAGAATGTGGGAATTTTCCCAAGGTGGAGATTTGTAAGATGTGGGAAAAGTCCCACATCGAAAAATTGTGAAGGAGGGGAGGCCATTTTTTAGTATAAATAGGAGGCCTCCCTCCCTCCTTCAACTCACTCCTCAACTTGCCTTCTTCCTTCTATAAGGCATTTTGTATCTCCTCTTCTCTTATAGTATTTCACTTATAAATTGTTTAGAGTGAAATTAGATTCTGGTATTTCCCTTGGAGGCCACATCATTATTTTTTTTTTGGGAAAATAACTATTTTTCCCTACAATTTTGTGAAATTTTGCAATTTTACCCTTAGTAATTGTGTGATACTTTTAAATTAGTAAATTACCTCCAAAAGTTCTGAAATTTTTCAGAATAAAATTAGACATGATATGCTTTAATTTGATAGGTCAAATGGAATTTTATTTGGTCAAAATGACCATTTTGCCCTTACAACTTTCGCAATACTTGAAAATTGGCAGATTTGTGATCAAACTTTAAAAATTCATATCTAATTGTATAGATATCCAATTGGGGTGGTTCCAAAGCCTATGTGACCCTTATTAAGTCTAGTTTTATGGAAAAATATAAAGTTTAGCCAATAGGAATCTCAAAATTCTCATAATTTTTATTTTTAAAATCTGCTCCAGAAAAATGTTAAATTCGCTGGGAAAAATTCAAAAATTCATTTCTCCTTGTATACAACTCCAAAAACTTCATATGACCTATTAAATTAAAGCTTATCATGTCTACTTTTATTCTGGAAAATTTCACAATTTTTGGAGGTAATTTACTAATTTAAAAGTTTCACACAATTTGACTGACTCAACAGGAAATCACATTGACAACAGCTTCAACTTGTGCCCAGCGAATTTAACAAGGAGAAATGAATTTTTGAATTTTGCTCAGCAAATTTAACATTTTTCTGGAGCAGACTTCAAAAATAAAAATTCTGGGAATTTTGAGGTTCCTATTGGCTAAAATTTATATTTTTCCATAAAACTAGACTTAATAAGGGTCACATAGGCTTTGGAACCACCCCAATTGGATATCTATACAATTAGATATGAATTTTTAAAGTTTGGTGACAAATCTGCCAATTTTTCAAGTATTATGAAAATTGTAAGGTAAAATAGTCATTTTGATCAAATAAAATTCCATTTGACCTATCAAATTAAAGCTTATCATGTCTACTTTTATTCTGAAAAATTTCAGAATTTTTGGAGGTCATTTACTAATTTAAAAGTTTCACACAATCTGACTAACTCAACAGGAAATCACATTGACAACAACTTCAACTTGTGTCCAGCGAATTTAACAAGGATAAATGAATTTTTGAATTTTGCCCAGCGAATTTAACATTGTTCTGTAGCAGACTTCGAAAATAAAAATTCTAGGAATTTTGAGGTTCCTATTGGCTAAAATTTATATTTTTCCATAAAACTAGAGTTAATAAGGGTCACATAGGCTTTGGAACCACCCCAATTGGATATCTATACAATTAGATATGAATTTTTAAAGTTTGGTGACAAATATGCCAATTTTCAAGTATTGTGAAAATTGTAAGGGCAAAATGGTCATTTTGACCAAAAAAAATTTCATTTGACCTATCAAATTAAAGCTTATCATGTCTACTTTTATTCTGAAAAATTTCAGAATTTTTGGACGTCATTTACTAATTTAAAAGTATCACACAATTACTAAGGGTAAAATTGCAAAATTTCACAAAATTGTAGGGAAAAATGGTTATTTTCCCCAAAAAAAAATAATGATGTGGCAGATGGATAGGCATTTTAGCTCCATTTTGAAATGTTGATGGACATTTATGCTCAAAGTGAAAGTATTTGGTGCTGGGTGCACTTTTCTGAAAAACATAAGAGTATTTTTGCCCCTTTGCCCTTTTTTTTATATTATGAATATTGAAGTTATCTTTTACTTTTCTTATTTTTAAAATTCTTAATATGTCTTTTTCCTAACCTAAAACCCTATTTCCCGCTAAATTTTCCGTTGCTCCTCCTTTGTCTGGTGAATGTTCGGCGTTGCATCGCGGCGAGCGAGTATTTCGGCAACATTGGCCTCTCTTGCAAGAAGCTCAACCATCTCAACGTTTAAGTAACGAGTTATCTGGTCCGGTTCCGTCGCTTCCTGTGGACTATCTACAGTTCGGAACGACTGGCGGATTTGTGCACCACTCTCGTCGAGCTCGACCTTTCCTTGAACTCCCTCTCCGGTACGATTCCGCACGATCTTAGCGCCTGTTCTTCGTTGATATATCTAAAACAAGCTTTTCGGTGAGTTACCGATTGAAATTTTCGTGGAGATGAGCAGGTTGAAGAAGCTAGTTCTTTCATTTAATGATTTCTTCTGTAATTTGCTGGATAATCTGTCGAAGCTCACAAACGTGGAATCGTTGAGTTTGAGCTTCAATAACTTCTCAGGCTCAACACCTGGAGGGTTATCAACTTCTCTAGAAGTACACCCTCTTTCTTCTGGGCGAAGAACTTAGTGGCTAATAGGGTTTTATGTTGGTTTTTTTCCAGAAATTTTAGTGGGCTTTAAATTAGTTTGCTGCAGAAGATTAGAGGGTAGAATTACATTATGGATGGAATGTTTTGAGCCAACTATATCAGTAAACTGCTATGGAACTTAGGCTTATGCTCCTATCAATGAAAGCTTGTATTCTGTGAGAGATTCTCGGATTTGGCCTGACTTAGTTTCCAATTAAATCAAGTAATAATATGAGACTTATATATAATTATCAGTAAAACTTATATATGAGTTTTATATATGCGCTCCTATTGGTGGAACCAAGCGTTTGGTGCTTCTAATGTTCTGGCTTGATTTTCCTGCTTTGTGATTTCCTGCGTGGTTTCTGCTTTCTGATTTCTTTTTATAGTTCTTTTATGAAGTTTTTCTGATTTTCCTGTTGTCATCGTTAAAAATTTATTTAAAAATATTGCAGAGCTGGCTGCTTCTTGGGTATTTGCACTGAGATTTAATGGATTCCGAAGCTGAAACTATTGAGAGAAGATTTACGTCTTTGTTTGGTCAACTCCAAGCAGAGTACGGCATACTTGAAAGAATGGTACACAAGAATAAGAACCAGCATAGGCGTTGTTCTTATTTCAAGTATCTTTTGAAGGTAAAAGATGTTTTTATTTACTTCGCCCTGTTTTTTTCTTCATTCTTGGTCAGCCAAAGTTGATCTCCATTAATTTTTTATCAAAAAGTGAGGTACATTCCTGATTCAACAAATGGGTTTTGAGAGATGAACAATGTATATGGGCTTCTGTCAGGGATATAAAATTCTGCATCTGATCAAATGATTTTGTGCAATCTTTTCTGATTTATCAGTTTTAATAGCGCATCACCTTTAAATTATGACTGTTCACGTTTAAATTTACATATATGCAATGTGCATGTTAGGTGGGGAGGGATTTACGGCTTCTACAATCCTTGCAGTTGGAGGAGCTTGTCATATCGTGCCTCCTTGTTATCAAAGGAGATAAACCTAAACAGAAGGCTCATCTTTTAGAGAGGTACAACTTTCTTTATATTGATCCCTGTTTGTCTAATGCTATTTGTCTTTTAATTGATTTAATTGGAATTTAGCCTTTGATTGCTAAATGATGTCTAACTTTGCAAAATCATACGTGGTTATAGACTGATTTGAAGGCTAACTTTAGCACATAATCAAATTTTCCAATATAAATACAGGTTCAGGTTACTGCTAAAACCAAGGGTAATTCTTTCTTATGGCAATATGAGTATGTTAAAGATATTGGGGGGTCTGGTACTAATGTTTTAAATATTTTTCTTCTCTTTCTTCTATAAATTCTATTGTATAAGGTAACATATTTCAAATAGTGCTTAGAAAAAATTTTCTCCCCCCTTTTCAAAATTAGACTGACATGCATGCCTTTTTATTGAGTAGTAACAAGCAAATGAACCAGAATAGTTGTTTGATCATTTCCCTAAAATCCAAGTTTATTTGCTCTTGACTTGATTTAATCTTGTGTGGGAGGGAAAGATTGGAATTTCTTAAATTCTTAATTCATGAGATCTTTTGAAAATGTGGCATGATATCATTCTTTTGCATATATATAAAATCTTTGTGCATAACGAAGCTTATAATTTTTTTCGCTTACTGTTTCATGATAGTTTAAAAAGGAGAAAATGCAACAGTGGAAGATATAATTTTCTGGAGCGGATTTTAGGAGCTGCTCGCCTGCTGGCAGAGGTGCAATTGCATGTGAATTCTAAAGATTTAATTTTGCTGTCTTCATTACTAAGTTACTGTGCTTCTACTTTTGCAGATCATTAGTTGCGTGCATCTAAACACTAATTTAACAACTACTTGCTGTTTGTTAGGACCAATAGTTGTATTATTTTAGTAGCATACTGGCAAAGGTAAAAGGTTCTCATTGAGATACTCCGCTTGCATTGGTAAATAGCATCAAAGTCAAAGCACGTCCGAGCAAAATATTGAGGGAATATAATAGAGGGAGTTATGTGATTAATCAAAGATTTTACATGGCTTATGCCAAATTCTGTAGGAAACCTTAGTTGATAGTTGTGGGTGGAGTTGGTCCATTTGTTATTCTATGCATATGATATCATGAAATTTCAGCCCATTCATTGACTCTGATGGCAATTTCTTCTGAATGCACTGCAACCTATTCTCCCAGTTTTATTCGTGCTGTGCTTTTTCATGCAGATGGTTGAACCAATGCTAAAGGCTGCAACGTATCCTTCTGGTAGCAAGCTAGTTATTTGTTAATTGTTGACATATATATTTTCTCTATATTTTTGAGTAGGTAGATTTTCAACCATTTCTTAGAAATTGTTGTTTTCATTTGTACCATTACCATTTTTTTATTGGTTTAGTGCGTGTTGTTTTTCCCTTGACTATTCAACAGTAAGGTATCTATTCTGTTTGCTCAGTCTTTTTTCATGGGATTTTCTCTAACAATCATGGCTATACTTGCGCGCCTCCGGGTTTTAATTCAACAAGTAAGTTTACAGTTTCCACTGTTGTTATGCAGATGTAAGTTTTGCTTGTGCAATATCCTTTTCTAGTTTGTGTGTTGTGAGGGCTATGCTTTATAAATTAATGCCGGCCAATAAGATTGTTGCCAAGTGACTGTTGCATTACTAACTCTTCGCTTTAAGAAGAGAAGAAACTTAATCCTGATTGATTTCTTGTTTGTACAGATGTTACTTGATATTGTCACATTGTTCAACATGGTTTCCTCTATCTCTCAAAAGAAGCAGTCAATAAAAATAAAGCAGGAGGGCGTTGAGGTTGGTTTATACCAAGTCTTTGCATATTTTAACAAATACATGGGTGCAGGAAATCATGTTCTTCAAGTCATATTCTTGTAATCACTATATTATAACATACACTATTTCTGCAGGTTTTTAGGGAGTATTTTCCAGTTAGTGAGGATTTTGTCATGTTGGAGTGTGTATGGAAAACAGACAAGTTTGTATTACTCGAGAAGAAGTGTAAGAGTGAAAATGCAAGTAAAAGTGAAGATTCTGAAGGAAGTATTCCTGTCCAAGCATCAGCCATCAACTACAAAAGTATTGAATCTTGGCTTGGAGGTAAAAATCTTGATGATGTGATCTTGCCATTATGTCATCTCCACATTCTGTGATTTCTTTTCTTTTTCTTTGTTTGCTTAATGGTTCAGTTTCAGGTAGTAAAAAAATGTTTAACATGGATAGTTCAGTTACCAATTTTTATCATAAAATGGAGTATCAAATGTGAAGTACACTGTTTCCAACTCATTATTAGATCAATTTTGTTATAAATTTTACATTTTATTTTATTTTATTTTATATTAATCTTGTCTTGGATATAAGAATCCTGATGATGTGTTCTTCCCCCTATGTCATTACCCGCATTCTTTCATCTATTTCCCCCCCCTATTTCTCTGGTTGCTGAATGTTTAAGTTTCAAGCAATAAAATATGTTTGTGATCCGGATAATTCAATTATCAAGTTCTATTATAACTAGGTCGAGCCCCCCCTTGCATTATGTGAAGCATGTGAGCATACTCCTCTCCTCTTGATTATAATAAATATGACATATGTTTTCTAAAACACCTCAATCATCTTCCATAATTCTCTCCCTCCTATCTGAGTGAGTATCAATAGGGGTGATTTGGGAAAAAATAGATAAATATGGGAAGTGTCTCTACATTTAGGGTTAAGATCAACTCCTTAATTAAGTCATACATTAAGGATTGAAGAAGTACTATTTATGATTTTTAAATAGTTTGACTAGTTATAAAATTTATGTTTTCATATCATCTTGAATTTTATAGTATGATTTTTGACCAAGCCTTGAAGAAGCGTATGCTCTACAGAAACTGCAAATAACCAATTTTGTTGATTTGTGATCAAACTCTGGGAAACTGTCATCATTTGCAGAAACTGAAAGTGACCAACTTGTCTCAGAGACGAATAAAGTAGACTCTTCTGTCAAAGATAAGCCCTCTCATGTCAAAGGTGTAACTAGTGATTTGTTGAATGAGAAAGAGATGAGAACTGATGATGAGGGAGGAAGAGGGAATCCAAGTAGCAACATAGAAGGCTTCTCTTTCACAGAACTTCCACCAAAGGATGGACTACAATTGCATGCATCACTAAACTCACCCACTAAACTTGATTCTTCTTCTTCTTCTGCTTCTTCTTCTAAGAAGGTGGCGTTTGTCTCAATCAAGCGTCCTAAGTTATCCACAGAACAAGCTCTGTCTCCATTAGCGGCTACTGTTGGTGAAAATAGGGAAACTAAAAATGATAATGAGGGAGATACACTTGTTAATATACTCTCTGATGGGATTCCCAGGAATAGTGTTTTTTAGATGGTGAAGTTGATTTGATTGAATCTTCAATTTTGAAGCTGAAATGGTTTACTTTCAATTATATTGACAGTTTTTTTTTGAATCTTCAACTATATATAAATATGTTCTAATATTATATAAGAAATAAACAAATTAGTGAATAATGGCATGAGGTCCCCAGCCAAAGGAAAATATGTGAATCATAATCTTTATCTGCTGAAAATTATTTTTGCCAGTTTTGATGTGCTTCATTCCTATTTATATGTATTGATTAGTTTTTATTTTGTATCTAAATAGTAGTCTTGATCTAAATTTCAATGTATAACTCTTATTTGTTTTTAATAATATCCCTGTTAAATATATTTTGTGCCGTTGACAATTGGTTGAAATTGTTGACAAAATATACTTTTGGATTTCTGATTATTGGAAGGGCTGAATATAGAAAAATCGTGAAGAAGTCAAAATATACTAGTAAAAGACAATAATACTTTTATAGAAAATAAATTCAAGGGTTGATTGGCATTCTAAAATATTTTTTTAGTAGCATTTACTCCTGTCTCCATAATATAAAATGTGGTTAGCTAATATTTACCCGAAGTAAGAAATGCAAATTAAGTTATTTAAAAGTGTTTTGAATTAATAAAATTTATTTATTTTATTTTTATTAAAGGATGTGATTTCAAATATGTATTTAATATGTCACCTTTTTTATCCTTTTCCTTACATGCAAAGGGTAAAAGTGAAAATTCATTATTAATTATTTTGTCAATCTCATATTTTGGATTAAAATTTTCTTCTTAAAGACTTCTTATATTATGGATAGGATAGAGAATTATCTAAAGTAATCATAGGTTGTAACCTTGAATTTCGGCCGTAATCTCCCCTAATGTAACCTACTCAATTAAGCGGGTCATTGATCATTAGGGATGAGTAATGGGTGGGTTGGGCAGGCCATACTCTAACCCATAGCTTGCCCATTTAATGTTATATAGATATGGGCTAGCTCATACCCATGTCTGAACCTGTCTAGCCTATGTGTAAATGGGTTGGGGTATAAATGGGTAAGTTAAAACAGATTATAGAGAACCCACCTGGATCTTAGCATTTTTCTAATAAAAAAAATATTATAATCACACATAACATACGCATCAATCAATCATTTTAATTTATAATCTTTAAAATTCAAAGTTCAATTATCACAGTTAATAAAAAAGAACTTAAGTTCATACTAATATCATCGTAACATCATTTTAATGGTGGTTGATTCCATCCATCATGTGCAAAATCATATAGGTAGGTGTATTACCACTCTATGCCACTCCCAAAGTTAAAACTAGTTAAAGAAGGATATTAGGGATATTAGTGCAAACTTAATAAGAATCAGAGAGCCATCATTACTAGCGTGTCGCAATCTAGACTTTGGGACTTAAAACCATTTGGGGTTTTTGTGGATTTTTTTTTTCTTTTAATATAGCTTATACTTGATAGAGTTTCACGAAACATATCAGATAAATTATAAAAGTTGAAAAGAACAGACATAAGAATCATAGACACGACATTATTGTTGAGGACTATAACTTCTCTCTTAGCCTCATATTCGTTGCCTGCACATTTTTGTTCTTGATAAAGGAGTTGCTGATTCACGACACGCTATCTAGCAAAGACAAACGTCCAAAAGCTACTATTTGCTAGGGTTACACGCATTAGGAAATACGGAGGGAGTGAGAGAGAGAGAGAGTAATTAATACTAATAAGATAATAATAATACACCTAAATGGCGCGGGCATGGGTAATCTAAAGGTAGAAGTGGTAATATGGGTTGTGACCATAGGCCGAGCCTGCTCAATCTACAAATATGAGTTTGAGTTCTAAAAAATTGGGACTATTTGAAAGCGGTTTTTTTAAACTTAAATCCATATGGTCCCAACTCATGACGGGTTGAACTAACGGGTTGGTGGGTTGGCCTTTTTTTTTTGTCTACTGGACTCTAGACAAGATAAGGGTGAAACTGTGAGTATGAAGGGCCAAACAAACAAGACCCAATATCCCAATCCAATTTCGTAGCCTTCTGGGCCATTCACTCATTCATCATTGTCCATTAATGCTTTGGCCGTGGTATTCGTATACTCCTCCTCAGGCCTCTGCTCCTCTGAACCAAACAGACCTTAGCATAATATTATTTTTTACTTTGTTTTATTATCTATGGCAGTGACATATTTACTTGTGGAAAAACAAACTAATCGAGCTCGACAAAATTTTATAGCTTCACATCATGCTTTGAATTCAAAATCCATTAATATTAATTAATTATTACTTATTTTAAGTTCTACTAAGTATTGATGGCTTTTGGATTTATGTTTTTTTTGTTATGTGTAACTTGTGATTAATGTTTAATTTTTAATGATTTTTTAATTTTTGTAGTTTATGTTTATATAAAAAATATTTTTAATACATTGTGTAAAAAAATTAAAAAAAAATTATGGGTTGGGCGGGCCAACCTGCTAACCCAGTGGTTATGAATCGGGTTGGCTAAATACTAACCTATATTAATACAATTCTTTTGGATTCAAACTCATATGGTTTCAACCCACGACAGATTAACCCAAACCTGATAGGTTGGACCATATTACCACCTCTATCTAAAGGTGTGCCCATAACCCGCCTATTTAAGTCTTAAACGGACGGATTCTAACTCATCCCGTTTTAGGTTCTTTTTGGACAGACTATTTTTTGCGGGTGCAGACAGGCTCACCAGGTTATGGGCTCCTTGGTCAGCCCTAGTGATCACCCTTCGGTTTGCTGCGATCCGAGTTTTGGTTGGATGTTAATAATAGCTATAAGCTCAATAAAACAATCTTACCCGGTAGAGGACCTGGTTTCTCTGATCAGCAAATCTGCTTAGCAGTGGGGGAGTTAGAGAATTTGGACCGTCAGATCTAATTTATACTGTTCATATTTAATTTATTAAAAAATATAGATTTTTAATAACTAAATTTACGCCGTCCGATCAGATGTGACGGTCCAAAATCTCCTAGCTCTCCGTGCTGCTCAGCGGATTAACTCAGCAGGAAACCAATTCCCCCGGTAGAAGAGGCAGATGTGCATGTTAAATACAAAACATAGCTAAATGCAAGCTTAAAATTGGCACTCTTCATCACGTGTGTATATTCTTCTGCGTCAACAGGCATCCCCCACTATCGAGCTCGCCGTCGGACGCCGTCCACCGTTGGAGCCCTGCCCGGGTATTCTCCGGCAACTATTAAAGAAGGTTCGAACCCTAGGGTTTCCTCTTCCATGCCTGGACTTAGGGCTTAAAAGCTATTTTGCTATAATTTGCTTTGGGATGTCATTCTTGTTGTTTGAAATTAATTATTTGCTTTTCGATTTTTAAAAATGTCAAGGTTTGCGTTGTTTGCGTTTCTTTGTTTCTTGCTAATCATGTTGAACTTGGGTGGTAGATTTTCCTTAAATTCAGGTCTGCTGCCTTTGTTATAAATTAGAGCAACTCGAATTTGATTATTTTCGCTTTAGCTTTCATATGTCATTCTTTTCTTGAATATATATGGGATTTGTCTCTCTCGTTTTCCTTCCTTATAGTCCTGACAGTTTTTCATGTTACTTGATCATTTTTTAACGAGTTGCTTATTATTGTTTATGAATGGCTAAAAAAAATTAGGGTCTGAAGGAAGGAAGGGAAGGCAAACATTAATCTAAGTTTTCATTCAGAGAAAAAACCATGTCAGTGACAGCAGGTGTTAGTGATACTATAATAGCTATAAGGGATAAGCTTCGGGGTAAAATCGGGCAAACAAAAGTTAAGCGGTATTGGCCAGGTAAAGTTCCTGAATGGGCTGATGATGAGAATGAAGAAGGAGATATCAGGACGGCCAAGGAAGCTTCCTTAGAGAAAGCATTTCCTAGTCAAGAAGATTCTGATATTGTTAAAAAGGATGATCCTAGGCTCCGTCGTTTGGCTGAAAGCAGAATAGATAATCGTGATGAAGTGAGAGCTGATCATCGGCGCATTCGACAAGCTGAGATTGTTTCTACAATTGAAGAGGAAGCCAGGAGACAGGAAGGATTGGAATTAGAGGAAGAAGATGAGGAAGCTTTGGAGGAAAGAAGAAGAAAAATTAGGGAAAGATTGCTCCAAAGAGAACAGGAAGAAGCACTTCCCCAAGAAGAAGAGGAGGAGGAGGAGGAGGAAGAAGAAGAGGAAGAAGAATCTGAGTATGAGACTGACTCAGAGGAGGAACTTGGTGGAATTGCAATGGTGAAGCCTGTGTTTGTTCCCAAATCAGAGAGAGATACCATAGCTGAACGTGAGCGTCTTGAAGCTGAAGAGAGGGCCCTTGAGGAGGCTAAGATAAGGAGATTGGAGGAAAGGAAAACAGAGACAAAGCAGATTGTTGTTGAGGAGATCCGGAAAGATTTAGAAATCCAGAAGAATTTGGAGTTGGAAGCAAATGTTGCTGACATAGATACTGATGATGAGGTTAATGAGGCAGAGGAATATGAAGCTTGGAAAGTGAGAGAGATTGGTAGGATCAAGAGGGACAGGGACAGTCGTGAGGCAATGTTGAAGGAGAAGGAGGAGATTGAGAAGGTGAGAAACATGACAGAGGAAGAGAGGAGAGAATGGGAAAGGAAGAATCCAAAACAAGCTGCATCATCAAAACAGAAGTGGAGATTCATGCAGAAATACTATCACAAGGGTGCCTTCTTCCAGTCCAATCCTGATGATCAATTTGCTACTGTTGGAGCTGATAATATTTATACTCGTGATTTCTCTTCCCCAACTGGAGAAGATAAGATGGACAAGACAATCTTACCCAAAGTTATGCAAGTCAAGCACTTTGGTCGTAGTGGAAGAACTAAGTGGACCCATTTGGTTAATGAGGATACTACTGATTGGAACAACCCGTAAGTACACTTTCTCTTCAATTTCCCGTTTTTAAAACTATTGCTAGTCTACCAGATTATTTATTTATTTGGTAATAGTGTTTTTTATTTGTCAACATTTTCTGCTATTTTTGAGTTGCAATCTCAATCTTCCGTGACACTGATTTATGATACTCTCCTATTTTCACCTTGATATAAAGTTGAGTTAGCTCAGATCAATAATTTCGGTCGCTTAAGTGCCCCCTTTTACCCAATTGCCAATCTTTTTGTATTCATCTGATCCTTCTACTAATAACGAGTGTATGAATAAGAAGGAACTTTGTAAAGGATATATTCATTAACTTGGGAATTTAATGAAGTGAGTGGTGACTGGTGAGACTGACAGGATGTGGGGGAAGGTCTACATTAGAAAAGGAAAACGGTCTCAAACGGGCATTGAAAGAGGCCTTTTTTATTCAAGAAAAAAGTAAATAAATAAGAACAATGGTTAGTTTGTTCGATGCTGTATTTTGCAGTATGATTTTCTTCGGGGATCTATCATTTAATTACAGCATACTTTGATGCATTTTTGTCAGTTGATTTTAATTCATGAATCAGCTGTTCAGGAAAGAAATAATTGCCACATATAGACTGAAAATGATTCATTCCTCCTCTTATTTCAAGTACTGTTGACGCACTGCTACATAATAAAGTATTGCTTTACTCCTCCAATTAATTGCTTATTTTTTTTTAATATTTTTGGATAGAATCACTCGTTTATTTGATTTTGTGAATGACCACTTAGACTATTTGTAGATAACTGGTGTCTTATTGCAACCCCTAATGCTTTTATTGCCGACTTTGAATTATGGTGCAGGTGGACATACAATGACCCGCTTCGTGCAAAATACAATGAGAAAATGGCAGCGATGAATGCATCTATGTCAAAGCCTAAAGGAAGCAAAAAATTGAAAGATTGGGAATCTTGATGAATTTGTAATTTTAATTTGCTTTAAATAATTGTATTAGACTAATTGTTGTAATAGTGGGCAACTTTTTTACCTGAGCCATGGAAGTTCTGCACCTTCTCTTGAATTCAATGACACGAGTCTTGTTCATTTTTCTTCTTTGACCTGAGTAATAGCCATTCTATGTAGTTGTATACCACATGTATCATTTGTGATTTTCCCAGTACTGCAGATTAATACACAATATTACAATAAATCTAGAATGGAGCATCTCAAGTAAAACTGAAGGGATCTGTGAAGCCTAATTAGTTGCTGAATCTCATCTCTTAATCTCCACGTCAGCGTTATCCTCCTTGTAAATAGAGAATCCTATCCTGAAGTGTTTTGATGGAAAGATGTTTTCCCAAACTACTGTGATGTGTTATAGAGAATTTAGGAAATAAGTCGTATTGTCGACTCATGAAAAGTGGCGCTTGTTGGAATTTTTCTAATGTGTAATATGTAAATTCCTTTCTTGAGCAACCCAGCTGATCTTGTCTTTGATCTTTGGTTTTTGCTGATGGGGAAATTTTCCGACATTCTGTTACCGAGGTTTTTCTTTTAATCCCTAGAAGAAGAAGATTGTCAATACTCGAGTCAATAGTCATCCTCACTTTCACAATCCTTGTTCTTTGGTTTTCAAATTTTATCGTACACGTTTTCTCATGGATTTTAAATTTTGAAAAATGAATCAATACTTTCATGATGATTGTAACCAACTCTTTTTCGCCTTCATGTGACGCTGAGGTCATAGGTTTAAATATTGAAAATAACCTATGTGGTGTTAAGATTATATATATTTATTAAAAGTATTGTGTATTGGGCCGTCTAAAAGAGTGAAAATCATTTTTTATATCATATATATCATTTTCATCATTACTTGTTTATTTTCATACCATTTTTTTTTTTTGCATTTATGGCCAAAAGAGATATTTGTTACTGACAATTTTGTTCATTATATTTTGGGTGCTAAATGGGTTTAAAAAACACAAAATCAGGAGTTGATTGAATACTTTAATGGAGATAACATTGTGCCTAGTTCCTTCTTTCATTCTCCTTGAAGTATGATGAAAACCAATTCAATTTTCTACTCAAAAACCTTGAACCTGCTGATTGTTAAACCATTGCCATAATCATTCTACAACTTTGTTTTTTGTTAAACCTGTTGAAATAAAAAGGGAGAATCAAACTCTCTTACTCGTCTTTGTTGCTGTCTACCCATTATTTCTGTCTTGTTCTACATCATCACTTCTAAGTTAGAGAGGTTTCTTTTTTGTTTTTTGTTTTTGATGATTCTCCAGATGATTCCAGACCTGTTTATCTATAATTGCATTCTAGAGGTTTGAAGCCAAGACTTTCTTCAAAGTTGAAAGATTCTCCCTCCTACCTACACACAGCATTTTGAGTTTGTTATTAACACCATCAAATTAGAAAGAAAACAGCATTTAGCATCACATTGATAGCATATTTTATGGGGAAGGTGATACTATATTGTGGTAAATACAAACATTGGCAAACTACAGAATTAAGCACTGATATTATTTGAAAAATGAATTAAGCATGGAAGGGAATTAGGCCTAAAAAAATAGTTTATGACTAGAGTTGAGCCAATTTTATTTTTTATAATGTGACGAATTAAAATTTAAATGATTTTTTTAGAAAAGTATTCATATTTAGTATCGATAATGTCTCAAATAGAATTATTTTTGATAGGAAGATAGTTTTTCTTTATTCAATTATTGGTAGACATGTTTCTATATTCCCCTATTTTTAATTTTTCTAGTTATTATGTGCTACTTTTTTATCAAAATTTTTTATTTAATTTTTTATTTTTTAAAAAATTAATAATAGACAACATTATATTGAAAATTTTTGAAACATTTTTTTTAAATTTATGGAATGAAGGAAAATGAAAGCTGGAAAAAAAAAAACAGAGAAGCCTCAAAGAATAATCCATTAGCGAAGGAAAAGAAAAAGAAAAAGAAAAGTCCATTAGATTAGATAGTAGCCAAAGGAAATAGAAAATCTAAGCAGATAAACCCTAACCCCCTCTCTTTCATCTCTTCTACACAACGTACTCAACCGTCAGGCTTCTCTGCAACTACGCTGGCTTCAGGCTTCGGATTCTCAAGCTCCTCTCCTCTTTCCACTATCGCTCCATTGTCTTTGTAATAATCATCAACGTTTGGTACTCTGTAGAAACTTAATGCCCTGAGCATTGTGAATCTGATGGGGCGTCACTCCTCCGAATCTCCTCCGCCTAGGGCTCGTGGGAGAAGCCCAGTATCCTCCTCCCGAAGAGATCGGGAAAGGGAAAGAGAAAGAGATAGAGACAGAGACAGAGAAAGATCACCTTCTCGTCGGCATAGGCATTCCCATTCTCACAAGCAGGATGTTTCTCCGGTGAAGGACCGGAGCATTTCTCCGCCGCCTTCAGAAAAGCGTCACCATTCAAGTCGTGGGTCGGTGAGACCGGTCAGGGAGAGCTCTGGCTCTCCAATATCACCTACTCGCTCCCGCTCTCCTTCCCCACGAACAAAGCGGTTGAAAAGAACTCAAGCTGATCGTGAGAGTGAGCATAATCATGGGAGTGGCAGAGGAACTGATAGGGGTAGGGATAGGGATAGGGGTAGAGAGAGAGGAAGGGGTTCGGATAGAGATTTGGTGATTGAGCGAAAGGAGAAGAGGTTTTCTGGAAGGGATGAAGTTGATGATAACCATAATGACAGCAGCAGAAACAGGTCTTCGAGGACCAGACATGAGAGGCCTACAACTTCTCCTGAGCATCATCACAATGGCAGGAACAGGCACAGATCTGCGTCTCCTCCGATGGCTCGTGACGAGGTGTCTGGTGATATCCAACCCTATGAATAATGCTTATAGTACAATACGATTTTCTGTCTCTTTAAATGCATCAGTTGATCAGTTGATATTTTTGCTAAAGATTACTTTTTTCTCAAGCTGCGGCAATATATATATATTTAAAATTTTTGTTTTGTTTTCAAAGATCGGGAGGTATGAAGGGATCCTGGTAGATTTACTCACAGCTAACATCATTCTTTCAATAAACATAAGCTAGATATGCAGAACATTTTACTGAATGGAATAGTTTCACTCACATGTCTTTAATTATTTTTACAAGCATCTAAATAAACTATGTTGGAATGCAATGTAGAAGCAGCATTTAAATTGCTATTGTTGCATATATTCGTATATCATTGTTCATAGTGATTTGTGCGTGAAAGGATGTATCAAGTGTTATGTCTTTATGATCTGGGTGGCAAATCTAGGTATTGTTAGACGATGTTCTGTATTCAATCAAATGGATGGAATGATGATAGTTGATTGTGTGACAGAACTAGACACGATGTTCTTTATTTTTTATCGTCCTAGATGTTGTTCTTTTTTATCCTCCAACTTTGTTTCATGTCTTCTGGTTGCATGGTGCCATGGATTGATGAGAAAAACATCAATAACTGAGTTAAACTCTTATTCCTGACCTTGCATTCATAGTGGATGGTGGAGTCATTCCCCTTTAACCCAAACTTTTGATTTATTTATTCTTCCAAACTTTTTGACCTTCGTCTATTCCTTTGGTTCCTTTCTCTTCCTGCTGTGTACTTCCTTTGGTTGCATGCAGAAGTTTTGCTTGGAACTTATGCTGGACTATTTTTTCTTTGCAGATGACAAGTTCAGGAGGAGCTGAACACATGTGAGTTGCCTTTATAATTATAGTTTGCATATGCCAATGTTGCTGTTGGTTGACCATTTTGTTCGGTCTGATATAATGTCTTTAGATATGATACTCTGATCTTTTGATCGAACTAATATATATATATATATATATATATATATATATATATATATATATGTTCATCAGATATGTTGACTTAATTGCTTTGATGATTTTCGTGCTTGTGGAGGATTAATTAATGCTCTTACATCAAGCCACAAACTATTTTTTTAAATTGCAGTCAATATGATAATCAAAATTCTTCTCAAGATGTTAAAACGTGCGTTACATGTTTAGACAAGGATGGTCCCATGCTTAATATTAATGATGTGGATTCTGATAGAGTGGCTGCTAATGATAACCTTATAATATTTGAGCTCAAATCCAAAATTAAAATGGTGTGTTTGTGTTGTGGTGACTGCATTGAACCCCACCTAGATATGGCAAACTTGAGTTAAATTTAGCAATAAGATGTTCCCTTGAAGGGTATACTTTATTGGAGGTTTTTCTTTATTTCCACTTTATTTTGCCTTGGTTCTTAAAGATTTTTCTGCTCTGTTTTTTCATTGATTGAAATTAGTATAGCTTCTAATGATATGTCTGTTATTGTTGCAGGAATGATGAGAATGATTCAGTAGCAAAGATGAAGGCTGCTGAGGAGGCTTTGGAAGAAAAACAGAAGGTATGATCAAGCCTGTTGGTGGGATTTGTTGCCTGCAAAGTTGCAATATTATTTAGCTAGTTGCATGTCCTTTGCATGGATGAAAAGAATGAAAAATGAGAGAAGGGTGAAAAAGTTGAAGAGTTAATAAGATTCACGCAATCTGTACTTGGTACTAGATCCCTGAGGTGGTATATAAAAGATTAAAACCTACACTTGCGCACTCTGTAGTTTGAAAATATTACACTAACCATTGTTGTGTTATGTTTCCATAAGCATGAGCTTGTTTTTGATGATTTGTGTTGTGTCAAATCAAGCAATTGAGGGTTTCTAAGA
Organism: Albizia julibrissin; assembly: GCA_037074505.1. Taxonomy (NCBI): domain Eukaryota; kingdom Viridiplantae; phylum Streptophyta; class Magnoliopsida; order Fabales; family Fabaceae; genus Albizia; species Albizia julibrissin. The sequence continues at coordinate 16,181,001 of CM073484.1, forward strand.
GGAAAATTGCATATAATGGTGAGATGGTGCTAGCTTTATTGACTTGTAACAATTTTATTGATGGAGGGGATGACCAAATAACAATTGAAGCTAGAGGGTCTATGAATGTATGCATTAAAATCCTCAGGGAAGAGTAATGTGTATTATTCAATTAAAAATGAAAATAAAACTACTTGTGTGTTCTATTCTTGCGTTACTGTAGTAAATGTGTAGGCTCATGATATGAGCTCAGATTATCTGTATTTACTTGAGTTAAATGGAGAAATTTTAGGATATTCAGCACGCTTAAGGAAATTTGAAGGCTCTGTATAATTTTGTATTAATGAGGATGTGGGATTTTCATTTGTTTTATTTCTGCTGGCTTTTTTTAATCTTCATTGCCATTTGCAGCAAAAACCTTCGTTTGAGCTATCTGGAAAGCTTGCTGCAGAAACCAATAGAGTCAGAGGTGAGAGATCAACTTGTTTGTTATAGATTTAAGTACTTCAACTGCGCCTCAATTTTCCAAAATTTTCCCTTTTTTTAGAAACCTACAAAAAGATTCCTTGAATAGGGGAGTTGTGTAAAAATCAGGAAAATAAGGGAGGTTTGTGTAGCTTTTCAAGAGAAGTTTACATAGGTTTATAAAATAGAGGCTCTTTTAGAATGAATTAGGACAATGCAGGATAGGTTGAAGTATTTTACTTCTATTTGCATATGCATATAAAGCTTTCAATTTCATTCTTAGATTAGTCTCTCTTCAATTTAATTGTATACTAAAAATAGTATATTGTTTTCAGGTGTTACATTGTTATTTAATGAACCTCCAGAGGCTAGAAAACCTGATATAAAATGGAGACTTTATGTTTTCAAGGGTGGTGAAGTGCTAAATGGTCAGTCTATATGACTTCTGGCTTCTGCTTATTATATATAAACTTCATGTTTCCCGATTGTCTGACACCACGCACCTCTTTCTCCTCACTTTTTCCTCGTTAACATGTAGAACTTTGCGTCATTAATAAGAGTAAGCTCTGCTTTCTCAGTCCTGAGTCCCGACTTTTTGTAATTGGTTTCTCTGGATGTCATACAAGATAATTTCTTTGTCAACAGAGTTGTGAGTGCTATGCACATTTGATTTTTCTTTTAATTCAATAGAGGAGTGACTAATCTTGGCTAGAGTACATTCCTCTGTTTGCTGCTGCTTTTCAAGTTTCTTATTTTCTAATAGTTGCTCATTTATTCCTGGATTGATATTACCCCCGCACTTTTGTTATTTCTGATCTTGCTATATAACTTTTGGATCTTCATTTAATATGCTTTTTTGCCTTTTTTTGGTGACAGCTGTTCTGCCAATTTTTCTTGCATTGAAACTGTTATATTTGAAATATCCTATACTTACTCTCAATGGGGGAAAAAAAAAGAATGAAAATCTCCCCACCAAAGACCGTCTTACTTATTTTTTGCTTACAAATTGCATATGATTTCCAGAGCCCCTTTACATACATCGACAAAGTTGTTATCTTTTTGGAAGGGAGAGAAGGGTTGCAGATATCCCAACAGATCATCCTTCCTGCAGCAAGCAACATGCTGTTATTCAATTTAGGTATTATATTAATTTAAGCAATTTATGATGTTCTTTTGGTTTGAAGAAATTCAGGTTTTAATTATGCTTTGATTTTGATTTGATACAGCTGTGTACATATATGGAAGATAAAGGAGTGTAGATCCCTCTCGCTAAAAGACAACTTTAAAAATAGGGGATCTTTATCCTAACCTAAAAAAATCACTTTGGCTACTTCTAAAACACATAAAAACCCTGAAATAGCTAAAATGAAGGAGCCTTAATTACAAAATTACAAAATGAAGTAAGATAAAACAATTTTATTAAGACACATGCATAATAACATGATTAGCAACACTGTTTGGGTACTCCTAACTTGGAGTTAATCTTATGTTATTGCAATTATTTTCCTTTTTTGTATTTCTAGACCATGGAGTTGTCACTAGGCAAGTGTTATTCCCAGGCCGCATGCGTCCCACAACTGTGGCTGTCTTGTGTTGGGAAAATTTCCCTATATCATTAGTCATTGTTATAATCAATCTTGTCATCCATGTAATCCTCAACATGCCAAATTTTATACTTGGCGTCACTTTCTTTTTGGGTTAGTTGGATATGATTATGTCTCCAACCTTTTAGCTTCCACCGCATTCTTCCACTCTTCATCAATGGTGATACCAACCCATTTCGTGTACTAGCTTGACATGTGTACCAAAGTTTGAAATCTGCAAGTTCCATAGATCCTCCTCCTTTATTTGGGCTTGGGATAGGCAGAGATAATTACTAGAAACAAACAAGTTGTAATTAAAACACCACAAAGAAATAAAACCATCTCAATATGGATCCATAATAGCAGAATCTCCAACATAGTTGTCCTAATTGAATTTTCTCAAGTTTCTTTGTTACTTGTGGTTTCAGGCAAGTTGAAAAGGAGCAACCTGATGGTATGATGTCGAAACAAACAAGGTAACACTTTTTGTCCATTCCCTATCTAAGCTGCAATTTCAATTGTGGAAGAACCTGACATCCTCTTGTGTCGCCATTAGGCCTTACTTAATGGACCTTGGAAGCACCAACAAAACTTTCATTAACGTAAGTGGTAACTGAAGATGCCATTGATCAGTTTCTTAATATGTTCTTGTGTTGTGGTGAGATGAAATACTGAAGCTAGATACTGTATAATCCCATCTGAAGCTTTCTGCTGTTTTTTGTTGTTGCAGGATAGCCCCGTTGAACCTCAACGTTATTATGAGCTACGTGAGAAGGACACCATTAAATTCGGCAACAGCAGGTAAGAAACAGATTTTGTTAACTTCTTGACTACATTTGTCTTGTTGGCATATGATTAACTTTACATCCCCCTCTTCTCTTATCAGTTATCACAACTTGATTTATTTCATTTTTAATTTGCAGCCGAGAGTATGTATTATTACATGAAAACTCTATTGGGTGATAAGCAGCGTCTTGTTCAAATCTTGCCCTTTCTGTTCATTGGAAGTGACAAACACTCCATCAGCAGCAGGTTATTTTGATCATGTTCATCTTTTGTGTATTTAATTTTTCTTGATAGATACCAAAGTACTTGAATTTTGGTATTTTTTTTTTTTTGTAGAATATTACACCTAGATACCAAAGGAAAATATATGGGCTGTAACAATGTATGCTAAAGCTTATTAATGTTAATAAGATGTTAGACTTTATTTTAATAGGACTTCCAATGCCACTGTTAATTTCTAGAGGACTATATATATATATATATATATATATATATATATATATATATATAAGTATTGTAGTTGCTTCTCTTAAAATTATATTCCTGGTAATCAAAAGTTCTTTTCTTCATCCGACATGTATGTTTTTCTTCCTTTACAACTCGTCTTCAAAAAGGTTTTCTGTTCAATTCAAATGCGAGTGTTTATATGCAATAACGATTATGTTGATGATAAAAAGTTAGATCTACTATGGGGAGATGTATGGCTCAAACTATTAACAGTGAGGTTTTCATTCTTTCAATATTTCTTTATGGTTAATAGGTTTTGTGCATGATATTCTTTGCTCTAACAGTGTAAAGGCCCATTAGATCTTTTTAAGTGTGTGTTTGGAATTAGCTTTTGAGAATAGCTTTTACGATTTACGAAGTAAGTATGTGAGAGGAGTTTTATCTCGATTTACGCAAACCATGGTTTGAAACCATGGTTTTGTATGTTTCCAAACACACACTTAGTCTTAAGTTTGAGTTGCAAGGTCGAGTCATAGAAAAAATATTTATGTTGGGAGAGATAATTATAAATCTGACTATTATCTTTTGAGGAGAACTCATAAACCAATTGTACCGACTATATAATAAAGTGGGTCTGCAACGAGCATGATTATTTTTCAAGAAAGCACAGATTCAAGCTAAAATGAAAGAAAATAATAAAGCGCCCCCCAGCTACCATTGTCAACTAATAACCTGGAATCAAACTATAACAGTATAAACATTTCAAAAAAAAAAAAAAAAGATGAATTGTGGACTGAAATCATATATTTCTTCGTCTTGCTACAAAATCAGATTAGGTGCTTAATCTTCCCAAGAATGAAAATGCCGATAAATGGAAGCCCCAAATCTTATCATTGCGTCAACCAGATGTATAATTCAACCATAAGCCATGATTTCAAAACCCTGATCTATTTTCGGTTCGGTTATTTAAAAAATAATTCAATTTAAATAAAAAATTGATATGAATGTAATATATTTATATTTAATAAATACTATTTGCTAAATATATATTTTTATAATTAAATAGATATAGATTTTGAATTTTATTAGATAAAATATGTAGATATTTAAATCTATTTGATTTATTTTTTATATTTCCTTCTTGAATATAATCTTGAGGATAAAAAAAATCTTTCTACAAAATTTATTTAGATATTTTTTATTTTGTAAATAATAAATTAAAAATTCGGTTAATTTGGTTTCAGTTAATATGATTAATCGGTTTTGGTTCAGTGTTCAGTATTAGTTCTATTTGGTTTTCCGGTTATTTCGATTTAACTGAAAAACTGAATGCTCACCCCTAAATAAAGGTGAGGTTGCTATGTTTTATAAATTTCTGGGATAATAATACTCCTAAAAATATTTCTGGATACCCAATGCTCACAAGTGAGAATTTTCAGGACAAAAATAGTACTTATCCCTTTTAATAATTTTAAATATTTAAAAGATGGGTGTATATATTTGTATTTATAATAATTCAAGTTATTATGACAAGAAAAAAGATTCAATTATATTATTATACAATAGAAATATAAAATGAAAAAAGATTGATTTTTTGCTCTCACGATTTGCTCTAATTTTGCAGTTATGTTCTTTATATTTCTTTAAGTTTTAACTTATTTATAATTCAATATTTCAATTAGGACTCGTTGTGACTCAATCGTTCAACTTTTAAGGATTGAATTGTAAATGAGTTAAAAATTCTAAGACTTAGTTGCAATGAGTTGTATTTGAAGAGCTCAATCATAATTTTCTTAAAGGACTAAAAGATTAATTATTTTTAATACTCTATTCCTATTTATTAGTCAATTATATCATTTTTCACAACGTCCAATGATAACCTTACCATTAATTTTGTCTAAAAATTTTAACAATTTTCAAACTTTATCCCTATCTAATATATTTTTTATCTCATGTGATCAAAGTTAATACAATAATAAATTAAAAGTAAAATTATACGTTTATATGAAAAATTTACTTATGAATATGACTTTTTTTTTTGTTTAACTGTCCTATAAATGGGACCATAGGAATATAATTTATAATTATAATTGGGAAAATAACATACAACTGGGCTTTTAAATCTATTCTTTTCTCTTCTACGTACCCATATTCAAAAGAATAATACCTCTTCTCTTCTGGTCTTAAAATGTAGAAATTAATTAGGAGTTTACTTTTATTTTAAATATAAAATCTCAATTTTCTTTCTCTTTCATAAGTTTTTTAAAACTATTCCAATTGATTGTAGGAGTTTCCATCAATCAACAGTTACAATACCAAAAAATTAGAAAAGTTAACACATTTTTTATAAATAACTAACTTCACTATTTTTTTTTAATTTTTATAAATTAATCATCTAATTCAGACGTTAAGAATGGGAAGTCTGTATTTTTTTTTAACCATAATGGGGTAGTATGTATTTCAATCGTCACTCTTGTAATTGAAATTGGAGTATTAATTATCTATTTTTGGAGGACTTTTTATTTTGTAACAAAAATGTCAGTGGGGTGTCATTATCTTGCCACCGAAATCCTCTCTTCTTATTGCCCATTATAATTTATATCAATGAATATACTATTGGTTTATATTTATAATATATAAATGCTGGTAAAAAAGGTTTATAATAGTATAAATTATCTAGCATAGGAGATAATTGTTTTTTTGGTTTGATTTGATATAATTATTTTAAGATTTTGTATGATACACACTGACACTGAAACACCATTAATTGACATTTTTATATGGAAGTATGCTCTTTGTCCGCAATATTTATAATATTATTATACAATGGTTTTTCTTTTTACGAGTAACTCCAAAAGACTTTTAACTACTAATCTCATAAGTTGTAAGTTTTTAATAATGATGGTTGTATTTTTGAACTAATGAAAATAAAAATGGATTCTTAAGTCGTATTCAGAAAAATTCAACACTAGAATAAATTTGTTTAATCATCGAAAATGCCTCATAAGTAGGATCTGTAATAAAATTGATTATAATATTTTATGCTGTGGTGAAATAATGTTTCCTCATAAAAATAGTTTCGTTCAAGCCAAAAAACTAATGAAAATAAAAATAGTTCCGTTGGGGCGCGCGAAGCAACGCACCTTAGGTCCGTTGCGTCTGACAAAAAAAAAGTACCGTTGTGGCGGGGGCGCTAAATCAGAGAAGCAATATGATGAAATAGTTCCGTTATGACGGAGCTTTTTATTTCCTAAATCAGCGAAGCACTATGAAGAAATAGTTCCGTTGCGATGAAGCTTTTTATTTTCTAAAATCAGCGAAGCATTTCTTCACTTCAACGTGTTCTGACCGTTTGAAAATTCTGGTTTTCGGTTCATTCGCTGGAAGTTCCACTCGAGCGTCCTTGAGTTTTGCAGGGAGCTCAGGGACACTTTATTTATAATACCCCTCCCATAAACACTTTACGCAGCTGAAGTGTTTTGAAGAGAGATAAGTAGTGAGGTTCTGATAGGTGTATTTTCGGTTCTTTGGGGATCAATAAGGTATACAAGCTCTTTTCTAATCACAAAGCTTCTTTTATGAAATATATTCTAAATAATTTTCTCTTTCCTATGATAGTAATTTTATGCTAGTTAGAGAATATTTTGGGGATTTGATTTTAGACAAGTTTTGAGTTTTATCAATATAAGACTGTAGAAATGTAGAGAATAATTAATAGTTAATTTTAACCGGTTTAGATTTATTATTTCGTTGTCATGTGATTTATTAATTAATTTATTTTATAAATAGGGTATAAATTAATCCCTATAGGGCTTTTTACAGATAAAAATTAGTTTAAATATTTTATTTGGATTATTGGAAGTATTATTGAGGTTTTAATCGGTTTATTTTTATTAGATTTGAGTTATGTGAAAAATATAATTAGGACTTAATATTTGAATTAGAATTTGATATGATTTTAATTATGTGGATATTTGAGGAGTTGTTTTATACCCGTATAAATTATGAAAAAAGAAATTTAATTATTTAGAAAGTTGAAATTGAGGATTTTGTAATTATAGGTATGTTAAAGGTTATTTAAGGATTTTAATGAGTGCTTTGGGTTTATGAGGAATGATCTATGATTAAGGATTTTTAACGAAATTGGAATAAATGAGGATAATAGTTGTAGAGCAAATTGGGTTGTAGGAGTTAAATTAGGTAAATTAATTATTTTATTGTTATTTGTGATTAATTGGTATCTACATTAATAATGTAGATTTTTCTTGTGATCGGTGACTGCACGGGTTTTACTATCCAAATTAAGATTAAGCTTCGAATCGAGGTAACCGGGATTAATTTATTTTATATGCTTGTTTTGGACTGTAAGGTGTTTATAAACCTTACTTTTATCTATATTACTTGTATGTGTTTTGTAAGATTATATTTATGTTTGAATATGAATTTATTTCAGTGAAGCAGTGTATTTTTCAATTTACATATATAAGTAGAAATTATTATTAAATTGTTACTGTTATGGTGGATATGTTGTTTGAGATGGAATGTTGTATAAGAATTTAGAATTCTTGTAATTGTTTTCGAAAGCTGTATTAATTTATTATTTTTATATTACGGGATATGTTGGGTTATGTGGAAGAGATATGGTAAATTGTGTGCCCATCGGCTCTCTCAATCCTGGCCCGGATTTTGGAGCTGAGTGTTTGGGCGGACACCTCCCTGTTACGGTATATTGGTGGTGGCATGGGAGGGGGCAATATTCCTGATGTAACTAGCTAACCTTTGGCCGGGTATACTAGCACTGATAGGCTGTACCAGTCCAGAGGAGATAAGGAGGAGCAGGATGGATGAGTGTGGATGGTTTTATTTATTGATTATATCATGTTAAATTTTGAATTATGAGAATATTATTATTATTATTATTATGTCAGTTAAACCTGCTTCTCTGACTTACAATCTTTTCCTGCATATGTTGTAAATTGATTTTGGTTACTGAGACTTTATGTCTCACCCCGTCATTATAAATAATTTTTCAGGTGATACCTCTAATCTGGATAGAGGCCAAGGGAAGCAACCAGAGACATAGACGTTGAGAATCTTGTAGGCCTCTTTTGGTATTGGTGTTGTATTAATTTCTATATTGCCATTATAGGGCCCACATGTTTTTAAAATGCCATATTTACTGTTTGGATATCTATGTTAGAAATCATTTTGTGACCCATGGGTTAATTGTGATGTGATATCAGAATAATAAATTTATCTGTAGTGAGTTTGTGCCCTAAACTTTGATATGTTGTAAAAGAGTTTGTGGGCGAGTTTGTGTATAACTATATTGGATAATTGTTGTTTGTAAGAAAGTGTCGTTACAGTCCTGACCAGAGTTACCTTACACACGCCCCACCACCATTCTCACTGCCCTTTTATCGACATTCGCCGTAAATTTGGTGGACGTCTGGTCACTCCTTGACGGCGCATGGCCTACACGCGCCTGGTGGAAAGAAACTTGTGATGGTGCTTGAAGGTGTGTGCGGCGGTGCTTTATCGGTAGTCTTCTTCCCTAGTGTCAGAAGGAGAAATTTGGCTTACCCCCATTAGTGGAACGTGTTACCCATCTCCATTTTCATTTTGTTGATCTTCTTGAATCTGTGCCTTGTGATTGTTGGTGGGTTTTCTAGTGTGGGCATTGTATTTCCAGGCGTGGGCCCTCGTTTTTCTGCTGAAAGCATCTTTTCTGGATATGGGTATTTGTCTTCATCGTGTGCCAACTTTGAATTTTATGGTATAAGTCCCTCTTTCCAAGTGTGGATCCTGTTCGTTGACTGAGGCAGTAACGTTTCTGAAATCTCTTGGTGAGCCGACTAGGTTGGTGTCTGTGGCTCTCTGAAATTGTTTTTCTCCGGTAGTACTGTACATCCGGCTGGCATTGTTCATTCGACGGGCACTGTTCATCATTTTTTCCCTTACTATTGCCATGTGACACTTTCTAGTTGACTCTATGGCTGACTCTAAGGTTAGTATTACTACTGAAATGATCCTGTTTCAAACAAAATTACTGATCATAAGCTCAATTGGACAAACTATTCAGACTGGAGTAAAACTATCCGTATGTACTTACTCAGTATTAAAAAGGAAAGTCATTTAACTGAGACTTCTCTGAAAGATGATCCTAAGTTAGCCTGGGCTAGAGCCAACACTCAATTATTCTTACAAATTCAGATTTCCATTGAGCTTGACATCCTCTTCTTTGTTAGTCATTGTAACATCGTGAAAGAACTTATGGACTATCTAGAGTTCTTGTATTCTGGGAAAGGAAATATTACTCACATTCATGATATCTGTAAAGGTTTCTATCATGCTGAACAACAGGGCCGTCCCTTGAAGAACTTCTTCTGGATTTCAAAAAGATGTATGAAGAAATGAAGATGTTAATGCCCCCGACAACTGACCTTCAGGCACAAGTAGATAATATTGAAAAACAAGCAATCATTAATTTTGTTACTGCTCTTGATTTGGCTTATGAGACAGTTCGATCTCAGATCTTGTCCAACTCTGAGCTTCCATCTCTCCAAGATGTGTACTCTCGTGTGCTACGTGCTGATAGCCTATCTCAATCAACTTCTCACCCTCATACCAGTGCTGTAGTTGGCCATGTCATTACCGATAACAGGAATCAGGGCTTTCTGAGACAAGGCAATGGGACCTCAAATCTGGTTTCTACTGCCAATAAGAACCAAAGAGAAGGTACCAATCCTCAGAAACCTGGAGCTATCGTCTGTTTCTACTGCAAGAAACCAAGACATACCAAACGTTATTGCCATAAGCTACAAAATAAGCAACAGCACAGTGGTTCTGCTCATCTAGCCTAATCTGTTGATAATTTTGATACTGCTCAATCAATACCAACGGTGCTTGCTACAGGCAATAGTGATTCTGTGCTTGCTACTTCTTCCTCGAAATGGATCATCGACTCTAGTGCTACTGATCATATGACAGGTAATCATCATTTGTTCTCTACGTATACACCTTATGCCAATACATCTTCGATAACCATTACCAATGGCTCTTGCTCCCGTGTTCTTGACTTGGGCACTATTACACCTACTTCATCTATTTCCCTTTCCTCTGTTCTTAATGTTCCTGACCTTGTTTTTAACATTTTGTCCCCTAGCCAGTTCACTCGCCAGTTAAACTATTTTATCTCACTTTTCTCTGGCCACTGTTTGATCCAGGATCTCACGACATAGCGTATTATTGGTAGGGAATTTGAATTTGGTGGCTATTACGTCCTTGACAATCGGGTTCCTCGCTCCGTTGCTTGCTCTAATGGTTCTTCTCTGTAACATCCTAAAATTTTTTTTAATAGTAATTAAATGTTCTTAGGAAATGATTTATTAAGTAATCTGAGGTTTAGAAAAGACCTAAAAGCATTTTTATCTATATAAATCAAAATTTATATAATAAAATAATTTGGAGCCCACAATAATTTACGCCCAACTCTCTCTCTCTCTCTATCTTCATAACATATATATATATATATAATATATATATATATATATATATATATATATAATATTATAATAATATATTATATTATTATAATATTATTATATTATATTATATATATATTAATATAATATAAGGGGCAGCAGCACGTGGGCTGCTGCCACCTTTTAATTTAAAGGGGGTGCATTATTGCACCCCAATCTCATCTCTCCCTCTCTATTTAAACGCACAAGGTGCGTATCAGTGAGAGGGAGAGCATGAGCGAGAGCGAGAGTAAGAGCGAGAGCGGGAAGAGAGAAAGAGGAAGAGTTTTGAAGTTGAATTATTTGGTGTTAGTAAACTGGAAGCATTCAAATATTGGTAAAAATATACTTGGAATAGAAGTAACCTTGGTTATTTTTTTTATATACGTGTCAATTATATATTTATATATGTGTATATTAAACTGTTTTGGGATTTGTTATGTCTATGGAAGGATTGATTTAAAATTTGTATATTGAATTAAAATTATATTGATGAGTTTGGACATTTTTATAGCTCTTGGTATCACCTTTCCTTTTAACCGGGATAAGGCACAGTGACACCTCCTTGGTTGTGTTCTTAAAAGGAGGGGAGCCATGGTGTAATCATGATAAGCTAGGGGCCTTGATAGGGTGACGCCTCATGATTTGGATATTATGTGAAATTGATGTATTTTTGTTGGATTATGTGTTAATTATGGCTCCAGTCAAAAGTTACAAGGGGGTGGTCAGGGTAATAAGAATGGTCTATGCATCAGTATTTGTTTGGCATGTTATATATGTGATATCTTATGAAGATTGTTTGGAAAATGAAATAATATTCATTTGGAATCCTTTTTGGGAAGAGGTTTTAGTAACCAAATCGAGAACTAGTTTGTGAAAATTTTTATTTAAAGAGATATAATTAATTTTATTATGAGTTTGAACTGTATGTTCTCGATCTTGGTTTACATGTATATTTCTAAATAACCAATGGTTACAGAGATCTTTGGATCTTATGGTTATTATTTTTATTTTTTTTCAGGTGATTATTTTAGTAGGGAGAAAGGGAAGGCACATATGAAGTGAGTCTTAAAGGCTCATTTGTACTCCTAAAGTTCATGTTATGTACTTTGTATTTACCATAACCATATGATTTTTCCTTGTTTTTATTAATTTTAAAATATTTTGGGAAATTAATTTGACCTTGTTTAGTTGGGTTTTTGTTAATTGGTCATATTACAAATACGTATTTGGTTATTGGGTTTGGATGTTTCATTCTCCATTTGATGTTCATTGTTGACTGGGTCATATGTCACTGTCATTATTAAAAAGTTGTATCCTCAATTGACATCCCTAGAATGTGAGTCGTGTCAATTTGCTAAACATCACCGTGCCACTTTGTTTCCTTCTAAACCCTTGTTTCCCATTGATCCTAAAATCTTTGGTTGTGTTTATTTTGTTCATGATGTCCAACCCACAAGTAGAAAACTAGATCCTAAATCTCTCAAGTATGTTTTTCTTGACTATTCTAAAGTTCATAAGGGTTACAGGTGCTACTCTCCTACTCTTTGACAATATATTGTGTCTATGGATGTCACTTTCCATGAGTCAACTCCGTTCTTCTCGGTCTCTCATCCAATTCCCCCTTCATCCACCTCCCCAGGTCTTGATAATATCTTAGTGTATGAGGCTCGATTATCATCAGTGTAAGCATCTGTGTTGGCGCCTGCTCCACCTCCTCTCCATCATGTTTATCGGAGGTGTTCCAAGGATGGTAATGTCATCAATCATGTTCCTAACTCACCAGTACTTGCTTTGAAGTTTGATCTTGACATAGTTCCTCCTACTTCTGCATCTAAACCTGTAACAGTACTTGAAACCTTTGATATTGATACTCCTTTTGCTAATCTGCCCATTGCCCTCGCAAAGATAAACGTACTTGTGCTTATCTTATTTCCTCATTTGTTTCCTATAACCACTTATCATCTCCATCTTGTTCCTTCGTAGCATCTTTAGATTCTATCACCATTCCTACCACTCTTCATCAAGCCTTAACCCATCCTAGTTGGCGTGCTACAATGGAAGAGGAAATGATTGCCCTTGATAAGGCTGGTACTTGGACTCTTGTTGATTTACCTCATGGCAAGAAGGCTATAGGGTGTTCACAGTTAAAACGAACGCTGATGGCACCTTAGAACGTTTGAAGGCTCGATTGGTTGACAAAGGTTATGCTCAGACATATGGTGTTGACTATTCCAATACCTTCTCTCCTATGGCTAAGTTGTCCTCTATTCATCTCTTTATCTCTATGGTAGCCACCTATGGTTGGGATCTTTATCAATTGGATGTTAAAAATGCGTTTTTAAATGGCGACCTTTTTGAAGAAGTTTATATGGAGCAACCACCTAATTTTGTTGTTCAGAGGAAGTGTGGGAAGGTATGCCATCTTCAAAAATCTTTATATGGCTTAAAACAAAGTCCTCATGCTTGGTTTGACAGATTTAGCTCTGTGGTTAAGAAATTTGGCCTAAATCAAGGTAAGTGTGATCATTCTATGTTCTATCAATGGACGAATGCTGGCATGATTCTCTTAGTAGTATATGTCGATGACATTGTTATTATAGGAAGCGATACTTTGGGAATCTCATCACTTAAGACCTTTCTTACATCTCATTTTCAAACAAAAGATTTGGGTCCTTTGAGGTATTTTCTTAGGATTGAAGTTATGAGAAGCAAGAAAGGCATCATCTTAATACAAAGGAAATATGTTCTTGATCTACTAAAAGAAATAAGAAAACTTGGAGCAGCACCAAGTAGTTTTCCTATGATTCCTAATCTGTTTTTGGACATTGATGATAGCGTATCATTTAAGGAGCTACCTGAGGATGTGAGAAATAAGATTGATCCAGAAAAGATTAATCCGTTTGCATTTCTTGAGAGATACCGTAGAATGATTGGGAAATTGAACTATCTCACGGTAACTCGCCTTGATGTGACCTTTCCTGTCAGTATACTTAGTCAATTCATGACAGCACCGACCGTTGCTCAGTTGGAAGCTTTTGAGCATGTCTTACATTACTTAAAGGGCTCACCTGGTCGTGGTATACTATATACGAATTATGGCCACACCAAGATTGAATGCTTCTGCGATACAGACTATGCAGGGTCAAAGGCAACTAGAAGATCTACTGCAGGATATTGTGTGTTTGTGAGTGGAAACTTAGTATCCTGGAGAAGTTAGAAGCAGGATGTGGTGTCTAGATCTAGTGCTGAAGCTAAGTATAAAGTCATGGCTCGGTCAGTACAAGAAATCGTGTGGATTTACCAGTTGATGAAGGAAGTCGGTCTTGCCACGTCATTGCCTACAAAACTGTGGTATGATAATAAAGCTGCTTTACATATAGCCTTTAACTCAGTATTTCATGAACGCACAAAACACATTGAGATTGACTGCCATTTTGTACGTGATAAGATCAAGGAAAATTTTATTTCTACAGGACATGTGCGGTCAAGTGATTAGTTGGGCGATCTTCTAACTAAAGCCTTAAATGGGACTCGGGTTGACTATCTTTGTAACAAGTTGGACTTGATTAACGTCTACACTCCAACTTGAGGGGGAGTGTCAGTGAAATGTCTGTGCATTTAATAGGTTGTCAGTGAAACGTTCGGTGTAATTAATATGTTAGGAGTTAGGAATAAGTTAATCATTAGCATTTATTACTCTCAATGTATACTCTGTGTATATATACCTATGATGTATCCCTTGTGAATATATGAAATAGAGGTTCTGTAAACTTAAAAAATGGATTGAGAAATGGATAGGGGGCAGTGACCCAGTAGCCTAATGACACTTATGTTTCTACATGACTTGGAGGTCGCAGGTTAGATCTCATTAATACCTGCCCCTCATATTAAAAAGAAATGAAATGAGGATGAGTATTAAGTCAAAGTGTGTGTGTAGTAATGATTTGTGATGTATCAAATCAAGCATTGGGAGTTGCTGAGAGGAAAATTGCGTGTAATGTTGAGATGGTATAAGCTCCATTGACTTATCACAATTTTATTTATGGAGGGTATGGCCCCATAAAAATTGAAGCTAGAGGGTCTCTGAATGTATGCATTAAAAACCTCAGGGAAGAAGAATGTGAATTATACAATTAAAAGTAAAAATAAAAATAATTATGTGTTATATACTTACATTAATGTAGTAAATGTGTAAGCACGTGATATTAGCTCAGATTATCTATATTTACTTTAGTTACAAGGGAAATTTTAGGATATATCAACATGCTTACGCAAATTAAAAGCTCTAAATAATTTTGTATTAATGAGGATGTGGGGTTTTCAAATGTTTTATTTTTGCTGGCTTTTCTTAATCTTCACTGCCATTTGCAGCTAAAACATTCGTTTGAGCTATCTGGAAAGCTTGATGCAGGAACCAATGGAATCAGAGGTCAGACATTAACTTGTTTATTGATTAAAATACTTCAACCACGCCTGAATTTTCTACAATCTCCCCTCTGTTGTAGAAACCTGCAACAAGATTCCTTGAATAGGGGAGATGTGTAAAGATCAGGAAAATAGGGGAGTTTGTGGAGCTTTTCTAGAGACGTTTACTTAGGTTTAGAAAATAGATGCTCTTTTAGAAGGAATTAGGACAATGCAGGATAGGTTGTAGTATTTTACGTTTATTTGCATATGCATATAAAGCTTTCAATTTCATTTTTAGATTAGAGTCTCTTCAATTTAATTGTATATTAAAATAGTATATTGTTTTCAGGTTTTAAATCGTTATTTATTGAACCTCCAGAGGCTAGGCAACCTGATATAAAATGGAGACTTAATGTTTTCAAGGGTTGGGAAGTGCTAAATGGTTATAGGCTATATGACTTCTGGCTTCTACGCTTATTATATATAATCTTCTTGTTTCATAATTGTCTCCCACCATACACTTCTCTCTCCCCAACATGTAGAACTCTGAGTCATTAATAAGAATAAGCCCTGCTTTCTCAGTCCTGAGTCCCAACTCGGTTTCCCTGGATGTCATACAAGTTAATTGCAATTGTGAATGCTATGTGTGCTTGATTTTTTGATTTAATAATTGCACATTTATTCCTTGTTTGATATCACCCCTGCAATTTTGTTGTTTCCTATCTTGCTATAACTTCCGTATCTTCATTTAATATGCTGTTTTGCCAATTTTTCTTGCATTGGAAACTGTTACATTTGAAACCTCCAATTCTTACTCTCAGTGGAGAAAAAATAGAATGAAAATCTCCCCAACAAAGACCGTCTTTTTATTTTTTTCTTGCAAATTGCATATGATTTGCAGAGCCCCTTTACATACATTGACGAAGTCACAAAGTTGTTATCTTTTTGGAAGGGATCCCAACAGATCATCCTTCCTGCAGCTAGCAACATGCGGTTATTCAATTTAGGTATTCCATTAATTTAAGCAATTTATGATGTTCTTTTAGTTTGAAGAAATTTGGTTTTTAATTATACTTTGAATTTGGATTTGATACAGTTGTGTACATATATAGAAGATAAATAAGTATAGGTCCCAGGGCGTTCTGCCCCATTTTAAAGATAAATAATCATCAATGATTATTATACCAATCTCATTTCTTGTATCACTTGACATGTGAACCAAAGTTTGTCCAACCCATTTAGTTTCTTGAAGGCACAAAATATTAATATTTCTCTTTTTCATAACTCTGACCATCTTCATAGGTTTACAAGAGAATGTCTCAATGTTCTAAGTACCAAATTTGATCTTTCTCTCATAGACTAATAATGCAGCGACTCTCGCTCATTCATCATTGTAATCGAGCAATACAATTCATTGTGGGCAATGACCAAGCATAATTTTGTGGTCATAAGATATTTGATAGATTTTTGCATTGGCTGTAGGCCCTAACACAATATCCTTCTTTATTTGGGCTTATATAGGCAGAAATAATTACTAGAAACAAACAAGTCTTAATTAAAACACCACAAAGAGAATAAAACCATCTTAATATAGATCCATAATAGGCCTTACTTAATGGACCATAGAAGCACCAACAAAACTTCCATTAACATAAGTAGCAATTGAGAATGCCATTGATCAGTTTCTTAATATGTTCATATGTTTGTGGTAAGATGAAATACTGAAGCTTTTTGCTTTGTTTTTTCTTTTTCTTTCTTTTTTTTTTGGGGCAGGATTGCCCCATTGAACCTCAACGTTATTATGAGCTACGTGGGAAGGACACCATTAGGTTTAGTAACAGTAGGTAAGAAGCAGATTTTTGCTGGTTAACTTGACATCCTCCCTTTTTTTAATAACAACTTAACATTTCTTAAAAAATTTTGCAGCCGAGAGTATGTATCATTACATGAAAACTCTATTGGGTGATGAGCAGCATCTTGTTAACTGGTTTTTTCTATCATGTTTACCTTTTGTTTATTTAATTTTTCTTGATAGATACCATAGTAATTAAATTTTGGTTTTTTTTTTTGGTAGAATATCACACCAAGATACCAAAAGAAAATATATTGCCTGTAACACCTAGTGTATGCTAAAGCTTATTAATGTTAATAAGATGCTATTAGACTTTATTTATTTTGATATGGCTGACACGGCCATTTTTAATTTTAGTAGTTTGCTCATGGGCTTGTTTGGCAAATCACTGTGCAAAATTACTTAAAATAAGTTAATTAAGGTTTGAATCCCGGCTGGGAGGGGTGCCCACATTTATTACCAAAACAATGCCTCCAATAAGAGGATAATAAGAAAAAAGTTTAATCCAAAAAAAAAAAGATAATAAGCTTTTACTGATCTTATTGTTTGTCTTTCAAGGCTTGTTCCACTTAAAAAAAATTTACTGACCAATCAGCTGCATATTTTTGCATATGTTTTTCTCATTTCTTCAGTGTCATTTTCTTTATCCAACATATAGATGTTTTTATTTCTTTACAACCCGTTTATCATGAAAAAACGTTTTCTGTTCAATTCAATTGTGTGTCTATTAATGCAATAACAATGATGATAAAAAGCAAGATCCACTAATAGGAGATGTACGGCTCTAATGAGTAATGGTGAGGTATTATTCTTTCAATATTTTATGTACATACTTCATAAGTTTTTGTGTAATTATATTTTTGCCGTATTAATAGTTCTTCATATATTTCACTCATCTTTTTTTTTAAGGGAAAAAGACAGAAAAAAATTTTAAAATTGCAAATCAAGTTTGTTACTAGAAATTAACAAGAGAATGATGAAACTTGATAAACAATTCACAACTTATTTTTTGAGAAATACCTTATTTAGAATTTTGTAATTTTAATGATTCTTTTATGTCTTTTCCCCTTTTTTTAATGACTATATTTCAAAAGTCTTTAAATGTTAAAAAAAGTTGAATTCTTGAAACAATTATATCGGATTATATTATTAGAGTAATGGTTTAGAATTCTAAAGTATATGTTTTGTTGCTTATATTTGTATCTAAGTTTTATTTTAGTTTCGTAAGTTTATAAAATGCATATTTATTCCTTCAATTTTAACATTTTGGTTTTATCTAATGGAAGATATTGACTCGTCAAACTTAAGTGATGGTAGTGCAACATACTGATAAAGCATATGCAAAATTAGAGTTATTTTCATTTTAATTTTTTAATTTACAGGACTTAAAATATAAAAATATCTTATTAAAAATGAAAATAGAATGACTATATAAAAATTGTTGAAAATGTAAAAGAGTCTCATATTTGGCTAAACCATCCAGATTATAAAAAACAATCCTTCCGGAACCGAAGCCCAAATGACAAACACGATAACCAACAAAACGTGATTGCTGCTTGAGAACCAAAGCAATTGTATTCGAGACAAATCCAATTCCAAAGCACATAAATTGGAAAAGAGATGCTGTGAGCATCATTGATTTGGTCAAATTTTTACCCCATAAAAAGAATGGTTATAAGCACATAGGTCATTACGGTCTTTTAAGAACATTTAAAATTCTTAATTAAGCTTTTGGTTTGATTAGGAATTTGTAAAAAGTATAGGTCTAGATTAAGATTTTGTTATTTCAACTAGATTTAATTAAGATTCTCCTTAGATAAAATTAACGGTGTTAAAATTAAAAAAAAATACATTTTATAAACTTAAGGAAGTAATTTAAAACTTGATGTAAATATAAAGGATCAAACATATACTTTAGCCTATATAGAATGTAAACTTTATAATTTTTTTAAATTATAAATAGTAAAGCTCTTCATGCATTTCATCTTCTTTTGTGCACTTTGTATTTTTTATTTTGTTATAATAATATTTAAATATTAAAAAGTCGAGTCTATTTTTTTTATAATTTCTCAATTTATTATGCTAAGAACAATATTCAATTATATATTATACAAAAAGATTACAAAATATAAAAAAAGTTGGATTTTCTGCTCACGATGCATTAGTTTAGTTCTCTGCTCCAATTTTGCGCACATCACATGTTCATATTTGTTGGTGGAGACAGAACATGTCGGGGTTGGACCGTGACCACACAGATTTGGATGACAAATCGTGCCTTGTTACGTCTCATCCATCTTTTTTATCTTTACAATTTATAATCATAGGTAATTCTGAAAATGGTATACAATTATCTTCCTAAATGACCCTCCAAGTTGAAAAATAATATTGCGTTGCGTTCTATCTTTATTACTCCCTCTTATCTTGACTAAAAGGGACTTTTAATGTTATATATAATGAAGTAAATAAATTTTTTTTTCACTTTTTATACATCATTCAAGAATTCCTCTGAAGGTTAAACAAAAAGGAATTATACTTCCTCCAATCAAAATGTAAGAATAAATGTTTTTTTCCCGATGGGGTTCTAGTAACCGATTCCTATTATCAAGGGGAATTTTTTTTTTTTTAATACCAAGTGTCAAGCCTGATACCTTTAATTAAAGGGGTTAAGGTACCTACCACTTTAATCTAGCCACTTCATGTTAGTTAGTCTTGGGTTTATTTTAATATCAAACATAAGAGCTTCAAAACTTAATCTTCTTTGTCATTTATATTTATAATTTTTCTTAAATAATCTCTGCGCAATGGATCCATTACAATACGGCATTTTAAAAAAGCCAATGCTTGTTTTTATAAATAATAAATTTAACTAATTTTTTTAATATCTATTAATTAATTATTTAGTTCATACATTTAGAATTAATCTCTTATTGGTTCATATTCATAAATACATAAATACTGGTAAAAAGGTTTATAAATCCATAAATTATAGGTCGGCAAAAAAAGTTATAGAGCATGTGAGATTCTATTTTAAGATTTTGTATGATGCACATGAATCCATTTTATATGCATAAAATTTAGGGATAATTTTAAAAAAATATCATTTAAATTTCAAAATCCTAAATAAGTGATTTAACAATAAAATGATTTGTTAATTGCATTACCATTCTTATTAATCCCATTACCGAACTTGTTAACAGGATTTTAAAATTTAAATGATATTTTTTTAGCATTCTCTCTAAAATTTTCTCCAATGCCGGCCAAAATTCATTTTCTCCAATGCAATTGCATTAATTCTTGGGGGACACACTGACAATGAAACTGAAAATTAGAAATTTTGAATAAAAATTTTGATTAAAAATTGTGAAGTATTCTCTTTTTAATTGACATTTTTATTTGTTAGTTAACATACCAAAATAACTTTTAATTTTTATAAAAAAAATATAACAGTAGCCATAAACTATATTTTAGAATAAAAGTAACCATAAATTTTTAAAAT
The DNA here is from genome assembly GCA_037074505.1 of Albizia julibrissin. Classification (NCBI taxonomy): domain Eukaryota; kingdom Viridiplantae; phylum Streptophyta; class Magnoliopsida; order Fabales; family Fabaceae; genus Albizia; species Albizia julibrissin. Next base: position 16,201,542 of record CM073484.1, read on the forward strand.
TGGGACAAAATCATTAAATCCAACTAATTTTTATTTATTACAATAAGGAAATTTAATCTTTTAACCTAATAAGTTTTGACTCACTTCTAACTTAATCCATAAACTTTTGACTTATTTACAACTTAGTCCTTGATGTTTCTGAGTCATCCTATATGGCAAAAAATTATTAAAATACTATTAAAAATTGATTATATGAATTTTACATAAATTATAAAAAAAATAGCATCCATGTTCCCACCAACTCGCATCCCTCTCTCCCTCTGTTTTCCAAAAACCTCACTGGGCATCCACAGCATCCATGACGTATCCTTTTGAAGCACCAAAGGGCAATAAACGATTTATATTGGAGAAAAGGTTGAAGTAACTCTGATAAAACACTTAAGTATGGAAAAAAAAAACTATTGTGGAAAAAAAATTTCTTAACTTTTAACTTTTGAACAATAAATGGTGCATAGTACTTGGAAGAGAATGAGATTAGAAAAAGTCAAAGCATACTTATTTCACAACATACTTGGTGCACAATCTCTCCTTCTAATGATATATAGAACTATAGATTTTTTACTTGATGCTTATAATTTTGATGGCCCTTCTAATAAAAAAATCGACATCACTTTATATTTGAAAGGAGCTTCTGAAATATACATCATGGACATCGCGGTTGCCTAGTAATATTTCTAGAAAATAGAGGTGGAGGAGGATTTGAGTTAGTGGGGATGTGGACACTAATTATTTGTTTTTTAAACAGTATTTTTAACATTATTTTGTCACATATGATGACTCAAATATCAGGGATTGATTTGCAAACAAGTCAAAAGTTCAAAGACTAAGTTGTATTGAGTCAAACGCCAGGGATTGAGTTATAAGTGAGTCAAACCTTTAAAGGCCAAAAAATTAATTTTTTCCATTATAATATATAGAAGTTAATTAGGTTTAAATAATTTTACCCATTTTAAAATTTTATATTACTTTTGCTCCAAACAATAGTTTATGGTTATTGTTACACTTTTGATAAAATTTAAAAGTTTTTAGCATCTTAATCTTTTTATTTTTATATGAAAATATTCTCTTTTTGACCCTATTTATAAAATGCCTCCTAAAAATTTTTTTGTTCACAATATAAAGCGTTTTATAATATTACATATGGCTTTTATTTTAAATTCCTAAAGACTTTTAATCACTAATCTTTTAAATTTTGTAAGTTTTTAATAATGATGAAATTGTGTTAATCACCATGAAACGGTCAACAATACCTTATAATAGGATCTGTAATAAAATTTATTCTAGTATCTTATATTGTGGTGTAATGATGTTTCCTAATCTTGAGGACAAACACATTTTCAGTGGGCATAATCACCGAATTATGAATGTAACTAACATATATATAATGATATGCAATTTATAACAAGGTTAAAATACATCATATCATTATCATAGCACACAAAATTGTTCCAAAAAAATCTAGAACCTTGACCAAAAAATAAAAGAAAAATATTACAAATTGAAAGTGAAATCCTATTATAATACTACCTCTCATTCTTAATATAAAAATTAGTTGACTTTTTTTTAAAGTGATTAAGAGAGTTAAATAAACTACATTAAAGTACTTATATTTATTATTTTTTTTAAATTAATTTTTCTAACTTATAAACTGATATATAATATAATGACATATAACATATATTATAAGTAAGTAAATTTATTTAACTAAAAAAATTTTTTAAAAAAAAAGCGCTCTTGTATCACTGGATATTTTTATATATAATCAGACAAACAATATATAATCAGATGGCTTTTTTTGGTAATGGCCAAAAAAAAAAAGAGAGATGTCTTTTTTTGGCCAATCAGATGGTTTTTTGGGACAAAGAATCAGTTTCCGCTTTTTTCTGTTCCCCGAAATCTACCTTATGATTTGCTGAAACTTGAAACCCCGCAGTTTTCTCAGTGGTGTAAGCCACAAAAACCGACATTTGAGTCTTTGAATCTCACTTCTTGCTCGTCTCGTTTCTACAATCACATAAAAACCTTCATTTCTGATCAAATCTGGAATCAGAGCTCACGGCCATGGCGTATTCCGTTACAAGCTCTGCTACTTGCAGAAACCACCTCGATTCTACAAGGATGATTCCAAAGGAGATGTTCCCTTCTTCGCATTTGCCCTCAAACTTCGTCAAATTTGCTCCTTACCCTTCTTCATCGGTTACTCGAACTTCCCCTTCTGTCTCGTGCTCGATCATTAAAGATCCTGCTTCTGTTCTCGCAGAGAACGGTAATGGGTCGGTGGTTATGCAGCGACCTGATTCGTTTGGTCGATTCGGTAAATTTGGCGGCAAGTATGTCCCTGAGACTCTAATGTACGCGCTTAGCGAGCTTGAGGATGCTTTTCATTCCCTTTCTGCTGATGAAGATTTTCAGGTTTTTCCATCAATATCACCGGATTCAATTTCATATATGGGTTTGATTTTTCCATTTTGTATACATCAGTTCGGTGCGGTAGAGTAGCGAATTGATGAGCATCGCTTAGGTGGTTGGTATTTTGATGCATTTTATTTGGAAATAGGTTGCACTTTGACATGTCATTCTATCTGTTAATCTTCTTTGTCTTGTGTTATTATCTACTTCTGGTATTTTAAATAGAGATGTTTACTTTCGTCCATGGTATTGCTGAGAGATATGAATGAGATTATTTGGAAAAAGAATTGGCTGATTGGCGCATTCTTAATGTTATGGCTACTTTTAAAGATATATATTTTTATTACCAATAGACATTTACGTTAAGAATCTCTCTCTCTCTCACACACGCCCATTCACAAACACCAATTCTTGAGCTCCTTGCCAAATGTCAACGTGGAAAATCCATACACAAACACACAATGAGGAACATAGTTATTTGAAACAAATTATGGAAATCTTTCTGAGATATATATTTGAAATTGCAGAGAGAACTCAATGGGATTTTGAAAGACTATGTGGGCAGGGAGAATCCTCTTTATTTTGCTGAGAGGTTGACAGAGCATTACAAGCGTCCTAACGGTGAAGGGCCTCACATTTATTTGAAGAGGGAAGATCTTAACCACACTGGGGCTCACAAAATTAACAATGCTGTTGCCCAAGCTTTGCTTGCCAAGCGGTTGGGTAAAAAACGCATTATTGCTGAAACTGGAGCTGGGCAGCATGGAGTTGCCACTGCTACTGTATGTGCTAGATTTGGTTTAGAATGCATAATTTATATGGGTGCGCAGGATATGGAAAGACAAGCACTTAATGTCTTCAGGATGCGTCTTCTTGGTGCGGAGGTAGGTTAATTGTAGTTGTTATTCCTTTTTGTTTGCCTAATACATCCTTTATGTACTCTTTAGTAGAGAAAAGTATAAGGGAATGGTCTTTGTTTGAGGTTATTTATCTCAATAACTGTTTACCTTTTTAAAATAATGCTTGTGGGATATATATTGTCATAATCCAAGTCTAAGCCAGGACTATTGTCTTTGATCTATGCTAGCAGTCTTTCTGGAAAAATGTGTTTCATGCAACCTAGTTGCTTGAGACTGACTTTAGAGTTTAAATGCCTTCTTACTGTAACAATTTTATGCATGTGGTATGATCATTGAGCTTGCTAATAGGGTGGATCTATATTGTAGGTAAGGGCAGTCCATTCGGGCACAGCGACTCTGAAGGATGCTACATCAGAAGCTATAAGGGATTGGGTGACAAATGTGGAGACAACTCATTATATTTTAGGTTCTGTTGCGGGTCCACATCCGTATCCTATGATGGTAAGGGAGTTCCATTCTATGATTGGTGAGGAAACCAGAAAACAAGCTTTGGAAAAGTGGGGAGGGAAACCAGATGTGCTGGTTGCATGTGTTGGTGGAGGTTCGAATGCTATGGGACTTTTCACTGAATTTGTTGATGACAAAGATGTTAGGCTGATTGGTGTGGAAGCAGCAGGGTTTGGCCTTGACAGTGGTAAGCATGCTGCAACATTATCAAAGGGAGAAGTTGGGATTTTACATGGGGCTATGAGCTATCTGCTGCAGGATGATGATGGGCAAATAATTGAGCCTCATTCTATAAGCGCAGGGTGATTGTCCTCATTTCCTGATCGATATTTGTGTTGTTGATTTACTTTTTCCCCTCTGGACTCCGTTTGTTCTAAAGAATTATGTGCATTGTGCAGCTTGGATTACCCTGGGGTTGGACCTGAACATAGCTATTTGAAAGATTTAGGACGTGCTGAATATCATAGTGTCACTGATGAAGAAGCGTTGGAAGGTAGGGCTGGCGTGACTTTTGCTATATCTAACACAGACGTAGCTGTTGTGTTTTCTTTCTTGTGCCTTTGCTTTGTGGTTTCCAAATTCAGAACGCCTATGCATCATAAAGATACATGTTCTTGAGATGGTCAGAAAGGTTAATTATATATTAGGTACTACACATAGTTTCCACTTGGGCTGTTGCATTCTGAGTAGATTATACCTATCAGGTATGTTGAATGTCATGTCTTTTCTGAAGATCGATTCTTTTAGTATTTCCAACTACTGTCAGATAATAGAGCTGATACTATGATGAACTTGAAGTCTCAATTCGTTCTCAAAATTTTTGTTACTTTCTGGTAGTTTAAAATAGTCAGATTAAGTTGCTTTGTGTTAGTACAATTTGGTGATACGAGATCAGGATTCATGGCTCTATCATAGTGAAAAACCTGGCAATTGAAGTCTTTCAAGTGATCGGCAGACGATGATGCCTTCTCTCCTGGATGTGTATGCTTGTTCGTGTTGAGAAACTCATCAAAGTAGAATTCCTAGAGGATCAGGAGTTTATTAACATCTTGGTGTCATAGAGTTTAATATTGTCCACATGTCTCAAGAGTATATCTTTCTTTTTTTTCACTATCTTTTGGAGTTAATATTGTGCACAACAGCATCTCGATTATATTCTTGTTTCACCATACATTACTGCCATATGTATGTGGAATAATATAGAATCTTGTTTGGGTTCCCTTGGAGAAACTTCTTTGAAAGTCCCAATCATATAGGGCTGGGTTATGAGAAATGTTCATACACCATGCTATTATTGGGAAAACTCAAACGCCTAAAAGCTACGACTAAGTCATGTGTCATCTCATTCTTGATTTGGTAAGACAGACATGCATTCCTGCTGGGATCATCTGGCCATTTCTATTGTGCATGGCATCTACTTAGATCCTAGAGATGGTGTTTTTTGACTAGGTCTCGTTTTTTTGGTTCATTCTTGGATATTTGTGTGTGCGCAGCTTTTAAGAGAGTTTCAAGACTTGAAGGCATAATCCCAGCATTGGAGACATCTCATGCCTTGGCTTATCTCGAGAAGTTATGCCCAACCCTTCCGGACCGAGCTAAGGTCGTGATTAACTTCAGCGGCCGAGGCGATAAAGATGTTCAGACTGCCATCAAGTATTTGAAGGTTTGAAGAAATGGTCATATTCTGCTATTATTTGATGCATCCAGTTTAGATCAACAAGCTTGACTGCTGAATATCTTCATCTTCATCCTAGAGAGTTAGTAACTTAGTGTCAGTTTTAAATTTTGTGTAAAGCGAAGTTGTGTTTGAGAAGAAGTTATACATATAAGATGTGTTATCTAGTGCTTGTAGCCCATTTAGCTGGTTATATTATTAATGACTATTATTTCAAATCTACTAATAAAGCAATTTACTTTTTCTCTTAGTGATACTGTCATTTTAGTCCTGTTCCGCTGTGTTGTGTAGAGCTGAGAATCAGGGCCGGCTCGGTCTTTGACGGGCCAGAGTCTAAAAGGGCCAGCCCTACAAGGCCCGGGGAAAGAAAAATTATTGTTTTTTGAAGTCCAGCCCGAAAGCATCAGGGTCAGAGCCGGCCCGCAGGGTCAGAAATCATTTTCACAAAATTTAACTATACGTCTACATGCATCATGCAATAAAATAAGTACAGTTATTAATTCATAATCAAAAGTAAAAAATATTGTGTACAAGTAATTCATAGTCTCATACAAAGTATAAGAAGGCAAAAAGCTAAACACTCTAAGCAACATGATTATGAAAACTATCATTTTCATCTTCTTCGCTACTATCATCAATTTCAAGGAATTTTGATTGTACTTCAATTTAAGAAGTAAACTCTATTTAAAGGGTAAAAATATTAAGAATTAGTAAATTACCATCATATGTAAATTTAACAATTTTTAAGGTTCTTAGGGAGGAGTTAGCAAGGGCATGAGTATGAAGGGTAGTAAAATTAAAACAAAAAACAAAGCTAAAGGGCCTAACGGGCCGGCCTCCAGGGTTAACCCTTTTAGGCCCGACTTTTTTTTGAAGCTCCATTTTTCAAATCCAGTCCGTGATTTAAAAGGGTTTAAAAGGGCCGGTCTGATGAGCTCACCCCAATTTTCCAGCTCTAATGTTGTGTTCCACTATTTATTGGTCGTCAAAAGTAAGTTTAATGGTTGAATAGATGTCTAATACTTGTTAATTTCGTAAGCCCAATTGAAAATCTCTAACCTCGAGGTTTGAATATTTTAGTTACATTTGATGTCTTTTTTTTTTTAGGATTACATTCACATCCCGCTTAAAAAAAAAAATTGGTTTTATGGAATTGTTAACCTCATCCCTTGACTTGTCAATTTATATCTCTGAAATTGTCAATGAGATAATTTTTGTTTAAAGCAAATCGAATGCAATTCTTCCTTCTTTTTTTAACCTTTTGATTTGAAAGTCAACATTTTTTTTCTTGTTATTTTTTCAGTGAAATAGTTATTTTTATAAACTGATAATTAAAAGATTGATATTTCCTTTATCTTGTTTTATTCAACGTTAAAAATATTTAAAAATAATTTTTGAATAATTTAAATTAAATTCAAAGAATTAAAATCTGTGTAAAGTTGAGTGATAAAAAAATAGTAGGATCAAAATGTAGTTACTTTTTTTTTTTTTAACACTTGATGAGCTTTTAAGAATCAGTTGAATTGAATACACCTTAATTAATGTTATAAAAAATGTAATAAATTTTATATTGTTCAAAATATTTTAATTCTGTCTTATGTCTATTTTATATATTGTACTTGTATATGATGGATCGCCAAAATTTTGGGCAAGACAAAACTGAAACTCAAAGGAGCTGCCCGAATAAATTAAAAACCTTTTTTTTTTTGGGGGAATAATTATACATTAAATTAGTCTCTTACTGGTCCATTTGATATCTTAAACATTTAGTTCAGCCTGACCAATAATTATTTTAGAATGGTAAGGTGGATAATTTATTTCTGGTCTACAGTCATTCTTCCTATAATTGAAAACAAAATCTTATCCACAAAGAGATGTTTTTGTTTTCTCATGTTGGCTTCGATATAAACCTTAAAAGCATTATCCATATCAAATGTTCATCTTCAAATTACACAAACTTCAAATACATCTCAATTCACAACAGCTTATGTGCTTTCAGACACTTTCATTTCTATTAGCTCTTCAAGGAAGATGGAAACTTCCTCACTTTGCAGATTCCTAGTATCATCAGCTTTTCTATGAATCTGGTTCCTCTCTCTCTCTCTCTCTCACACACACACTCACACTCACACGCGCGCGCGCATACACGAGAACTAAGAATACTTAGTTTTTTTTTTTGTACAATAGTATTAAGAATATTTGCATGTACAGTCTATTTTGATAGGTCACTTGTTGTATTATACTCTTTAAAATGACATCATCATTCTTTCTCTCTGATTTGTTTCCCTTTCTTGTTCTGAGGAGAAACTGGTCATGTTCACTCTTAGGATCAATAATGGTGGCCACTTCATTATGAAATACGTTTTTTTTAAGTGCATGAAAGCTAAAGTAAAATTACGTTATCTCTATTAATATTTGAATGTCATGTTAGTTAATTGAGAGGAACAGATTCCTCATGAGTCACAGGTTCAAATGATATTAGGTAAAATTAGTTATCTTTGTTGGTATGAATTTTATTATATTTCATTATTCCTTACGCTAGAATTTATGTTTCACATTAGAAACCTAATTAAACCTGAGATGATATGTTTAATAAAAGGAAGGACAAGGAATATAATTTTTTTTTTTAATTTATTGATTTTATTTGTTGAAAATTTGAACAAATTTTTTTTTCCAACCTATTATTCTCTTCCGTTCAGACACATCTCAAAAGGAAAAAAAAAAGGTGAATTTAGATATAATTAAAATAAAAAATTATCTTTAAATTTTCTGGACCTTATTTTCTCTGCACATGATTTTCTAAACATAGGTTTGATTTTCTTTTTTTTTCTTTTTTTAAAAAAAGACATCACCCTTTTTTAAGTTAAAAGATGATATTTTAGATAGAGTCCATAACTATGTTCATCCAATGATAATAAATCAAATTACACTCATAACATCAAGAATCAAGAACATGAATGATTGTTAAAAAACATAAATGAACACTTTAAATATACAACCCTTGAGAAAATTTTGACCTTTAAAATTCCTAGCTGTTCTTGACCCCCCCCCCAAAAAAAAGTCCTAGCGGTAATTAGTACTATAAATTATAGCTCTTTAGCTGTCATTTTTCCTCTCTAAGATTGGTTTCTATCCTGATCTTTCTGTATGCAATGTATTGAGACTTGAAATAATTCAAGCCTAAAAGCACTCTCACACCTAACAATTTTCCCTTTGAAGGTCATAATAGCTATAATGCATAAATGTGAAACCTTCAAAAAGTAGAAAGATCCTTGTTAGTGTCTCTATCTCTATCTCTATCATTTTTTTTTTATAAAAAGACAATATATATTAAGAAGCAGTTGTAGTCTTGCAGCATTGGAATTAAAAAAAAAAGGAATAAAAACAAGAATTATAAAAAGACAAAAAAAAAAAAAAAAGAAGAGGACCATAGGATTATGAACCCTTTGATAACTGAAGGGTCATTTTCTCTTTGGACAAGTTCACATGGGAAACATTCAATATTTGCCTCAAAAGACCAAAAATTCTGCCATACAATGCGGATAATAAAATCTCAAGTTGCATCACTAACATACTTGATCATAATAATAATAATAATAATAATAGTAATATTAATATAATCTTTCGATCAGAGTAAGAGCATCAAATAGGAAATAGACCTTGCATTATTATTCTTATTAAACCTTTCTCATATAATAAACAAATGTTTCGAGATTATCATCCGCGTCTCGGACTGAGAACAAGAACATTTATTGTTTTTCCCTAAACTTCTGGGAAATCTGAAACAGACAATTCTAAAACCAAAACCACTAACTAATCTTATGTATAATGATACAGTTTCCTCAGCAGAATTATTGCTTAATATTAATATTTACAAGTGCACACACAACCAGATCATCCCAATCTAAACAAAACCCAGTAGAGTCACATATCTCTTGTAATTAGCTTCCTTGTTCCTGGCTGTGAGATCATATATAAGGTTGTACAAGGTCTTTCTTACCTTTAATTCCTCCACCCTATTGTTTTGCCTGGAAAAAAAAATGACAGAAGGAGAAATCAGAATAATTGTCCTCTGCAAAAAAGACAGAATAAAAATTAATTACCTCTAACTTAAATATTAGTCTTGTGACCTTGTATCATCTAAATATCCCCCCCCTTTTTTTGTCCATAATGGGGGAGGTGGATACAATGTGTGGGACCAACTTGAGTGGTGGGTCTCATTTACGTGTACGGTCCATTTGAATGGTAGGTATCACATACTTTATGTTCTATCTCACCAAAATTGATCACAATTGAGAGGACTTGAACTTAATAATTTATTATAAAGAAGTTCATAACAAACAACTAAATCTATTTAATATTTCACAGTCACACTCTCTCATGGGGCTTTATTTTCCTAAGGTCCCACCAAATATTAACAATGGTGACAGACAAGTGCTTCCTTGCCGTGAATGTATGATCCAAGGCATATTCTCAAGTCACTTATTTCAAAATGGTCCATTTTCAAGCTAACTCAAGTTGAATTTGGAACGAAGGACGATGGATTCGAAGTAACTATGGTTAGGTAGCGATTTGAAGTAACTATGGTTAGGTAACCAAACATTGGCTCACCTAAACCCAGAATGGAGCCACCATACAGGTAGTTATGATATTCTGAAACACACAGAAACCTAACTCTGCAATATGAGCCTCAAAATTTTACCTTTCATAAACTTAGACCCTTCTCTAGAAGTGCAAAAGTTTAGCACTTAAAAAGGTGTTTGAATTCTTTAACAAATAACAGTGTCTTCTATCAAAAGTTCTATTGAGGTTTCACCTAACAATTGGACAATGAACAACCTTTTCCCCCTTCTTTTTTATTAATAGATTACCACAATTGAAGAGTGGCAGTTTCTTTTATTAGTACATAATACAGCCAAAAGGCGAAAACAACTGGTTGTGAAGAAATAAGACATGCCATGATACGAAAATTAAAAAAAAAAAAAATGAAATGCTTGACTGGAAAATACCTGTGAGTACAAGAAGGTTCCAAGTATGGCAATGGCGGCTCCAAAAGCATTGACGGGTTGAACTGGCGTGTGGAAGATGATGATTGAAGAGACTATAACTGATATGCGTTTCATGGTGTTGCCAATGCTAAATGTCAAAGGAGAGATCTGGTCCAGAGACATGTATGAGACCTGGTTGTACAGATGATAGAACACACTCTGAGCAGCCATCCACCTATCATGTTCAATTAACAGCCAAACATTTTAGTTGTAAAATGGAAAAGTGCAGAAGCTTTCAGAACCAAATAATAAGAACAAAAGGGAGGGGAAAAACTTATAAGGTCTTTATTAGCTAGAAAATTCAACAAAACTCATAAGCAACAAAAAGAGATAATGTGGCTGAAATAAAGAGTAATTCACAAAATTGTTTACATTGTATTCAAGATGAAATTTTCCAAGTCTTATTCGTTTATTCCACTTACAGGTATTCAGAAAACAAGGTGCTAAATCACAAGGCCAAATGTTTCTTTACGAACAAGTTATGAGGCACATGAAGACAATAAGGAGGGAAACTTTTAGCCCTCGTGCACGCCACTACATTATAGGCATGTTCATCAAAGAGAATTCAAACATCTCTAGAAAGTGATGGAAAGACTAGAAACTTTCAATCAGAGAAGAGATCAGGAAGCATCAAATGCTTGTATTTCCTCTAAATGACAAACAAGACATTTACATAATCTTATTAGTGATGTAGAAACGGATATGCACAAAGAGTAAGAACTGCGTGACCATGGTAAAAATACAGAAGGAAGCATCAAAGTCAGGGGTTATAATCACCATATGAATTGGGGTCCAATTTGCGAGAGGGCTGTATGCCATCCGGCTGCCCACATCTGCGGTCCCTCCACAGCAAATGCAAATGGTGTGAGAATCAAGAGAGACAACATCGACAAACAAGCATAGTAGTTCATTCCACTGACAGACTTCCCATTCATGCCCTTCTTTGAAAAGATATTGCGAAACACAAATGCCAGATTCGATATCATAGCACCCATGAAACCTGCAGAAAAATGTTGAGAGATAAAATGTCAGGGCAGAAAGAACTACGTTATATGAAAAGTGAACAAAAGAAATTCATTGTGATGTCACAAGTAGCCTCTTCTAATCACAAAATCAACCAAGAAAGTCACAGAAAATCACCCCTGCATTTAATGGTTTAAGCTTCAAGCAAGCATGCATAAGGCCAGTTAGCCAAAAGCAAAGGAAAGCACCAGAGACTTTCATAGCATCACTTATTAGACACAAAAATATATTTCTCGGTTTAATTCAAACCATCAATTTAGTTTATCTCATACTGTATCTATCTTCACATTGTTCTCAAAAGTGACATAAAAAGGAAACAGAATACAATAAGCAAAATATTCTTCAAAACTAAAATCACTTTATTACCAGTCATATTGAAATTTAGCTCGGTCACAGCAGCAAGAGCACATCCACCAATAATTGGAATCAAGGACAGATAGACCGGCACGGGGAAGGTCTCACCCAAAAGAAGCCTTGAAACCAACACACTGAATGCAGGCTCACCACTCTTGATGATGTGGGTGAATGAAACTGCAACTTTTGACATGCTAACCGTTGCTGCTACATGTCCTATTGTATGTGCAACAGCAACCTACATCAAAAAGACAAAAACATTAAGAGCACTATTCATCAGAAAACAAATCAATTCAGGAAGAGAAACAGGAACTACTGAAAATCTTCGTCAAATCTGAAACTTAGTAACACATAGAGAGAGGGAGGCTATGGTAAGTCGCTCTCTCAATTTGATCATTTGTGAATTAAAAACATATGACTAAACTCCCCCAGTTCAACTGCATGCTTTAATTGGACTAAATTTTCACTTTTATACTTGTGGTTTCAACCTATATCAATCAAAACATTGCTTTCTCTATATCCAGACAATTTTTCTCAGGAAACAAACAAAAACCCAGTCACTTACAGGAAACAAGGTCTTCCAAAACTCAAGATCAGTCTTAGGCGCCTCAGCTATCCTTGTGGCCCAAGAGATCAACATCATAAGAGACCCACATGCAAGTGAGAGAGTGGAAGTAAGCCAAGGGTAGGGATATGCATTGAGGACCTTCTTGTTATAAATATTGAAAACCACATTCAGAGCCCACCATGTTGCAAAGTATATCCCGATTTTCACCTTCTGAGCTGCCTCTGAAGGTGTGCTTGTTTCAATATCTGATCGCTCTGCCTCGTACGCTTTACGTGTGATCAAACAGTGTTTTTGTTGCTGGGTTTTCACAGAAGCAAATTTCCCAGGAGAAGAAAGGTACAGAGGTTTCTGCACAGAAACAAGAGCTTTCAGGGGTTTTACTTTGGGAAGAGAGGGTGAAAATGAAGATATTTGAACTGGGTTTGAATGTTTTCCCCGGAAAATAGCTTCAGAAGAAGAACCTCTGATCGCGAGAGCAGATTGTTTCACAGAGCAAATCATTGTGTACGAAAATTTGAAGCTTTGAACCAAACCCTCAATGGGTTGCTCAAATGTGCGCAAATGTGATAAGAAGAAGAGCCAAGTACAAATCAAATCAGAAACCTCCGTCAAGGGTTGTGGAATTATGTTTGAACTCAAAGACTTGATGATGACTCTTATATAGAGAAATGCCACCGATCCGGCCTTTTCACCTAATGCCTCCTAAGATCATGAAAGGCTATATAAATAAAATTACTAAAAAGATAATTGTTAATTAGGAAATCTTTGTTCAACGATTTTCACTAATGCGATATGATATGAGCATATTTGTTAATTTACAGTTAATTTGTTTAATGGAAAGATCATTTTAGCTAAAATTAAATAAAAAAGAGTTAGGAGTATCTTTTATAACGGATCATTAACTTACTGAAATAATTATCCAATGCGGAATGACACCATTACCAACCCATATTTTTGAGGTTATATGATATTACCTACAATTTTTATCTGACTGATATATCATTTTTCAATAGCAAAAGATTACAAGTACAACACCTAAAGTTTAAATGGTAGAGCCTAAAATGCAATGTTATTGAAGCCGGACTAAACCAGCCGGTTTAGACTGAAAACTGATAAATTGGCTGGAAAACCGGTCTGAAATTATCAGAAATCGAGGTCACCCATGTGAACTGGCCATGACCTGGCCAACCCGGGTGACCCGATAACGAATCGTATTGACCCGCCTGAGCTGGGACGGGTTGTTCAAAAATTTCCCCCCTCAAAATAATGAAATGATGTTGTTTCATGGGGTTTTTTTTGTAATAACCAAAACGAAAAGCAGCAGGAACGATGCAACTAAAATAATTAAAAAAAATCAAACTTGAAGAAACTTCCCACATACGCGATCGCTGTCGTCTTCAGTCTTTACTCTTCACTGCTTTGCTTTGTCGTCCATCCATGGCACATTGGTGCCAAGCTTGACCTTAATCATCGCCATCTTGGGTTAAATGTTGGATCTTTTGGGTTTTTTTTTACTTCTCATCACCTTTCGTCACTGGTCTAGGGGTCTCGTCACCGTTCATACATTGTGCAACATGAGGCTTTCGGTGGTTTCGCTGTTTGTTCATCACCTTCGATTTTTTTGGTTTGCTTTCTGAATTCCTTAGCTTCTATTTCTATTTTATTGTTTCATTTGTTTGATCGGTTTCTTGTCGCTTGAAAAATGAAAATGGTCGAGACTTGCGAGTTGCAATGCTCTGTTCTGCGTTTCATTGTTTTGTAACGTTCATTTTGGCTTGTTTGATTATGCTCTGTAATAAGAAAACGTTGGAGTTTTCTCTTGCTGTTTGATTGTGCTCTGTAGAGTGCAGACTAATTTTTTTTTTTGGGTCAAAAACTCAAAATTTTTGTGGCTTGCTATTTCTTTGTTTTTAACTTTTGGATGTTATACTTTTTGTTCTTCATTGTAGCTCTGATTATTAGTCATACTGGTGCTATTGGCTTAGTGTGTATCGTGGTGCTCTTGGCTTGGTGTTTGTCTATTGTCTATTGTTGGAAGTGTGTATTTGGTTTTCTTTGTGGTTTGTTAATGGAGGCCAGAAATGAAAGAACTTATGATACTTCCACCCCTAATCTTGAGTCTAGTAATCCCCCTAACAGTAGTGAACCCCAACTGCAAGCCTCAGGGAGTGTAAAAAAAGTGGATCCTGCTTGGGAATATGTTTTTCTGTAAAGAAAGAGGGGAAAGTAAATGTATTTATATGTCTTTTATGTGCATCAAGTCATAGAGGAGGTCGGATAAATAGGTTAAAGCAACATTTGGCTAGTGTAAGTGGTCAAGTAAGTTCTTGTAAAAAAGTGTCACATGATATACGAGCTAGAATGAAACAATCTTTGGAAGAATGTTCAAAGAAAAAACCTATTAGTAATGATAATGTAAATAAAGCTAGAAAAGTTGAAATTAGAGAAATTGAGGAACCAATTGCTTCAAAGAGGAAAGCTCCAGATGCTGGGAAGGTTAATAGTTATTTTTAACCAAGCATTAAGAGAGTATGGGCAAGTCAAAAAGCACAACATAATGCAAGAATAAATTTTGCTTATTGGGCTTATGTGAATTGTATTCCATTTAATGCATTGACATGTCCCTTATTTCAAAAAGCTATTGATGGTGCTATTGCAATTGGTCCTAGGTTTAAGGTCTCTAGTTTTCATAATTATAGAGTTAGCTTGTTGAGAGATTGTAAAAAAGAATGTCAACTATTGATTGATAGCCATCGAGCTAAAGGGAAAGAAAATGGTTGCACACTCATGAATGATGGTGGGACTGATATTAGACAGCGAACTCTGATTAGTTTCTTAGTCTATTCAGTACATGGCATGGTATTTGTGAAATCAGTAGATGCTTCAAATTTAGTTAAAGATGCCAATACTTTATTCTCTCTATTCAGAGAAGTTATTATGTGGATATGTCCTACAAATATAGTCCATATGGTGACTGACAATGCTGCTAATTATGTGGCATGTGATAAATTGATAAAACATAAATATAAAACCATTTATTGGTTATCTTGCACAGTTCACTGTTTGAATCTTATTTTGAAAGACATTGCATTCATGCCTCATGTATCGAACCTTGCAAAGAATGCATTTAAAATCATTGTATTTGCATATAATCATTCGGTCCTCTTATCATGGTTAAGGAAAAGAGTGGGTTGGAAGGAAATGGTTCGTCCTGGTCCAACAAGATTTGCCACCACATTCATCACCCTTCATAGTATATATTCACACAAACATGACTTACAGGCTTTGGTTGTTGATCAGCATTTTGTGAACCATAAATTAGCAAGCACTGAAGTTGGGAAAACTTTCAGTGCAATCATTCTAGATCATTGGTTTTTGAGCGATTGCTTTGAAGTTGTGAGACATGTGTTTCCATTGATAAGGTTGTTAAGAATTGTTGATTCGGATGAAAAATGTTCAATGCTTTATGTCTATAAAGGCATGCAGAAAGCTAAAAATGTAATCAATGACATGTTTCAGAAGAAGAAGGAACTATACAAGTCCTACACGAATATTCTTCAAAGTCATTGGAATAAGCATTTGAAAAATGAACTTCATGCACCGGCATATATGTTGAATCCCGCATTCTTGTATAGTCCAGACTTTGTTAAAAGGAATAAACTAATGAATGTTGTGATCAATTTATTTGAGGCAAACTCACCTGAAAATGCTAATCATAATGTTACAGTGATGCAGCAAATTGCTATCTACCATGAATGTAAAGGATCCTTTGATAAGGTTTCATATGAAAAAAATAGCCGAAAAACTCATCCCTTGTAAGTATATTAAATTTTATATATTAAAACACATATTATGATTACTAATACATATTAAATGTCTTTTATTTTATTTTGTAGATGAGTGGTGGTTGTACTACAGGGGTTCAATACCCGAATTGCAACAAATTGCTATATGTGTTTTTAGCCAAACAACTTCTTTTTCTGGTTGTAAAAGAAATTTTATTTAAGCGTATCCACAGTAAAAGATGAAATAGATTGGAACATGAAAGGCTTGATGATTTGGTTTTCACAAACTACAATCTAAGGTTAATGTTTAGGTAATACATAATATTACAAGTCATGACTTTTGAATTGTTGTTTTATAATTTAATTAAATATAGTAATATACATTTCATTAATGTTAATCTTCTATCATGTTGGCATTATAAAAATCAATTAAAAAAGAAAAAAAAGAATTATGATCCCATTGATTATGAATCAATTGATAAAGTAGACTTTTGGGTGCTTGAAGAAGATCCAACTCTCGAAATTGATAATGTAGAATCGACAAATCTTCAACTTGAACAAATGGCGAGGGATTTTGAAGGTTTCTAAGTTCTGACTATCTCTTATATTATATTTAAAATTACATAACTATTATTCATAATTCTAGTCATTTCATATATAAGTGATAATGATGTTGGTAGGGCTCCACCTTTAAATGATGATTATGTTGCTCTCAGTTCTTTTACTTTTCCTCCTACAGCTCCACCTCCTTATGTCTCAACACCTAGGGAGTTGAATGATGTGAATGATGATTATTGTGATGATGATTATTAGTTTAGTCACTTTAGTGATTGAATGTGGGAATATTTTGTTATGATGTAGGTCAGAATATGTTCATCATATAGGGGAGAATATTTTGTTATCATATAGTTGTTTTTGATATGTTGTTACGATGAATATTTATCATTAGTCATTACTGATTATAAATTCAAGTGTCACTAAGTGGTATATGATACTGTGATCGTGACATAGTGTGATATCAATCTGTAAAGAAAATTGTAAAGAATATTTGACAAGTATATAAATATATGTTTATTTTGCTAGTGAAGTAGTGGTTCAATCTTCAATGTATTGAAAATTTAAAATTATTTCTCAATTTTTTATTCCTTACCAGTTTAGTCCCGGGTTGACTCCAGTCTGATCCATTGACCCTTAACCTAATATCCCGACCGGTTCAGTGGCTAGTCCGAGTTTGATAACCTTGCTAAAATGACACCAATCATCCCTTTAATATTTTCTTAACCATAATATTGTGAATTAAACCCTTTATGAAAGATATAATAAATACATGAGTTATGATAAAAAATTATATAAACTAAAAAAAAGATTAGCAAACGATTATAAAATATTTTAATCATCCAACAAGAGGCAACACAATATGAGACACAAACCAAAATAACCCCTACAAAGACAACAAAGACAAAAGCAAGGAACAAAAAATCAGACTAGGCAATGAACCAGTCACGGCACAGGTTCAAGGGTCAATGAGTCAACCGAGGTCTAACCGGTGGTCGAACCGGTCATATTAAAATATTATAATTTATTAGTGGCAATATATATATATATATATATATATATATATATATATATATATATATATATATATTTAACTTCTATAGATAAAAATGAAAATCTTTAGAAAAAATGCTTAAAATCTATTAATATCAGTTATCATGCTTATACTTATACAATGATATCTCATTTCTCATAACTATCATATCCTTTTAAATATTTTTTTCAATTTTTTTTCTTTACCTACTTTTCTCTTCATCTTAGTCTTCAACTTTCATTTTTTCCTTAAAAATAGCGCGAGATAGTAGTTAGAAGAACCCCAAAAAATGTAACCCGGTCCTTTATTAATTTTTTCAGGTGTTATACTTGAGATTTCTACCCACTCTATTCAAACTTCCTATATATTGTAATTTTTTTTAATTCTTGAGTTTATAAATATAATTTTATTAGTAGTTAATAGTTTAATTTGCTCAATATATTTTATATTTAATTTATTATGAAATCTGAAAAAATTATTCTCATTTTTATATGCCAAAAAATAAATGAGATAAAATTAAGGGTTAAGGGGCAAAAATACCCATTTTCTTTTTTCAAATGGACACCCAGTACCAAATACTTTTATTGGGTGTAAAAATACCTATGAACTTCTCAAAATGGGTCAAAAATGTCCACACCATTAATAGCTACAAACATTTGTTTTGTGGGACTTATATTATTATTTTTTGAGGTGCAAAAATACCTATTAACTTTTTTTGGGTGTAAAAATGCCTATAAACTTATCAAAATAGGGGAAAATGCACACACTATTAACTTGTACAAACTTCTGTTTTGTATGACCCACATTATTGTTTTTAATAATTATTTAATTTTAAACAAAACTCTCCACCCTTCTCTCTTCCCCATCCCTCTTCATCTAATGTCTTGTGAGACTCTCATAATTTAAACGATTCACTTTTCATTGCTCTCAAATTCTCCACCAAGTTTTAAGCTTCTAGTGTGCATTCAATAAAAGTATCAATATGATGATCACAGGCTTAAGGGAGAGCTCATCTCAAAAGACTAGTCTATTGGGAGGGAGAGCTCCTTAAACTTATAAACCACACTCTACTTGTGAGATTTCCAGATGTGGGACTCATACTACTATGCAACAATTTTTTTAATTTGAATTCAATTAATCAAACTCTTAAAGATATCGGCGATCGATGACGAGACACTGATGGGTGATTTGTAGTCAATGACTTTGGGGTTTCTTTCTTTTGATGCTCTATTGGCTTAACTAAATGAAGAAATAGGGTTATTGTAATACCCCGAATTTTGGGACTAAAGGCTTAAGATTTAGCCTGGATTTAATGGACTGCTAGACCCCGGTTTAGCAAATGTCCAAGTAAGGAATGATATCTATCCCATAATTCCTTAATATATTTGGATATTAAAAAGGAAATAAAAGGTGAGGGCAAAATAGTAATTTTTCCATAAGATGAGAAATGATGGTTTTTCCCTAATATTCCCAATATGTTGAGTTAAATGGGAATTAAAAGGAGGGAAATGACTACTTGGTAATTAATAAGCCCAAGCGGGTAAATTATTATCAAGTAAAGTTAATATGAGGAAAAGCTTAAGGCTTTGGTGGACCACTTGAGATGGTATAATGAGATAGTTTGAGAGTGAATTATACTCTCTTATTCCTCATTAATATTAATGGAATGATGAAGGAAAAGAGAAAGGAAACTTATAGTGCAAGTAGTGAGATAGGTGGACTAATTGAGTAAAGGCCAACGGATGATTTTAATTAATTATCACCCTTCATCATCAATTCTCATTGTTTCCTACAGTCAAATTAAAAGGGAAGAGAAACGGAACAGATCAGATGAGAACAGGAAAGAAAGAACGAGAACGCGAACGGAGAACGAGAGGAGAGAGAGAAAGCTTGTATTAGCCGGAACTCGTCTGAAACGATGTTTCCATATCTCATTGTCCAGTACAATGGTTGTTCTACTCATCCCGAGCTTCGATCTATGGTTTTTGATTCTCGTTTGGAAGCCGTTGATGCCGTCTTGCCGGCCAGAGCGTCGCCGGAATTCTGAACCGAATTCAGAAGTGTGTAGAGGTAAGCGTGTGCTACCTTTCTACCATTTTGGTTTATCATTTGGATGAGTATTTTGGAAGTAGCATACTATTCATCTCTGATTCTATCCGTGTCTTGGGGGCCAAAATGATGTCCAATGGATATCTAAACGGCTAATCATGTAATAAGAAGTAGAAAGGAGGATATTAAGTCAAAGAAATGGAGAAACCGATACAACTCTTCTGAGAACTCTATATGGGCTGTCATGCGTGGGGCGTGAGCCATGAGTTGGAATTTCATCGATTGGATGATTCCATTGAGTTCATAAGAGCAAATTGTGTAGGGTTCATGTGAAGAGAAAGTGAGAAAAGGCCTGGGGTGTGAAATGATCGAATTACCCCTTTTAGCTCTAAATAAGGGTTGTCAATGGTATTTCTGTCATTCGGGCTTGAATTTGACTAATCCGAAGTCATAAATGGATTCTACACGTGAAATTGTCTAGGATTGACCTATGTCATAATTTCTGTAAAAGTACAGTTGGGCCAGGCTTCCGGAGGCATTTTGGTAATTTAGCGTAATTAGGCTAAGTTATCAATTAATACGAGTCTAGAATGTTATGGGGATGAGTGGTGACTCATTTATCGTGTTTGGACTTTTAGGACTCGATGGATGATCGTGCCTGAACCGGAGCAAAGGCAAAGGTTTGAGGACGGACGTGAAGTTCGACAGGTAGTAGACTTACCTTTCCTGCATGGGTGTGATATGTATGTTATATGCATTGATTGTGTAACTGCTATGCCTATTTGTGTTGAACATATTTGATTGATTGAAGCTCTGTTATATTTGTGCGATGGCCATTGGTATGTCATAACATTAAGCATGCAGCATGTCATTATGTTGGCATGAAATAGGGTAGGTAAGCATGTCATGCATTCATATATATTTGCCATGCATAGTAGTACTATTCACTACTGAGATTCTCTCGAATCTCATTCCTCCCAAACGACAATAGTGGCAAGTTGAAGAGTTCCTGAAAGTATGCACGGAGGAAATGCGGAGACGTGAAGTGAAGAGGAGGCCGTAGTGCGGGGCACTACTTCCTGTATTTCATGTATATGTGTGTATATATGGATGTATGTGTATGTATGAATGTTGTATAAGCAGATAATTGCTCTAATGTATTTGAGAAATTTTCTAACATCAATAAGAGAACGACTTTTAGTTTATCGATATAATCGCTCGCTTACTCTGATATAATGGAACTACGAGCCGGTAAGGTAAGTATATGGAAGGGTGTTTACAGTTATTCTCTAGAGGACTAGGCCTATGTTAGTAAAGAAGCGTGAGGTAAAGACAGATGACACTCCATGGAGAGATTGAAAGCGACGAAGAGTGAATCGTCTGGGGAGGGTCTCATATGAGGTTAAAGGTGGGGAAGAGAGAGAGATGGTGGAGATTTTTTTTAAAAAAAATTAAATAATCATTAAAAACAATAATATAGATCCTATAAAATAGAAGTTTATACTAGTTAATGGTGGATGCATTTTTACCCCATTTTGAGAAGTTCATGTGTATTTTTGCACCAAAAAAATGTTCATTTGTATTTTCGCACCTCAAAAAAATAATAACATGGGTTTCACAAAACAGACATTTGTATCTATTAATGGTGTGTGCATTTTTGCCCCATTTTGGGAAGTTCATGGGCATTTTTACACCCAACAAAAGTATTTGGTGCTAGGTGCCCATTTGAAAAAAGCACATGGACATTTTTGCCTCTTCACCCTAAAATTAAATGTTATTATATATAGGTGGTATGTGAATATATGTAGTAGTTATAATTTTTGGTTGTTGTAGTAATTGTTAACATTGATGAGTTGTATAAATAAAATAATTATTTAATCTTAACACTTGTATTTTGCTTAGTAGTGATTTTGTTAATTAGTTATTTGTTAATTTATATCATTTTGGAGTTATTTGATTGTGTTTTTTTTTTTCATTTTGTTGTAGATATGAAAATATGTTTAAAGTTTGTTATTAACTATAATTATAAGGTTTTAAAATAAAAATATGAAAAAAATTATTTTTTTTAAAAAAAAGGGTCTTCACTTCCTGTAGCACTTCCTCAAGCAAGCGCCACCTTAGGTTAATTTTTTTTAAGAAAATGAAAGCTTAGGGAAGCGCCACCTTAAGTAATATTTAAATGAATAAAAAATATATACATATTATGGCGCTTGTGGGTAGCACCACAACTTTTTTTAGTGGCATTCGGATAGGTGACATTTGTCAAATGCCACAGATAATATTAAAATAAGTGTCATATTTATGTTCATTTATAGTAGTAGCTGATAAGTAGAGCTAATCAATTCTTACTTTGGGACTAGCTAGGGAGTACATGTGAGGAATTTAGTTGGGATAGAATATAAAACAATGCAATGGTTAAAAAAAAGATAAAATTCACTCATATACATATATAAATTTGTAACAAATATACATGAAAGAATGACTTATATCACATATGCATCTTTCTTCTTTTTGATATGTTAAAGCCAAAAAAAAAAAAAGCTTTAGACTCAATAATAAAGAAGGCAATACTTTCATCCTTCCTTTTCAAAGAAAGCATCGTATAATAAGATCAGCCTAAATGAAAGCAGGGAGAGAGGTATCTCCATTGATCTCCTTCTTTTTTTAATACCTCTACCATTAAATCAACTTTTAATGGTTGAGACTTAATGATAGATTTTTATTATATTATCTATAGATAATGTATATACTATATTTAAAGAGAAATGTATTGTTATTTTTGTTTTCCTTGGACGTTAAAAAGATCATTTCCACTGTGTCTCTTTTATTGCTAGTATAATTGATAAGTTTTCCTTTCAACTTTTGGTAATAAAAAAGTCGGGTTTGTCATTAAATATGAAATATATGCCAACTTGTTTTAGTGTTTGCTTCCTAAACTTGAAGACATTCTGATACCGCTGAGCATGAGAGTGAAATGGTTGTTCTCATATTCTGTGGTATCTCATTGCCCTTTATTAGAGATCTGGACATAAGCAATTGTTTTGAGCTTGAGAGACTTGTTCATAAAAAAGTGACACATAGGGATGGGCCACCTCTTCTCCAGCTGAAGAAATTAAGTCTAATAGTATTGCCGAAATTGAAAGACATTTTCCGAGGAGGATTGGAATGTCTATAACACGTAAGTATTATCTGCTAAGAATGAGATAGTATTTTAAACTCAAATTGTTGCTTTTTCACATAATACATAATAAAAAAGAATGACCAAAGCTGCTCTTATTAATATGATGTATTTGTTATTTTTTAGGGATGAAATTTTATAAAATTTCTTTTTTTAGTTTTTGTCAAATAATTTCTTTTGCTTTGCCAAATGCGACCCTTTTTTATTTTAACAGAAAAATGCGACACTTTTTCAAATATGCGAAATTGACTGGGTTTAGATCCTGAAGAGTGTAATAAAGGTCAAGTTGTCCTTTAGATATTTTAAAGAGAATTTTGTCTTTTGTTGATTCTACCTCTCTCTTTTTTTCTGTTAAAAATTGTCTTGTTTACTTTTTAATGTATTAAGAATCGTGTTTACTATCAAATAATATATAAACATATTAATTTATCCTGAATAACAGGCAATAATTATTTTAATTTTTATTTGATATGATGTTTTGTAGCCAGCTCATTATTGTGAGAATGGAAAGTAGCCATCCTAGACTATTTTATTTTGAAACAACTAAGTGTGGATGCGTGAGAGTGTTTATTCACGCTGTGCGCTTGATAACATATGAAGGTCTAACTAAATAAAACTTATTTCATTGAGATTATGTTATTACAATATTAAAAAAAGGAGAATCGTTAAAAACTACCTTGTAAGTAAATTAATTGCTAATTGCTACAATTGCACATGGTGGGTGATATTTTGCACACGAGGGATGGTGTTTGCACATTCGCAGGGATGAATTTTGCACATGTGGATGATGCTTGCACATAAGGGGTGCTTATTTGCACCTGTGGTGCCAATCAGCAAATAATTTCCTTACAAGGTATTTTTGAGTCATTTTCCCTATTAAAAATATGTGTAATGTTAATGGGGTTTAATTTTTAATGTTATAGTATCATTCAATTTGATGTGATTCATATATTGTCCATCTTTTAATTTGAATTGTCATAATGTATAACCATTGAATGCCCTTCCTTTTCAAAAGATTGAGAATAATGAGAGGGTGAGGACTGTGAATTCAGAATTGTGTTCTATATATTTAAATGAATTATCAGAGTTGGAATGCAATTGGAAGAGTTCCACACAAAGTGTAAGCCTCCAAAGACTTGAAAATGCTACTTTGTGGAGATGCCCAAATTTGAAGAATATCTTCACTCTAGCTATCGATCATTAAAAGCCTTCCAGGGTTAATGACTCTAAAAGATTTTTTTTTTTTTTTTTTTTGCGATGAATGAGAGGGAATATTTTGTGAAGAATCACTCAAAAAACTTTCTTCTTCTCCTAATGTTTGCTTTCCCAAACTTAAGGATATGCATATATGGGAGTGCAATAAATTGTTCCCAAAATTGAAGAATTTGCATCTCTTTTGATTGCAAAATTTGGAAGAGATATATGCATGTTATGAGTTCAACCTCCTATCTGATACTATATACATTCAAAAATATCCAAATATCTCTCACTATGGAGGTATATGGCCTGATCAGGTACTTACTTACACTTTTTATTTGCACAATCTTCCTTTCAAACTCTATATTTTCTTTCTTTTTTAAAATTTTATTTTTTTGTGAATGAAATAGTTTTGTGCGTTTATAATTCATGTCGCTTGCTCCAATGGAACACTTCATTTTCATCTTGTGGTCTTATCAAACACATAATTTTCATCTTGTATGTTACTACTTTTGTTATTAGAATTTATTGATCAAAGTCCTTATTTAAAATCCCGTGTTTATGAGAATTGTCCCCCCCCCAACAGCCTTTTGAAGAAGTTTTTAATTTTTGTTAAGTGGTAAATTTCTGTTTTGATGTGTATCCGTCTCTTTTTTCAAATGAGAAATTTGAATTTGGTTTCTTCTCCCTTGAGGTTTTGGTGTCTCTATGATAGTCATTTTATCCAAATAATGTATTAAATAAATGACATATTGAAGTACTATCAGAGGCTCGATAATTATTTAATCTAAGGTAATTAATTTTCACCATATATATATATATATATATATATATATATATTATATCAGTTAGCTACAATTTAACCCACATCATCAAATGAGATTTAAAAAAAAAAGAATTCATAGAATACCACCATCCTTTCCTCACTCAAACACTACACCTTCCTCCTTCGGCATTTCTTTGATATTTTCGGCGAGTTCAGTTATTTTCCGATGAGTTCAATGTCCATGGATTTTCAGAGCTCCAAAGAATTTGTTGTCACTACCACTAAAGCTTCAATGAGTGGCTAAAATCTCAACTCTTGAGGATTTGGGATTTGGCTAAGCGCTTAAGTTCAAGAGCTTTAATGGAGAGTTTTTCTTAGTTTCTTTATAATTTTTCTATTGTTATTGTAATTCTTAGTTATGTTCTAAGATAGTTGCAATATGATTTTGTTGTGAGTTATTCAGACTCCATATTGTTGAACTAAAATTGCTTATATTGTGTTTGGACTGGAATTATTGTGATTGGATAATTTTCAATTATGTATTTCTTATTAATTTAATGAGATTATATGTTTGTTATGTGATTACTAGTTTGTGTAGTTGATTTGATTTAACTTGAATGTTGCGATTGTGCATTCATATTATAGAAAATATTTGCATTAATTCAATCAATTTCATACATCAAGTGGTTTTTAAATAATATTTCTAAGCAATAGTTATGAATGCGATCATAGGAGAAGCTCTTGATTAGGAGTGTTAGACCTAATATAATCACTTGGGCTTTTTAATTAAGATTTAATGGATTTCAAACTTCCATATCATTTAGTGAGTAAGGATAGCCATTGAACTAATTTTTCACAAGAATTCACTTTATTCATATTCCATTAACCATTCTATGTTATAAAGAAAAGATAAAAAAAATAGTTTTAAAATTTTAACTAAGCTTTGCACTTGCCTATTTTCAAACAAAACCTAAAACTAATTTCTCCTTATTATTCATTACATTCGCATGGCATTTATATTATTTAGGAATCGTGGCTTCTCAGCGACAATCTTCAAGAAGCAGGTGAAGGTGGAGAGGAAGGTTGAAGTCCCGTCAATGGTCGCCACTTTCACTGTTCCATTCAGCCTCCACGAAGAAGACCTAAGCTTCCTTTTAGCTGTCAAAACTTAAAACCCTTGGTCAAAATGTGTGTTTTGACCAAGGGACTAACTGTAAACATAGAAAGTGTTGTAAAGGAGGTATTCTAATAGAAAACTTATTTGGGGAAATGTAATTTCCAACAATTATGGGTTTTTTTCGTAATTTTCTTTGATTCTTTTGTCCATCTATAACACCCTAATTTTCAATCACAAATATTCCTTCTATGTAATTGATACATTTAATGGAATAAATGGTAAATGGTGGTATGCATGAATTTACCATAATATTTTGATTATCTGTTACACACAATTTGGCTAAACAAGGACCCGAAAGAGCAAATTAATGTCTACGAAAAGGCCTACTGTCGTGACAAAAAATTTGTAATATGAAATGATATGGCTAAAGGTATATTATACATGTCAAGAATTGGTCAAACCAAAGGAAAAGAAGCAAGAAATGATTTATCGGGATAAATCATAAATTGTAAAGGCAAAATCGTAGTTTTGCCAAAAAGTGAGAAACGATTATTTTTCCCTAATCTTCCTCATAATATCAATTATATGAGCACTAAAAAGATAAAAATGACTACTTGATAATTAATAAGTCTATTTTGGTGAATTATTATCAAGAAATGTCAACTAGTCAAAAATCAAATGATAAAAGTCAACAACTTGCAATATGACAATGGATAGTTGAGCTCAATATTTTCCCTCAATTCTCATGTGATTTTCGGCTGAATGAGGAAACAAGAAGGGAAATAATATAGTAAACAAGAAAAGAAATTGTGGACCAATGGAATGGTGACACCTATTAAGTTATTATATTAACTTAATATATATTATTCCCTTCATTCTTCATTCCATTCCTTCGTCCAAACCGATCAGAAAGAACGAGAGAGAGAGAGAGCTGAGACGTGGTGGAAGAAGAACAAGAAGCAAGGAAGCTAGGTTTCATTCCAAATTAAGGTAATGAAGTCTTGATCATGTGTTTCTTGATTCCTAATCCTTCTATGATCTCTCCTACTCACATCTTCTTCCTTGAAACCATGATTTTCAAAGAGTTTCCAAGAGGAGAGAGAGACAATTAAGACGTTGAGGAGAGAGAAAGTTGAAAAACCCAAAGGTAACTCTCCAAATATGATTCTATTGTTTAAGTTCATGCTATTAGTGCTATTCTTGGTTTGGTTTGGTTGTTCTTGTGAAAGATGAAGAAACATAAAGAACCTTGAAATCCAAGTTTCTCCAAACCTTATCTAATGAACATTTAAATAGCTAATAATTTGATTATAAGTAGAAAGGAGGTGATTAAGCAATATAGAACGAGAAACCGACACAATTTTTCTGAGAACTTAAAATCTGAACCCTATGCAAAACATGATAAAGGGGATGAAATTTGATAATTCTGATTATTACATTGGGTTTAGATGATGAAATTGTGTAGGGTATATGTTGATGACTAAGTGAGAAAAGCCCCAGAATAAGAAATGACAAAATATGCTTTAAAACACAAATGAAAGAGCTACCAAGGGTATTTTCATCATTTAGCCTTTAATTTGACTAATTTGAGGTCAAAAATGTATTCTACAAGCGAATTTGTGTAGGAATAGCCTGAGTCATGATTTCTGGTGAGGTCCAAATAGAACGGGCTACAATGGCATTTTGGTAAATTAACATTATTAAGCTAAGTTAACCAATATCATGAGATCGAAATAAGGTGTGAATGAGTGATAACACATCCATAGAATTTGGATATTGTAGGAATTGAGGACAGTCCGAAGTCTAAGCTTGCATGAGCTCTGAAACACGAGAAAAGGACACAAGGAAAGCAATCATGTAGTAATATCCTTCTTACATTTACTATGTGAAGTCAATTATGAATGTCATACATTGTAACATGAGCTAGTATCTTAGACACACCTATTCGCCATGTTGTGGTCAATGACCCAACAAGGGCACTAAGTCGACCAAGGTACAGACGTATAGTTTGGCCTTGGACTAGTGTACACACATACGTTCGATCATCTTACATGTCATGATATTGCATATCTATTTTTACATTTTATTTGTATGTAAGCATGTTGCTACTGAGATTCTCTCGAATCTCTTTCTTTCCAAACAACAAAACCATTTCAGCTGAAGCAGGCAGCTCAAAAGGCAAAGCAGCGGCTACCGGTGAATAGAATCCCGGAGTTTCGTTGTAACTTTAGTGGTTTCGCATGTACTTGGCTATTTTGCATGTGAACTCTTCATACATGTATGTATATATGTTACCAAACCCTTGAAGGTAACCCCCGGTAATGTAAACAAATACTATGAATTTACATGTTTCCGCTGTGTTGTACGCTTTATAAAACTTAATACGCTTATCGCCCGCAATTATTTGCGGTATTCAAAGGGGCGTTACACCATCAATTCACAATTTCCATAAATTATAGGTTCTTTTCTATAATTGTTTTCAAATTGATCTAAAAAAATAAATCCAAAATGTAATATCTCATATTCTAAATATTAATAAATCATAAAACATATTTCATCTTTACCTTTTTTTCAACCTTGATTTCATGCAAACATTTTTAATCATAATTAACCATAAAAGAGTATTTTAGATGTATATTTCGGCAAATAAACACAATTTGCTCAGACCAAATACCAACTCAAGTTTTGAGCCCCTAAAAAGACGTCATTAAAGCCAAGACAGGAACTAAAAGAAACACGCGCGCACATATAAATGTATATATATATGGAAGGAAAAAGAAGAGGAGTAGAATTGAAGGCATGAAGATGGCTTGCTTTTAAGACGTGTTCTGACTCTTTTCTCCCCCCACCGACCACCTCTTCCGATCTTGCTCTAAGAATCTTGCAGAAAGTGTCAGTTCCACTTGTATTCGAAGAGGAGCTTAGATCTCTTAACCCTGCTTGGTATTCATGGGACAGCTCATTCAAGGAGCGTGTCGGCTTATGTGATGATAGTTTTTTAAAAATTAAATCAATAATTGTAATATCTGGTGTAATCTTGGATTATTTTTTAAAGAGGTTTTTATTAATTAGTTAAGAACTAAGTGTAATGATTGTTAAAAAAACAATAAAAAGAGTTTGAGTTTTTTTATCTACAAACTATATTGAAATTAAACTAAAAGGCTTTAAAAACTATTTTGTTTTTTTTTGTTTTTTTGGGATAAAAGTGGATGGAATATAATTAGTTTAGAAAAATATGATAAAACCTCATTGAATAATTAATTTTATCTATTCTTACTTTAAAATATTTTTTTTAGGAGTGTGGTAGTTTAACAAAAATGTTTAAAAGACCCTTTGAGTTAGTTTAAATTAAATGAATTAATTTTCCACACCGAATAAGAGTTAATCCCTTTAACCAAAACCCTATTTGAACTATAACAATTTGAATCAATGAAATGCGATGACACAAGTAAATAAGAACCTTTGTATTACAAGCATAATTATATATTCATTGTAACTCCAAATATAAGCTTAACCAAGTTAATATATAAGAATTTATTATTAATAAATTTCAAAGCGTCAACTACTTAACATCAAAATCTAAATAAACATCTAATTTCAAAAAAAATGCATGGAACCCAACGTAAAATCTCAATCTAATAATTAATTAAACTCTAAACCTAGAATTCAACAACAACATTAGAAATCCTGAAATTTTAAATAAACATAGGAAACTAACGAAGGTCCATAACAATTGAGAAAAGCCTAAAACATAAGCAACAACCTTTGAACCAAGACTTTTGGACCAGAGAAAGAGGAGCAGAAATAGAGGCATTTTCTCCATCATTTGCAGCAACTTCCGTCTCATTCCATGGGTTCTTGTTATGTTGAACAAGTTGTTGTTGCAATTATAATTTTCTAAGCAAATTTCCATCTTATCCATTTTTATCCCGAAAATACAAAAATTTTTATTTTAAAATATTTTAGTTTAATTACAATATAATTGATAGATGAAAAGACCCAAATCTTTTTTATTGTTTTATGTCAATTGCATTTAGTTCTAAAGTAATTAATAAAAGAATTCTCAAAAGATATGATCTGGGATTGCACCATTTATTACAATCATTAATTTAATTTTAAAAACGTTATCAAGTCAAGTAAGCACATGCTTCTTCATTTGCCCAAAGTATGAAGCTGTTCTATGTAGTTTCATTTTTCACAATAAAAAATGTAGTTTAGTGCATAAGGTTCTCACTAAATGAGGTCTAAGTAGAAAGAGATGTAAATAACCTTACATTCATATACAGACATGTTATTTTCAGGATTTAATAATTATAATAGGTATGCATACATACATACATACATATAAAGTTGAGGCTTGTGACGCATACTTGAAAGAATGGCTTATATCAGATGCAAGTTTTTTCTTTTTGATATGTTAAAGCCATACAATAACAATTAATTTAAGCCCTAGTAATAAAGAAGGCAATACATTAATTCATTTTCCTTCCTCTTCAATGAAAGAAGCTCATATAATAAAGCCAAATGAAATTCATGAAGAAATGAAAATATACATAGCTTACTTTGGAATTGGTGTCTCCAACAGCTCAAGTAAATAACAAATTCTTATAATGTCTTCATCTATTAACGAGTTTAGACCTTCTTATATTGATTCATATTTATGTCTCGTTTGTTTTTGCTCATGCTAAACTATTTGTTTCCTCTTTGAAAATTCCACAAACCATAATTTACTCTCTCTCTCTCTCTCTCTGTGCGCGCCAAACGTTTCAATCATCTTCTTCAGCCTTCCTTCATTGTTTGAAATAATCTTGAAATATCATCAAGGTCGTCTATATATACTGGTAAAAATTAGCTAGCTTAGAGATTCTTTTGTTTCATTGATTTTTAAAGAATAATTTGTAAATAATTTTTATTTATTTATTTAAAGCCTCTTCCTTTGCTCTTTTGTTTCTTTTAATGTATTTTCAGAAGAATAATATCAAGTCATCATCCTTCTGCTAATCATCGACTCATTAAAGGTGAATAATAGAATATCAAGTCTCCATTGAAAAAATAGTTGCAGAAGAAGAACCGCTGATTGCTAGAGCAGATTGTTTCACAGAGCAAATCTTCGTGCATGAAAATCAATTTTTTCACGTTATGAGAATAGCAAAAGATAACAAACAAACGTCCAAAATACGTGCCTTGGGTGCTAATGGTTTTTGTCTCCCGTGATTAAAGTAGTGCCCACAGCTTTTGATCATGTCAATGTTGCAAATAATGTTGGTATCATTTGGGTTATCAGACCCCGACGACTATAAGGGGCTGTTTGTGATAGTTTTTTTGAATCGGGCTTATCATATAAACCCGATTTACGTAAATTGAGATAAATCTCCTCCACATATTTATCTCGTAGACCGTGAAAGTACTTCGTAGACCGTAAAAGCACCTCGTAGATCGTAAAAGCTACCTCGTAGACCGTAAAAGTTACTTCGTAGACCGTAAATTACAATTCATAAGCACTTATAAAATTTTCATAAGCTATTCCAAACAGCCTCTAAATGTTTTCTTGCGGTACTAGTATATAATTATATGAATCAGATTTAAATATTGTCAGCTGTAATTAATGATAGTTTTTCCAATGGAATGAATACATGAAAATTCATAAAGTTATATACTAGGGTCAAGGTGTAATTTAACCAATAAAGTTTTTCTTGAGAACTGTTTGGCATAAATAAGTTTTAGAAGGGGCAAAAATATTGATAAATAATTTAAAATAGTGCTAATTCATCAAGCCGGTAGTTTTTCATTAAATGTTTGTTAGGTTTTACTTTAAATTGTTCTTGGCGAATGTAATAGACGTTTGATAAAATTTAATGGTTTTGGTAAATTCGCACTATTTTAATTTTTTATTAATATTTTTGCTTCTTTCAAAATTTATTTATGTCAGATGCTCCTAAAAAAAACTTTTTTAATAAAATTACACTTTAATCCTATATATTATTGCAATTTTTTTTTTGCCATCATATACTATTATAATTTATAGGTATATATAAATGTTGCAAATATTCCTAGACTATTAGCAATAACACATTTTAAAGCATGGACTAGAGGCCTAGCGCCTCGTAGCACAGTGATAAGGCATTAGACCTTAATGCCTCCTTCTAGGTTCGATCCTGTCAGCACCTTTAGGTGCTATTCAAAAAAAAAAAAAAAAGCATGGACTAGAGAAATTTTAGTAGCTAGAGCTGACCCAAAAAATGCTGGACCCTCACCAGCCTACCTAAAAGTGGTGAGTGAGGGCTGGCTAAATACTAAACAACTTGAAAATCCGTTTTTTTTTTTTTTAGTTTGCCTTTAAAAGAATAACAAATCCTAGTTTGAGATGAGAGGTCGGACTCAACACGCTAGCTCAGGGGCTCAATATTCAAAATTTGAAATAACATGCTAATTGTTGGCCTAACTTAACTACGCTCCGCCCCTCACCGTACTTTCTCAACTCGGCTGGCTGATCAATGAGAAGCAGAGTTTGATGGTCTGAAAACTTCCCGTAAAGGGTCTTATTCCCGTCTCAGCGTGCTCCCTACCCAAAAGATAGATACTAGAATTGATCACGCTCAAGAGCAAGAGCCTTGGTGAGTCTGTTGCTAGCCCATACAAGGACCAAAATTTATTAAAGACTTGAATTCTCAAACTGCCAGAAAAGTCCCAAGCAAAACTACAACTATTTGCTTGAGAAAATTAGGTGTGAGTTTGTATTGAAGAAGCATAGTGAGATCGTGGGGTGCGCCTAAAGGCTAGGAGAGGAAGAGCAGAGTAAAGAGGCGCCGTTGCACCAAAAACACTAGAGATGAAAGTTTGGGAAGCATGACTATCTTGAGTAGAGAACCACACCAGACCTTCTTGCTTGCATACCTGCAAAGCGTCAAGATGATGGAAACGATGGAGTTTAGAGTTTTATAGTTGAACCAGACCGGAGTCCCTTCTTCTCCTACCCACCATCACTTTTGCTTGCATAATTTCCACTTGCAGAAGGACCTGAGACTCAACTTGGAAACTCTAATTTTGGTATTGATTACTTTTATTTCAAAAATTCAAAAAAATATATTAGGTCACTAGAATTCTGACGGTAGATTGTTGACAAGGTCACTAAAGCTGTAGTGACCGGTCACCGACAATGGTCATCGACATCGGACACCGGTGAGGAGTGTTGAGGTAGCATCTTAAAATATATAAAGGTGAAGAGCAATGATGTCTTTTTCATAATATATTGAAATTCTAATAATTTAGTTGGGATTAGTGGAATTAGAATAATTGATTTATGATTTTTATATTTTAAAAGTATTTATTTAGGATTTTCCTAAAATAAAAAGATTAAAGTTACTCATTACACACACAAATATATATTGAGCCGTGACACATATATTTGGAAGAATGAGTTATATCACTTGCGTCTTTCTTCTTTTAGATATATTAGAGCCAACCAATAGTTACTACTGGATCAATAATAAAGAAGGAAATACTTTATCCTTCCTCTTCAAGAAAAGCAGCGCATAGTATGAACCCAAATGAAAGCAACATATGCAATACATACAAAGCTATAGCAATCAATGAAACGTATAGATTATATATATTGGAAATATATAGTTTACTTTAACTTAAAGTTTGAAAAATGCATTTTGAGTCATTTGAAGATTCTTTATTATATATTTTTTTAAAATTTATTTTTATGAAGCAAAGGAATATGAGAAAATTAAACATCAAAGAATCTTCCCAACGTTCAATATCACATAATTTTATTAATCAAATGTTTTTGTACTTGCATAAGTTGTTTCAGTTTAAATCAATCCCTTATACCTGAAGAAGTTCTAATCATGCATCATTCTTTTTTAATTTTCTTTCATTTGCCTCAAACTACTAACCAAAATTATCGTCTAAAGTTATGCATTGGAAATTTTATATGAAATTTGGTAAATAAAAAGTGCTAAAAAAATAAAAATGCACGTACGACTATGAGATATTTTTCTTTTAGTTTATTCTCTTCAAATTTCAAAATAAATTTTCGCCAAAACATTTGTAGAAATTGACAAAACTGTTCAAAATTTAATTTCAAAATAATACACTGTCTTAATTCAGAAATCATTGTTTGTTTCTTTCTTGGAGGAAAATAGAAATTTGATATCATGCATGGAAAGGATTCGAAGAATTTATTTTAAACGAATTTCAGATAGGTTTGGAGTCCAAACTCCTTTTGGGTTACAATGAGGGCACAAAGCCCATGAATGTAATACCTTATTTTCTAAAGCCTTTAGATTAGTTTAAATATATAATGGTTTTAAATTTGAGACCAAAATAATTTAAAGTCCCAATTTAAGAATAGTTTAATCTTATATTTGTATAGGATTTTCAAAAAAATTTTAAAATAAATATGTATGGTCTAAATTTTAATTTGTAAATTTATTATCTTTATCTGTTTCAAAATCATTTATTTAAAATACAGATCATTTTCTATCCATAGCTCGCGTCGTGATGGTTAACTTATTGGTTTCTGGATACCAATACGTTATCGAAAGTCTAGCGTACGGATTACAACTTATACAGTCTGCGTCGCGAGTACCAGTACTACTATCGCTACTACTACTACTACTTATAAATATTTTACAGTCATCCAAAATAAAATGATAACCAAACAGTCCATAATTTATTTGTCTCTTCTTCGTCCGTCTATATTACCTTCTTGCCCTTAGAGCTGGACGCCTTTGCTGTATATTATTTGTTGAAAAAGGGGTGAGATTCAAAAGAATCTCAGTAGTACACAGATCACTCATATAATATGCAAATACTAAGCATGTAAAACAAATCATCAAACAGCACAACTTACAGAAATGCAGCACATAAAAGGGCCTAACCGGTCCCTTATCACAGACTCACAGCGCTTGAGATTCACAATCTGGCTGCCCAGGGCCACCGCCCCATACAAGGTACAGTCACGGGCTTTCTGTCTCAAGCCTACCTGGCTCAAAACGCCCCCGGGTAACTCCCGGTGTAACTTGTACTTACGGGTCTTACCGCCTATGGACTATCTGTCCCACACATATACACATGATATGGTACACATACATGGCATCACATATGATATAAGAGATAAGGTACTACCTGACAGTCTTTCCAAATTTGGTTCCTGTTCTCAGTCTCTTAGGCATCCCGGGCAAATGTCAAATCCTATAATTTATAATTTATGGACGGACGAATTATTACTTATTCCAAAATAATTTAAGACACCTTGGTAGATTATCATTATAGCTAATACCTTAAATCCAATAGGTATTTAATGGACTCATACCAACTCTAGTATTTAACTTGACCCTTAGAGTCCTAATTATTTCAAAAATACCCTTACTTTTTTTTCACTATTACTCAATTTTGTCAGAATTTTCAATAATCTTTGAAAATTCATATCTTGGCCTAGAAATATCCAATTAAGGTGGTTCCAAATTCTATGTGTCACTTATAAAGTCTATTTTAATATAAAAATACGTTTAACTACCACCTATCCATGAATAATTCCCAGTTTTAAATTTTTCTCGCACTGCCAGAAAATATTTCCAGTTTCAATAGCTTAACTTCTAAAATTCATAACTAAATATCTAGAACTCCAAATGGTATGGTTCAAAATCCTATATGATTATATTTAAATATATTATCAAGGAAAAATATAACCATTTAGATATTATAGTCACAAAATTTCCATAATTTCGTCAAACCCCATCTGTACCAGAAAACGTTCCAGATTCATCATCTAACTTTAAAAATTCATATCTCACTATTTATAAACCCAAATGATACATATTATATATCAAATTAAAGCTTAAGATGTCTACTTTCCTTCTGGAAACTTTCATAATTTTCGGACTAGGTTTTGTTACCGAAATTTATTTTACAACCAATATGATTTCAGAGAAACTAACCGAACAGCAACTCCTCTTATTTTCTAAAAATTCTAGACTTATATATAATCATCCAAAAATCATAATCTCATGTATTCCCATATAATTTTTTGTGTAGAATTGATTGGAAACCTCAAATTTGACAAATTCTCATTCCTTCATTATGTACTATTTTGCCCAAAACAAAACCTCACAAGACAACAATTCATTATACTAGGTTCTTATGCTTCCCAAATTACCCAAAATAACCTCAAATTAACTAGAAAGAGTTAAGAATATGGGAAGGAAACTCACCTATATTAGGATATTGAGTTGTATGTAGAATTTGTAATCACTTCTTCCTTCCTCTGGTAGCACTGATCCTCTTATGTTTCTCTTGCTCTCTCTATTACTCACTCTCTCTTTTCCTAAATTTTGCTGTTTCCTTTGAATGTGTTGAATGAATTGAAATGGAAAATGAGGAGTGTGGCCGTGTGTGTGTGTATGAGAGAATGAGAGAGAGAGAGTGTGTTTTTTTTTTAATAATAAAAAAATGTATGTGTGTGCCATGTGTGTAGTGTGTGTGTGTTATTTTAATATTTTGGTGTGTGTGTGCGTGAGACATGAGAGAAGCAAGGAAAAAGAGTGTGTGTTTTGTTTTACTATAATATATATAGGTATATTTTTATCCTATTAATTACACACACTAGGTCTTTATTTTTCCCTTTGTCTAATTTAAGATTCCTTATATTTCATAGGTTTCATAATTTGGCTTACTATCTAACTCCCATAAATTAATCCTTAGCCTTTGAATAAATTTTGGGATGTTACAATTCTCCCCCCGTAAAATAAATTTCGTCCCCGAAATTTGTTACACTTCTTGAGATATAAACTCCGGGTAACATTTCTTCAGGTCCTCTTCAACTTCCCAAGTTGCTTCCCTTGGAGACAGTCCCTTCCACACCACCTTCACGAATGGTATGCTTCGATGTCTGAGTCGTTTTTCTTGTCTGTCAATGATTTGTTCTGGTTCAGCCTCATATGTGAGATCATCTCGCATATCCACATTTTCATATTCCATAATATGTTCAGGGTCTGGTTGGTACTTCTTCAACTGTGAGACATGAAACACATCGTGCAGTCTACTCAAGTTTGGGGGTAAGGCTATTCGATATGCTACTGGCCCAATTCTTGCCAATATTTCAAATGGACCAATGTAACGTGGGCTAAGCTTTTTCCTTTTGATTGCCCTACCGATTCCGGTAACAGGAGATACCTTCAAAAATACATGATCTCCCACTTCAAACTCTAGAGATCTTCTCCTTTTATCAGCATAGCTTTTCTGTCTGCTTTGCGCTGTTAGGAGCCTCTTTTTGATAGTCCTGATTTGCTCTGTGGTTTGATCTACCAGATCCGGCCCATATAGTCTTCGTTCATTCAATTCTGTCCAGCATAGGGGCGATTGACACTTCCTACCGTACAATGCTTCATAAGGAGCCATTTGTATACTCGCATGATAGCTATTATTGTAAGCGAATTCAGCGAGTGGAAGAAAATGATCC
Source organism: Albizia julibrissin (assembly GCA_037074505.1). Classification (NCBI taxonomy): domain Eukaryota; kingdom Viridiplantae; phylum Streptophyta; class Magnoliopsida; order Fabales; family Fabaceae; genus Albizia; species Albizia julibrissin. Next base: position 16,239,133 of record CM073484.1, read on the forward strand.
CAACTTCCCTTGAAATCCAATACACATGCTCTTAACATATCTTCCAGCGTCTGTATGGTTCTTTCTGACTGTCCATCCGTCTGTGGATGATAGGCCGTACTGAATTTCAGCTTCGTACCTAGAGCTTCATGTAGAGCTTTCCAGAATCTTGATGTAAATCTGGGATCTCGATCGGAGATAATGCTCTTTGGTGTACCATGAAGTTTGATTATCTCTCGTATATATATTTCTGCTAACTTCTCTGGGGAATATCTAGCATTAATGGGTATGAAATGTGCCGTCTTGGTGAAACGGTCGACAATTACCCAAATGGCATCATAGTTTCTAATTTTGGGTAAACCCATCACTAGATCCATGGTGACACTTTCCCACTTCCATTCTGGAATTTTTGGACTCTGTAGAAGTCCTGGTGGTCTCTGATGTTCAATCTTCACCTTCTGACAAGTGAGACATCGGGACACATACTTGGTCACATCGCTTTTTAGCCCTGGCCACCAGTACATGGATTTCAAATTGTGATACATCTTAATCATTCCTGGGTGAAGGGTGTAACGACTCTTGTGTGCCTCATCCAGGATTTTCCGCCTCAAATCAGCCTTTGGTGGTACATATATTCGCTGTTTGTATCTGATCAATCCACTTGGCGAAAGATCATAATCCTGGGTTTCACCTTTTTCAATCATCCCTCGGATTAACTGGGCTCGTTCATCTTGCATTTGAGCTTCTTCAATTTCTGCTCTCAGATTGCTTTCTTCCTGACTAACACTAAAATTAGCTAGGAGTACTTCATTCGGTTTGTATGCATTGAGGAATACTTGATTTGTCAAGTTTAGATCTCTGAATTCCTCTAACAATTTCTGTTCTCGGACCATCATGACTGCTACTTGCACCGCTTTTCTACTCAAGGCATCAGCAACAACATTTGCCTTTCCTGGATGATATTTAATCTCTAGATTATAATCTTTTAACAACTCCATCCAGCGACGTTGTCTCATATTCAATTCTTTTTGATCATGTAGATACTTGAGGCTCTTGTGGTCACAGTACAACTCTACAGTACTACCATACAGGTAGTGTCGCCATATTTTCAATGCAAACACGATTGCCGCAAGCTCCAAATCATGAGTGGGATAGTTCTTCTCGTGAGGCTTCAGCTGTCGAGAGGCATACGCCACTACTCTGCCCTGCTGCATAAGGACACATCCCAATCCCTGCTTACTAGCATCACTGTAAACCACATATGGCTCACTGGGATCTGGAATAATCAGTACTGGTGCGGATGTCAACCTCTCCTTCAGCTCCGTGAAGCTCCTCTCACATTTGTCATCCCACACATATGTTTGATTCTTTCTCGTGAGCTTTGTCAACGGCATGGCGATCCTGGAGAAATTTTGAATAAATCTCCGGTAATAACCAGCAAGACCCAGAAAACTGCGTATCTCTGTTACAGTTTCTGGCCTCTTCCAGTTTAGTACTGCCTCCACCTTACTAGGATCCACAGAGACTCCTTGTGAAATTACATGGCCCAGAAATTTAACTTCTGAAAGCCAGAATTCACATTTACTCAGTTTGGCAAAGAGTTGCTTTTCTCTGAGAATTCTCAGCACTATTCTCAAATGCTCTTCATGTTCCTCTTTACTCTTAGAGTATATTAAGATGTCGTCAATGAAGACTACTACGAACTGATCCAGATATTGACGAAAAATTCGATTCATGTAATCCATAAACACAGCAGGTGCATTGGTCAGTCCGAAAGGCATCACCAAGAACTCATAGTGTCCATATCTGGTTCTAAAAGCTGTCTTCGATACATCCTCAGCTTTTACTCGCAGCTGATGGTAGCCCGATCTCAGATCAATCTTTGAGAATACGCTAGAACCAGATAGTTGATCGAGAAGATCATCAATCCTGGGGAGTGGATATTTGTTCTTGACGGTCACCTTATTCAGCTCTCGATAATCAATACATAAACGTAGGCTCCCGTCCTTCTTCTTAACAAACAATACTGGAGCTCCCCATGGTGAAACACTGGGTCGTATAAATCCTTTCTCTAGTAATTCTTCAATTTGCTTCTTCAATTCTGCCATTTCATTTGGTGCCATTCGGTAAGGAGCTTTGGAAATAGATCCGGTACCCGGCATAATCTCAATGGCGAACTCAACTTCCCTTTCTGGAGGTAATCCACTAATGTCTTCTGGAAATACCTCAGGAAATTCATTCACTACAGGTATACACTCAATCATTACATCTGATTCTGCCTGAACTGAGAATAATATAAGATACCCCTGACACCCTTTTCTCAGGCACTTCTCAGCTTCAGCTACGGAGAGAAAATTCAGGTTAATGCTAGCATCGTTGCCTTTATGTGGTTCAAGATATTCAATTCTCTTGTTACCACAATCCAGCAACACATTGTTCGCCGTTAGCCAGTCAATGCCTAGAATAACTTCCAGTTTGTGGAGTGGTAGATAGATCAAATCTATCACTGACTCCCGCCCAGCTACATTTATAATACAATTCAAACAAGCATCTGAAGTAATAGCTCTAGCACCCATCGGTGTAGATACAACCAGATCATACGGTAATTTATGCACATTTAGCCCTAACTCTTTAGCACACTCAGAGGAAATAAATGAATGACTAGCACCAGAATCAAATAAGGCTTGTAATGTGGTACCATTAAGAAGGATTGTACCTTGGATCATCTCTGGAGATTTTTGGGCCTCCTCGTGGGTCATTGCAAATACTCTCCCTTGAGTCTTGGGCCTGGGCTCTACTGTCCGCTGTTTACATTCACTAGCAAAGTGACCCGGTTGATGACAGATGTAACAGATTATCTGTCTATTACACGTTCTGCCAGGATGCACCTTACCACATCGAGAACATGTTGGAGCTGTAAAGGACCCCTGATTTCCACGGTTATCTGGCTTGTAAGGTCTCTTATCATTTCCCTTGAATGATGATCCCTGACCCTTCCGTTTCTGAGGAAAACTTCCCCGACTAGGCCCACTGTGGTTGCTGGTATTCTTAGCTAGATTTCGATCTCGCAGGTTGTACTCCGTGATCCGGCATTCTTCTACTGCTTTGTTAAAATTTTCGAATTGTCGGGCAGCTAACCGATCTTTCAGGTAACGCTTCAATCCTCTGATCAGTAGATCTGAACTCCACTGCTCACCTTCTTTGTTTCGCATGTAAGAGGAGTAACGGGACAAGCGAGTGAATCGAGAGAGATATTCATCGAAGGTCTCATCTTCACCCTGTCGGATAGATAAGAACTCTGTCTCTTTTTCGATTCTCACAGATCTGGGGAAGTACTTTTCATTAAACTTCTCCTGGAATAGCTCCCAAGTCACAGGAATATTCTGGGTTCGCAACATCATAGCTATATTCCTCCACCATTGGTCTGCATCCCCCTCTAGTTTGTACACCGCTAGTCGTGCCTTTATCTCAGAAGAACACTCCAATATTTCAAAAATTTTCTCCAGCCTGATTATCCAGTTTTCAGCTTCTTGAGGATCAAATTTCCCGTTGAATAATGAGGATTGGTGTTTAGCAAACTCTGTAACCCAATACTGTATGTTTCGTTCCTCACGGACTGGTCCCCCATGAGATTCTTGATTCGGTGTTATTGGTGGTTGTGACTCCTTAGGTTGGGTCGATTCTTCCTCATTCTCTGTTTCCTCTTGAATTGTTTCATTATTTACTGAATGCCCCCTATCTTCATTCTGCTTAGCTTTTACTTCCTGGAGTTCTTCCCTAAGTTCTTGTATCATGGCTCGCTGTTCAGTAAGCATGCCAAGCATTTGTTGCATAAGATCAGGTCTAGCATTTGGTTCCATATTATCATTTTCGTCTCTACCTCTACCTCGGCCTCTGCCGCGGCCTCTTCCGTTGGCTCTACCACCTCTTATAATTGCCATCTTTATATTTCACTATATTAAAATGAGGAAAAGGTAAATTTCATATAGTCATATATCAGCATACTATTCTGATAATGCCAGAACCTTATGCTCTGATACCAAAAATGTAATACCTTATTTTCTAAAGCCTTTAGATTAGTTTAAATATATAATGGTTTTAAATTTGAGACCAAAATAATTTAAAGTCCCAATTTAAGAATAGTTTAATCTTATATTTGTATAGGATTTTCAAAAAAATTTTAAAATAAATATGTATGGTCTAAATTTTAATTTGTAAATTTATTATCTTTATCTGTTTCAAAATCATTTATTTAAAATACAGATCATTTTCTATCCATAGCTCGCGTCGTGATGGTTAACTTATTGGTTTCTGGATACCAATACGTTATCGAAAGTCTAGCGTACGGATTACAACTTATACAGTCTGCGTCGCGAGTACCAGTACTACTATCGCTACTACTACTACTACTTATAAATATTTTACAGTCATCCAAAATAAAATGATAACCAAACAGTCCATAATTTATTTGTCTCTTCTTCGTCCGTCTATATTACCTTCTTGCCCTTAGAGCTGGACGCCTTTGCTGTATATTATTTGTTGAAAAAGGGGTGAGATTCAAAAGAATCTCAGTAGTACACAGATCACTCATATAATATGCAAATACTAAGCATGTAAAACAAATCATCAAACAGCACAACTTACAGAAATGCAGCACATAAAAGGGCCTAACCGGTCCCTTATCACAGACTCACAGCGCTTGAGATTCACAATCTGGCTGCCCAGGGCCACCGCCCCATACAAGGTACAGTCACGGGCTTTCTGTCTCAAGCCTACCTGGCTCAAAACGCCCCCGGGTAACTCCCGGTGTAACTTGTACTTACGGGTCTTACCGCCTATGGACTATCTGTCCCACACATATACACATGATATGGTACACATACATGGCATCACATATGATATAAGAGATAAGGTACTACCTGACAGTCTTTCCAAATTTGGTTCCTGTTCTCAGTCTCTTAGGCGTCCCGGGCAAATGTCAAATCCTATAATTTATAATTTATGGACGGACGAATTATTACTTATTCCAAAATAATTTAAGACACCTTGGTAGATTATCATTATAGCTAATACCTTAAATCCAATAGGTATTTAATGGACTCATACCAACTCTAGTATTTAACTTGACCCTTAGAGTCCTAATTATTTCAAAAATACCCTTACTTTTTTTTCACTATTACTCAATTTTGTCAGAATTTTCAATAATCTTTGAAAATTCATATCTTGGCCTAGAAATATCCAATTAAGGTGGTTCCAAATTCTATGTGTCACTTATGAAGTCTATTTTAATATAAAAATACTTTTAACTACCACCTATCCATGAATAATTCCCAGTTTTAAATTTTTCTCGCACTGCCAGAAAATATTTCCAGTTTCAATAGCTTAACTTCTAAAATTCATAACTAAATATCTAGAACTCCAAATGGTATGGTTCAAAATCCTATATGATTATATTTAAATATATTATCAAGGAAAAATATAACCATTTAGATATTATAGTCACAAAATTTCCATAATTTCGTCAAACCCCATCTGTACCAGAAAACGTTCCAGATTCATCATCTAACTTTAAAAATTCATATCTCACTATTTATAAACCCAAATGATACATATTATATATCAAATTAAAGCTTAAGATGTCTACTTTCCTTCTGGAAACTTTCATAATTTTCGGACTAGGTTTTGTTACCGAAATTTATTTTACAACCAATATGATTTCAGAGAAACTAACCGAACAGCAACTCCTCTTATTTTCTAAAAATTCTAGACTTATATATAATCATCCAAAAATCATAATCTCATGTATTCCCATATAATTTTTCGTGTAGAATTGATTGGAAACCTCAAATTTGACAAATTCTCATTCCTTCATTATGTACTATTTTGCCCAAAACAAAACCTCACAAGACAACAATTCATTATACTAGGTTCTTATGCTTCCCAAATTACCCAAAATAACCTCAAATTAACTAGAAAGAGTTAAGAATATGGGAAGGAAACTCACCTATATTAGGATATTGAGTTGTATGTAGAATTTGTAATCACTTCTTCCTTCCTCTGGTAGCACTGATCCTCTTATGTTTCTCTTGCTCTCTCTATTACTCACTCTCTCTTTTCCTAAATTTTGCTGTTTCCTTTGAATGTGTTGAATGAATTGAAATGGAAAATGAGGAGTGTGGCCGTGTGTGTGTGTATGAGAGAATGAGAGAGAGAGAGTGTGTTTTTTTTTTTAATAATAAAAAAATGTATGTGTGTGCCATGTGTGTAGTGTGTGTGTGTTATTTTAATATTTTGGTGTGTGTGTGCGTGAGACATGAGAGAAGCAAGGAAAAAGAGTGTGTGTTTTGTTTTACTATAATATATATAGGTATATTTTTATCCTATTAATTACACACACTAGGTCTTTATTTTTCCCTTTGTCTAATTTAAGATTCCTTATATTTCATAGGTTTCATAATTTGGCTTACTATCTAACTCCCATAAATTAATCCTTAGCCTTTGAATAAATTTTGGGATGTTACAATGAAACAGAAACCCACCCAAACCCTTCATCCATCTCTATCCATACAGATTCCCATTAGATCTCTCCTCACAACCTTGTCTCCTAGACACGTTTTTAACCGTTGACCATTGGAAAATGGAGTACCTTTTCGGCCATTGAAGAGGCACAAGGCCTCACACTTTCTCTTTAGACTTTCTAGTCTTCCAAATCTTCTCATGAACCGTGAGATCTAAGTCAAGATGTGAACTTCGGCATGAGATTTCTGAAATCCAGTACCAAGACGTGAGCTTTTGCCATACTCGTCCTTCTCTGAGGTAAGCACATCTTCCGTACTCGTCCTTCTCTACTATACTTGTTCTTCTCTGAGGTAAGCACCTCTTCAAATCCACTTATCCAAAACTGTTGAGGCAAGGAGGTTAGGGCTCAACGGCGAAGGCGAGGTGAGTCGGAGAGTCACTTTCCTCTTATTAAGATCCAACTTTTTTGAAAATGAGTTCCCGTGCTTACATTTAGAACCGAAAACTTTCAAGATAGTTTGGTTTTATATTGTGATCATAAAGATTAGTATCTAAATTACACCCGTAGAGCTCAACTTGGTGACAGTATTTATTGAAATATTTTGGGAACGACCCCTGTTTGAAGAGTCTTAGTTTACACTACTGTTAAATGTCGATTATATCCTTATATAAATTATTTACTCTTCCTAAGCCATACCATGTATTATGTATTATTATTTGAACACCACCAAAACACAACATTTAAATTATGAAATAATCGTGATATAAATTTACATCTTCACAACTATTTTCTGCAACTCAGAGTACCTTGGTTACGAAAGTGTCTATTATGTCAAAACTGTCTCAACTTGAAAAATTAAGTAATTAAACTGTTATGTAATAAAGCACATTGCTACTTCGAATTTTGAAATATTAAGAGAATTATGAGAGAGAGAGAAAGAGAGAGTGAGGGGGTGTAAAAATTCTGAAGGAAGCCATTTTCTATATTCGGCTTATAAATCATCCTTAAATTCAAACATTTGAAGTTATGCCCTTTTCGTCTATTATTTTTGTCCTTTTTTTAATTTAATTTTGTGGAGGCCAAGAGATATATTTAAGCTTTATATTTGTTTTGTGGCTGTATAAAACCAATCGTCGTCTACCTTGGATTCATTTTCATTATCTTTTCCTTTTCTTATTGATCTTTAGCTTCCCAGCATAATTTCTTTATTGTTGACTTTGATTAATATTTCTTTAATTTATATACATTGTACATGTGTTATGCTTGTGACATTATTTTGTATTTGATTAATATTGCTTTGTATTACATTAGATGGGAGAAATTGGGACTTGGATTGCGACCAAGCTTGCAGGATGTCTGTGGGACCCAATTTCATGTCATGCCCGTTATTTGTTTTGCTTCAATAAATTTATTGGAGATGTTGAGAAAGCGAAAGGCGAGCTGGAGGTGAAACTAGCAGATGTAAACAAGCTTAAGGAAGAAGCTGATCGAAAAACTGAAGAAATAATGCCATCCGTGGAAAAGTGGTTGGAAGAAGTGAATGCTGTCCTGGAGGAGGTGCAAAAGCAGCAACAAGAGCTTGAAGGAGGAGGAAACAGGTTTTTTAACGTGTCACTCAGATACTCTTTAGCCAAACAAATGGAAGATAAGGCTAACAAGATGAAGGAGCTCAAAAGCAATTCCAGCTTTGAGCTATTTTCCCAATTGACCCAACTTCCTGGCATCACCTACTTCTCTTCCAAAGAGTTTGTGGATTTCAACTCAAGGAAATCAGCTTACATTCGTCTTTTAGAGGCAATTAAAGATGACAAGAACAAGATGGTGGGACTGTACGGTATGGGCGGCTCAGGCAAAACCACCTTGGCAAAGCAAGTAGGTAAGAAAGTGGATGAGCTCAAGCTTTTTGAAAAGGTTGTCATGGCAGTCGTTTCAAAACCCCCAAATATTTTGAACATTCAACAAGAAATAGCAGGGCAAATAGGCTTGCCACTTCAAGAACCAACTCAACTTACTAAAGCACAAAGGCTGTCACAAGGGTTGAAAAATAAGAGGATTCTTATAATCTTGGATGATGTGTGGAGCAAACTAGGCCTTGAGGAAATTGGCATTCCACTACACGAACGTTGTTGTGTCATGTTGACCACTCGCCTTCATGGTGTATGTCTTGATATGGATTGTGAGAGTATAATTAAATTGCCTATCTTAACAGATGAAGATGCATGGGAGTTGTTCAAGGTGCGTGCTAACCCAACCAATGTCTCAAAGAATGAGTTTGATAGCATTGGGAGGAAGATTGTTGATGAGTGTAAAGGTCTGCCTATAGCAATTGTGACAGTTGGAAGCACATTAAAAAGAAGAGGTGTTCGAGTGTGGGAGTCAACACTACGGAAGCTACAACGTCCCCTGCCATTGGATGTTGAAGATGATTTCAAGACCCCTTATGCAAATCTGGAAGTAAGTTATGATAATTTACGGAGCCCACTAGACCAGTCACTCTTCTTATTGTGTTCTATGTTTCCTGAGGATCATGAAATCCATATAGAGGATATAATTCGATTTGCCAAGGGGACTTTGAAGTTTGTGATTGATTACACAATGGAGGATGCAAGGAATGAGATTTTAGTAAGCATTGACAGGTTATTAGATTCTTGTTTATTAATGCATACAAATAAGCAAGCATGTGTGAAAATGCACGACTTTGTTCGAGATGTAGCTTTGTGGATCACAAAGAAGCAACATCAAGCAATTTTGGTCGACAATCATGTAGTTTTGAGGACATTGGTTGCAAATGAAACTTTGAAAGAGACGAAGGCAATATCATTGTGGAACTTGGAAAACAATTTTAAGCTCTCTAATCAATTGTGTTGTTCAACACTTGAGATTCTGCTACTTCATTCAAATGAATGGTTCATTAAAGATCTTGGAGGGATTGAAGCACTCAAAGTCTTGGCCCTTGTAAAATATAGCTTTCGATGGAGAGATTATTATGGGGTACGGATTCAGTGGTCAATACCGCAATCAATTGTGTCATCATTAATGAATCTACACACCTTATGCTTTAGAGGAATTGCATTGGGTGACATCTCTTTTCTATGTCAACTCAAAAGGCTAGAGATTCTTGACTTGCATGGTTCTCAATTTGATGAATTACCTGGTGGAATTGTAGATATGAAAAAGTTGAAGCTTTTGGATGTTTTTGGGTGTCAAATTAAGAAAAATCCATTAGAAGTTATTCAAAAATGTGAGGAACTTGAAGAACTATACTTTTATGATAATAAATCTGCCATCTCAGAAAATTTTTCTCTTTCAGGATTGAAGAGGTATGTTATCTGTGATTCCGCATCCAAAATTATTAATCATTATGATTTTTCTTTTGGAGATTTAGATAGTTGCGAGGAAGCATTGAGAGCTTTAAGTATACAAGGCTTCAAAGTCTCTGATTTGAATCCATCAATGAAAGATCTCATTCTTAAAGCGAACTCTCTTGGGCTAGAGAATTGTATGTGGGATCATAAAGATATAAATGTTAAGATAAAGCTCTTATTCGCTTTAAATTGTCCAGAGAAAAAATTTATAGTTGAAAACCTTGGTACCGAAGTTCTACAAACTGGACAGGTGTTCCCCGACCTGATTACTTTAAAATTGAGAGAAATGAATAGTCTTGAACAAGTGTTCCAAGATTCATCTGTCATATGTTCTCTCCCAAGGTTACAAGAACTAGACATAGAGGACTGCCCCAAGTTGACAACTATATTCCCCCATGCCACTGTTACAAGCCTAGCAAAACTGAGAGAAGTTCATATACTTTGTTGCAACAAAATGAAATGGCTATTCTCTTATTCTTTGGCTGCTCATTGTCCTTCACTAGAGAAATTGCAAATACGATATTGTTTTGAACTTGAGAGGCTCTTCCATGAAGAAGTTGCGAATGGGGATCGTCTATTGCACCAAAGGGAGTCCCATAATGATTTGCTTAATTATCCATACGTAAGTGCCATCCTCAAAATCCCTCTTGAATAATTGCATATTTAAAATAATAATCCTTGTTGATGCACTTGCTAAAAAATTTCCTTTGATTTAATTTTCAACCAATGCAATTTTATTAGTTGTAAACTAAGAGCCCGTTTGGTTCAACCACATTGCATGCATGCAATGATAATCATGATTGCATTACCATGAGAAGAGTGTTTGGTTGCTCTTTAGCATGGTAATAGGGTTTACCATGGTAATAATGATTACCAAAAAATTGGTAATCCTCATTCATACCTCCCCCCCTATGAATCCTCATTACCATCTCATTGCATAGTTAGAAAAGTCTAATTTACCCTTTAGTTTTATTTCTCTTTATTTTACTTATATATTTTCACTTAGCCACATCGCCACAACCGCCACCTGCTGCCACCACCACCACCTCCTCCATCACCGCCGATGCCATCTGCCGCCACCTCCTCCTTTACTACTACAGCCACCTGCCGCCGCCACCTCCTCCTCTGTCGTTGGCGCCACCGCCATCACCTCCTCCTCTACCGCTGCTGCCACCCAGCACCGCAACTACTACTACCTCCTCCTCCTCCACCGCCGCCCGACCCCGCCACCACTACCTCCTCCTCCCCCCCTTGCCAACACCACCCGCCGCCACTACCTCCTCCTTTTCTGCCGCCACCTGCTACCGTCGCTACTACCTCCTCCTTCTCCGTTCCCGCCACCAGCTACCGTCGCCACTACCTCCTTCTTCTCCGTTCCTGCCATCATAACCTCCTCCGCTGCCGCTGCAACCACCGCCACCGCTACCACCTCCTCCTCCTCTGCCGCTGCCACCACCCGGCATCGCCGCTACTACCTCCTCCTGCTCCGTCGCCGCCAGGCCCCGCCGCCATTACCTCCTCCCTCGCCGACACCCGCCGCTGCCACTACCTCTTCCTTCTCCGCCGCCACCGTCGCCACTACCTCCTCCTTCTCCATTCCCACTACTACTACCTCCTCCTTCGCCGTTGCCACTACCTCCTCCTCGTCCTCTTCTGCCGCCGTCACCACCACTAACTCCTCCTCTGCCTCCGCCGCTCCTCCTCCTCCTCTGCCACCGCTGCCGCCACTACCTCCTCCTCCTCCTCCACCTGTCTCTTAACTTTCTTTTTACAAAGATTATAGTAAGGGTAAAATAGACTTTGTGTAATATATTAATTTTAAATAATTGTTAAAATAATAACTCATTGCACCTTACTTAAAAATCAAACCAAACACTAGCCCTGTAATTAATATTGCATTGCATTATCATTGCATCGCATTGCACTGCACTGCAGGGTGTAATGGGATCGAACCAAACGGGCCCTAAATTTGTTTCTTTTTTGGCTACTTAATTTCATATCCATTTAACAAATTATTATGTGAAATTAATACTTTATCTCTCTACTTGTTTGAACTCTTTTTCAAATAGATAGTTAAGTGCGTTGTAATTTCTAGCACCATCTATATCTTGCGGGAACTACTTACAGAGGTTAGTATAAATTCGTGCAGTTGTCAAGAACTTCACATATTTTTAGGACATTTTGTTTTTGCTGTTGTGCACTCTGCCTATTTTAATTAAAACTTGTAGTTTTTACTTTTAAATTCTATTTGAAAAATTCGTGCTAATTACCAAATAATATATGTTATTTAGTACGTAAGGTTAAAAAGAATACTCATTTTTCTTAATTCATGGTTTTGTAACTATAATATATAACCGTGTTTTTATCATGAAGTTTCGAAGTTTTATATCTACCCTATACCAACTATATACTATTGAACTACTTGAGTTTTCCTTGTTTATTTTGATGTAACAAAATACTATTGCTTTTTGAGCTTTGAATCTTTCTTATTGATTTTTTTTGTCAAGTAATTTCTTTTACTTTTTCCAAATGCAACACTTTATTTATTTTTTTATTTCGTATTTTGGTAAAGATGTGACTTGCTGAGCTCTTTTATTCATTTTAATTTTTTGTCAAATAATTAATTTCATAATTTGCATTATCGATTTTGGCGCCAGGTATTTTTTTTAAGAAAGTACTTAATTATTCAGGAATATTGTTTCATTTCAAAAAATTGCGTTTGTCATTAAATATATATATATATATATATATATATTTTAAAAAGGTTATCTATTGTGGATCCATTTCTTTATCATCCATTTATCTCTACTTACCCTTCATTGATTCTGTAAATGGGAGTGGAGGAAAACATTTTTTGGGTTGGTGGATTTTTAAAAGTTGAAGAGGCTGGGTTATAAATACAATTTTTTATAGAGAGATGTAAAATAAAAGAGTGAAAAAATTAATTAAAATTTTTTAATCACACTTCTCTAATTTTTTAAAAATCTAACTCATAAAAATTATTCTTCTCCTCTCCTACCCCTCCTCTTCAAATCTTTCATACCTACAAAAGCATAAAGGCTCATGACACTTAATATATTTACGCCATAGATTGAATGAAGGAGTCTCGATTAAAGAAGTGGATGGAAATGAATGATAAAGAAAGAGAGTCACATTAATCAATATTAAACTAATTGAGTTTAATCCTTGATGTGATAAGAGTAAGAGACAATTGCTGTTACGTTGTAATGTGTGCATTTCATAATTATAATTTGAATACATGTATGTATGTATGTTCAGGGGAATGAGGCTGAGAGTGCATTTAATGTGCAAGTGAGAAGAACAGAAGAAGGTGAAGATTTTGTTGAAGCACAAGAAGAACAACCTTTGAAGCTGATTTCAGAGTTGTGTTCTTTACGGTTAGATAGTCTAGCAGCATTGGAATATATTTGGAAGGGCCCCACACAAAGTGTGAGCCTCCATAGACTTGAAGAGGTTATATTGATTAGGTGCTCAAAGTTGAGGAATATCTTCACTTTTGCTATTGTTACAAGCCTTCCAGAGTTGAGGAAACTATCTGTACGTGAATGTAAGGAATGGGAGGGAATAATCTGCGAAGAATCAGTTAAATACCTTTCTTCTTCTTCTTCTTCTAATGTTTGCTTCCCCAAACTTAAGAATATTGTGGTAATGGATTGCAACAAAGTGAAAAGGTTGTTCTCATATTCTCTGGCTTCTCACTGTCCTTCACTAGAGGACCTTTTCATAAAGGATTGCTCTGAACTTGAGAGTCTTGTTGATGAAGAAGCATCACATGAGGACATGCGACTACTGCTATTAAGAGAGATTTTTGGAGGGAGATTTGAGCACAAGCTAGAGTCCCTTCATAATAAACAGCAATGTTCACCACATGTAAGTATTACTTCACTATTTCTCTTTTTATTTTTATCTTTTTCTTTCCAGCACTTCATTATTTCTCTTTTCTTTAAAGGTTTCATTAATATATAAAATTTCAAAGGTTTTTTTTAATTAACGCTGCATACACTACAATGATTCAAATACTTTTTTAGATTTTCTCTTCTTTAAATATAAAAAATTATTATCCTTAACCTGTATTTGTTTTTCTTTTTTTATGATTGAGATTGATAAACTTCTTTTGAATTGTTTCTCAAATAATTACTTTTAAACTTTTACTTTTTCAAACGCAACATTGACTACTTTTTATTTGATGTTTTGGTCAAGGAAATGACCTTCTGTCATTGTTTTTGGCAATAATTTGTTGTGGAAAGTACTTGTTCAAGATTGTTTTATTTAGAATGAACCAATGTGGATGCATTATATATAAATTACAAAAAACTTCTGTGAAACATTTTCTCCTTTTCTTTGGATGTGAAAATCTCTTCCTCTATTTTTTATTTGGGCCGGAAGTGAAAATCTCTTTTTCGCAGCTCTTGTTAAGAATTTGTAGGTTTATATGTCAATTTTTCGTCAAATTCGTATATTCATCATGAAATATATAGTATGCATGCTTCTTGTTTAGGAAATTGACATGCATATATATAATCATTAATAGGCAACAATGAATGTTTGCGATGAAATTAATATTCTAATTTAATGACATATAGTTATAAATTTATAGTAGCAGAGATTGAATAATCTTTTCACAAAAATATATAATATGTGCTGGCTACACATTTTTCCTCACATTCTTGCCAATAATGAAGTTGTTATTCCAATTTAAGAAATATGTGAAACTGATTGGGTTTAATTTGTAATGAGTGTAATAAACGTCAAGTTGTCATTATTTGTCCATTTCATGGATTGAATTTACAAGTTGCCATTAAGATTTTTTTCTGTAATAAAATTGACATGTTTACTTAGAAAGTTGATTTGGAATATTTGTGTTTCTAATCAAATAATATTATTAGTAACAAAAATAGATCCACAGAAAAGGCAACAATAATTTCAATTTTTAATGTTATGCATTTAAAAAATAGTTATTATGGAAGGAAATCCAAAATTATTTGAAACATTAGCTGTTTCCCCCTCCCCACTACTGAACGGATTCCTCCTTGTACATAAAGTTTGGATACAAAATAATTTATTGTCATTGTTTTAGGCTCTTGGAAACTATTTTAATTATCCAAGACTGTTTTAGTTGAAATAAATCAATTTGAATGTATATCCATAAATTATGTGTGTCTACACTCTACATACATACATTTGGCATTGTACGGATATATATGTATATTTATAAAAAAGGTCTAACTTCATGAAATTCATCTTGTTGACATTATGTTATTACCATTGAAAAAATATGTGAAATTAATGGACTTTGATTTGTAATTTTATGTTGTGATTCATGGATATGTTGTCCATTTCTTGCATTGTCTTCTAATCATTGAATATATTTACTTTACAGAAATACAAGAATGAGAGAGTAAAGGTAGTGAATTTAGAATTGATTTCAATAACATTACTTGGTCTGCCAGAATTGGAATATATTTCGAACGGTCGCGCACAAAGTGTGAGCCTCCATAGACTTGAAAGTGTTAGACTGGAGTGTTGCCCAAAGTTGAGGAATATCTTCACTTGTGCTATTGTTACAAGCCTTCCAGAGTTAAGGAAACTACAAGTATGGAATTGTGAGGAATGGGAGGGAATATTTTGTGAAGAATCAGTTAAATACCTTTCTTCTCCTTCTAATGTTTGCTTCCCCAAACTTCAGAATATTGACATAAGGGAATGCAACAAAGTGAAATGGTTATCATCATATTCTCTGGCTTCTCATTGTCCTTCACTAGAGCAGCTGAACATAAGGGATTGCTCTGAACTTGAGAGTCTTGTTGACGAAGAAGCATCACATGAGGACATGCCACGACTGCTTCTTAATGTGAAGAGGTTAACTCTAGCACTGTTGCCAAAATTAAGAGAGATTTTTGGAGGGAGATTTGAGCATAAGCTAGAGTCCCTTCATAATAATAAACAGGAATGTGCACCACACGTAAGTATTACTTCACTATTTCTCTTTTCTTTAAAGGTTTCATTAGTATATAAAATTTCAGTGGTTTTTTTTATTAACGCTGCATAGACTATAATGATTCAAATGCTTTTTTAGATCTTCTCTTCTTTAACTATAAAAAAAGTTATTATCCTTAACCTGTATTTGTTTGTTTTTTTCTTTTTAAATGATTGAGGTTGATAAACGTCTTTTTAATTGTTTCTCAAATAATTACTTTTACGTTTTCAAACGCAACATACATTGTCTACTTTCACCTTCTGTCATTGTTTTTGTTGGCAATAATTTGTTGTGAAAAGTACTTTTTCAAGATTGTTTTATTTAGAATGAACCAATCAATGTGGATGCATTATATATAAATTACAAATAATTTCAGTGAAATATTTTCTCCTTTTCTTTGGATGTGAAAATCTCTTCCTCTATTTTTTATTTGGGCCGGAAGTGAAAATCTCTTTTTCACAGCGCCTATTTCGTTATTGTTAAGAATTTGTAGGTTTATATGTCAATTTTCGTCAAGTAGCTCGTATTTTCATCATGAAAGATATAGTATGCATGCTTCTTGTTTAGGAAATTGACACGCATATATATAATCATTAACACGTATATTATATTTTCGATGAAATTAATATCCTAATTTAATGACATATAGTTATAAATTTATAATAGCAGAGATTAAATAATCTTTCATAAAAAAATATATAATATATGCTCGCTACACATTTTTCCTCACATTATTACTGATAATGAAGTTGTTACTACAATTTAAGAAATGTTAAACTGATTGGATTTAATATATAATGGCGTAATGAGCGTCAAGTTGTCATTATTTGTCCATTTCATGGATTGAATTTACAAGTTTCTGTTAAGACAATTTTTAAAAAGAATTTCTCTCTCATTTACTCTACCTCTTTTTTCCGTTACAAAATTGACACGTTTACTGTGAAAGTTTGTTTGGAATGTTCGCGTTTCCAATCAAATGATATTATTAGTAACAAAAATAGATCCACAGAAAAGGCAATAATTATTTTAATTTTTAATGTTATGCATTTAAAAAGTAGTTATTATGAAAGGAAATCCAAAATTATTTGAAATATTACTAGTTTCCCCCTTCCCCGCTACTGAACGGATGCCACCTTGTACATAAAAGTTGGACACAAAATAATTTATTGTAATTGTTTTTTGGCTTTTTATTGTGGAAACTACTTTAATTATCCAAGACTGTTTTAGTTTAATTATCCAAGACTGTTTTAGTTGAAATAAATCAATGTGAATGCATATCCATAAATTATGTGTCTACATACATACATTTGGCATTGTATATATATAAAGAAGGTCAAACTTTATATGAAATTCATCTTGTTGACATTATGTTACTACAATTTAAAAATATGCGAAATTAATGGAGTTTAATTGGTAATTTTGTACTAGGATTCATACATATGTTGTCCATTTCTTGCATTGTCTTCTAATCATTGATTAAGTTTACTTTACAGAAACACAAAAATGAGAGAGTGAAGGTAGTGGATTTAGAATTGATTTCTATGGATTTAAAAGGTTTGCCAGAATGCGAATATATTTGGAATGGCCCCACACAAATTGTGAGTTTCTATAGACTTGAAGATGTTACATTGAAGGATTGCTGTAGATTAAAAAATATCTTCACTCTCGCTATTGTTACAAGCCTTCCAGAGTTGAGGAAACTATATGTAGATGAATGTGAGGAATGGGAGGGAATATTTTGTGAAGAATCACTTAAAAACCTTTCTTCTTCCACTGTCTGCTTCCCCAAACTTGAGATCATTCGTATATTTGATTGCCCCAAAGTGAGAAGGCTGTTTTCATATTCTCTAGCATCTCATTGTCCTTCACTAGAGGAATTAAGTATATGGGATTGCTCTCAATTTGAGGGGGTTGTTCAAGCTTATGAAGGTGAAGTTGCTGATCATCATGAAAAGCCGTTTCCTAAACTGAATGACCTGGATCTCAGGAGGTTGCCAAAGTTGAGAGAGATTTACCTAGGTTATGAATTCAATCTCCTTTCTGGTACTATACATATACAAGATTGTACAAACATATAGAACATCCCATTACAAGACTAGACATCATCTTGATCTGGTACGTAGTTACGCTTGTATCATCCTTATAAATAGTTTTAAAATGTGTAAAATAAATTTATTTTGTCTATAGGTACTATTTTGATGTGATAGTTAAGCTGTAATCAACTGTTGTGTTTTTTTTCAGACTGGGAAATCAGATAGAGAAGTTAAAATTAAGAAGGCCATGATGAGCTTTGGATCTTATAAGGATTTCATCTGCAGTTGTGTTTTACCAAGTAGTCTTTGGTGTGTGAAGCTGTGTTGGATTTATGTCACTGTGTTTAAGATTTTACAAAAGATATAATATTTATATAATGTTGCTAGCGTAGACTTCTTATTTCATCTGCAACACTTTGTATTGGATTTCAATTTATCATGTGATTTCTTATACTGTCCTTTATTTCATTGACACAATTATAAAGTTTTTGGTTATTTAATTAAAAAATACATTCAGCGTTCCATATTCACTATTATCAGGAAAAACATGGGAAAAAGGAAATATTTCTGAAGAGAAAAAAAAAACTAGTATTGGGAAATGGTATATAAACAATATAAAAATAAATTATTATTTTATATCAGAACTATTCTTTCATCGAACTTATAATTAAGTGGGGCATAATTAAAAAATCAATAGACTATTAATAATAATCTGTACTTGGGTGAAAGAGGCAAATATTCGTGGCACATTTAAAAACTATTAGATTTAATTTTCTACAAGCAAAATAATTTGTGCCCAACCAAATCAAAATTTCAGGGTTACAAGATGCATACCAAAAACGAAATGGAATGCAAAAATATCAAATACAACAGCATGTTATTGTTTTGTAATATACAACAGCCTCTATGGAATTAATACAAAGACAGAATATCAAATTAATGAAGCAAAATACAAAGACATAACTGTTTATTATAAATGTGGGAAGTTTGTTTTCTCTTCCTCCACCTATTCAGCTTCGAAACGTGACATAATATACAAGATTCAAACCCTCTAAATAATTTTCTTGGAAAAAAAAAACAAAACCAGCTCTTTAATAAAGATACTGTGAATTACTCTCTATATCATGAGAATTAGAACAGCATGTTATTGTTTTGTAATATACAACAACCTCTATGGAATTAATACCAACAAAGAATGTCAAATTAATGAAGCAAAGTACAAAGACATAACTGTTTATTATATATGTGAGAAGTTTGTTTTCCTCTTTCTCAACCCAATCAGCTTCCTAACATGACAGCCCAATATACACATTCAGGACTGCAATAGAAAAAAGAGTGTAGATAATATACAAGATTCAAACCCTCCAAATAATTTTTTTTATTTAAAGAAAATCAACTCTTCAATAAAGGATACTGTGATGTACTCTATATATTACGAGAATTAGAAATCTCTCATAATACACAAGTTCTCCTATAGACATGGTACGGAACACATATCTAGAGACACCAATTGGCAAAATCCTACTATAAACAAGCAACAGAATACACATCTAGAGACACCAATTGGTAAGCTATTAGGCGCACGGGTGACATTATATTAAAAATATTGCAAACTAACACTACTATAAAAGAGGTTTTTAGTGGCGCACCTCTGATTATACTTCTTTAATAAACGTCGTAGATAATTGTTATATTTTTTTTTAAAAAAAGAAAATTAGAATCTACGGCGCTTCATATTATAAGCGTCGTAGCTTACTGATAGGCTTATATGGCCCTTTCTTAAAAAAAATATCATACAAGATATTTTTTTTAAAAAAAATGAAAATTAAATACCAACTATGACGTTTTTTAGTAAAGCGTCACAGCTAGTATAAGCCTTGCATAAATATGAAGCACATTAAATACTATATATATCTTAGTGTGAGTGTGTGTGGATTCATTGATAATTAACTTAATAGTGTAACTACACACACATATCTAAAGTACTAGTAGCAGTAGCAGGAATGATCTGAAAAAAAAAAAATTATCAACAACAAAAAATCTTTTAAAACCTAGAAAGTGCTGACTTAGGTCAAGCCACCTTGCATGACGCTTGCAAAGCGTCATGGAAGGTGCAATTTTTTTTTAAAAAATACCTCTCCCGTATTTTATTTTCTTAAAAAAATAAAGGGCTAACATGTTAATTATCTAAAATGTAATAACTAAAATGTCGTGTTCAAAAAAAAAAAATCTAAAATGTCTCAATAAGATGTGAGTAGTATCGACATGTTAATTATATTTATATCTTATTATTCTTTAAATTCATTTATTACTCACAACACGCACACACACATATAGTATATAGAGATATGTTAGTGTAAGTGTGTGTGGATTTATTGATAATTAACTTAATAGCATAACTACACACACACATCTAAAGTACCAGTAGCAGTAGCAGGAATAATCTACAAAAAAAAGTTATTGGCAAAAAAAAAATCTTTGTGACCTTAACCGGCGCTTTAATATAAAGCGTCGGCCAAGGTGCAAAAAAAAGTTATCGGCAAAAAGAAATCTTTATGACCTTAGTTGGTGCTTTCTTTGAAAGCGTCGGCTAAGGTTCTTCATTTTTTTTTAATTTTTTTAATGCATTTTTTAAAACAATCGAACATATTTTTTTTAATGGTTCATCTCTTTAAAATCTAAGGTGCCTTTTCATTTTTTTTAAAAAAATTGGTCTTTTCCCCTACTTGCAGTTATGCATTGCTTTTTTTTTTTTTAAAGTATGGCCTTGTATGGCGCTTGCAAACATACAAGGCATTATAATTTCATTTGGAGATGTGGGAGAGCCATTTTTTGATTTTTTTTCATCTTTTCCTGCGCCTTCCATCTTCTTATTTCATAAAGCTCTCATTTGGTCCCTTCTGTTGGTCCACCATCTTTCTTTATCGATTGTCTCCATTTTATTTGATGGTGGCAAGCAGAAGCTTCCTTGGTCTCCCGCTTTTTGTTTATTCTTATCTCCTCTTCTGCACATTTCTTCAACATTTGGTCGCCACTTCTATTGCAGTTCAAAGTTTCCTGTCCCACGTGTTGTTTTCTACTTGTGTCTCCTCCTACAGAAGTATCCTTTCCTGTAAGTGGATTTTTCCCCTAACATTTAGTCCACATTTTTTTACTTAAAATTTGTCCTGAATCTGAATCTTTTGTGTAAAATGTGTATGACTCAAGTTTGAGCAACTTAAATGCTAGATTTCTTGTGAATGATATTTAATAACATGTTGGAGTTCTTGATTAAATGGTTAAATGATTTGAAGAAACAATAAAAAAAAAGATAAGATATGAGCATATGAGGAAGGAAAAGGTAAAGGGAAGGAAAATGAAATCGTTCTAGTGACGATAGAATGATATAGAGCCATGGAAAGTGAGAAAAACCTTAAGATGTGAGTAGATTATAAGAATATGTGATTTAGAGAGAGAGAGAGAGAGCATACTAACTTCACTGCAACAACCATTGAGAGAGAGCGAAGAGAGAATGTTGATATTGAAGTAAACAGAGAAATTAATGTTAATGATATGATACATACAATTGCTTTTAGTTGGAAGTACTGATTTTATGAACTAATTATATATTATTTAATTCTGATTTGGTTTTCTTTTTTATTGTTTATTATATTGTAAACTACTGTGAATTTAAATTGGCATGAGTTCAGAAAAAATATACAATTACGAAAAAAAAAATTACCACTTGACCTCCTACAGTACTTCCAGTGGAAGTGCTGTAGGAGGTTATATATACCTCTTACGACGCTTCTACTAGAAGCATGTAAGAGGTCTATAACCTCCTACGATGCTTCTTTGGGGAAGTGTCATAAGAAGTCCATATGTCTTATGACGCTTTTCCAAAAAAACGTCGTAGGAGGTATATTTAAAACAAAAAATAAAATAAAAAGCATAGGCACTTTTAGAAATTTAAGAAGCATCGTAAGTTGCTTTTATGATACTGAAAGTTGTGACGCTTTGCAAACACCATAATATTTATAAAAATAAGCGTCATTTATAATATTTTTTGTGGTAGTGTAAATTGCAATATATAGACAATAAACTTGCAAAAAATAGGCTTTGCACCGACCTTCTCATTTCAGGACCAAGAGGAAATACATTATGGCCTTTGAACAATGCAGTAATAGCATATGACTCTATAGTCTTTCAAATAAACCAACACTAACCTACTGGTTCAAAATTCAGATAATCAAACTGTTATCATACGACAACATCCTTATATTTGAGATTTAGATAATATAGTATGATAGGATCAACATCTAGTATATCAAACAACTCTAAAGATTCTTTCATGAATCAATTGATCTTTTTCTTTATCTCTCATAACCAAGCAATTTATAGGAAGAAAAGAAGAAATATTTTGAAACATTTGTGATTCAATTATTAACAAAAGTAAATAGTTAAGCAACTTACTTTAAAGTTGAACAGTGCCGTTTCATAATGACTT
This sequence comes from Albizia julibrissin, assembly GCA_037074505.1. Classification (NCBI taxonomy): domain Eukaryota; kingdom Viridiplantae; phylum Streptophyta; class Magnoliopsida; order Fabales; family Fabaceae; genus Albizia; species Albizia julibrissin. The sequence continues at coordinate 16,261,514 of CM073484.1, forward strand.
CATAAATCAGGTGCTCTCTTGTTGCTCATCCATTTCATCAAGGATGACGTACTTTGTACCCGAATTAGTTTTGAAGGCCCCACTCACATCCTCTTTGTCTGCTTCACCCTTCTGGAGTTTGCAGTATCTGCCATAAAAAATAGAGAGATTGAGAGAGAGAGAGAGAGAGCAAGTTACCAAGAGAAACTAGTGACAAAAGTGGAATTGAGAGGAAATGATATATAATATTGAACCAGGTCTGTATTTTAAGTGTAGGATATCTATCATTTGGCTTGGGTTAAATTACCATCACCATCCTTTAAGTTCAAAGCACTAAATTAAGACAGAAGAAGAGTATGATCAAATACTAACATAAATGAATTAGAAGTGCATTAGCTTTTGACTTACTTGAACCAATTGAATAAACTAACACCAACAATGATAATGAAGAGATCAAGTCCTTTCAACCAAGTAAATTGATCAGGACAACAACCTACGCAAACATGAAAGTTAACAATATAGAAATTATTGAAAGCTAAATGCAACAATCTAAAAGATAATCAACTTATAATGCATCAATCTGCATCTAGTAATTTGGAAACCAACCTAAGTAATTTTTTCATGAGTCATGAATGACATAAGCACAAAGTGACAACCCAACTAGATGCTTCAGAAATATGAGACATACCAAAATAAAGGGCGGTAGCCATTGGATGATGTTCATGTCAACAAATTGGAAAAGAAAAGGGGGAAAAATATTATACCAATATGGTGATAGCCTCCTTAACAACCCTAGCAATTGTAACTGATGTGACTGCGCTAGTTACTGAGACAAGAACATACTCTGTTAATACCTGCAAAATGTAGATTGACCTTTGAAAACTAATTTGACAGGAGGAAAGAATTGAAAGCTTGACAGGAATGGAGATCTACATTTACTAAAAGGAAACCAACTGATTCGACATAAGATCCACCTTTGTAAATATTGTAATGTAACATCCTTGGAAAGGGAACATTTACCATAAGAAAAGCAAGTGCTCCGCCAAAAAGCATTAGTAAACAACTCTAAGTAATATGTCATGGACTATTAAAATATTTGTTTTGTTTGAATTCACCCCATGGATCCAATGCAAGATAGAGAATAGCCATTGCCCCTGCCATTACTGGAGTTACATAACTCATCACAGTAAGCAGATTTTTCATCCCTAAAATTTTTTTTGGAAAACTTATCATTTCATTAATTCAACAACCTTTCTTAGTAGGCTCATAATCATGTTAGGGCTATAAGATTGAATGAGTTAAAAATAGTTCTGATTATGAGACTTCTCAGTTCTTATCACAATACCATATAAATCTGCAAAAATATTTTCCATATAAAAAATTATGTTGAAGCTATTCAGGGCACTTACCGTAGTCTTCTTTCTTTAGCATTGGTTTGGTGACAAATTGCATGAGGAGAACAAAAACCAAGTCAGATTAGCCCAGCAAACTGGAGTAAGCAAAGGTAGAAAAAAATGGGAGCACATAATAAGAAAGAAGATCTGAACCTGCAGAAGAATCTGAGTTATGCACCAACGAAACCCATACATAACGACAGCAAGCATAACAAGCATGAATCCCCAAAATTCAAATTCTGTCTCTTTTAGAACTGCATTTCAAGGAAATTGTAATTTCTCAATGTGTAAAAGTTCTTAAGGCTTGACAAATGTCCTTAGCAATTGAAAATTATATAGATATATATATATAGAGAGAGAGAGTTGTATCATTGTCTAGATATATAAAATAATAATAATTTTTGTGATGAAATAAAAAGGAAGCATTCCTCATATGAAATTCAAATAGGTCACTGTCCATAGTTGACCACCTGCACAGTTATTCACTACATAAAACCAACATTTATAACCAATTCGAGAATGACTAAGAACACTCTGACCTTAGAACGGTTTCTTTTGACAAGGGATAAAGCATTTGGTAAACATAACCAGGCCAAAACTCAGGCAACATACACTCTTAGCAGTATTATGGTGTATTGGGTTTGACCAAAATGTACACATTTTCAAGGGTGTTTCATTGACTATCCAGTAATGAGGGATAGGGCAAAGTTTACACTAGATTCCTTGGGTATTCCTTCAAATTTTCTTCAAGTGGGTTTCTTTGTAGTTGGGTATGCAGAGATCGGAATGCTTCACTCTATCCTTTTTTTTTGTCATGTTATATTATTTTCCTTCAATAGAGGTCGAGGAAGATCAAAGTAAACACTCAATGAGGTTATAGAGTGAGATTTTTTGGTTGATAATCTATTTAAAGATTTGATTTTCAATAGAGTACAATGGCGTTGTACGATTCATGTAGCCAACCCTACCTAGAGAGATAAGGCATTGGTGGTGGTAGTGTTTTATTCTTTTCTTTTACCTCATTTAAGGGAATGTTATCCTTCTCCTTTGCATTTTTAGTCTTCTTAAAAGAATAAGGTGTCACTATTTTTCCGTAACTACTAAGCTTGTATACACACCTATTAGTAATATACCAATGGAGATAACTAACATGATGCCAGACAGTTTAAAGCTTGATGTCTCCAACCTTGTAATAAAAATTTGCAATTAAATGACAGTAAAGAGATCTTAGTACTGAAAATGTATGTATCTTGATAAAGACATACATGACAAGCCATAGACCCTCCACCCAAAGAAAGCTTTTCACAAAAATCATGATATAATATGAATTGTTCAGTGTTCCAACATGCAACAAAAGATGAAAGGAGACCAATCTAATTATTGGGTTAACAACATAAACAATGATTTTTCCCCTGAAGTAAATTGCTTAGACTAAGAGCATTGTGATAGACAACAGTCGGGGGGTATTTATATTAACCCACCCTTCTTGACACACCACCGATAGTGGTAGTGTGTCATATTATTTATTTAATTAATTTTTATTTTTATTTTTATTTTGTTTTATTTCCACTAACCTAATTGCTTATGTTAGTGGCACACTAACCTAATCAATTGGGTTAGTTGGTGTTGCCACTAACAATTGTTAGTGGTAACGCCACTAATTATTTTTTTAATAATTATTACACACACACATTAATAATTAGTATTTTTTCATTATTTTTATATCCTATGAATAAAATCAGGATGTTATAATTCTCTCTACCTAAATAGAATTTTGTCCTCAAAATTTGCAACTCCAGATTCCTACACAACATTACACAAATTCAATATCAATATAACACAAACATAAATATCAATGTTACTCCATCACACACATACCTAAATAAACAAATTAGGAAAATCACGTCGCATTCGCTCTTCAGTTTCCTAGGTAGCATCACCTGGAGACATACCTTTCCAGAAAATTTTTAGCAGACGGATTATTTTATTCTACAACTACTTATCCTTTAAATCCAAAATTCTTTATGGTTCGGTCACATATATCAAATTTTCCCTCAACTCGACCTCTTCAGGCTCAATGACATGAGACGGATTTGGACGATAATGTTTGAGTTGTGACACGTGGAACACGTCATGCACATTAGACAAGTGCGGAGGCAAGGCGACCCAATAGGCAACCGGTCCAATCTATTCCAAAATCTCATATGGCCTAATGAATCGTGGAGTCAACTTCTTTTCTTTAATAGACCTCCCAATGCCTGTAACGGGTGAAACTTTTAGAAAAACATGATCTCCCTCATTAAATTTCAACGGTCTTCTCTGACGATCCGCATAACTTTTCTATCGGCTTTGAGTTGTCAACAATTTTTGTCGTATCATTTCAATCTTTCACGATGTTTGGTTTACCAGATCTGGTCTAATAATGTTCTTTCACTCAATTCAGTCCAACCTAGCAGTGACCAGCACTTTTATCCATATAAAGCCTCAAAACGTGCCATTTGTATACTGGAGTGGTAGCTATTATTGTGTGTAAACTTTGCCAATGGCAAGTGTTTGTCCCAACTACCTGGAAGCTCGATAAGGTAAGCTCTTAACATGTCCTTAAGTGTCTAAATAGTTCTCTCAGTTTGACCATTTATCTGAGGATGATAAGCGGTACTGTACTTTAACTTTATACCCATGGCCTCTTGTAAGGACTTCCAAAATTTCAAAGTGAACTTTGGATTATGATCCAATATGATACTCACTGGCACTCTATGCATACAGACAATCTCTTTAATGTACAACTCAACTGATTTCTCCAAAGAGTAGTCCGCTTTAATAGGTAAAAAGTGTGTTGACTTAGTTAATCAGTCTATGATCACCCCAAATGGCATCATAAATGTTTTGGATTGGCGGTAAGCCCATGATAAAGTCCATAAAAATACTATCCCATTTCCACCTAGGGATATCCAAATTATGAAGTAGTTATGGTGGTTTATGGTGCTCGATCTTGACCTTCTGACATGTCAAGCACTTCAAGATGAAGTCGGTCATGTCTCTCTTCATCTTTGGCCACCAATACTATCTCTTCAAATCGTTATACATCTTTGTGATTCCTGGATGTATGGTATACTTGCTTCAATGGGCCTATTCTAAAATGGTTTTCTTAATCTCATCGTCATTGGGAACACAAATTCTCCCCTTGTATCTCCAAATATATGTATTCCCAATGTCATAATCCAGAACTTCCCCATGCTCTAGTTCTTCTCAAATTCTACTTATCTGATCATCTTTTGTTTGAACATCTCTTAGATCCTGATAAAACCCATATTCACCAATGACCACATTCAAAGCAACTACTTTCTTTTGATATGGAACAATATAGAAGTCCCTCAAGCCTTCCTGTAACATCCCAAAAATTTAATGTAAGGATTAATTTATGGAAACTAGATAGTAAGCTCAATTTTGGAACCTACAAAATTTAAGGAAACTTAAATTTGACAAAGGGAAAAATTAGGACCTAGTGTGTGTAATTAATAGGATAAAAATATACCTATAAGTGTATATTAAAAACTCATTAATACTAAGAGAGACATACACACGGTTATGTGGTATTGTGTTTTGGCTGCATGCAATTCATTCCAATCATGCAACACACACGTCCCAAACACACACTCACACATACACCTTTAAGACAATAACATTTACCTACTCCTCATTCCTCTATTATTATTCGGACAAAACACACACTATCATTAGATACAATATTATAAACTCCTCCAACTCTCATTCACGTCCAGCAGCTGAAACAAAGAAAATATACAGAAAACCAGAAAAGAAAAACATAAACAGAGAAACGAAACAGAAACAGAAACATAGAAAACAGAGAGAGAGACGAAGGAAGAAGAAGCTTCAAATCTCAAACACAACATCATAAACGTGTCTAGGTAAGTTTCTTCTACTTTAACCTTGGATTTCCATTGGATTAGAGGCTATTTTCAATAGTTTTCTGGGTTGTTTTTACTGCTGGAAGTAAGAAATTCGTCGGAAAGTTGCTGTCACCGAAACCAGTGATTTTATGACGATTTTGGGTGATATTTCTGGTGTTTTTGCTTCTGTACAAACGTCCTAAAACCCAAGGAATATGTTTAGGAGTATGTAGAGTCAAAATATTTGAGATTTGAGTCCAAAAGCATGGCTGCATATCAATTTTACCAACTCTGTTTTGGTCGCCGGAAAACAGAGTTTCTACCAGAAACTTACAGAAGCTCAAACAGAATCTACAGATGGAATTTTCACCTGATTATTTTTTCTATGGAAATTTTAGGATGTGTAGTATGATATAGAATCAAGAAGAGTACCATTTGGAGTCAAAATGAATGAGTTATGGATTTTTAAAGTTAGATTATCAAAACTGACGTTTTTCAGAGTCAGTCAGTTTTGTGTAGCATTATGACCAACCAAAGTATATCCAATATTTATGAAAATTTACAAGGAGGTAGTAGACATCCCAAGATTTAACATGAGTAGTCGAATGCATCATTTGGATATTTGTAGAGAGAGTTATAATTTTTGAAAACTGAGTTTAAAAACAGGTGCAATCCTGGAAGTCCAGATTTTGGCAGTCGGTTTCATCATATTTTTGAGCAATGTAATATTTTTCAATGGACATGAAAATTTCCATAATTAAATTTCATATTCTAATATTTAATTTTATATATAGTTTGTTTTATTTGGATTAGTATGTTGAGAGATATGAATTTTTGAAATTAGTTGCTCTAAAACTGGGTTTCTGGAAAACAGATTGGTTTTATCGAAAGTTTGGAAAATCAAAACTTAACCAAAAATTATGAAAATTTCCAGATATAAATTAGACATTCAGATATTTAATTTTATGAGCAGAACATAATTTTTGGACAAGTACATTAGGAGATATGAATTTTCAAAGTTGTACTCTGTTTCTGGAGAGTAATCTGGAATAGGGGTATTTCGGGAAATTCTGGGAGTAATATGGTGAAATTGAGTAGATTTTGATATTTTTACATGAAAATATACTTCAATAGATTTATTTATGCTTTGGACCCAGTCAATTTGAAATTTTCTAGAATTAGTTATGATTTTTCAAAGTTGACTGAAAAATCTGCCAATTTTCTGAAAAATAGAAAAATTGCAATATGCAAAATTATATAGTGTATAAGCCACTGAAACTGAGATAACCGATAGAATATGATTAAAGGTAGTAAAAACACCAGAAATATCACCCAAAATCATCATAAAATCACCGGTTTCGGTGACATCAACTTTCTGACGAATTTCTTACTTCTAGCAGTAAAAACAACCCAGAAAACTATTGAAAACATCCTTTAATCCAATGGAAATCCAATGTTAAAGTAGAAGAAACTTACCTAGACACGTTTATGATGTTGTGTGTGAGATTTGAAGCTTCTTTTTCCTTCGTCTCTCTCTTTGTTTTCTGTGTTTCTGTTTTTCTTTTTTGGTTTTCTGTATGTTTTCTTTGTTTCAGCTGCTGGACGTGAATGAGAGTTGGAGGAGTTTATAATATTGTATCTAATGATAGTGTGTGTGTTGTTCGAATAATAATAGAGGAATGAGGAGTAGGTAAATGTTATTGTCTTAAAGGTGTATGTGTGAGTGTGTGTTTGGGACGTGTGTGTTGCATGATTGGAATGAATTGCATGCAGCCAAAACACAATACCACATAACCGTGTGTATGTGTCTCTTAGTATTAATGAGTTTTTAATATACACTTATAGGTATATTTTTATCCTATTAATTACACACACTAGGTCCTAATTTTTCCCTTTGTCAAATTTAAGTTTCCTTAAATTTTGTAGGTTCCAAAATTGAGCTTACTATCTAGTTTCCATAAATTAATTCTTACATTAAATTTTTGGGATGTTACACTTCCAGCCAATAGTGTTCATTCAAACTCAAACAGAAAACATGAACAAATTTCTGACTTAAAGCATCAGCCACAACATTGGCCTTTCCCCGGTGATACTTTATTTCAAAATCATAATCTTTCAGGAACTCTATCCATCTGTGTTGTCTATTATTCAATTCTTTCTGGTCAACTAAATACTTCAAACTCTTGTGATCACTTAAAACTTCAAATTGAGCTCCATATAGATAATGTCTCCCAATATTTAATGCAAACACTACAGCAGCAAGCTCTAAATCATACGTCGGATAATTCTCTTCATGAGTCCGTAACTGCCTCAAAGCATATGCAACAACCTTGCCTTCTTGCAACAACACACAACCCAAACCCTTAAAAGAAACATCCGTATACACCATGTACGAACGTTTGGGGTCGGGAAGGGTAAGCACAAGTGTTGTAGTCAACTTTGCCTTAAACTCTTGGAAAGCTGCTTTACACTTATTAGTCCATATGAACGGTTGATCTTTCTAGGTCAGTTTAATCAAAGGCATAACAATTTGAGAGAACCCCTTAATGAATCTCCTGTAGTAGCCAGCCAATCCTATAAAACTTCTTACTTCCGTCATCAACTTGGGGGATTCCCATTTCAACATGGAATCTATTTTACTAAGATCGACAGTTACCCCCTCAGCAGACACCACGTGGCCAAGGAAATTCACTTCCTTGAACCAGAACTCACACTTACTCATCTTAGCATACAACTGGTGGTCCCTCAATATACATAATGCAATGCGTAGATGCTTTCGGTGTTCATCCTCATTCTTAGAATAAATGAGGATGTCATCAATGAAGAAAACAATAAATCGATCTAAATACGACCTAAAAATCCGGTTCATATAATCCATGAAGACAGCTAGAGCATTGGTCAACCCAAAAGGCATAACCAAAAACTCATAATGCCCATACCGAGTCTGGAAATCAGTCTTTGAGATGCCTTCAGCCTTAACTCTGAGCTGATGGTAACCTGACCTCAAGTCGATCTTAGAAAACACTGCGGCTCCTTTGAGCTGGTCTAGTAAATTATCAATCATAGGCAACATATATTTATTCTTAATGGTGACCTTATTCAACTATCTGTAGTCGACATACAACTGTATACTTCTATCATTCTTTTTGACAAATAATATTGGCGAACCCTAAGGAGAGACACTTGGTTGAATGAAACATTTCTCGAGCAACTCTTCTAATTGTTTCTTCAACTCTGCCAACTCTGAGGGCGACATTCGATAAGGCGCCTTAGAAATTGGAGTTATAACTGGTACTAATTCAATGGAGAATTCAACCTCTCGCTCTGGAGGCGGTCCTGATATCTCTTCTGGAAACATCTCATGAAACTCCTTTACCACTTCGATCTGTTGATCCCAACATCCTTGTCAACATTGATTGAAAAGAAGATCATATAGGCTTCACAACCTCATCAAATGCACTTTTCCACTTTAATGACTGATAACAATAAGGGGCTAGAAGCCACCTTAAAGGATGCAAAACTTAAGGGAAAAGTCACTTTCTTTCCCTTACAATCAAGGTGAGTATTATTAGCAAACAACCAATCCATGCCAATAATCAAATCAATACCCTTAAGCAGTAAACAAATTAAATCTATCTTTAAATTACATATATCATACTTAAGAATAAGGTTTAAACAAGCACGACTAGTCATAACAAAAGCTCCAGTAGGAGTGCACATTTCCAAATCATAAGGCAATTCGCAAACATGCAATCCCAATCTTTGAGCACAGATATCAGAGATAAAAGAATGTGAAGCTCTAGAATCAAATAATACGTATACATCATGCCTTTGAAGGAAAATAATACCTTGGATCACATTTGGAGATGCTCCTACTTCTTCCCAGTTTAAAGTAAACACTTGATCAGGAACAGTGGGGTGACCACTCTATAGGGCCTGCTGAAATTCAAGACAAAAGCGAGCAATGTGCTCGTACTTGTGGCACTTAAAGCACTCCTAGCACTTCCCTGCATGTATTGTACCACAATTCTGGCATGGTCTAGTCACGCTTGATGTAGACATTGTGGAATCTCGATAAGAAACTTGACTTCCACTATGATGACTTCGTTGAGTTTGGAATCTCTGTTGTGGGGCCTTATTACCTTGAGACCCTATATGATGAGACCCACCAGTCTTCCCTGAGCTCTTAAAGCTTCCCGAGTTAAAGCCTGACTTCTTCATCATATTATTATTATTTGGCCTTATAAAGCTGAAGAATATGCCAGAGCTGTCACGATGCTTGGAATCTTCCACCTCTCACACCGTGTATGCAGCAATACGTAGTTTGGTACATGCATCCTCAAAATTTTTGATATTCGAAAACCTCATGAATGACTTCAGTTCCATCCTGGCCTTATTGATTAGCTGTCTAATCTTCCAATTTGGATTGTTGTGCTCCTTCAAATATGTGACATATTTTGTCAGTCGAATGAAAGTAGAGATATACTCATCTTCATTCATATCACCTTGACGAAAAGCGTAAAACTCCAACTCCTTCTCATTTTGTAACTCCTCTGGAAAGTAATGCACATAAAACATGTCTTTGAATTCTGCCAACTTCAAAGATAACATGTCTACTGGTCTCACACTCTTCCACCACTCATTCGCGTCACCCTTGAGAAGAATGGTGACTGCCTGAACCATCTACTCACTGGTGCAATCCACATCCTGAATAATGTCTCTATGTCTTCAATCCATATCTCTACCTTAACAGGATCAAGATTACCATTAAAAATGGGAGGGCGATGTCGAGCCAAATCTTTATATATGTTGGAAATAGAGTGAGGAGCCAAAACATGTGGTTGTTGAGGTATATAATCAATATGGCCCTCATCAACAATATCATGCATTTTTTAGAATTTCCCACGCTTTGGTGATAATCACCATTCTCTATAGGGGTATTGTCTCCTTATGGTTTCTTCTTACTATCTTCCTCAAACTTTTTAAATCGTTCCTCTACAATATCTACCACAACTCCCTTCAGTTGTTGCATAAAAGCATCCTTATCAAATGGGAGTTGTTGTTATTGCTGCGGTTGAACATGTAGGTGTGGATGCTTACTACCCCTTGAATCAGTACGACGAGTTTGTACCATTTTCTCCTCATTTAAGGATGCAACCCAGCATAGCAAGTGAGCATTCAAACGAAACACAACAGAAACAACCAACAAGGAAGGTATATGTGAACATCATATATTGCCACTATCTGCAATGCATGTAAAACAGTTCGCATAATCATTGGGCTCTGATACTAAATTATAAAATTCTTTTCTTAAAACAATAATTAACCAAAAGTTTAATAAAATCATTTTCCAAAACATTCTCATATACTTAGTTGGGCTTTGAACTTCACCAGATTCAACATAATTATTTACTAACTAGTTCAAACTCTTTAATTGAATAATATGTCATCAGATATTAAAATATCCATATCATACCAAATTGTGGATTCACAAGTTCAAAACACGTCATAAGGCCTTTAGGCCATCCAGCATCATCAAGAGTAATTAAAAATATATAGTTACTATATCAAATCTCCAAAATAGATCAGAGTATGCAAATGAGCCCTAATGTGACAATATACAATAATCTAACATATATTAAAAAAATGAAAGCACTACTTTTAATAGAAGTAGCTTAATCTTCCGGAGTCTTCCTTGATAGACCCACACGACAACTATCACCTAGAAAAATATTAAATCAATGAGGTGAGACAAAAGCCTCAATAACCAGCAATCCATCTCATCTGGTATACAAGTAAATGTCCGTGAGGTGCCAAGTGGGATAGTTATAAAAGCATAACATTATTAAAATATCACTTGTCCATATGTATGAATACATAATAATTCACAATGTCAAAATCTCATTCTCATATTTATCACATGAATGTACAAGAATCAATATACAAGAATTTATTCTCTGTCCTCCCTTATTTCCTCTTCGTCTTATTTCCTCTGACTGGACCCATGGGTTAGTACTCACCTATATGATTGGTAGCTTAACTCAACAAGCTCACCGATCAAGTGATATAGACCGGCCAAAGTCCATAGAGCACAAGATCGGACCATGGGTTCCCCCTCTAAATACATTAGTGGGGTGTCAAGGCCCTATTAAACACAAATGGGCCAAAGAACTAACCAGTGTACATATGGAAATCCATCATCTTATTTCCTCTTTTTGTACAAGAATTCACTCCCTTATTTCCTCTTTAAGAAACCTCCCATTAAATCCACATTTGCCATCTCCTCTCATATCAATATAACATGTCATTATCAATTCACAATTATCAAATGATCTTTCAAATCTCATAAATAAATAACAATCATATAATATAATATTACTAGTCATTTTCTTGATGAAAAACAACATATTTTCCAAAATCCACATCACATATCAACAGCCAAATTTATAAATCTATATAATTAAAAATCTTTCATAGACATCATACAAGCATGCACAATAAGAGGAAAGTGGTTACCTCTCGCAAAAACTAATTATTACCACATTACTCCTAATCCAAGAGCTAAAACACAAACTAAAATCAATCTACTACAATCAATTTATTACCCATTAATAACTTTTCAAAACTCCACATAATCAAAATTATAAGGGACAATTGCTAAAAACTACCTTACAAGCAAATTAATTGCTAATTGCTACCATTGCACATCGTGGGTGATATGTTGCACATGGGAGGATGATATTTTGCACACGAAGGATGATGTTTCCACTTTCACAGGGATGATTTTTGCACACGTGGAAGATGATTGCACATGAGGGGTGCTTATTTGCACACATGGTACCAATCAGCAATTAATTTGATTGCAAGGTATTTTTTAACCATTTTCCCAAATTATAACTTATATACAAATTTTAATAGTAATATATTATAAAAACTAAAAATAACAGTTTGGGATTTAAATTTTAAAAATGACTGTTTAGTCCTCTAAATTTTATAAATGACATTTTAGTCCTCCAAATTTCATAAATAAAAATTTAGTCCTACGAATTTCAGAAATAATATTTTAGACCTATGAATTTCAGAAATAACAATTTACTCCTACAAATTTTAAAACTAAACCAGTTAAAATTTCAATAATATCTTCATTAAGTAAAATAAAGTTTGTAACCCACATTTAATCAGTTAAAAATTCTAAAATATAATTATTTATAGGCTTGCTACATAGAAAATTCATTATAAAATCTTATACTAACTAAATAACAAAAGTAAACCGATTAAAATTAACTATTAATTATCTCCTACATTCTTATAGCCATATACTGACAAAACTCAAACTTACCCAAAATGCTAATCCTAAAATATTCTCTCAGCAATATGAAATTACTATCATATGAATGAGAAAATTATTTAAAACATTTTTCATAAAAAAAATTTTGTGATTATAAGTGATTTTGTATACTTTATTGATCTATAAAGATCAAAAAATACCAACACTACACCCCTCTTCTGCACGCCTCTCATATACTCCTTATGTATGCATTGGCGTTGGGGGGTATTTATATTAACCCACCCCTCTTGACACACCATTGATAGTGGTAGTGTGTCATATTATTTAATTAATTTAATTTAATTTTTATTTTATTTTATTTCCACTAACCTAATTGCTTATGTTAGTGGCACACTAACCCAATCAATTGGGTTAGTTGGCGTTGCCACTAATTAATTTTTTAATAATTATTAATATATATATATATATATAATAATTATTTTTATTTTTATATCCTATAAACAAAATCAGGATGTTAAAGCATTGTTGTTGAGTAATTTCTAATAACTATTTTTGTTTTGTTATTTTTTATTATATTTTTGCTATTAACTACTCTTATTCCATAATATAAAAAATATATTAAGAACTTTGTTAGTAGCCAACTAAAATAGTCAATACCAAAACTAGAGTAGTTAATGGCGAAACTAAAGTAGTTATGATGAAATATCCAACAATAAAAACTCTATTTATTATTTTAGTTTTGCTATTAACTGATTAAAACATATTTTGATATGCTTTTTCATGATTAATTTAAAAATTTTAATGTATTTCTTAGACCATTGTTACATAATTAAACATTAATTTAAGTTATAGACATTTGTATTGAATTAAATATAATTAAAGGTAAAATAGTCATAATTTGATAATTATTTATGTAAATAATTTCTTAGCTTTTAATATCACGTTGTGTTTAATTTTGCATTGTAGAAGTTTTGAAAGAGATTTAGTAACTTTGGGAAATGACATACAAGGGCCAAAATTTATTACAGTTATGGACTCGAATGCTCAAAACGCCAGAAAAGTCCCAAGCAAAACTACAGCGTTTTGTTTGGGAAAATTATGTCCGAGTTTGTATTGGAGAAGCACAGTGAGATCGCCGGGCGTGCCTGAAGGCTGGGAGAGGAAGAACAGAGTGAAGAGGCGCCGCTGCACCGAAAACACGTGAGATCTTTGACCCAAAAAAAAAAAAGCACGAGAGATCAAAGTTTGGGAAGCACGACGAACTTGAGCAGAGAACCACACCAGACCTTCTTCATCCTTTCGTATCTGCTGAGTCCCGAGAAGACTGAAACGATCGAGTTGAGAGCTTCATTGTCGAACCAGATCAGAGTCCTTTCTTCTCCTACCCACCGTCACTTTGGTCCGCATGATTTTCAGCGGAGGAAGGATCTGAGACTCGACTTGGAGACGAAAGCCCAGAGAAAGAAGGAAGCCGCGCGAGTTTGGAAGAGTGAAGTGGAAATCCGGAGCTTAGAACACCGCCGGAGCTCAGAATCGATAGTGTAAAGACCCGCCTCATATATCTCTTATCACTGATCTTATTCAGAGTAACAATGCGTAGCTCAGTGGGCACACAGGAGTAGCATGAATATACTGATAATATTAATACAATATTGCTTGATTATAATACAAAAGTTTCCCCACCAGGGGTTTACACAATATTTACAGACCTTCAAACAACCAGCAACAGTCCTCTTCGTACATACCTCTTTTCTGATCTCAGCACGTTTCCAATGCTCACCTGTCTGAATGGTTGTTTGGGAGGAGTGAGATTCGAGAGAATCTCAGTAGCAAACATTACCACTATGCATGCCAGATATATATGAATGCATGGCATGCTTGCCTACACTATTTCATGCCAATATAATGACATGCTGCATGCTCGATGTTATGACATACATATGCCCATTGCACAAATATAACAGAGCTTCAACCAATCATACATGTTCCACACAAATAGGCAAAGCAGTCACATAATCAATGCAAAACATACATATCACATACATGCAGAAAAGGTAAGTTCACTACCTCTCGGACTTTATGTCCTTCTCTTCTTGTCCCTTGATCCGCCAACCATTGCTCCTTCTTTATCACTTTATGGCCCTAGGCAAGTGATAACATCATTAGAGCCATGAAAAGTGAATACCCAATGGCCCACATTAGCCCTATAGGCTTACTTTCACCCTTGGAGTTCATTCCAATTATATTTGGCCAATTTCTTACTCAATTCGCATGGTACTCAATCTACCAGCATTTTTGACCAAACTTTGGAAAATCATAATTAATTCTATAGAACTCCAATTGAGGTGGTTTAAAGCTCTATTTGAAGCCCTTTAAGTTTAGTTTTACATACAAATACTCAACTTTAAACGCTACCACTACACCATTCCCAGAAATTTTCCAAACACCGACTGTTTCAGATTCTTTCCAGAAAACAGGACATATCTTTAACAATTCATATCTCATAGCATACTTGTCCAATTAACCATTATAACCTATCAAATTAAAGGTCTATGTCTCTACTTTTATACTGGAAAGTTTCAGAATTTTCAGACAGGGTTTTCCCATTTAAAACATGCGCACAACAACACTGCTTCCAGACAACGAATTACACAGCATTTATTCATCAATTTCAAAAAATTCCCAATTCATATACAAGCATCCAAAAATCATGAACACTTGCATACCTACACAATTTTGCCTCCTAAATCCAATGGAAGCATCAAAATTATCAAATTCTCAGCCCATCACCACGTCTTACACAGATCAGAAAACTGAAAAATCAGAGTTTCCGGAAAGAGTTTGTTGTTTCTTCGATTTCTCTTGCCTAATCACTTCCTTACTACTCCTAATCAAGTGATTAGCTATTTATACATCTATTGGACATCGTTTGGCCATTCAAAACACTAATTTAAATCAGCATGAATAGTACCCAACTTCCTCTATACTCATCCAAACGACAAACCAATCGGTTAAAAAGGAAGCTTACGCTTACCTCTACTCGTTTCCACAAACGGTTTGGAATTCCGGCAACACCCCGGCCGGTGAGACGGCGCCAACCACCTCCAAATGAAAATCCGAAACCATAGAAATGAAGATCTCGATGAGTAGAGGAACTTTCCTGAAGGGTACTTTGAGAGAGGATGCCGTTTCGGCAGTGTTTCGGGAGAAAGAATTTCTCTCTCTCCTCCTTTCCATTTCTCCGATCTGTTTCTCTCTCTTTTCTGAAATTTTTGCGTGAAATCATCCGAGGAAGATGATGGTTCAATGGTTAAATCAGGTGTTAAATTCCCTTGCCACGTGTCACCACTTGATTGGCCCAAATAATAAATTTTCGCATAAAATACCAAATTCTGCAGAATTTTCATTAACTTTGAAAATTCATATATAATAGTATAGATATCCAATTGGAGTGATTCCAAAGGCTATGCAACCCTTATTGAGTATAGTTTTAAGGACAAATATAACCTTTGGCCAATTGGAAGCTCACTCTTCCCAGAATTTTAATCTTTGAATGCTGTCCCAGAAAATAATTAATTTCGCTGGGCTAACTTCAAAAATTCATTTCTCTATATATACAACTCTAAATGACTTATATGACCTATCAAATTAAAGCTTGATAAGTCTACTTTCATTATGGAAAGTTTCATAACTTTTTACTATCATTTACCCATCAAAAAAAGGTCACACAATCACCATTGCCACACCAGGAATTTCACCGGTGGCAAAATTACTTTGTGTTCCACTTTACTCTATTATGTGTAACTTCCAATCACTTCGTTTTGTTATTCCCCGAGCTCTTTAGCTCACTAATATAATTTCTTTGAAATATCCAAGGATATAAAAGAATTTTGGGGAATTTAAACATACCTCATAGGGATATTTGCTAAACAGGGGTTTAGCAGTCCACTTAATCCAGACTTAATCTTATGCCTCTAGTCCCAAAATTCAGGATATTACAGATAGTGAGAAGCAGAGTTTTCGCCGGAATCACGTACCATCGCAGGCGTTGATTTCACCACCAACGGACCTTTCCCTCTCTTAATCCTCACTTTTATTTTTATTTTGAAGAAACCCACCGCCATTTGCTTCTCCTTCAGCCATCCTCCTCCGTTCTCCCAGTTCGTCCCCGGTGTGTGCGCCGTTGCCGTTCTCCATCATCTTCTGCCCCATCCTCTTTTGCTCAGCGCTACTAAGCGCTGCTTTCCCTTTTTCTCGATGCTGTACCGTGTTCTTCTTCTATCGCTTCTGCAAGACACTTTGCTCAGTGTGTGGGGTAAGCTTGAACACTCCTTTTATTTATTCTTTGATGTTTAGTTGTGTGAAATGTGGATAACATCTCTGGATTCCTGTTTCTGATGGTGTATGGCGATTTGTGTGAGGGATTAAGGTATTTATTTCTTTGTCAGCAGCTGATTTTCTAAAATAAGAATGAGATTTTTTTTTGGGGGGGGGGGGGCGCTTTTATTTACTGCTTGTAGTGGGGAAGAAATTTTTCTTTAATGGGCATCTTGCTGAAATATTTGTTCTGGCAAGAGGAGGAGGACACGGGTCCTAGTTGTTTATAACTTAAATGTTATTAAGAAATTTAAGTTAGGTGTTTTTTTTTAAATTAATAAGGATGTTTTAAAGATGTTTTGGTCTGCAATATGAGATAATGGTGATTTCTATATTATTTGATTGTTAAGATGTACACAAGATGGTTGCAAAATTTAGCAGAAGAGGAATTGGGTTAAGATTGTTCATGAGCTGATATGTGGAATGCATATGAAGTGTTTGATTTAATACTTGAGAAGCAAATCTTATAGAGTTGGGAAGGAAATCTCTTGGTGTTGGCGTAATATAGGAGTTAATCATTTTTCTACATTGAAACTTGGTAAAGAATGAAAATTGAGAAGTACGGTAATTCTGCAAGAACGTTGAAAGAATATTGTTGGAGGAACAATGGATAGGCTTGATTATTTAGAATTACTCTTACTATATCTAAGCTATATTGGATTTGATGAACGAATATTTTCCCCTTACTAATCAAAGAAGTGATTGCTATCAAGTTTTATGAGCTTGACGTTCTTTTCATAGCCTATTTCTATGTTCCATTGTTCATTACTGATGTAACTCGCATCAAATGCTAAGTGACCATTTTATTACTAATATTTGAATTATGTTATTATTAATCCAATTATTTTATTAGTTTATTCTTTGCTATATTTTAGTGGCTAAGCAAAAAGGGGAAAAAGGGAACAAATTTTGAAGTCTTGAGTGATTGATGCATGATATAAAATGTATACATAGTAGTGTAATTCACATGCTTGAAGTATGACTTGAGAGAAAGGAATTAATTTTTATTATGCTTTCTGTTTTATTTATAATGATCTTTAATATATTTGACATTCAGACTAAGCATATGGGGTTTTTTATCTTGTTGAAATTATTGGTCATAGGTAGAGGTATTAAAATGATAAGGACATATGGGGTTTTTTATCTTGTTGAAATTATGGGTCATAGGTAGAGATATTAAAATTGTGAGCGATGAATTGAGACTATGTGGATGTAATTTTTCGAACTGAGGAATGAAATTGATTAAAAAAGAAATAAAGTGAGAGTATGTATTTAAGATGATACTTGTGGAAAGGATTGATTTGAACTATTGATTGTTGGGGTATCATTCTAGACTCCAGTGCTTGACCACCTTGTCTTGATTTTTATAAGCATTTGAAATAATTGATTTACGATGTATGTTCAAATCTGTCTGGACTTGAGATTTTATCCTTTTTTATATATAAAAGAACGTGAAAGAGACAAAGCTCTAACAAAAGTTAATAACTAATCATTTTAACTAAAAATTCTAATTGACTTTCTTTCATTAATTTATTTTAGTATATGTATATACATCTACCAATTATATTTTCAGGAGAAAGATTGAAATACAGTTTATGAATGTTATATATATATATATATATATATATATATATATATATATATATAGTGTAGATCTGTAAGAGAAAACTTTTATAAATCGAAAGAATTGGCTTATTATTTATGATTGAGAACTTTCATGTGGGACCGAATACAATAGCACACCTGTTTCTCGTGAGTGGGACACTCACACCTGTTATTTATAGCCTTCAGGCTGCACCTGTTATTTGTGTCTTCTGGTTATGCCTGTTATTCGTGGTCTACAAGCCATGCTGGATCGGTGATTCAGCCACATGGGCTCTATGCCCATGATAGAAATCTCATGTTGTGTTGGTTCCTTTGACGAAATTAGTTTTTTTGTGGAAATGTATTTTCTTTATTTTTATGAAGAAGGAAAAACTTCTCATTTTAAACTTATTGAGTTCAATCCATTTTTACTATTTGAATTTCTGTTTTTGTCTTTACAAACATGATTATAAAAAGACTGAAGATATATTTTGTACACAACCTTTTCATTCGCATTGTCGCTCTAACTGTCCTGGTAAACTTGCAATAATGTTAAATCTGATTTAATTCCATTTATTTATTTATTTATTTGAGGAAAGAGTTGTTTCATAAAACTTGTAAGTGGAATGTTAACCTCTTTAATTCTATATTTATAGATATAGAGATAAAGATTCTCATATTTTATGGTAATTGGTTGGTTAGTTGTTGCAATTAAGTTTATGAACTCCAATGTAAAAGAGATTCTTTTGAATAATTATACAAAAGCTCATGAATAAATTTTATAATGCTAATGATGTTGTATCAATGAGTCACCTACTGAAGTGATATAGTGTTAATTGATAGGCTTACGAAGCGAGGTTATCTTGCACTTCGTGCCAGCCACGCATTGATTTGATCGAGTGTGATAGAATTTCTTTGTGGTTGTAATGAGATTATATTGATTAGCATGCTATTGTCTAGTTAATGTGGTTGATTTGAGCTTTTGAGGGGTTGTTTAGTACTCGAATTCAAGAAGACTCATGTTGTAACATCCCAAAATTTATTTTAGGAATTAAATGCCTATTTTCCTGAAAATTCATGAGACAACAATAAATGGTCATAAATTAGATAAGGGAAAATATTAAGGCTAAATGTGTATTATTAATAGGATAAAAATATACCTATATAAATATATTGTTAAAAACACACCCACACTTCCCATGCTTTCCATGCCATCCATGCTTCCCATGCCACCCATGCTTCACATGCCACACTTGCTTCACATGCTCTTCACACATCACTCATGGCACACACTTCCCACACTACACACACAACCATTAAAATAAACACCTCATGGCACACACACACATTTATTTAATAAACAAATACATATCCTTCCACTATAAATACAAGGCAACATACACACACTTCTCATTTTTCCATTCCATTCGGTCAAGTCACATAGAAGACTAGAGAAGTAGAAAATATAGAGAAAGAGAGAGAGACGTGAGTAAGAGAGAAGGAAGACTAAGGTGAGAATAATTGCCGGAGAAGTGGAAGAAGGAGAAGTCAATCACCATAGGCAAGCCTTGAATATTATTTAGGTAAGTCTTCTATATTTTTTTCTATGGTTATACAGTTGGTTTGGGTTGTTTATGAGGATTTATAGTTGTTGGAAGTTGACTGATTTTGAAATTAAGTTGCTATTATTTATGGTCAAAATAAGGTGTAGATATATAAGGAGTAAGAATTTGATAAATTTGATATCACCAATAGATTCTACATGAAAAATTATGTGAGAATACATGTGGTTGTAATTTTTGGATGATTATGTATAAATCAGGAATTTTTAGAAATTAAGAGGAGATGTTGTTCGGTTAGTTTTCTGGAATCATTTTGGTTATAAAATTCATTTCGTTAGTTAAAACTAGTCCAAAAATTATGAACCTTTACAGACATAACATAGACATAAGGAGCTTTAATTTGATATATAATATGTACCATTTGGATTAGTATATTGGAAGAAATGAATTTGTGAAGCTTAAGCACTGAATCTGGAACAAATTCTGGCATAGTTGTATTAATTGTGAATTCTGGAACTTTAGGCATGTAATCTCTAATAGTATGTATTTTTCCCTTAAATCATAATTAAATAGGGTCACACAGAATTTTGAACCACTCTATTTGGAAATTTTTGGATTTAGTTATGAATTTTTGAATTTAAGTACTGCCAGATTATGTTTTTGGAAGGCAGATTGGTTGTGGTAAAATTTTGGAAAACCAACACTTTACCAAAAATTATGAAACTTTTCAGATTTATAGTATACAGTAAGAGAATTAATTTTATAGGTGGATTATAATTTTTGGGCTTGTATATTAGAAGATATGAATTTTCAAAGTTGAGTTTATTTCTGAAAGAAAATTTGGAATAGGGGAGGTTTAGTGAATTTCTGGGAGTATTGTGTTATCATTGATCATATATAAGTATTTTTATATTAAAAAACATTTAAATAGCTTCACATAGGCTTTGAAACCAATCAATTTGGAATTTTCTAGATTTAATTCTGATTTTTCAAAGTTGACTGAAAAATCTGCCAGTTTTATGAAAAATAGTAAAAGTTGTATTGTGGAGAATTATACTATGCAGAAATCACTGAAACTGAGATAACCACTAGAATATGGTTAAAGCAGTAGTAATGCAAGTAATAACCAATTACTTGTTAACTTTAATTTATAGGAATTGGTAATAGCCCGAGCCAGTTAAAAGTTTTGGATAAGAATCGGACTGAAAAAGGACCAGGTAGTAACTCTTTCTTTCATACACTATGTGAGTATTTATATGTTGTGTATTCCATTTTCTGTATTATGAGCACAGTGTCTGGGACACGCATATTAGCTTAGTTGTGGTCTGGGACCCAACGGAGGCGTAGAGTTAAGCTGGGGTTGCAAACAGTTGTTTGGCCTCGGACAGTGTACACACAGCATTTTCATTTTACATAACATGGTGCATTGCATATCTATTTTCACATTTTATATGTCGGATTGTATGTTACTACTGAGATTCATTCGAATCTCACCCTTTTTCAATATTTAAAAATATTCCAGCAGAAGGTAGCGGCTCTAAGGGCAAAACAATAATTACCGGTGATTGAAGGTCCGGTTCTAACGGAGTACAATTGGTTATCTTTAGTTGTAATATTTATTTCTTTGGATTTTGTTTATATTTTAAAAACCCTATGGGAATTGTCTGTAATATAAACAAGCACTTATTATCAGTATATTTCCGCTATTTCTGTGTGCCCTCTGAACCATGCATTTATTACTCTGCAAATATCAAAGTGTTAAGGGGTTTGACATTTTTGGTATCAGAGCAGTGGTTCTGGCCACAGTGCGTATAGTTCCGGCAACAGAATAGTATACTGATATATGACTATGTGAAATTTACATCTTCCTCATTTTGATATAGTAAAATTTAAAGATGGCGAGATTAAGAGGTGGTAGAGTTGGCGGTAGAGACCAAGGTAGAGGTCGCGGTGGAGGCCGGGGTAGAGGTAGACACGAAAATGATAATCAGGAACCATCTGACCCGATGCAACAGTTGTTAGGCATGATGACGACACAACAAAACATGCTGAATGAACTAAGAAATGACCTAAGGGAGGTGCAGCAGAAGCAAAATGCAGATACAGAAGCTCATAACAACTCTGGTGGACAGGGCGGTGGGCATGAACAGCCTCCAGAATTTGAAACAGAAGTTCCTAATGTTCCTTTAGTTGGAGAGGATAGCATGCAAACCTGGGTAACTCAAATGAACCAGCACCAGCCCACTATGTTCAAGGGAAAGTTTGATCCTGAAGGTGCAGAGGACTGGTTGTCCCGTTTGGAGAAGATCTTTAGGGTACTAGAGTGCCCAGATAATATAAAAGCTCGTTTAGCAATCTATAAGCTGGAAGGTGATGCTGATCGATGGTGGGAAAACACTGAAGCAATCCTGCAAGCACGAAATATTCCCGTGACCTGGGAAGTGTTTCAGGACAAATTCAATGAGAAGTATTTTCCTCGGTCAGTGAGACTGGCCAAGGAGATTGAATTCCTGACAATCCAGCAAGGTGAGAAGGAAGGCTTTGATGAATATCTGGCTCGATACATCCGATTGTCCCGTTACTCCTCCTATTTAAAAAAATCATGATGACGAAGAGTGGAGTTCAGACATGATGATTCGAGGGTTAAAGCCAGAGCTTAAAGAGAAGTTTGTTTCTAAGCACTTCAAAGAGTTCAATAAGGCGGTCGAAGAGTGCCGGATTACAGAACACAATTTGTTAGAGCTGTATTCTCACCACAATGTTAGCAATAAGAATACATTTAGTGGTGGGGGTTCTTCTCAGAAACGCAGATATCAAGGTAGTTCTTCTAGTGGAGGTAACAAGAAGCCATACCAGCCGGACAGCCGTAGTAATCAGAGACCCACTGAGAACAGAATTTGCAGATATTGCAGTAATACTTACCATCCTGGCCAGACATGTAGTCAAGCTAGGCAAGCTGTAACGAAGCTGGCATCAGCACCCATCAGGCAAGTTGTTTGTTACAACTGCCACAAGTCGGGACATATCGCAAAGGATTGTCGACAGCGGCAAGAGCCTAGAGAGCCGAGACAGCAAGTTCAGGGCAGGGTTTTTGCCTTAACTCAAGAGGAGGCACAAAAATCACCAGAGCTGATCAAAGGTACAATCTCTCTCAATGGTAATCTAGTACAAGCATTGTTTGATTCAGGTGCTAGTCATTCATTCATCGCATACGACTGTGTAAGACGACTAGGCATGAGTGTGTATCGATTACCCTACGACTTGACGGTATCCACGCCTACGGGTAACGGGTTCGTCACAACAGAAGTTTGCCTAAATTGCATCATAAACGCGGAACAACATGAATCCACGATAGACCTTATATGCTCGCCGTTAAAGAAATTAGAAGTGATAATCGGAATTGACTGGCTAACTACAAACAATGTTTTGCTAGACTGTGGAAGAAAAAGGGTCATTTACCCTAATCCACCAGCAAAACCCAATGCGGAAATCAACCTAGACTTTCTCTCCGTAGCTGAAGCTGAAAGATGCCTACATAAAGGTTGTCAGGGGTATATAGTATTCTTCTCTATGCAATCAGAGGCTGGAACATCATTAGAGAATATCCCTGTCGTAAACGAGTTTCCTGATGTGTTTCCGGAGGATATCAGCGGATTACCCCCGGACAGGGAAGTGGAGTTTGCAATTGAAACCAAGCTTGGAGCAGGCCCGATATCTAAAGCCCCATACAGAATGGCGCCAAGTGAGATGGCAGAGCTGAAAAAGCAAATTGAAGAACTGCTAGAGAAAAAGTTTATCCGACCTAGTGTCTCGCCATGGGGAGCTCCAGTGCTCTTTGTCAGAAAGAAAGATGGGAGTCTACGACTCTGTATCGATTACAGGGAGTTAAACAAGGTGACTGTCAAAAACAAGTACCCACTTCCCAGAATCGATGATTTGCTCGATCAATTATCGGGTTCTTGTGTGTTCTCGAAGATTGATCTGAGATCTGGTTATCACCAACTCAGAGTGAAAGCAGAGGATGTACCAAAAACTGCTTTCAGAACTAGATATGGTCATTACGAGTTTCTAGTAATGCCATTTGGGTTGACCAATGCACCTGCTGTGTTCATGGACTACATGAATCGAATTTTTCGTCCATACTTAGACCAATTCGTAGTAGTCTTTATCGATGATATTCTAGTATACTCGCAAAGCAGAGTAGAGCATGAACATCATCTAAGAACAGTATTGAACACGTTGAGAAGCAAGCAACTCTATGCTAAGCTAAGCAAATGTGAGTTTTGGCTTTCAGAAGTTAAATTTCTGGGTCATGTAGTCTCACAGCAAGGGGTCTCAGTAGATCCAAACAAAGTAGAAGCAGTACTAAACTGGAAGAGGCCAGAAACAGTATTTGAGATACGTAGTTTTTTGGGTCTCGCAGGATATTATAGACGATTCATACAGAACTTCTCCAGAATAGCTTTGCCTTTGACAAAGTTAACACGGAAAACTCAACCTTTTGTGTGGGACAATAGTTGTGAGAGGAGCTTCATAGAGCTGAAACAGAAATTAACAACAGCACCAGTGTTGACAATCCCAGATCCACAGTTAACCTTTGTGGTTTACACAGATGCCAGTGGGCATGGATTGGGATGTGTCTTAATGCAGCAAGGCCGAGTAGTGGCGTATGCATCTCGTCAGCTGAAGCCTCACGAACAAAAATATCCCACACATGATCTTGAGTTAGCAGCAATTGTATTTGCACTAAAAATCTGGAGACACTATCTCTATGGGACAACCATAGAGCTGTACTGCGACCATAAGAGCTTAAAGTATTTATATGACCAGAAAGAGCTCAACATGCGACAGCGCAGGTGGATGGAGTTGCTTAAAGATTACAATATGGAAATCAAGTATCATCCAGGCAAGGCTAATGTAGTGGCAGATGCATTAAGCCGTAAAGCGGTACAGGTAGCAACCCTCATGATTCACGAGCAAAGGCTGATTGAAGATTTCAGAGATCTCAACATGTCGAATCGGATTATGATTAACAGTAGCAATGTCAGTGAGGTAGAGAATGATCTGAGAACAGTCATAGAAGAAGCTCAGACACAGGATAGACGAGCGCAGTCTATTAGAGACATGATTGCAAAGGGAGAAACTCAGGAGCATGACTTGTCATCAAGTGGGCTAGTCAGATACAGGAAACGAATATATGTTCCACCCAAGATGGAGTTAAAGCGGAAAATCCTAGAAGAAGCACATAAGAGTAAATATACTCTACATCCAGGAGCAACTAAGATGTACCATAATCTGAAGTCTGCGTATTGGTGGCCAGGCATGAAACGAGATGTAACCAAGTTCGTTGCTCGTTGTCTCACTTGTCAGAAAATCAAAGCCGAACATCAACGACCTTCAGGGCTATTACAAAATCCTACAATTCCTGAGTGGAAATGGGAGAGTATCACCATGGATTTCGTGACAGGATTACCAAAGGTTCGAAACCATGATGCCATATGGGTGATAGTAGACCGATTTACGAAGACAGCCCATTTTCTCCCGATTAGTATACACTACTCTCCCGATAAACTTGCAAACATCTATATCAAGGAGATAGTACGGCTTCACGGTACTCCAAAGAACATCATATCTGACAGAGATCCTCGATTTACTTCCAAGTTTTGGAAGGCGGTGCATGAGGCTTTGGGTACCAAACTCCGATTTAGTACAGCCTATCATCCTCAGACAGACGGACAAACTGAGAGAACAATTCAGACGCTAGAGGATATGTTGAGGGCGTGTGCATTAGATTTCAAAGGAGGTTGGGATCAATTCCTTCCACTAGCAGAATTTGCATACAACAATAGCTATCACTCAAGCATTCAAATGGCTCCCTACGAAGCATTGTATGGAAGGAAGTGTCAATCACCCTTATGCTGGACAGAGCTGTCTGAGAGGCAGTTATATGGGCCAGATATAGTTGATCAAACAACAGAGCAAATCAAGTTAATTAAGCAGAGACTATTGGCTGCTCAGAATAGACAAAAGAGTTATGCAGACAAAAGACGGAAACCTTTAGAGTTTAAGGTCGGAGATCATGTGTTCATGAAGGTTTCACCTATCACCGGTATTGGCAGGGCATTAAAGGTAAAGAAGCTAAGTCCTAGGTATATTGGTCCATTTGAAATTTTATCAAGGATTGGGCCAGTAGCATATCAAATAGCTTTGCCCCCAAATTTAAGTAAATTACATGATGTCTTCCATGTCTCTCAGTTAAAGAAATATCAACCCGATCCAGAGCATGTGATCAAATATGAAGAGGTAGACGTACGAGACGATATGACGTATGAGGTCATGCCTGATCGAATCATTGATAGGCAGGAAAAACAACTAAGACACAGGAGTATCCCATTCATCAAAGTAGTATGGAAGGGGTTATCTTCTAGAGAAGCAACTTGGGAAGCTGAAGAAGACATGAAGAGACGTTACCCCGAATTTATGTCTCTATGAATGTAACAAATTTCGAGGACGAAATTTATTTTATGGGGGGAGAATTGTAACATCCCAAAATTTATTTTAGGAATTAAATGCCTATTTTCCTGAAAATTCATGAGACAACAATAAATGGTCATAAATTAGATAAGGGAAAATATTAAGGCTAAATGTGTATTATTAATAGGATAAAAATATACCTATATAAATATATTGTTAAAAACACACCCACACTTCCCATGCTTTCCATGCCATCCATGCTTCCCATGCCACCCATGCTTCACATGCCACACTTGCTTCACATGCTCTTCACACATCACTCATGGCACACACTTCCCACACTACACACACAACCATTAAAATAAACACCTCATGGCACACACACACATTTATTTAATAAACAAATACATATCCTTCCACTATAAATACAAGGCAACATACACACACTTCTCATTTTTCCATTCCATTCGGTCAAGTCACATAGAAGACTAGAGAAGTAGAAAATATAGAGAAAGAGAGAGAGACGTGAGTAAGAGAGAAGGAAGACTAAGGTGAGAATAATTGCCGGAGAAGTGGAAGAAGGAGAAGTCAATCACCATAGGCAAGCCTTGAATATTATTTAGGTAAGTCTTCTATATTTTTTTCTATGGTTATACAGTTGGTTTGGGTTGTTTATGAGGATTTATAGTTGTTGGAAGTTGACTGATTTTGAAATTAAGTTGCTATTATTTATGGTCAAAATAAGGTGTAGATATATAAGGAGTAAGAATTTGATAAATTTGATATCACCAATAGATTCTACATGAAAAATTATGTGAGAATACATGTGGTTGTAATTTTTGGATGATTATGTATAAATCAGGAATTTTTAGAAATTAAGAGGAGATGTTGTTCGGTTAGTTTTCTGGAATCATTTTGGTTATAAAATTCATTTCGTTAGTTAAAACTAGTCCAAAAATTATGAACCTTTACAGACATAACATAGACATAAGGAGCTTTAATTTGATATATAATATGTACCATTTGGATTAGTATATTGGAAGAAATGAATTTGTGAAGCTTAAGCACTGAATCTGGAACAAATTCTGGCATAGTTGTATTAATTGTGAATTCTGGAACTTTAGGCATGTAATCTCTAATAGTATGTATTTTTCCCTTAAATCATAATTAAATAGGGTCACACAGAATTTTGAACCACTCTATTTGGAAATTTTTGGATTTAGTTATGAATTTTTGAATTTAAGTACTGCCAGATTATGTTTTTGGAAGGCAGATTGGTTGTGGTAAAATTTTGGAAAACCAACACTTTACCAAAAATTATGAAACTTTTCAGATTTATAGTATACAGTAAGAGAATTAATTTTATAGGTGGATTATAATTTTTGGGCTTGTATATTAGAAGATATGAATTTTCAAAGTTGAGTTTATTTCTGAAAGAAAATTTGGAATAGGGGAGGTTTAGTGAATTTCTGGGAGTATTGTGTTATCATTGATCATATATAAGTATTTTTATATTAAAAAACATTTAAATAGCTTCACATAGGCTTTGAAACCAATCAATTTGGAATTTTCTAGATTTAATTCTGATTTTTCAAAGTTGACTGAAAAATCTGCCAGTTTTATGAAAAATAGTAAAAGTTGTATTGTGGAGAATTATACTATGCAGAAATCACTGAAACTGAGATAACCACTAGAATATGGTTAAAGCAGTAGTAATGCAAGTAATAACCAATTACTTGTTAACTTTAATTTATAGGAATTGGTAATAGCCCGAGCCAGTTAAAAGTTTTGGATAAGAATCGGACTGAAAAAGGACCAGGTAGTAACTCTTTCTTTCATACACTATGTGAGTATTTATATGTTGTGTATTCCATTTTCTGTATTATGAGCACAGTGTCTGGGACACGCATATTAGCTTAGTTGTGGTCTGGGACCCAACGGAGGCGTAGAGTTAAGCTGGGGTTGCAAACAGTTGTTTGGCCTCGGACAGTGTACACACAGCATTTTCATTTTACATAACATGGTGCATTGCATATCTATTTTCACATTTTATATGTCGGATTGTATGTTACTACTGAGATTCATTCGAATCTCACCCTTTTTCAATATTTAAAAATATTCCAGCAGAAGGTAGCGGCTCTAAGGGCAAAACAATAATTACCGGTGATTGAAGGTCCGGTTCTAACGGAGTACAATTGGTTATCTTTAGTTGTAATATTTATTTCTTTGGATTTTGTTTATATTTTAAAAACCCTATGGGAATTGTCTGTAATATAAACAAGCACTTATTATCAGTATATTTCCGCTATTTCTGTGTGCCCTCTGAACCATGCATTTATTACTCTGCAAATATCAAAGTGTTAAGGGGTTTGACACATGTTGCATTATTCTAATTTCAATTGCATATTAAGTGGTTTTAATTTTTAAACAATATATCAAGAAGTAATAGTTAGTTATGGTTTTAGGAACTACTATTAATTGAGAATATTGGACTCAAGTATTATCTTGAGGTTTTTGTAAAGAAGTTTTAACTCTTATAACCTTTTTGAGTAAGGATAGCCAATTTCTTTATTATCAAGAGCATACGTCGTATAATCCCTTTTTTTATCCAAAACATATCTTCGTTGTTTTTAAAACTACCAATAGAAATAGTTTTATTTACATGCATTTTAATTTAGAGAAAACTATTTTACAAAACCCCTATTTCTAATCATGTTTTTTAGTACTTAGTTTAACTTAGGGAATTCAAAATAAAAGGCTCTTTGATAAGAGAGCTGTAACATCTCAAAAATTTAATAAAAAGATTAATTTATGGAAATTAGATAATAAGTCAAATTATGGAACCTATGAAATTTAAGGAAACTTAAATTAGACAAAGGGAAAAATTAAGGCCTATAGTGTGTAATTTATAGGATAAAAATATACCTATATGTGTATAAAAACACACACCCAAACTTCCCGACACTAAGAAACACACACACCCACACTTGACATTCTATAAGAGCTCACGTGCAGCCCCCACCCTTGCATTATGATTCTCTTCCATTAGTAGCAAACACACGTCCCATACATACACTTACAACTACATCCTCCTTTAGACAAACACCCACATTCTTGCCATTTGGAAGCCACTGAACCCAACACCATCGTATGCACTCTTTATTCATTCAACCTCACAATTCCTTCAGCTCTTCATTTACGTCCAGTAGCTGAAGAAACAGAAACAAAAAACAGAGAAAACAGAAAACAAAAGAAGAGAGACGTGAGTAAGAGAGTGAATCAGAGGAAGTAGACGCTGGCAAGGAGGATCAAGCCAGTTCCAAATCTCACACACAACATCATAAACGTGTTTAGGTAAGTCTCCTATACTTTTACCTTGGATTTCCATAGGATTTCAGTAGTTTTGCTGGGTTGTTTTGCTGCTGGAATTAAGAGAAGTCACCGAAAACGTTTTGTCACTGTAAAATACCAAAACAAGTGATTGTGTGTCCATTTTACGTGGGATTTTTAGCCTCTTTTCTTCTGTAATCATGTCCCTAAACACAAGAAACATGTTTAAGAGTATGTAGAGTTGAAATCTTTGAGATTGGAGTGAAAAATCATGGTTGCATGTGAGTTTTCTCAACCCTGTTTTACTCGCAGGAAAACAGAGTTTCTGTCTGAAACTTGCAGAAGCTCAAACGGAGGATACATATGGAATTTTCACCTGATTCTTTTTGTTATGGAAAATTTAGGATGTGTAGTATGATATACAATCAAGAAGAGCACAATTTGGAGTCAAAATGAATGAGTTATGAATTTTTGAAATCAGACTATCAAAACTGATGTTTTTCACAGTCAATCAGTTTCGTGTAGAATTATGACCAACCAAATCATATCCAATATTTATGAAATTTTACAGTGAGGTATTAGACATCCCAATCTTTAAAATGAGTGGTTGAATGTATCATTTAAATATCTGTAGAGGGAGTTATGATTTTCAAAAGTTTGATTTAGAAACAGGTGTAATCTGGAAGTCCAGATTTTGGCAGTTAGTTTCGTGGTATTTTTTAGCAATGAAATATTTTCCAATGACCATGAAACTTTCCAGAATGAAATTTTATATTCTAAGATTTAATTGGATATATATTTTGTATTATTTGGATTAATATACTAAGAGATATGAATTTTTGAAGTTAGTTGCTCTCAAACTATGTTTCTGGAAAACAGATTGGATGTGTCGAAATTTTAGAAAACCAAAACTTAACCAAAAATTATGAAACTTTTCAGATTTAAAGTAGACATTCAGAGCTTTAATTTGATATGTAGATAACAATTTTTGGACGAGTATATTAGGAGATATGTATTTTCAAAGTTGCACTATGTTTCTGGAGAGTAATCTGGAATATGGGTATTTCAGAAAATTCTGGGAGTAATATGGTGGAATTAAGCATATTTTGATATTTTTCATGAAAATATAATTCAAGAGTTTCATTTAGACTTTAGACCCAGTCAATTTGGAATTTTCTAGAATTAGTTATGATTTTTCAAAGTTGACTGAAAAATCTTCCTATTTTCTGAAAAATAGAAAAATTGCACTATGCAAAAATTGTACTGTGTACAAGCCACTAAAACTGAGATAATCAGCAGAATATGATTAAATGTAGTAGTAATACAAGTAATAACTATTACTTGTTAATTTTAATTTATAGGATTTGTAATAGCCAGAGCCGGAGAAAAAGAATTGGATAAACAGTTGGACCGAAAAGGACTCAGGTGATAACTCTTTCTCTCATATACTATGTGATTATTTATATGTTGTGTATGCCATTTTCTGTAGCATGACAATGCCTGGGGCACAACACGCGAATAAGCCAGGGTCTAAACATGTCATTTGACCATGGACACGAGTTAAGCCAGGGATCCAAACATGTCGTTTGACCTTGGACAGTATGCATACAACACGAGTTAGCATTTTACATATCATGGTGCATTACATATTTATTTATTGCATTTTATATGAATGATTGTATGTTACTACTGAGATTCATTCGAATCTCACCCTTTTTCAACATTTAAAAATATTCCAACAGAAGGTAGCGGCTCTAAGGGCAAAACTGTAAATACTGGTGTCTGAGGTCCGGTTCAAAATGAGATTGCAATTGGTTATCTTTAGTTTTAAATTTTATCTCTTTTAGACTCTGTACATATTCTTCAAATCCTATGAAGATTTCTGTAACGTAAACAAATACTTATAATCAGTATATTTCCGCTATTTTTGTATGCCGTCTGAACTATGCATTTATTATTATGCAAATATCAAATTGTTAAGGGGTTTGACAAGAGTGATTCCAAGTTTTTTTGCATTATATTGCATTTTAATTTGTGATTTGACCCTGAGGCGGCTAATGTTGTGTCAAATCATTAATTACATTAGTTTTGATATTGATTGCTTTTGTTTCATAAATTCAAAAAAATATATTAGGCCATCGGAGCTTTAATGGTGGGTCGTTGATAAAATCACTGGAGCACTAGTGACTGGTCGCCAACAGTGGTCATCGGTGTTGGAGCTTCGACGCCGGACTCTGGTGAGGGGTGTTGATGACTTAGAGCTAGAATAAGGGCGGGTTCTTCATGGGCTCAAGCCTAAACTAGTCAGCCTGTTTAGGCTTGACTTCCCTAAAACACCCCAATTTTAAAGCCTGACAATCAGGCTAGAACTAGGCCTGTGGGCTTTAGGCTGGCTTAATTGAAAAAAATATTTTTTCCCCTATCTTTTTAAGGAAATAAAATCAAAGCAATAACTTCTTAATTTAAGGAAAATATTATAAAAATTAAATTTCAAAGAAACAAAGTTAGAATAACAAGTTATCATGATGAAAATTTCAACATTTTACACATACATGCTCACTCTGTCACACATAAAAATTGTTATTAGTAGCTACATACATGATGAAGTTAGAATAAGGTTAGAATAAAGAAATAAAGTTAGAGCAACAAGTTATCAAGATGAAAATTTCAACAACTTACACATACATATTCACATTGTCATACATGAAACTTGGTAGCCACATGTCACTAGACTTATTTTTGTTTACGAAAAAACCAATCTTTATAGGTATCTACACCTATAATTTTATCATAGGTGATGTAAGTTTTACAAATTGCAATCTTCATTTTAATTTAAATAAAGTTCACTTTCAAGTTTTATAATATAGTTGTTATTTTATTTTAAATTGAGATACATTGTTATTAAAATTAAAAAAATTATAGTTATAATTATTATGTAATGTTCAAATTAGTCTATCTTCTAAATTTTAATGAATAAATCATTGTGGAAAATTAAATAAATAAAACCATTTTATAAAATTAAATTAAAGAAAAATATAATAACTAAATATTTGCAGTATCATTAATAATATAAAAATTATAGTATTATATGAATAATTTTAAAAAAATAAAAATAAAAGGGCCTAAACGGGCTGGCTCTTTTAGGCCTCGGCTCATTAGGGCCGGCCTTTTTTAGTCCATTGGCAATTTCTAGGGCAATTTTTCAAACTCGGCTTTTATGATAAAAAAAGTCAACACAATGGGTTCGGCTCGTTTTCCCGGCACTAGTTGAGATGAGATTTTAAAATATATAAAGATGAAGGGCAATAAAGTCTTCGTCATAACATTTTTAAATTCTAATAATTCATTTGGGATGAGTGGAATTGAAATCATTGATTTAGAATTTCTATATCTTAAAGGTATTTATTTAGGATTTCCCATAAAAAAAATTAAATTCATATATATAAGTTGTGACACTTATATTTAAAAGAATGACTTATATCTCATGCATCTTTCTTCTTTTAGATATATTAGAGCCAAACAATAATTATTGCAGGATCAATGATAAAGAAGGCAATACTTATCCTTCCTCCTCGAGGAAAGCAACGCATAGGATAAACCCAAATGAAAGCAACATATTCAATACATACAAAGCTAGAGCAATGAAATGTATAGATATATATATTGGGAACATATAACTTACTTTAACTTAAAGTTGGAAGAGTGCATTTTGAGTAAGTTATATTTTATTTTTAACACCGTTAATTTCATTTAATGGTAAATTCTTGGTTTGACAATAATGGTCATTACTAATTAATAGGTGGAGCTAGGTGGAGCGGTTCAATTCAAAGTAAGAGTTGAAAGTACACGTGATCGCTAGAAATTTAGTTGGGGGAGAATCTGGAAAAGAATTAATGTAATGAGACAGAAAAGGTAGAATTCACTTGTTGTGTGTAGTGTATACTCCAATTATATAAACCGGCTGTGTGTGTGTGTATATAAAGGTGTGACATGTATATTTAAAGGAATGACTTATATCGCGTGCATCTTTCTTCTTTTAATTGATATGTTAAAGCCCAACCAGATCAATTGCTTTGGGCTCCAATAATAAATAAAGTAATACTTTCACTTTCAAATAATTAACATGAGCGAAATGAATATATAACGTACTTTAACTTAGGAATTGGTATCTTCTCTATCTTTCAACAGCTCAAGTAAAGAATAAATTAACATGAAGAGAAGTGAATATATAACTTGCTTTAACTTTGGAATTGGTATCTTCTCTATCTTTCAAAAGCTCAAAGTAAAGAACAAATTCTTGTCTTAATCTATCGAGGACTTTAGACTTTGTTCTTATATTCATCTCTCCTTTTTGTTCTTGCTTATCGTCAATCATTTATCGCCTTCTTTAAATTCTCAAAAACCATTTCAGTCACTATTCATAACAGCAGCCTCAATTATTTTCTTCAGACTTCTCGTTGCTCTTCAAAGTCCTGAAATATCATCGATCGAGGTCATCTATATATCTTGCAGGTAAATATATATTAACTTGGGATTTTGTTGTTTTATTTTCTTCATTCATTTATTTATTAATCGAATGTTTTATATTTACAAAGTTGTTTCAGTTTAAATCAATCTTTTATACCTGAAGTAGTTCTAATCATGCATCATTCTTTTGATTTGCTTTCATGTGCCTCAAACTTCGATTGAATTCTATTCTTATTCAAGCTTTTGGAAAATAGTTTTCTGTAACATACTCATATATCTGTGTGTGTGTGTTATTTGAATTACACACTGATCAACTGTTAAATTATTATTCAAAACTTTCACGGTAAAAAAAAAAATATTATTCAAAACTTACTGTCATTTTTAATCAGATAATCAAATAAGAAATATACAGAGAATATAAAGAAATCGAATATAAATACAAAGGAATCCTGTGAGTTCAGTTTCTATTAAGTCAACTATACGATTTTTATTTTCCAAGGCCAATCACATAGTTGATTTCCCAATATATATAATCTACACAAATAAATATAAGACGTCTGAAACTTTGTGGTGAACATCTTTCAGTGATAACACCATTATTGGAGGCAAGATAAGTCCTTGAAAAGTGAGAAATTTTTACATTCAATTATAGACAATAAGAATATCTCTGTATTATCAGTGTAAGATTAAAACAGTACCTCTACTCTTTATGTATGTATGCGCGTGTGTATAATTGCGTTAGCTAACTATAAATTACATAGTTGTCCAATGAAGTCTTTTTGTATAGGAGTTTCCTTCAAATAAGTTTGTGACTTGTATCACATCTTTCTTAATTCTCTTTGATATATTAAAACTGAAATAACAATTTGCTTAATTTGGGGACCAAAGAAGAGAATACTTTCATTTTCTTCCTCTTCAAGGAAAGGACTGCATAAAATAAACCTAAATGAGAGCATGATATTTGTTGAATATATACAAGAAAGCTAAAGCATTATATATTAAAGTGTTTGATAAAAAAATAGTACATATTAAAGCGGTTTTAAGACATTATTAAGGAATGAGTATAGCTTACCTGAAACTTTAGAATTAGAGAGCTTAAGTAAGGAACAAATCCTCGTTATTATTATTATTATTCTCTTAAAAGAGTTTCAAACTTCTTATATTCATTGACGTGCATCCCTCATTTATTGCTTAGCTTCTTATCATCAAGGTGATATATCAATCTTACAGGTGAATATTGACTTGGAGAGAGAGGCATTCAGCTCTCATATGTTCTTTCTTATATTGGCTCATTTATTTTTACATTCAATC
Source organism: Albizia julibrissin (assembly GCA_037074505.1). Classification (NCBI taxonomy): domain Eukaryota; kingdom Viridiplantae; phylum Streptophyta; class Magnoliopsida; order Fabales; family Fabaceae; genus Albizia; species Albizia julibrissin. Next base: position 16,297,191 of record CM073484.1, read on the forward strand.
ATGCATACGCTATATTTATTTTCATGCATTCATTTTTATTCATTTATTTATTTTTTCTCTTATTTGTTCAGCAGCGTCAATCATTTTCTTCAGCCCTCCTTTACTGTTGAAGCTTCTGAAATATATCATAAAGTTTATCTATCTGTCGTGTGTGCAGGTAAACATTCACTTGAAGATTCTTTATTATGTAGTTTTTTTAAATTTATTTTTTATCAAGCCAAAGAATATAAGAAAATTAAACATCAAAGAATCTTCTGTTCAATATCAAATAATTTTATTAATGGGTGATGGTGTAAAAATAGCAATGATGTTTTGCACTATCAGCACGCAACACAATTATTTTTATTGGGTGCAAACGTGTACATTCTTCCCCTTCTGTCTCTTCAATTGACTACTCCAATTTCTACAGTTTCTCTCTTTCAATTGTTTCTGGATCTGGTATAGTGATTCTGTTCCTGGATTAATAATGCTGGACAGAAATTAATGCCCTCCCCCATATAAAACTCTTCCAGATTAATTACATCTAACTACCATTAGTCCATTACCAAATCCCTTCCTTTATAAATTAGAACCCTCAACTTTATTAGTTGAACTTAAAAAAAGGGTAAATGATAGGAAATTCCCTAATTTCCGTGGTCTGATAACTCATACACAATTTCCAGAATTGAGAGATATGGAAAAAGAAGTATGAAAAAGTTTGAATTTTGTTTATTTGTTGCCTTTAATATAAGGTTTCAAGTGCAATTAGCACAATGAATGAGATCTTATATTAAGAATGATCTTGAAAATTAGACTACTAGTTAAACTAAAATAACCTACAACTAGTATCCAAGCCTTTAGTCCAGATAAATTTTATATAACTTAGGTTTACATTTGGACAATAAAGAAAAACAAATAGTAACAGAGATAAGACCAACAGCACGGGAATTCGTTTTTTTTTTTTTAAAAACAAAGCGGCTTGTGTGAGTTCCATGGAAATAATTTTATTTTAGTTAACCTTTAAAAGATTTTGAAATTTTACGGTACCCCTCGAGTCAAAATGAAATTAAGTTTTGCAGTAAAAGGACAATAATAACCTTATTTTAATTTTTTCATAGAGAATTTATAAGAGGCATTTTCAAGACAAATAAAGACATTTGCAACACAAATATGTGAACGATTAAGTAGCTAAAATTTTTTAGCCATTCATATATTTATCTTGTAAATATCTTTATTTATCTGAAAAATGCACATTTGTCTTATGAACATTCTTATGAAAAAATAAAGTATAGGGCATTATTATCTTCTCACTTAAAAAACTTAATTTCATTTTGACCCAAAGGAGTGTAGTGAAATTTCATAATATTTTAGGAGTTAACTGGAATAAAATTGTTTTCATGGGGTCTAAATGATTCTTTTCCATTAAAAAAAATATTAAAATAATAGAGAGAAGATTGGTGACCCATTGTATAAAAAGTAATGGATGTTAAGTTTCCTCAATGATGTTGTTATATTTGCTAAAAAATAAATTGTTTATGTCTACTTTTATATCCAAAAATAAATAATTTTTATGGATACTCAAAGCAAAATTATTTATTGCTAAATTTATGGCTTCGCCCTTTATACTTGCATCAGTTGTTGTTTCAGTTTAAATCAATCCTTGTACCTAAAGAAGTTTTAATCATGCATCATTCTTTTAATTTGCTTTCATTTGCCTCAAACTTCTCAACAAAACTATCGTCTAAAGTTATGCATTCGAAATTTTATATGAAATTTGGTCAATAAAAAGTAATAAAAAAATAAACATGCACGTACGACTACGAGATGTTTTTTTTAGTGTATTCTCTTCAAATTTCAAAATAAATTTACACTAACAAATTTGTAGAAATTGACAAAACTGTTTAAAAGTTAATTTCAAAACAATACATTGTCTTAATTCAGAAATCATTTTTTGTTTCTTTCTTGGAGATTGGATGAAAATAGAAATTTGATGTCAACTTGTATGATGGAGATTGGGTCATGGGGAGGATTTGAAGAATTTATTTTAAATGAAAAGCAATTTGTACAATCAATCTATCAATTTTAACGAGTTCTTTGCTTCTATAAGAGCTGGCGAGCATCGTTCAATTTTATTTTAAGGCCTTTTTTTGCAACAAATGCTCCTAGTGTTCTTGTGATTTTTGGATGATTTTTTCTATTAAGATCCAACTTTTTTGAATATGAAAAAAAAAAAGTTTTTTTCCCGGCGAAAGAATACGACTACATGACTACATCTTTTTTTACTCCCAAAGAATACAACTATATCAAACACTGAGTTTGTTAGATATGTGAGTTCCCGTGCTTACATTTAGAACCGAAGACTTTCAACATAGTTTAGTTTTATATTATGACTGCAAAAATTAGCGTCTAGGTTACACCCATAGAGTCCAACTTGGTGACAATTTTTGGGTATTCACATTAGATATTTTGGGAACTACCCCTGTTTGAAGAGTCTTAGTTTACACTACTATTAAATGTCCTTTTTTTTAATTTAATTTTGTGGAGCCCAATATATATATTGAAGCTTTATATTTGCTTTGTGGCTGTATAAAACCAGTCGTCGTCTACCTTGGATTCATTTTCATTATCTTTTCCTTTTCTTATTGATCTTCAGCTTCCCAACATAATTTCTTTATTGTTGACTTTGATTAATATTTCCTTAATTTATATACATCGTACGTGTTATGCTTGTGACATTATTTTGTATTTGATTAATATTGCTTTGTATTGCATTAGATGGAAGAAATTGGGACTTGTATTGCGACCAAGCTTGCAGAATGTCTATGGGACCCAATTTCACGTCATGGCCGTTATTTGTTTTGCTTCAATAAATTTATTGGAGATGTTAAGAAAGCAAAAGACGAGCTGGAGGTGAAACTAGCAGATGTAAACGAGCGTAAGGAAGAAGCTGATCAAAAAACTGAAAAAATAATGCCATCCGTGAAGAAGTGGTTGGAAGAAGTGAATGCTATCCTGGAGGAGGTGCAAAATCAGCAACAAGAGCTTGAAGGAGGAGGAAAAAAGTGTTTCAATGTGTCACTCAGATATTCTTTAGCCAAAAAAATGGAAGATAAGGCTAACAAGATGAAGGAGCTCCAAAGCAATTCCAGCTTTGAGCCATTTTCCCGACTGATCCAACTTCCTGGCATCAGCACTCAATTTTCTTCCAAGGAGGTCATGGATTTCCAATCAAGGAAATCAACTTATAGTAGCCTTTTGGAGGCTATTAAAGATGGCAAGAATCAGATGGTGGGCCTGTATGGCATGGGGGGCTCAGGTAAAACCACCTTAGCAATCGAAGTGGGTAAGAAAGTTGAACAATTGAAACTTTTTGACAAAGTTATCAAGGTGGTTGTCTCTCGACCTCCAAATGTTAGAAACATCCAAGAAGAAATAATAGGACAAACAGGCTTGAAATTTGAGGAGAAAACCGAATTAACCACAGCGCAAAGACTATTGATTGGATTGAGTAGTATGAAAATTCTTATAATCTTGGATGATGTGTGGAGCAATCTAAATCTGCAAGCTGAAATTGGCATTCCGCTTGATGGAAATTGCTGTATTTTGTTAACCACTCGCCTTCGAGATGTATGTGACTCTATGCGTTGTGACAGAACATTTGAATTGTCTCTCTTAACAAGGAAGGAAGCATGGGCTTTGTTAATGATGCATGCAAACTTAACCCATGACTCATTTAATGAGTTTGATGATGTCGGAAGGAAAATTGTTGATGAGTGCAAAGGCCTACCTATTGCAGTTGTGACAGTGGGACGTGCATTAAGAGGAAAAGATATTGTGGGGTGGGAGTCAACACTGCGGAGGCTACAACGTTCCCAACCATTAGATATTGATGAGAGTTCAAGGGGCCCTTTTGCATGTCTCAAATTAAGTTATGATGATTTGCCAAGTCTAGCCAAGCAGCTCTTCTTGTTGTGCTCTATGTTTCCTGAGGATCATGAAATCCATAAAGAGGATCTCATTCGATTTGCCAAGGGGACTTTGGAGTTTGAGGAGATTGTTTACACAATGGAGGATGCAAGGAGTGAGATTTTATTAAGCATTAACAGGTTATTAGATTCTTGTTTATTAATGCATACAAATAAGCAAGCATGTGTGAAAATGCACGACTTAGTTCGAGATGTAGCTTTGTGGATCACAAAGAAGCAACATCAAGCAATTTTGGTTGACGGTCATGTAGTTTTGAGGACATTGGTTGAAAATGAAACTTTGAAAGACACAAAGGCTATATCATTATGGAACTTGGAAAAGAATTTTAAGCTCTCTAATCAATTGCATTGTCCAACACTTGAGATTCTGCTACTTCATCCTGAAGGGTTCATTGAAGATCTTGGAGGGATTGAAGCACTCAAAGTCTTGGCCCTTGTAACATTTAGCTTTGAATGGAGATATGATTATGGGAGACGGATTCAGTGGTCAATGCCGCAATCAATTGTGTCATCATTAATAAATCTTCACACATTATGCTTTAGAGGAATTGCATTGGGTGACATCTCTTTTCTATGTCAACTCAAAAGGCTAGAGATTCTTGACTTGCATGCTTCTCAATTTGATGAATTACCTGGTGGAATTGTAGATATGAAAAAGTTGAAGCTTTTGGATGTTTTTGGGTGTCAAATTGAGAAAAGTCCATTAGAAGTTATTCAAAAATGTGAGAAACTTGAAGAATTATATTTTTGGATTAATAAATCTGCCATCCCAGAAAATTTCTCTCTTTCAGGATTGAAGAGGTATGTTATCTGTGATTCCATATTCAACTTTGCTTTTTCTTATCCTAGTATGGCTCCTCGACTTTTAGATGGTTGTGACGAACCATTGAGAGCTTTAAGTATACGAGGCTTCAAAGTCTCTGATTTGAATTCATCAATGAAAGATCTCATTCTTAGAGCGAACTCTCTTTGGCTAGAGAATTGTATGTGGGATCATAAAGATATAAATGTTAAGATAAAGCACTGCTCCGCTTTAAATTGTCCAAAGAAAAAATTCATAGTTGAACACCTTGGTGCTGACGTTCTACAAACTGGAGAGATGTTCCCCCACCTGGTTACTTTAACATTGATATTAATGGATAGTCTTGAACAAGTGTTCCAAGACTCATCTATTATATGTTCTCTCCCAAAGTTACAACAACTATACATATCGTCGTGTCCCAAGTTGACTACCATATTCACCCATGCCACTGTTACAAGCCTACCAAAGCTGAGAACACTTCATATAATTGAATGCCACACAGTGAAATGGCTGTTCTCTTATTCTTTGGATGCTCATTGTCCTTCACTAGAGGAATTGCAAATACGATCTTGCTATGAACTTGAGAGGCTCTTCCATAAAGAAGTTGCGAATGGGGATCGTCAATTGTACCAAAGGGAGTCCCATCATGGTTCCCATCATGGTTTTCCCAATTATCCATATGTAAGTGCCATCCTCAAAATCCCTGTTGAATAATTGCATATTTAAAATAATAATCATTGTTGATGCGTTTGCTAAAAATTGACCTTTGATTTAATTTTCAACCAATGCAATTTTATTAGTTGTAAACTAAATTTGTTTCTTTTTTGGCTACTTAATTTCATATCCTTTTAACAAATTATTTTGTGAAATTAATACTTTATCTCTCTACTTGTTTTAACTCTTTTTCAAATAGATAGTTAAGTGTGTTGCAATTTCTAACACCATCTATATGTTGCGGGAACTACTTACAGAGGCTAGTATAAATTCGTACAGTTGTTGAGAACTTCACATATTTTTAGGACATTTTGTTTTTGCTTTTGTGTACTCTGCCTATTTTAATTAAAACTTGGAGTTTTTACTTTTAAATTCTATTTGAAAAATTTAAGCTAATTACCAAATAATTTACGTTATTTGGTATGTAAGATTAAAAAGAATACTCATTTTTCTTAATATTATATATATATATATATATATATATATATATATATATATATATATATATATATATTGTAGATCCATTTCTTTATCATCCATTTATCTCTACTTCCTTACCCTTCATTGATTCTATAAATGGGAGTGGAGGAAAACATTTTATGAGTTGGAGGATTTTAAAAAGTTGAAGAAGTTGGGTTATAAATAAAATTTTTATAAAGAGAAGGTATAATATAAAAGAGTAAAAAAATAATTAAAATTTTTTAATCACACATCTCTAATTTTTTTAAAAAGATTCTCTAATTTTTTAAAAATCTAACTCATAAAAATTATTCTTCCCTCTCCTGCCCCTCCTCTCCAAATCCTTCGTACTACAAAAGCACAAAGGCATATGACACTTAATGTGTGCATTTCATAATTATAATTTGAATACATGTACGTATGTACAGGGGAATGAGACTGAAAGTGCATTTCTTGTGGTTACTGCAAAAAGCTTCAAACAATTGCAAAATCATAAAGCCTTGACCCTTTTCCTAAGATTGAAGCAAGTAACAATTGAAAGGAGTGGAAGAAGAAACAAAGGTATATTTAATGTGCAAGTAAGAGGAACAGTAGAAGGTGAAGATTTTGTTGAAGCACAAGAAGAACCTTTGAAGCTGATTTCAGAGTTGTGTTCTTTAAATTTATATTTTCTAGAAGAGTTGGAATATATTTGGAAGGGTCCCACACAAAGTGTGAGCTTTCATAGACTTGAAAAAGTTGCATTGGGGTATTGCCCAAAGTTGAGGAATATCTTCACTTTGGCTATTGTTGCAAGCCTTCCAGAGTTGAAGGAACTATATGTATATGTTTGTCAGGAATGGGAGGGAATACATTGCGAAGAATCAGTTAAATACTTTTCTTCCTCTTCTAATGCTTGCTTCCCCAAACTTCAGAATATTTATATATCTAATTGCCACAAAGTGAAAAGGTTGTTCTCATATTCTGTGGCATCTCATTGCCCTTCATTAGAGAAACTCCACATAAGTGATTGCTTTGAACTTGAGAGTCTTGATGAAGAAGCATCATATGAGGATATTCTATTGCTGCCTCTCAAACTGAAGACCTTAATTCTATTCAAGTTGCCCAAATTAAGAGAGATTTTTGGAGGGAGATTTGAGCATGAGCTAGAATCCCTTCATAATAAACAGGAATGTTTGCCACGCGTAAGTATTACTTCACTATTTCTCTTTTCTTTAAGGTTTCATTAATATATAAAACTCTTCCTAGTATGAAACTTCAGAGGTTTTTTTTTTATTAACGCTGCATATACTACGATGATTCAAACACTTTTTTAGAGTTTCTCTTCTAATAGCAGAGATTGAATAATCTTTCCTCAAAAAATATATAATACTTGCTCACCACACATTTTTCCTCACATTATCACTTATAAGGAAATTGTTATTGCAATTTAAGAAATATGTGAAACTGATTGGGTTTAATATCTAATGAGTGTAATAAACATCAAGTTGTCATTATTTGTCCATTTCATGGATTGAATTTACAAGCTGCGGTTAAGACAATTTTTAAAAAGAATTTTTCTCTCATTTACCCTACTTCTTTTATCTGTTGTACAAAATTGACATGCTTACTTTGAAAGTTTATTTAGAATATTCGTGTTTCCAATCAAATAATATAATTAGTAACAAAAATAGATCCACAGAAAAGGCAATAATTATTTTGATTTTTAATGTTGTGCATTTAAAAAATAGTTATTATGAAAGGAAATCCAAAATTATTTGAAATATTAGTGGTTTTCCCCTCCCCTCTACTGAACTTATTCCACCTTATACATAAAGGTTGCATACAAAGTAATTTAGGTTATTGTTTTTGGCTCTTGGAAACTATTTAATTATCCAAGATTGTTTTAGTTGAAAAAAATCAATTTGAATGCATATCTATAAATTATGTGTCTACATACATACATTTGGCATTGCATGGATATGTATGTATATTTATAAAGAAGGTCTGACTTCATGAAATTCATCTTGTTGACATTATGTTTATTACAATTAAAAAATATGTGAAATTAATGGAGTTTAATTTGTTATTTTTTACTACGATTCATACATATGTTGTCCATTTCTTACATTGTCTTCTAATCATTGATTAAGTTTACTTTACAGAAACACAAGAATGGGAGAGTGAATTTAGAGTTGATTTCTATAAAATTAGAAGGTCTGCCAGAATGTGAATATATTTGGAAGGGCCCCACACAAGCTGTGAGTCTCCATAGACTTGAAGATGTTAGATTGAAAGATTGCTCTAGATTAAAAAATATCTTCACTCTTGCTATCGTTACAACCCTTCCAAAGTTGAAGCAGATATATGTATCTGCCTGCCAAGAATGGGAGGGAATATTTTGTGAAGAATCACTTAAAAACCTTTCTTCTTCCAACGTTGTCTGCTTCCCCAGACTTGAGACGATTGGTATATATTATTGCCACAAAATGAGAAGGCTGCTTTCATATTCTCTAGCATCTCATTGTCCTTCACTAAAGGAAATAACTATAAGGCGTTGCTCTCAACTCGAGGGGGTTGTTCAAGCTCATGAAGGTGAAGTTGCTGATCATCATGAAAAGCTGTTTCCTAAACTAAATAAATTGGATCTCAAATGGTTGCCAAATCTAAGAGAGATTTACCCAGGTTATGAATTCAATCTCCTTTTTGGTACTATACATATAGAAGATTGTCCAAAAATATGCAACATCCCATTATAATACAAGACATCATCTGGTACGTAGTTACGCTATTGTCATCCTTATAAAAAGTTTTAAAATGCGTATAATAAATAAGCCCATTACTTTTTTTTATTTTTTTCTATAACACCATTTTGATGTGATAGTTAAGCTCCTAATTAATTGTTGTGTTTTTTTTTTCAGTCTTGGAGAACAAATAAAGAAGTTAAATTAATAAGGCCATGATGAGCTTTGGATCTTCTAATGATTTCATCTGCAATTGTGCTTCACTAAGTGGTCTTTGGTGTGTGAAGCTGTGTTGGATTTATGTTAGTGTATTTAAGATTGTACAAAAGATATAATATTTATATAATATTGCTTGGGTTTCAATTTATCATATAATTTCTTATACTGTCGTTTATTTCATTGACACAATTATAAAGTTTTTGGTTATTTAAATAAAAAATATATTCAACGTTTCATATTCACTTTTATCAGGAAAAACATGGAATTTTTTTTAAAAGAAAAGAAAATAATAATATTATTGGGAAGAGTATAATTAGTATAAACAATATAAAATAAATTATTATTTTATATCAGAACTGTTTTTCATCGAACTTATAATCACACAGGGCATGATTAAAGAATCAATAAACAAATAATCTATACTTGGGTAGAAGAGGCAAATATCCGTGAGACATTCAAAAATTATTATATTTATTTTCTACAAGCAAAATAATTTGTGCCCAACCAAGCCAAAATTTCAGGATTATAAGATACATACCAAAAACGAAATGGAATGAAGAAATATCAAACATAACAGCATGTTTTTGTTTTGTAATATACAACAACCTCTATGGAATTAATACCAAGAAAGAATATCAAATTAATGAAGCAAAGTACAAAGACATAACTGTTTATTATATATGCGAGAAGTTTGTTTTCCTCTTTCTCAATCCAATCAGCCTCTAAATATGATAGCCCAATATACATATACAGGACTGCAATAGAAAAAGGAGTGTAGATAATATACAAGATTCAAACCCTCTAAATTTTATTTTTTTTAAAAATCAACTCTTTAATAAGGGATACTGTGATGTACTCAATTTATATATTACGAGAATTATAAATCTCTCATAGTACACAAGTTCTCCTATAGACATGCTATGGAACACATATCTGGAGATACCAATTGGCAAAATCCTACTATAAACATGCAACAGAATACGCATTCAGAGACACCAATTTGTAAGCTATTAGGTGCACGAGTGACATTATATTAAAAATATTGCAAACTAAATTGCAACATATAGAAAATAAACAAGCAAAAAGAAAGGGCTCTGCACCTGCCTTCAGAAAATATATTATGGTCTCTGAACACTGCAGTAACAACATATAACTCTAGTCTTTCAAATAAACCAACACTAACCTACTGATTCAAAATTCAGATAACTAAACTGTCATCAGACGACATCCCCCTCTTATTTGAGATTTAGATACTATAGTGTGATAGGATCAAGATCAGAATATATCAAACAACTCTAAAGATTCTTTCATGAATCAATTGATCTTTTTCTTTATCTCTCACAACCAAGTAATTTCTAGGTAAAAAGAAGAAATATTTTGAAACAATTGTGATTCAATTATTAACAAAAGTAAATCGTTAAGTGACTTACTTTGAAGCTGAACAGTGTTGTTTCATAATAACTTCATAAATTAAGTGCTCTCTTCTTGCTCATACATCTCATCAAGGATAACATACTTTGTAGCTAAATCAATTTTGAAGGTCCCACTCACATCCTCTTCATCTGCTTCACCCTTCTGGACCTACCAGTATCTTCCATAAAAAATAAAGAATTTTTTTTGGGGGGGGGGGGAGCAAGTTACATGGAGAAGCTAGTGACAAAAATGAAATTGAGAGGAAGTAATATAAAATATTGAACCGGGGTCTATAATTTAAATGTTGGATATCTATCATTTCGCTTAGGCTAAATTACCATCTCCATCCTTTAAGTTCAAAGCTCTAAATTAAGATAGATGAAGAGTATGATCAAATGCTAAAATAAATTGCTTAGAAGCGCATTAGCTTATGACTTACTTGTACTAATAACACCAACAATGATAGTGAAGAGACCAAAACTCACGCAATGTACACTTCAGTATTATTTGTGCTTCCTTAGGTATTCCTTCAAGTGGGTTTATAGTAAGTAAATTTGTCCTGAAAGTTTTCTCTAAGGAGCAATGTAGCCATGAAAGTATAAAGGAGCATTGTATTTTTATTTGGCAGAGCCAACAATTAAGGTAATGGCAACTAAGGATTTGTGTGACAATATCAGTTAATTCTTTACTAACGTCAAAACAAGGCATGGGATGAATAGAGCATCTTTGTCTTCTTGGTCAAAGAACCAACCAACCAGTCAATGTCAAACCCCTTAACATCTTGATATTTGCTGAATAATAAATGCGTAGTTTGAATGGCATACAGAAATAGTGAAAATATGCTGATAATAAGTATTTATTTATATTATAAAAAATTCTCACATGGTTTACAAAAAATATAAATAAATCCAAAAGAAATAAATTCTACAACTAAAGATAACCAGCTATAACTCCCAACTAGAACCGGACCTTCAATCGCTAGTAATTACGGTTTTGCCCTTAGAGCCGCTACCCTCTGTTGGAATATTTTTTAAATGTTGACAAAGAGTGAGATTTGAATGAATCTCAGTATTAACATACAATCAATCATATAAAATGTGATAAATGAATATGCAATGCGCCATGATATGTAAAATGTTAACTTGTGTTATAGGCATACTATCCAAGGCCAAACGAATGTTTGCAACCCTGGCTTAACTTGTGTCCATGGTCAAACAACATGTTTAGACCTGGCTTAGTCACGTGTTGTGCCCCAGACAGTGTCATGTTACAGAAAATGACATACACAACATATAAATAATCACATAATATATGAAACTTTCCAGAATTTAAATAGACATGATAAGATTTAAATTGATATATAATATGTGTCAATTGGGTTTGTAGATTGTGAGATATGAATTTTCAAAGTTAGATGTTGAATCTGGAACTTTTTCTGGTATAGTTGGGGTTTGACGAAATTCTAGGAATTTTGTCACTGTAATTTTTATATGGTAATATTTTTTCATGAAAATATACTTAAAGAGAGTTACATAGGATTTTCAACCATTCCATTTGGAGTTCTAGAGATTTAGTCATGAATTTTAGAAATTAAGGTATTAAATCTGTAAATGGTTTATGGCAGTATAGGAAAACCTTAAAACTGGGATTTTTTCAGGGATAAGTGACAATGGAACATATTTTTATCTTAAAATAGACTTAATAAGTGACATATAGAAATTAGAACCACCTTAATTGGATATTTCTAGGCCAAGATATGAATTTTCAAAAATTATTGAAAATTTTGCCAGAATTGAGTAATAGTGCAAAAATAAAAATAAGGGTATTTTTGAAATAATTGGGACACTAAGGGTCAAGTCAAATACTTAGAGTTGGTATGAACCCATTAAATACCCATTAGATCTAATGTATTAACTATAATGATAACCTACCAAAGTATCTTGAAATACTAAATATTTGGAACAAGTAATAATTCGTCCGTCCGTGAATAGTAAATTATAGGATTTGACATTTACCTGGGACGCCCAAGAAACTGAGAACAAGAACCAAACTTGGAAAGACTGTCAGGTAGTACCTTATCTCTTATATCATATGTGATTCTTTGTATGTGTATCATATCATCTGTATATGTACGGGACAAATAGTCCATAGGCGGTAAGACCCGTAAGTACAAGTTGCACCGGAAGTTACCCGGGGGCATCTTAAGCCAAGTAGGCTTGAGTTAGAAAGCCTGTTACTGTATCTTGTATGGGACAGAGGCCCTAGGCAGCCAGACTGTGAATCTCAAGCGCTGTGAGTCTGTGATAAGGGACCGGTTAGGCCCTTTAATGTACTGCATTCCTGTAAGTTGTATTGTTTGATGATTTGTTTTTACATGCTTTGTATTTGCATATTATATGAGGGATCTGTGTACTACTGAGATTCTTTTGAATCTCACCCCTTTTTTTTTCAACAAATGACATACAGTAAAGGTGTCCAGTTCCAAGTGCAAGATGGTAATACGGACGAATGAAGAAAAAATGGATTAATTATGAACTATCTGGTTATCATTTTATCTTGGATGACTGTAAAATATTTATAATTGCCATAAGTATCGGTAGTAGTACTAGTGCCTGCGATATAGACCGTATAAGTTGTAATCAATATGCTAGACTTTTGGTAATGCGCTAGTATTTAAAAGCGATAATTGAACTAGAATTGGGTAACCAACCACCAAAAGCCCATAAGTTAATCACTACTATGCGGACTATTGATAGGGAATACTCTGCATTTTAAATAAATGATTTTGGAAACTGATAAGGATAATGTATTTGCAAACTAGAATGAGACCATATATATTTATTCTAAAAGGTTTTTGAAAATCCTACAAAAATACAAGATCGAACCTTACTTTAAAGTTAGGATTTTAAAATTGTTATGGTCTCAGGTTTGAAATCATTATACATTTAAACTCATCTAAAGGCTTTAAAAATTAAAGTGTTACAGTAGGTGTTACAGTAGGGATCTATTGCTTCAACCAAAATCATTTTGAACAATGTAGTAATGGCACACAACTCTAGTCTTTCAAATAAAACAACACTAACTTACCAGTTCCATCAATTTTTCATCCAATACTACTGGTTTAGATAACCAAACTGTCATCAGACAACATCTTTTTTATATAGTGTGAAAAGAAAAATAAGATCCACCTTTGAAGCTCAATAGTCAAAAGTGACAGAGATGAAAACAAAGAGATTCATTGCTCGAGACTCTTTTGGGACCTACTGGAAAATAAGTAGCATCTGTGGGACTTAAAATGAAATTCTCCCAATGTAATATATCCAGCATCCACAATCCTCATGAATTAACTGACCAAGAACCCTATGTTTAAAATGTAGGATTCCAATAAAAATATATATATCTTTTCATTGGCCCTCTTCCTATCATTTACCATTTCAAGGACCACGTTCAGATTTTAAAAGATAAGACACTTTGTTTGGAGGGTATGCAATTATATTTTGCCTATATATTTTTGCTGCTGCTAACATGAGAATCTATTGAACATTTGCTGCACTTACAGAATTTGAAAGAACAAAGGCATGGAGATCAACCATCAAACATAGTTCGGGCGGGAAGTAGATGGAAGACAATTAAGGATTTATGTGACAATTTCAGTTAATTCTTTGGTAATGGTAAAACAAGACAAGGGATGAATAACAGAGCATCTTTGTCTACTCTGTCAAAAAGAACAAATCATCAACTTTTTAGCTTGCAGCCCCATTTTCAATGAACAGAATCAAAACCAAATTCTCTGACTTATACAATATCTATTTGAAAGGGAGGTAATTCAAAACAAAAATCTCTGGCTTTTTCTATACTAGAATAAACGTTGCTTAATTGTTGATCCAAATTGACTCATGAAAATGAAAACTCTCTATTTATACCAAAATTTTCTGAATCCAAGCTGCCTTTTATTGTGAGTTATAGCCATTTACGTATGGTCTGAGACAAATCAAACCAACCGATGACCAATTGATTCGCCACTTGATACCAAATTAAAACAATATAAGTTCATTTAGATGGATCAAATAAGTGCTAAAACCTCAATTGCGTGATAAAGATCAGAGACATAAAATTGGAATCTTCTTTCTGAAGCCATAAGCTCCTCCTTGTCCTTTGGAACCTAAAAATCTATAAGATGTTTGAATTGTTATTGGAGACAAGGTAAGTCCTTCAAAAGTGACAAATTCTTTTTACATTCAATTATAGACAAGAATATCTCTGAAGAATTGACAAACTCCTGTTGCTTTCAAGGTTAAATATAGAGAAGAAAAGTGAAGAAGAGTCTGATCTACTTGACTCCCAGTCTTTGTTATTGTCTTAATTAATTATCAGTCATGACTTTGATATTCAAATTATGACTTGCGCACAAATTCTTTTTGGTTGTATATAGTGCCACAAGGGAACCTCCACTATAATTACAACACACTACGTAAGCAGGGAATAACTTCAATGTTTGTGACTTGTATCTCATATTTCTTCACTTTGGTATATTAATACTGAAATAACAATTGCTTTGGGGCCCAAAAAAAGAAGGGAATACTTTCATTTTCCCTTCAAGGAAAGGACTGCATCAAAGAAACCTAAGTGAAAGCGTAATATGTGTTTAATATATACAATAAAGCTAAAGCAGTGTATATTAAAATGGGTTAAAGCCATCATTACGGAATGAATGTATATCTTGGTGCCCCTTAATCAAAGAGCTTTAGCAAAGAACAAGTCCTTATTATGCATTAGTCTCTTAAAAGAGTTTCAAACTTCCTTCTTATATTCATTCACATTCATCCCTCATTTGTTGCCTAGCTTCTTATCATCAAGGTGATCTAATCAATCCAACATGTAAATATTGACTTGGACAGAGGTGTTCACAGTTTGTTCTTTCTTATCTTGACTCATTTATATTTACATTCAATCATGCATAAACTATATTTATTTTTATTCATTCAATTTTTTTTCTCATTTGTTCAGCAACGTCAATCATTTTCTTCAACCCGCCTTTACCATCTGAAATATCATCAAATCCATCTATCTGTCGTACAGGTAATCTATCACTTGGAGATTCTTTGTTATATTGCTTTTTAGATTTATTTTATCAAGAAAAACAATATAAGAAAATTAAACATCAAAGAGTCTTCCGGAAGTTCAATATATTTTTGTACCTGAAGCAGTTCTATTCATCATTCTTTTAATTTGCTTTCACGTTCCTCAAACTTATCACCTAAACTATATATCGTCTAAAGTTATGTATTCTAAATTTTATATAAACTTTGGTAAACAAAGTAATAAAAAATAAACATGTACACCAACAAGAGGTTTTTTTTTTGGGTTTCAAAATAAATTTACAATAACGAATTTGGAATTGGTGTCTCCATCAGTCATGAGCTCAAGTAAAGAACAAACTCTTATAATATCTTTATCTTGTGTAACATGTAACACCTTATTTTCTAAAGCCTTTAGATTAGTTTAAATATATAATGGTTTTAAATCTGAGACCAAAATAATTTAAAGTCCCAATTTAAGAATAGTTTAATCTTATATTTGTATAGGATTTTCAAAAACTTTTTAAAATAAATATGTATGGTCTAAATTTTAATTTGTAAATTCATTATCTTTATCAGTTTCAAAATCATTTATTTAAAATACAGATCATTTTCTATCCATAGCTCGCGTCGTGATGGTTAACTTATTGGTTTCTGGATACCAATACGTCATCGAAAGTCTAGCGTACGGATTACAACTTATACAGTCTGCGTCGCGAGTACCAGTACTACTATCGCTACTACTACTACTACTTATAAATATTTTACAGTCATCCAAAATAAAATGATAACCAAACAGTCCATAATTTATTTGTCTCTTCTTCGTCCGTCTATATTACCTTCTTGCCCTTAGAGCTGGACGCCTTTGCTGTATATTATTTGTTGAAAAAGGGGTGAGATTCAAAAGAATCTCAGTAGTACACAGATCACTCATATAATATGCAAATACTAAGCATGTAAAACAAATCATCAAACAGCACAACTTACAGAAATGCAGCACATAAAAGGGCCTAACTGGTCCCTTATCTCATACTCACAGCGCTTGAGATTCACAATCTGGCTGCCCAGGGCCTCTACCCCATACAAGGTACAGTCACGGGCTTTCTGCCTCAAACCTACCTGGCTTAAGACGCCCCCGGGTAACTCCCGGTGCAACTTGTACTTACGGGTCTTACCGCCTATGGACTATCTGTCCCATACATATACAGATGATATGGTACACATACATGGCATCACATATGATATAAGAGATAAGGTACTACCTGACAGTCTTTCCAAATTTGGTTCCTGTTCTCAGTCTCTTAGGCGTCCCGGGCAAATGTCAAATCCTATAATTTATAATTTACGGACGGACGAATTATTACTTATTCTAAAATAATTTAAGACACCTTGGTAGGTTATCATTATAGCTAATACCTTAATTCCAATAGGTATTTAATGGACTCCTACCAATCTAAGTATTTAATTTGACCCTTAGAGTCCCAATTATTTCAAAAATACCCTTACTTTTTATTTTTCACTATAACTCAATTTTGTCAGAATTTTCAATAATCTTTGAAAATTCATATCTTGGCCTAGAAATATCCAATTAAGGTGGTTCCAAATTCTATGTGTCACTTATGAAGTCTATTTTAATATACAAATACGTTTAACTACCACCTATCTATGAATAATTCCCAGTTTTAAATTTTTCTCGTACTGCCAGAAAATATTTCCAGTTTCAATAGCTTAACTTCTAAAATTCATAACTAAATATCTAGAACTCCAAATGGGATGGTTCAAAATCCTATATTATCATATTTAAATATATTTTCAGGGAAAAATATTAATATTTATAAATTATAGCTACAAAATTTCCAGAATTTCGTCAAACCCCATCTGTACCAGAAAACGTTCCAGATTCATCATCTAACTTTAAAAATTCATATCTCACTATTTATAAACCCAAATGATACATATTATATATCAAATTAAAGATTAAGATGTCTACTTTACTTCTGGAAACTTTCATAATTTTCGGACTAGTTTTGGTTACCGAAATTTATTTTACAACCAATATGATTTCAGAGAAACTAACCGAACAGCAACTCCTCTTATTTTCTAAAAATTCTAGACTAATATATAATCATCCAAAAATCATAATCTCATATATTCCCATATAATTTTTCGTATAGAATTCATTGGAAACCTCAAATTTATCAAATTCTCATTCCTTCCTTATCCACTATTTTGGTCAAAACAAGACCTCATAAGACAATGATTCATTATACTAGATTCTTATGCTTCCCAAACTACCCAAAAATAGCCTCAAATTAACTAGAAAGAGTTAAAAATATGAAAAGGGAACTCACCTATATTAGGATATGGAGTTGTATGTGAAATTTGTAATCACTTCTTCCTTCCTCCAATGACACCTATCACTCTTATGTCTCTCTTTTTCTATTTTATGTCTCTCTCTCTCTCTCTCTCACTCTCTCACTCACTCTCTCTTTTCTTTTCCTTGGCTTCCGAAAGTGAAGTGATGAAGAGGTGAAAGGGTGGTTTAAAAAAAATGAAAGTGTGTGTGTGTGTGACACATGGGTATTTAATTAATAAGTGATTGTGTGTGTACGTGAGAAATGAATGAAACATGGAGAGGGAGTGTTTTATTTAATTAATTGAATGTGTGTGCATGTGTCTCATGTGAAGCAAGGGAAAAAGGGTGTGTGTGTTTTAATATTATATATATATATATAGGTATATTTTTATCCTATTAATTATACACACAATGCCGTAATTTTTCCCTTTGTCTAACTTAAGATTCCTTAAATTTTATGGATTCCATAATTTAGCTTACTATCCAACTCTCATAAATTAATCCTTAGCTTTAAAATAATTTCTCAGAGAGTCCTAAGCCAAATTATGACCATTAATTGTTATTCCTTGAATTTTTAGGAAAATAAGCTTTCAATTCCCAAGATTAATTTCTAGTACCATTTAAATTTTATTTTTGGGAATTTAACCTTTTAATAAATTTTGGGATGTTACAATTCTCCCCCCGTAAAATAAATTTCGTCCTCGAAATTTGTTACACTTCTTGAGATATAAACTCTGGGTAACATTTCTTCAGGTCCTCTTCAATTTCCCAAGTTGCTTCCCTTGGAGACAGTCACTTCCATACTACCTTTACGAATGGTATACTTCGATGTCTGAGTTGTTTTTCTTGTCTGTCAATGATTTGTTCTGGTTCAGCCTCATATGTGAGATCATCTCGCATATCCACATCTTCATATTCCATAATATGTTCAGGGTCTGGTTGGTACTTCTTCAACTGTGAGACATGAAACACATCGTGCAGTCTACTCAAGTTTGGGGGTAAGGCTATTCGATATGCTACTGACCCAATTCTTGCCAATATTTCAAATGGACCAATGTAACGTGGGCTAAGCTTTTTCCTTTTGATTGCCCTACCGATTCCGGTAACAGGAGATACTTTCAAAAATACATGATCTCCCACTTCAAACTCTAGAGATCTTCTCCTTTTATCAGCATAACTTTTCTGTCTGCTTTGCGCTGTTAGGAGCCTCTTTTTGACAGTCCTGATTTGCTCTGTGGTTTGATCTACCAGATCCGGCCCATATAGTCTTTGTTCATTCAATTCTGTCCAGCATAGGGGTGATTGACACTTTCTACCATACAATGCTTCATAAGGAGCCATTTGAATACTCGCATAATAGCTATTATTATAAGCTAATTCAGCAAGTGGAAGGAAATGATCCCAACTTCTCTTGAAATCTAATACACATGCTCTTAACATATCTTCCAGCGTCTGTATGGTTCTTTCTGACTGTCCATCCGTCTGTGGATGATAGGCCGTACTGAATTTCAGCTTCGTACCTAGAGCTTCATGTAGAGCTTTCCAGAATCTTGATGTAAATCTGGGATCTCGATCAGAGATAATGCTTTTTGGTGTACCATGGAGTCTGATTATCCCCCGTATATATATTTCCGCTAACTTCTCTGGGGAATATCTAGCATTAATGGGTATGAAATGTGCCGTCTTGGTGAAACGGTCGACAATTACCCAAATGGCATCATAGTTTCTAATTTTGGGTAAACCCATCACTAGATCTATAGTGACACTTTCCCACTTCCATTCTGGAATTTCTGGACTCTGTAGAAGTCCTGGTGGTCTCTGATGTTCAATCTTCACCTTCTGATAAGTGAGACATCGGGCCACATACTTGGTCACATCGCTTTTTAGCCCTGGCCACCAGTACATGGATTTCAAATTGTGATACATCTTAATCATTCCTGGGTGAAGGGTGTAACGACTCTTGTGTGCCTCATCCAAGATTTTCCTCCTCAGATCAGCCTTTGGTGGTACATATATTCGCTGATTGTATCTAACCAATCCACTTGGCGAAAGATCGTGATCTTGGGTTTCACCTTTTTCAATTATCCCTTGGATCAACTGGGCTTGTTCATCTTGCATTTGAGCTTTGTCAATTTCTGCTCTCAGATTGCTTTCTTCCTGACTAACACTAAAATTAGCTAGGAGTACTTCATTCGGTTTGTATGTATTCAGAAATACTTGATTTGTCAAGTTTAGATCCCTGAATTCCTCTAACAATTTCTGTTCTCGGACCATCATGACCGCCACTTGCACCGCCTTTCTACTTAAGGCATCAGCAATGACATTCGCCTTCCCTGAATGATATTTAATCTCTAGATTATAATCTTTTAACAATTCCATCCAGCGACGCTGTCTCATATTCAATTCTTTTTGATCATGTAGATGCTTGAGGCTTTTGTGGTCATAGTACAACTCTATAGTACTACCATACAGGTAGTGTCGCCATATTTTCAATGCAAACATGATTGCCGCAAGCTCCAAATCATGAGTGGGATAGTTCTTTTCGTGAGGCTTCAGCTGTCAAGAGGCATACGCCACCACTCTGCCCTGCTGCATAAGGACACATCCCAATCCCTGCTTACTAGCATCACTGTAAACCACATAGGGCTCACTGGGATCTGGAATAATCAGTACTGGTGCGGATGTCAACCTCTCCTTCAGCTCCATGAAGCTCCTCTCACATTTGGCATCCCACACATATGTTTGATTCTTTCTCGTGAGCTTTGTCAACGACATGGCGATCCTGGAGAAATTTTGAATAAATCTCCGGTAATAACCAGCAAGACCCAGAAAACTGCGTATCTCTGTTACAGTTTCTGGCCTCTTACAGTTTACGACTGCCTCCACCTTACTAGGATCCACAGAGACTCCTTCTTGTGAAATTACATGGCCCATAAATTTAACTTCAGAAAGCCAGAATTCACATTTACTTATCTTAGCAAAGAGTTGCTTTTCTCTCAGAATTCTTAACACTATTCTCAAATGCTATTCATGTTCCTCTATACTTTTAGAGTATATTAGAATATTGTCGATGAAAACTACAATGAACTGATCCAGATATTTAAGGAAAATTGTGTTCATGTAGTCCATAAACACGACAGGTGCATTGGTTAGTCCAAAGGGCATCACCAAGAACTCATAGTGTCCATATATGGTTCTAAAAGCTGTCTTCGGCACATCCTCAGCTCTTACTCACAACTGATGGTAGCCTAATCTCAGATCAATCTTTGAGAATACACTAGAACCAAATAGTTGATCAAGAAGATCATTAATCCTGGGGAGTAGATATTTGTTCTTGATGGTCACCTTATTCAGCTCTCAATAATCAATACATAAACGTAGGCTCCCATCCTTCTTCTTAACAAATAATACTGGAGCTCCCTATAATGAAACACTAGGGCGTATAAACCCTTTCTCTAGTAATTCTTTAATTTGCTTCTTGAGTTCTGCCATTTCATTTGGTGCCATTTGATAAGGAGCTTTGGAAATAGATCCGACACCCGGCATAATCTCAATGGCAAACTCAACTTCCCTTTCTGGAGGTAATCCACTAATGTCTTCTAGAAATACTTCAGAAAATTCATTCACTACAGGTATACTCTCAATCATCACATCTGATTCTGCCTGAACCGAGAATAATATCAGATACCCCTGACACCCTTTTCTCAGACATTTCTCAGTTTCAGCTATTGAGAGAAAATTCAAGTTAATGCTAGCATCATTGCCTTTATGTGATTCAAGATATTCAATTCTCTTGTTACCACAGTCCAGCAAAACATTATTCGTCGTTAGCCAGTCAATGCCTAGGATAACTTCCAGTTTGTAGAGTGGTAAACAGATCAAATCTATCATAAACTCCTACCCCGCTATATTTATAATACAATTCAAACAACCAGGAACCTGTGGGTTATGAGCCTACCACGCTTCCGCTATGCACTCTAATGCCTCACACTATCAAACATAGGTGGGGCTGCACTTCTGCCCACACTTATCTTAGTACCTTAACATCACATAAATTGGAAATCACTTTCCTCAGTTATAAAAAAAATCAAGATTAATAGCGCATATTCTAACCTTTACTATATCCGGGTAATATCCTCAAAACATTACTGAAGGTTCAACATTATTCATAAGGTTCACAAGGTTCAACTTCCTTCATGAAACAAAACTATAGTGCAACCTTATTTACATTTTCACCTAAACACTATTTCAGCTTAGATCTTTTTTAAACATATCTTGAACCTTCAGTATCATCAGATCGGATCCTTTATGATCAATATACGGCATAATTATCGCTCCCCATATAGCACCATATATCATACCTATATACCTTTAACACCACAGTGTTACTAAGGATCACTATTTAGCATAGAGAAACCTCAAAACAATCACTATCCCTCGAGTTTCCATAACCCCATCAAATGAACTTTTCTTGCAACAAAAATGGTTCGGATTAAAGATTAATACTTATTTCATCATCTCTATACCTCTAATCATCCTCTAGGTCATTTAAAAACTTAGGGTTAAAATTTCAAACCTTTAAGCAAAAGGTTTTGGATTTCCAAGATACTTTCTAGGAGTCACCTATCCCAAATTTACTCTTACCTGAGCACGCTTAACTATAAAATTTTGATAGTATCTGAGTCACATGCCAGCTTAGCATTCGATTCTTCGGAGTTCATAGCCTTCTTTACTAGGTATACATCACTATTGCTCCATTTCATTCTCTATATACTGTTCTACCCTATCCTTTAAACCAGTCTATCCAGTTAGTGCTCAGGGAAAACTCTATTTCTCTGGATTCATCTCTAACCCATAATTCATTCTAGCTATGAGATCACTATTAAGGTATCTGCATACTTATTTATAGCAGTAGAGCATACTAGCCTAATGCCAGAATCTCTGCTCTGATACCAAAAATGTAACACCTTATTTTCTAAAGCCTTTAGATTAGTTTAAATATATAATGGTTTTAAATCTGAGACCAAAATAATTTAAAGTCCCAATTTAAGAATAGTTTAATCTTATATTTGTATAGGATTTTCAAAAACTTTTTAAAATAAATATGTATGGTCTAAATTTTAATTTGTAAATTCATTATCTTTATCAGTTTCAAAATCATTTATTTAAAATACAGATCATTTTCTATCCATAGCTCGCGTCGTGATGGTTAACTTATTGGTTTCTGGATACCAATACGTCATCGAAAGTCTAGCGTACGGATTACAACTTATACAGTCTGCGTCGCGAGTACCAGTACTACTATCGCTACTACTACTACTACTTATAAATATTTTACAGTCATCCAAAATAAAATGATAACCAAACAGTCCATAATTTATTTGTCTCTTCTTCGTCCGTCTATATTACCTTCTTGCCCTTAGAGCTGGACGCCTTTGCTGTATATTATTTGTTGAAAAAGGGGTGAGATTCAAAAGAATCTCAGTAGTACACAGATCACTCATATAATATGCAAATACTAAGCATGTAAAACAAATCATCAAACAGCACAACTTACAGAAATGCAGCACATAAAAGGGCCTAACTGGTCCCTTATCTCATACTCACAGCGCTTGAGATTCACAATCTGGCTGCCCAGGGCCTCTACCCCATACAAGGTACAGTCACGGGCTTTCTGCCTCAAACCTACCTGGCTTAAGACGCCCCCGGGTAACTCCCGGTGCAACTTGTACTTACGGGTCTTACCGCCTATGGACTATCTGTCCCATACATATACAGATGATATGGTACACATACATGGCATCACATATGATATAAGAGATAAGGTACTACCTGACAGTCTTTCCAAATTTGGTTCCTGTTCTCAGTCTCTTAGGCGTCCCGGGCAAATGTCAAATCCTATAATTTATAATTTACGGACGGACGAATTATTACTTATTCTAAAATAATTTAAGACACCTTGGTAGGTTATCATTATAGCTAATACCTTAATTCCAATAGGTATTTAATGGACTCCTACCAATCTAAGTATTTAATTTGACCCTTAGAGTCCCAATTATTTCAAAAATACCCTTACTTTTTATTTTTCACTATAACTCAATTTTGTCAGAATTTTCAATAATCTTTGAAAATTCATATCTTGGCCTAGAAATATCCAATTAAGGTGGTTCCAAATTCTATGTGTCACTTATGAAGTCTATTTTAATATACAAATACGTTTAACTACCACCTATCTATGAATAATTCCCAGTTTTAAATTTTTCTCGTACTGCCAGAAAATATTTCCAGTTTCAATAGCTTAACTTCTAAAATTCATAACTAAATATCTAGAACTCCAAATGGGATGGTTCAAAATCCTATATTATCATATTTAAATATATTTTCAGGGAAAAATATTAATATTTATAAATTATAGCTACAAAATTTCCAGAATTTCGTCAAACCCCATCTGTACCAGAAAACGTTCCAGATTCATCATCTAACTTTAAAAATTCATATCTCACTATTTATAAACCCAAATGATACATATTATATATCAAATTAAAGATTAAGATGTCTACTTTACTTCTGGAAACTTTCATAATTTGCGGACTAGTTTTGGTTACCGAAATTTATTTTACAACCAATATGATTTCAGAGAAACTAACCGAACAGCAACTCCTCTTATTTTCTAAAAATTCTAGACTAATATATAATCATCCAAAAATCATAATCTCATATATTCCCATATAATTTTTCGTATAGAATTCATTGGAAACCTCAAATTTATCAAATTCTCATTCCTTCCTTATCCACTATTTTGGTCAAAACAAGACCTCATAAGACAATGATTCATTATACTAGATTCTTATGCTTCCCAAACTACCCAAAAATAGCCTCAAATTAACTAGAAAGAGTTAAAAATATGAAAAGGGAACTCACCTATATTAGGATATGGAGTTGTATGTGAAATTTGTAATCACTTCTTCCTTCCTCCAATGACACCTATCACTCTTATGTCTCTCTTTTTCTATTTTATGTCTCTCTCTCTCTCTCTCACTCTCTCACTCACTCTCTCTTTTCTTTTCCTTGGCTTCCGAAAGTGAAGTGATGAAGAGGTGAAAGGGTGGTTTAAAAAAAATGAAAGTGTGTGTGTGTGTGACACATGGGTATTTAATTAATAAGTGATTGTGTGTGTACGTGAGAAATGAATGAAACATGGAGAGGGAGTGTTTTATTTAATTAATTGAATGTGTGTGCATGTGTCTCATGTGAAGCAAGGGAAAAAGGGTGTGTGTGTTTTAATATTATATATATATATATAGGTATATTTTTATCCTATTAATTATACACACAATGCCGTAATTTTTCCCTTTGTCTAACTTAAGATTCCTTAAATTTTATGGATTCCATAATTTAGCTTACTATCCAACTCTCATAAATTAATCCTTAGCTTTAAAATAATTTCTCAGAGAGTCCTAAGCCAAATTATGACCATTAATTGTTATTCCTTGAATTTTTAGGAAAATAAGCTTTCAATTCCCAAGATTAATTTCTAGTACCATTTAAATTTTATTTTTGGGAATTTAACCTTTTAATAAATTTTGGGATGTTACATAACACCCTAATTTCTAAAGCTTTTAGATGAGTTTGAATATATAATGATTTCAAACATGAGACCATAACAATTTTAAAGTCCTAACTTTAAGACAGGGTTCAACCTTGTATTTGTGTAGAATTTTTGAAAACTTTTTAGAATAAACATGTGCGATCTTATTTTAGTTTGCAAAATTATTTATTTAAAATGTAGAATATTCTCTATCAATAACCCACGTAGTGGTGGTTAACTAATGAGTTTTTGGATTGTAGCGCGTTATCGAAAGTCTAGTATACTGATTATAACTTATACGATCTGAGTCGTGGGTACTAGTACTACTACCGCTATTTCTACTAATTATAAATACTTTACAGTTATCCAAAATAAAATGATAACCAAACAGTCCATAATTAATCCGCCTTTTCTTCATATGTCCATGTTACCTTCTTGCCCTTGGAGTTGGACGCATTTGCTGTATATCATTTGTTGAAAAATGGGTGAGATTCAAAAGAATCTCAATAGTACATAGATAACTCATATACATGTAAAACAAATCATCAAACAATATAACTTACAGGAATGCAACAAATAAAAGGGCCTAACCGATCCCTTATCACAAACTCATAGCACTTGAGATTCACAATCTGACTAGATAGGGCCTCTGCCCCATACAAGGTACAGTCGCGCGCTTTCTATCTCAAGTCTACCTAGCTCAAGATGCTCCGGGTAACTCTCAGTGCAACTTGTACTTATGGTTCTTATCGCCTATGGACTATCTTTCCCGCACATATATAGATGATATGGTACACATACATAGCAGCATATATGATATAAGAGATGAGGTGCTACCTGACAGTCTTTCCAAATCCAGTTCCTTTTCTTAGTCTCTTGGGCGTCACGGGAAAAATATCAAATCTTATAATTTATAATTTACAGACAGGCGAGTTACTAATTGTTCCAAATTTCAGTAATTCAAGACACTTTAATAGGTTATCATTATAGTTAATACATTAGGTCCAATGCATACTCAATGGGCCTACATCAACTCTAAGTATTTAACTTGACATTTACAGTTCTAATTTATTACAAAAATACCTTTACATTTTATTTTTACATTATTACTTAAATCTGAAAGAATTTTCAATAGTCTTTGAAAATTCATATCTTGACCTAGGAATATCCAATTAAGGTGATTCTAAATTCTATGTATCTCTTATTAAGTCTATTTTAAGATAAAAATACATTCAGCTTCTTATTTATGAATCATTTCAAGTTTTAAGATTTTCCCATACTGACAGAAAATCTTTCTAGTTTTAATCACTTGATTTCTAAAATTCATAATGAAATCTCTAGAACTCTAAATGGGATGTTCAAAATCCTACATGGTCCTATTTAAGTATATTTTCAGGGAAAAATATTATCATCAAGAAATTTCAGCCACAAAATTCCTAAAACTTCATCAAACCCCATCTATGCCAAAACTGTAACACCTTATTTTCTAAAGCTTTAGATTAGTTTAAATATATAATGGTTTCAAACCTGAGACCAAAACAATTTAAAGTCCAAATTTAAGATAGATTTTAATTTTATATTTGTATAGGATTTTCAAAAAAAAATTTTAACTAAATATGTATGGTCTAAATTTTAATTTGTAAATTCATTATCTTTATCAGTTTCAAAATCATTTATTTAAAATACAGAGCTTTTTTTTATCCATAGCTCGCGTCGTGATGATTAACTTATGGGTTTCTGGATACTAATACGTTATCGAAAGTCTAGCGTACGGATTACAACTTATACAGTCTGCGTCGCAAGTACCAGTACTACTATCACTACTACTACTACTTATAAATATTTTACAGTCATCCAAAATAAAATGATAACCAAACAGTCCATAATTTATTTGCCTCTTCTTCAACCGTCTATATTACCTTCTTGCCCTTAGAGCTGGACGCCTTTGCTGTATATCATTTGTTGAAAAAGGGTTGAGATTCAAAAGAATCTCAGTAGTACACATATCACTCATATAATATGCAAATACTAAGCATGTAAAACAAATCATCAAACAACACAACTTACAGAAATGCAGCACATAAAAGGGCCTAACCGGTCCCTTATCTCATACTCACAGCGCTTGAGATTCACAATCTGGCTGCCCAGGGCCTCTGCCCCATACAAGGTATAGTCACGGGCTTTCCGCCTCAAACCTACCTGGCTTAAGACGCCCCCGGGTAACTCCCGGTGTAACTTGTACTTACGGGTCTTACTGCCTATGGACTATCTGTCCCGCACATATATACAGATGATATGGTACACATACATGACATCACATATGATATAAGAGATAAGGTACTACCTGACAGTATTTCCAAATTTGGTTCCTATTCTCAGTCTCTTAGGCGTCCCGGGCAAATGTCAAATCCTATAATTTATAATTTACGGACGGGCGAATTATTACTTATTCCAAAATAATTTAAGACACTTTGGTAGGTTATCATTATAGCTAATACCTTAAATCCAATAGGTATTTAATGGACTCATACCAACTCTAAGTATTTAATTTGACCCTTAGAGTCCCAATTATTTCAAAAATACCCTTACTTTTTATTTTTTTCACTATTACTCAATTCTGTCAGAATTTTCAATAATATTTGAAAATTCATATCTTGGCCTAAAAATATCCAATTAAGGTGGTTCCAAATTCTATGTGTCACTTATAAAGTCTATTTTAATAGAAAGATACGTTTAACTACCACCTATCCATGAATAATTTCCAGTTTTAAAGTTTTCTCGCACTGCCAGAAAATCTTTCCAATTGCAATAACTTAACTTCTAAAATTCATAACTAAATATCTAGAACTCCAAATGGGATGGTTCAAAATCCTATATGATCCTCTTTAAGTATCGTTTTAAGAAAATATTAACATTTAGATATTATAGCCATAAAATTTCCATAATTTCGTCAAACCCCATATGTACCAGAAAACATTCCAGATTCATCATCTAAATTTAAAAATTCATATCTCACTATTTATAAACACAAATGATACATATTATATATCAAATTAAAGCTTAAGATGTCTACTATCCTTCTGTAAAATTTCATAATTTTCGGACCCGTTTTGGTTACCGAAATTTATTTTACAACCAATATGATTTCAGAGAAACTAACCGAACAACAACTCCTTTTATTTTCTAAAAATTCTAGACTTATATATAATCATCCAAAAATCAAAACCACATGTATTCCCACATAATTTTTCGTGTAGAATTGATTGGAAACCTCAAATTTGACAAATTCTCATTCCTTCTTCATGCACTATTTTTCCCAAAACAAAACCTCACAAGACAACAATTCATTATACTAGGTTCTTATGCTTCCCAAATTACCCAAAAATAGTCTCAAATCAACTAGAAAGAGTTAAGAATATGGGAAGAAAACTCACCTATATTAGGATATGGAGTTGTATGTAGAATTTGTAATCACTTCTTCCTTCCTCTAATAGCACCGATCCTCTTACTTATCTCTCTTTCTCTATTATGTGTCTCTTGTTCTCTCTCTTTCTCTCTCTCTCACTCACTCTCTCTTTTCTTTCATTCTTAGTTGCTGGCCGATTGGGTAAGATGAGAAAGTGTGAGTGTTATATTAATTATTATTGTATTTGGGTGTTAGGTTGTGTGAACCACATGGTGTAATAATTAATATTTTATCATTAAATTAATGAAAGTGGTGAGATGAAGGAGTTTGGCAAGTGTCATGAGTGATGCGTGAGGAGTATGTAAAGCAAGGGAAATGTGTGTATTTTAATATTATATATATATAGGTATTTTCTTATCCTATTAATTACACACACTAGGTCTTTATTTTTCCCTTTGTCTAATTTAAGATTCCTTAAATTTCATAGCTTCCATAATTTGGCTTACTATCTAACTCCCATAAATTAATCTTTAGCCTTTGAATAAATTTTGGGATGTTACAATTCTCCCCCCGTAAAATAAATTTCGTCCCCGAAATTTGTTACACTTCTTGAGATATAAGCTCCGGGTAACATTTCTTCAGGTCCTCTTCAACTTCCCAAGTTTCTTCCCTTGGAGACAGTCCCTTCCACACCACCTTCACGAATGGTATGCTTCGATGTCTGAGTTGTTTTTCTTGTCTGTCAATGATTTGTTCTGGCTCAGCCTCATATGTGAGATCATCTCGCATATCCACATCTTCATATTCCATAATATGTTCAGGGTTTAGTTGGTACTTCTTTAACTGTGAGATATGAAACACATCGTGCAGTCTACTCAAGTTTGGGGGTAAGGCTATTCGATATGCTACTGGCCCAATTCTTGCCAATATTTCAAATGGACCGATGTAGCGTGGGCTAAGCTTTTTCCTTTTGATTGCCCTACCGATTTCAGTAACAGGAGATACCTTCAAAAATACATGATCTCCCACTTCAAACTCTAGAGATCTTCTCCTTTTATCAGCATAGCTTTTCTGTCTACTTTGCGCTGTTAGGAGCCTCTTTTTGATAGTCCTGATTTGCTCTGTGGTTTGATCTACCAGATCCGGCCCATATAGTCTTCGTTCATTCAATTCTGTCTAGCATAGGGGTGATTGGCACTTCCTATTGTACAATGCTTCATAAGGAACCATTTGAATACTCGCATGATAGCTATTATTGTAAGCGAATTCAGTGAGTGGAAGGAAATGATCCCAACTTCCCTTGAAATCCAATACACATGCTCTTAACATATCTTCCAGCGTCTGTATGGTTCTTTCTGACTGTCCATCAGTCAGTGGATGATAGGCCGTACTGAATTTCAGCTTCGTACCTAGAGCTTCATGTAGAGCTTTCCAGAATCTTGATGTAAATATGGGATCTCGATCGGAGATAATGCTCTTCGGTGTACCATGGAGTTTGATTATCTCCCGTATATATATTTCCGATAACTTCTCTGGGGAATATCTAGCATTAATGGGTATGAAATGTGCCGTCTTGGTGAAACGGTCAACAATTACCCAAATGGCATCATAGTTTCTAATTTTGGGTAAACCCATCACTAGATCCATGGTCACACTTTCCCACTTCCATTCTGGAATTTCTGGACTTTGTAGAAGTCCTGGTGGTCTCTGATGTTCAATCTTCACCTTCTGTCAAGTGAGACATCAGGCCACATACTTGGTCACATCGCTTTTTAACCCTGGCCACTAATACTTGGACTTCAAATTATGATACATCTTAATCATTCCTGGGTGAAGGGTGTAACGACTCTTGTGTGTCTCATCCAGGATTTTCCGCCTCAGATCAACCTTTGGTGGTACATATATTCGCTGTTTGTATCTGACCAATCCACTTGGCGAAAGATCATGATCCTGGGTTTCACCTTTTTCAATCATCCCTCGGATCAACTGGGCTCGTTCATCTTGCATTTGAGCTTCTTCAATTTCTGTTCTCAGATTGCTTTCTTCCTGGCTAACACTAAAATTAGCTAGGAGTACTTTATTCAGTTTGTATGCATTCAAGAATACTTGATTTGTCAAGTTTAGATCCCTGAATTCCTCTAACAATTTCTGTTCTCGGACCATCATGACTGCTACTTGCACCGCTTTTCTACTCAAGGCATCAGCAACAACATTTGCCTTTCCTGGATGATATTTAATCTCTAGATTATAATCTTTTAACAACTCCATCCAGGGATGTTGTTTCATATTCAATTCTTTTTTATCATGTAGATACTTGAGGCTCTTGTGGTCACAGTACAACTCTACAGTACTACCATACAAGTAGTATCACCATATTTTCAATGCAAACACGATTGCCGCAAGCTCCAAATCATGAGTGGGATAGTTCTTCTCATGAGGCTTCAGCTATCGAGAGGCATACGCTATCACTCTGCCCTGCTGCATAAAGACACATCCCAATCCCTGCTTACTAGCATCACTGTAAACCACATAGGGCTTACTGGGATCTGGAATAATCAGTACTGGTGCGGATGTCAACCTCTCCTTCAGCTCCGTGAAGCTCCTCTCATATTTGGCATCCCACACATATGTTTGATTCTTTCTCATGAGCTTTGTCAATGGCATGACGATCCTAGAGAAATTTTGAATAAATCTCCGGTAATAACCAACAAGACCCAGAAAACTGTGTATCTCTGTTACAGTTTCTGGCCTCTTCCAGTTTAGTACTGCCTCTACCTTACTAGGATCCATAGAGACTCCTTCTTGTGAAATTACATGGCCCAAAAATTTAACTTCTGAAAGCCAGAATTCACATTTACTCAGTTTGGCAAAGAGTTGCTTTTCTCTCAGAATTCTCAGCACTATTCTCAAATGCTCTTCATGTTCCTCTTTACTCTTAGAGTATATTAGGATGTCGTCAATGAAGACTACCACGAACTGGTCCAGATATTGACGAAAAATTCGGTTCATGTAATCCATAAACACAGCAGGTGCGTTGGTCAGTCCGAAAGGCATCACCAAGAACTCATAATGTCCATATCTGGTTCTAAAAGCTGTCTTCGGCACATCCTCAGCTCTTACTCGCAGCTGATGGTAGCTTGATCTCAGATCAATCTTTGAGAATACGCTAGAACCAGATAGTTGATCAAGAAGATCATCAATCCTGGGGAGTGGATATTTATTTTTTATGGTCACCTTATTCAGCTCTCAATAATCAATTCATAAACGTAGGCTCCCGTCATTCTTCTTAACAAACAACACTGGAGCTCCCCATGGTGAAACATTAGGGCGTATAAACCCTTTCTCTAGTAATTTTGCAATTTGCTTCTTTAGTTCCACCATTTCATTTGGTGCCACTCGGTAAGGAGCTTTAGAAATAGATCCAGTACCCGACATAATCTCAATGGCAAACTCAACTTCTCTTTCTGGAGGTAATCCACTAATGTCTTCTGGAAATACCTCAGGGAATTCGTTCACAATAGGTATAATCTTAATCATCACATCAGATTATGCCTGAACTGAGAATAATATCAGATACCCCTGACACCCTTTTCTCAAACATTTCTCAGCTTCAGCTACGGAGAGAAAATTCAGGTTAATGCTAGCATCATTACCTTTATGTGGTTTAAGATATTCAATTCTCTTGTTACCACAGTCTAGTAAAACATTGTTCGTCGTTAGCCAGTCAATGCCTAAGATAATTTCCAGCTTGTGGTGCGGTAAACAAATCAAATATATCCATGTCTTTCAGTAAATCCGTTAGCTATAAGCATATTCTATTCTCTGTCTTAATTATGAGACCATAATTTATGGCTATTCTCATTCTTTCTATTACTCTATTTCATTATAGAACAAATTCTCATTCATTCTTTCAAAGGAAATATTCTTTGGTCAAGATCTTTTCCTATGCTAGATTAGCAACTAGCAACCTTCAGAAACCTTATTCTTATCTTTACCATATTCTAATACCTTAATTCCATAATTCAAATGCCTAAAGAATCAATTCAAC
This sequence comes from Albizia julibrissin, assembly GCA_037074505.1. Taxonomy (NCBI): domain Eukaryota; kingdom Viridiplantae; phylum Streptophyta; class Magnoliopsida; order Fabales; family Fabaceae; genus Albizia; species Albizia julibrissin. The sequence goes on from CM073484.1 coordinate 16,329,962, forward strand.
TATTACTTGATTCTTAGGTTACAATTTAATTAGTAGTCATCCTCTGTATGTCTACCCAACTTTTAGGTTTATCAACCTAATCCTAGAAACTCAGCCATTCACAATAACATGTTAAGATCATCATGATTCATTCCATCTATTCTATTCTTATAACATTCAAGTAATATCCTCAAATATTCCCCAAAGTATTGATGATAGTTCAATATTACTTACCAGGTTCACGAAGTTCACAGGGTCATACTTTCATATATTGGAACCATAGTGTAACTTGAGTCATATCTTAACCTAAACACTATTTCAGCTTAGATCGGATTCAAACCTATCATAAATATTCAATGTATTCCATTTTCATGGCATCCCAAATTATCACCATATTTCACTCCAAAATTTCCCTCACCTAAGCACGCTTAAAAAATGAAATTCCACCGAAATCCGGGTTACATACAAGCTCGACATCAAATTCTTTAAAGGTCATATCCTTCTCTATTGGGTATACATACCACATTTTCCAAACCAGTCTACCCAATTAGTGGATGGAAAAATTATATTTCTTTGGGTTCATTTCTAACCCACAATTCATTCTAGCTACGGAATCACTAGTAAGGTATCTATATACCTATTCACAGCAGCAGAGCATACTAGCCAAATGCCAGAACCAGGCTCTAATACCAAAAATGTAACACCTTATTTTCTAAAGCTTTAGATTAGTTTAAATATATAATGGTTTCAAACCTGAAACCAAAACAATTTAAAGTCCAAATTTAAGACAGATTTTAATCTTATATTTGTATAGGATTTTCAAAAAAAAAATTTTAAAATAAATATGTATGGTCTAAATTTTAATTTGTAAATTCATTATCTTTATCAGTTTCAAAATCATTTATTTAAAATACAGAGCTTTTTTTTATCCATAGCTCGCGTCGTGATGGTTAACTTATGGGTTTCTGGATACTAATACGTTATCGAAAGTCTAGCGTACGGATTACAACTTATACAGTCTGCGTCGCAAGTACCAGTACTACTACTACTTATAAATATTTTACAGTCATCCAAAATAAAATGATAACCAAACAGTCCATAATTTATTTGCCTCTTCTTCAACCGTCTATATTACCTTCTTGCCCTTAGAGCTGGACACCTTTGCTGTATATCATTTGTTGAAAAAGGGGTGAGATTCAAAAGAATCTCAGTAGTACACAGATCACTCATATAATATGCAAATGCTAAGCATGTAAAACAAATCATCAAACAGCACAACTTACAGAAATGCAGCACATAAAAGGGCCTAACCGGTCCCTTATCTCATACTCACAGTGCTTGAGATTCATAATCTGGCTGCCCAGGGCCTCTGCCCCATACAAGGTACAGTCACGGGCTTTCTGTCTCAAACCTACCTGGCTTAAGACGCCCCCGGGTAACTCCCGGTGTAACTTGTACTTACGGGTCTTACCGCCTATAGACTATCTGTCCCACACATATACAGATGATATGGTACACATACATGGCATCACATATGATATAAGAGATAAGGTACTACCTGACAGTCTTTCCAAATTTGGTTCCTGTTCTCAGTCTCTTAGGCGTCCCGGGCAAATGTCAAATCCTATAATTTATAATTTACGGACAGACGAATTATTACTTATTCCAAAATAATTTAAGACACTTTGGTAGGTTATCATTATAGCTAATACCTTAAATCCAATAGGTATTTAATAGACTCATACCAACTCTAAGTATTTAATTTGACCCTTAGAGTCCCAATTATTTCAAAAATACCCTTAATTTTTATTTTTTTCACTATTACTCAATTCTGTCAGAATTTTCAATAATATTTGAAAATTCATATATTGGCCTAGAAATATCCAATTAAGGTGGTTCCAAATTCTATGTGTCAATTATAAAGTCTATTTTAATATAAAAATACGTTTAACTACCACCTATCCATGAATAATTTCCAGTTTTAAAGTTTTCTCGCACTGCCAGAAAATCTTTCCAATTGCAATAACTTAACTTCTAAAATTCATAACTAAATATCTAGAACTCCAAATGGGATGGTTTAAAATCCTATATGATCCTCTTTAAGTATCGTTTTAGGAAAATATTAACATTTAGATATTATAGCCACAAAATTTCCATAATTTCGTCAAACCCCATCTGTACCAGAAAACATTCCAGATTCATCATCTAACTTTAAAAATTCATATCTCACTATTTATAAACCCAAATGATACATATTATATATCAAATTAAAGCTTAAGATGTCTACTTTCCTTCTGGAAACTTTCATAATTTTCTGACCAGGTTTGGTTACCGAAATTTATTTTACAACCAATATGATTTCAGAGAAACTAACCGAAGAGCAACTCCTCTTATTTTCTAAAAATTCTAGACTTATATATAATCATCCAAAAATCATAATCTCATGTATTCCCACATAATTTTTCGTGTAGAATTGATTGGAAACCTCAAATTTGACAAATTCTCATTCCTTATTCATGCACTATTTTTCCCAAAACAAAACCTCACAAGTCAACAATTCATTATACTAGGTTCTTATGCTTCCCAAATTACCCAAAAATAGTCTTAAATTAACTAGAAAGAGTTAAGAATATGGGAAGGAAACTCACCTATATTAGGATATGGAGTTGTATGTAGAACTTGTAATCACTTCTTCCTTCCTCTGGTAGCACTGATCCTCTTACTTATCTCTCTTTCTCTATTATGTGTCTCTTACTCTCTCACTTTTTCACTCTCTCTCTCTTTCTTTCTTTTTTGGATAATGGCTGAAGAGAATGGAAAAATTTGTGAAGTGTGTGTTGTGTGTTACGTATAATTAAGAGAATGAGAGAGAGTGTGTTTTTTTTAATAATTAAAAATGTGTATGTGTGTGCCATGTGTGTAGTGTGTGTGTGTTATTTAATTAAATAGTTGTGTGTGCATGGATTGCATGTGAAGTGTGGGAAGTGGGTGTGTGTGTTTTAATTATTATTATATATATATAGGTATATTTTTATCCTATTAATTACACACACTAGGTCTTTATTTTTCCCTTTGTCTAATTTAAGATTCCTTATATTTCATAGGTTTCATAATTTGGCTTACTATCTAACTCCCATAAATTAATCCTTAGCCTTTGAATAAATTTTGGGATGTTACAATGTCTACTCTCCTTCTGTAAAATTTCATAATTTTCGGACCAGGTTTGGTTACCGAAATTTATTTTACAACCAATATGATTTCAGAGAAACTAACCGAACAACAACTCCTCTTATTTTCTAAAAATTCTAGACTTATATATAATCATCCAAAAATCAAAACCACATGTATTCCTACATAATTTTTTGTGTAGAATTGATTGGAAACCTCAAATTTGACAAATTCTCATTCCTTCTTCATGCACTATTTTTCCCAAAACAAAACCTCACAAGACAACAATTCATTATACTAGGTTCTTATGCTTCCCAAATTACCCAAAAATAGTCTCAAATCAACTAGAAAGAGTTAAGAATATGGGAAGGAAACTCACCTATATTAGGATATGGAGTTGTATGTAGAATTTGTAATCACTTCTTCCTTCCTCTAATAGCACCGATCCTCTTACTTATCTCTATTTCTCTATTATGTGTCTCTTGTTCTCTCTCTCTCTCTCTCTCTCTCTCTCTCTCTCTCTCTCTCTCTCTCTCTCTCTCTCTCTCTCACTCACTCTCTCTTTTCTTTCATTCTTAGTTGTTGGCCGATTGGGTAAGATGAGAAAGTGTGAGTGTTATATTAATTATTATTGTATTTGGGTGTTAGGTTGTGTGAACCACATGGTGTAATAATTAATATTTTATCATTAAATTAATGAAAGTGGTGAGATGAAGGAGTTTGGCAAGTGTAATGAGTGATGCGTGAGGAGTATGTAAAGCAAGGGAAATGTGTGTATTTTAATATTATATATATATATATAGGTATTTTCTTATCCTATTAATTACACACACTAGGTCTTTATTTTTCCCTTTGTCTAATTTAAGATTCCTTATATTTTATAGCTTCCATAATTTGGCTTACTATCTAACTTCCATAAATTAATCTTTAGCCTTTGAATAAATTTTGGGATGTTACAAAAACAATGTTTCAGATTTAACATCTAAATTCAAAAATTCATATCTCACAATTTACAAGCTCAAGTGACACATATTATATATTAAATTAAAGCTTAGGTTGTCTACTTTCATGAAAAATTTCATAATTTTTGGACCAGGTTTGACTAACAAAATTTATTTTACAACCAAACTAATTCTAGAGAAACTAACCAAACAACATCTCCTCTTAATTTCTATAAATTTCAGACTTCTACATAATAATCCAAAAATCATAACCACATTTATTCCCACACAATTAATTTGAAAATGTCTCATTTCTTCCTCATACCCTATTTTGGCCAAAACATAAGAATATGTGAAGGGAACTCAACAATATCAGGATATAGAGTTGTATGTGGAAATTGTAGCATCTTCTTCCTTCTTCGTGTAACATCCCAAAATTTATTAAAAGGATAAATTCTCAAAAAGAAAATTAAATGGTGCTAGAGATTAATCTTGGGAATTGAAAGCCAAATTATGAAACCTATGAAATATGTGAGATCTTAAATTAGAGAAAGCGAAAAATTATGGCATTGTGTGTGTAATTAATAAGATAAAAATACACACACACACACACACATATATTTCCACACTTCACACGCCATGCACACACACACAATTATCTAATTAAATAATACACACACATACACACATTTTTAATTATTAAAAAACAACACACTCTCTCTCACTCTCTTAATCATACGAAACACACAACACACACTTCACATATTTCTCAATTCTCATCGGCCAACATCCAAAAAGAAAGAAAAGAGAGAGAGAGAGTGAAAGAGAGAGAGAGAGAGCAAGAGACACATAATAGAGAAAGAAAGATATGTAAGAGCAATTGATGCCAGTAGAGGAAGGAAGAAGAGACTACAAATTCCACATACAATTCCATAACTTGATATAGGTGAGTTTTCTTCCCATATTCTTAACTCTTTCTAGTTAATTTGAGGCTATTTTTGGGTAATTTGGGAAGCATAAGAACCTAATATAATGAATTGTTGTCTTGTGAGGTTTTGTTTTGGCCAAAATAGTGCATGAGGAAAAATTGAGAATTTGAAAATTTTGAGATTTCCAATGAATTCTATACGAAAAATTATATTGGAATACATGTGATTATGATTTTTGGATGATTATATATAAGTTTGGAATTTTTAGAAAAATAAGAGCAGTTGTTGTTTGGTTAGTTTCTCTAGAATCAGATTGGTTTTAAAATAAATTTCGGTGGCCAAACCTATTCTGAAAATTATGAAATTTTTCATAACGAAATTAGACATCCTAAGATTTAGTTTGATATATAATGTGTCATTTGGGTTTATAACTAGTGAGATATGAATTTTTAAAGTTAGATGATGAATCAGGAACGTTTTCTGGTACAGATGGGGTTTGATAAAATTATGGAAATTTTTTGGCTATAATATCTAAATGGTAATATTTTTCCCTTAAAATATACTAAATAGGATCATATATTATTTTGAACCATCCCATTTGGAGTTCTAGATATTTATTTATGAATTTTAGAAGTTAAGCTATTGAAATTGGAAAGATTTTGTGGCAGTGTGAGAAAACCTTAAAACTGGAAATTATTCATGGATAGGTGGTAGTAAAACATATTTTTATATTAAAATAGACTTCATAAGTGACACATAGAATTTTGAACCACCTTAATTGGATATTTCTAGGCCAAGATATGAATTTACAAAGATTGTTGAAAATTCTGACAAAATTGAGTAATAGTGAAAAAATAAAAAGTAAGGGTATTTTTGAATTAATTAGGACTCTAAGGGTCAAGTTAAATACTTAGAGTTGGTATGAATCCATTAAATATCTATTAGATTTAAGGTATTAGCTATAATGATAACCTACCAAAGTATCTTAAATTATTTTGGAACAAGTAATAATTCGCCCGTCCGTAAATTATAAATTATAGGATTTGACATTTGCCCGGGACGCCTAAGAGACTGAGAACATGAACCAAATTTGGAAAGACTATCAGGTAGTACATTATCTCTTATATCATATGTGATTCCATGTATGTGTACCATATCATCTCTATATGTGTAGGACAGATAGTCTAGAGGCGGTAAGACCCGTGAGTAGAAGTTACACCGGGAGTTACCCGGGGGCTTCTTAAGCCAGGTAGGTTTGAGACAGAAAGCCCGTGACTGTACTTTGTATGGGGCAGAGGCCTTGGGCAGCCAGATTGTGAATCTCAAGCGCTGTGAGTCTGTGATAAGGGACTGGTTAGGCCCTTTTATGTGCTGCATTTCTGTAAGTTGTGCTGTTTGATGATTTGTTTTACATGCTTAGTATTTGCATATTATATGAGTGATCTGTGTACTACTGAGATTCTTTTGAATCTCACCCCTTTTTCAACAAATGTTAAGGCGTCCAGCTCTAAGGATAAGAAGGTAATATAGACAGACGAATAAGAGGCAAATAAATTATGGACTGTTTGGTTATCATTTTATTTTGGATGACTGTAAAATATTTATAAGTAGTAGTAGTAGTGACAGTAGTACTAGTACTCGCGATGCAGACTGTATAAGTTGTAATCCGTACGCTAGACTTTCGATAACATACTGGTATCCAGAAACCCATAAGTTAACCATCACTACACGAGCTATGGATGGAAAATGCTCTGTATTTCAAATAAATGATTTTGAAACTGATGAAGATAATGAAGTTACAAACTAAAATTTAGACCATACATATTTATTTTAAAAAATATTTTGAAAATTTTATACAAATATAAGATTAAACTCTGTCTTAAATTAGGACTTTAAATTGTTTTGGTCTCAGGTTTGAAATTATTATATATTTAAACTATTATAAAAGCTTTAGAAATTAAGGTGTTACACCTCGTGTGGCATCTATCACTCTTATGTCGCTCTTTTTCTATTATGTTTCTCTCGCTCTCTCTGTCACTCGCTCTCTCTTTTCTTTCTTTTTTAGACATTGGCTGATTGAGTGAGATGAAAAATATGTGAAGTGTGTGTGTTGTCATGTGTATGTTTAAAAGAGTGAGAGAGTATGGTGTTTATTGATTAAATAAATGTGTGTGCGCCATATGGTGTGTGTTTTATTTTAATGGTTGTGTGTGTAAGTGAGTCTCATGTGAAGCAGGGAAGGGTGTGAGTGTTTTTAATTACACACACACACACACACACATATATTCTTATCTTATTAATTACACACTAGGCCTCAATTTTTGTTTTGTCTAATTTAAAATTTCTCAAATTTCATAGGTTCCATAATTTGATTTACTATCTAACTTCCATAAATTAATCCTTAATAATTTTTAAGGATTCTCTTCTTTAATTAACTTTATAAAGCCTTGAAATAATTTTTCAGAGAGTCCCAAACTGAATTATGATCAGTAACTGTTGTTCCTCAAGTTTTTAGAAAAATAGACCTTTAATTCTCAAGATATTAATTTCTAACGTCATTAAATTTTCTTTTTGGAGATTTAATCTTTTAATAAATTTTAGAATGTTACAGAAAGGGCTTAGACTTTCTTCTTTTATTCATGAATATTTATCTCTCATTGGTTCTTACTCGTGCTGAGCTATTTGTTTCCTCCTTCAAGTTTCCAAAAACCATAATTTAGTCTGTGTGAGTGGGTAACAGAAGTGTCAGTAATCTTCTTTAGCCTTGCTTCACTGTTTTGGATTCCTGAAATATCATCAAGGTCCTCTATATATACAGGTAATAAATATTAGCTAGCTTGGAGCTTCTTTTGTTTTATTCATTTAAAAGAATAATTTATAAATTATTTTTTCTTATTTATTTAAAGCCTATTACTTTGCTTTTTGGTTTCTTTTAGTGTATTTTCAGAAGAAGATCAAGTCCTTCTAATAATCAATTCATATTACAGGTGAACAATATAACATAATTTGTTTATTTTATATGTTGATAAAATAAATCTCCTTTAGGAGCCTTTTTTGGCTATTGAGATGATAATGAAAAATGAATAATTTGGAGTGTGCAATTATCATCTAAAGTTATTTATTCCAACTTTGTTCCAGATTAAAAAAATTAAATACCGACAAGGCTTTAAGGAATATAATTTTTGTACTTGTCTAATTTGCAAGACTAGTAAATATGAAAGCTTGATTTCTTAAGCATAAATTGTTAAGTAATAGGCTTTAAAGTGTAATATTGTTTCTTACTTTCTTGAAGGAGAGCATCATGCAATTTGATTCCAGGGTCACTTCAGTAATCAACTGAATACATATTTTATCTTTTTTAAAAAAACACTTCATTTTAGTTGTTTGCTTTTGCTAAGCCTTATGATTATACGAAACTCGTACATAAAAATACAAGGACTTTTTCCACTTAAATGGCATATATAATTACGTGAATAATACTTAATTCTATTCGACGGAGATGCTTTCAGTTTTGTTCAAGAGAAAATTTCTCCATTTTATGACATCATTTTAAAGATTATTACTGCTGTCTATAATTCTTCTTGTATGTTTAGTTTTAGAATTCCCGCTTTTCTTGTACTCTCATAATTTATTAGTTTCATTTATCATCTCTCTGCATTTGTTTTTGGCTCACAAGGTACTAAAATTATCATCGAATCCTTTTACAGGTAATTATCAGAATAGCATTTCTCTTTTTTTGCTTGTGCTTTTATTCTATTCTATTTAGCTTGGGAATTTTAGAAGTAAATCATTGTTACTTTTCATTTCATTATTTAGATTTTATACATTTTCTGGAAATATAATATAACAGCAGAATGAATACTTTTTAATTGATTTTAATTTATATTGTTAGCATAAGAGACGCATTGCATTTTCCCTCTCATATCATAATTAGTATTGTGAAATTCTCTTTCTGTTACGTAAATATCCATTATTAATTTGGAAAAATTATAAAAGAATAAATCTAAAATGACGCAAGAATTAGTATCTTCTATTTTAAAAAATAATGAGACATTTTAAATTATATTTATCATATGTAATTTTTACTTACAAAAGAGGCTTAGGAATGAGTAAATACGGAGGCAGATTTCAATTTGACGTACATAGATGTGGATTTCTGGAACATTCTTTATGAATTTTTAGAGGCCCCGAGTTCGAGACATGTTATTATCATATTATATACTCCCTCCGATTCCAAAGTATGAAAACATCTTTTTGTATAGAACTAGAAATAATATGATTTAATTTCCTTCGTTTTTTCCAAAGTATAATTAATTGAACATTGAAGACCCAATATGTTGCATTACATATGAATTTAATTAAACAATATTTTATTTAATTTTTATTTAATTTTACTTATTTATTTAAAAGTGTAGGCGCCTAGAGCACCTTGAAATATTTTCACATCCACATCTAAGGCATAAATTGTTTTTTGTAACTTAGAAATTTGGAGTGACATATCAATAAAATCTTTAGGGTATTGGATATAGTAAAAAATATTTTAATGTGTTGGATGAATCTGAAAAAAAAAATACTTTATTATATTATATATATGGCAAAATACTCTAACATGTTAAATATATACGAGAAAATACTTTAGAGGGATGCTGAATTCATCATAGCCATTTATTTAAAGCCCCACAAATTGCACCCATGTTTCTTTTACTTTTTTCCACTAATTCTTTTTTTAAATGGAATTTAAATTCTTTTGTATATGACGATAAACCATATTCCTTTTAAAAAGATGCCATAATTAGAAACAAAGTGCAGGTGTGATCTTTTTTTTCTCGGGCGTCTGTGATAAGAAAAAAATTGTTGTGTGGGAATTCTTTTGGGTTATCAAGATAATAATGAAAAATGAATAATTTGAAATGTGTAATAATAAATGACTAAATCATATATATGTTTTATGAAGTTTGGGGAAAGACTGATAAAAAATAAAAATAGATATGTTTTTTCCCCTTCAATCCGAATTCCACAAGAAAAAAATTTTGGTGCTAACTTTGTATACTTGTGATACTTATTTTCAAACAAATCAGGATAGGTGTATTTTTTAATGTACGATTCATCCTCTAATTAAATTTTTTTATTAAATGCTTAGTTTTATTTTTTTAAAAAAATAAATCCACTTACAACAATTTATTGGAAACAGGTAATTTAAGTTTATAAGGTTAAATATCTAAATTCCCTCCATTTTATAATAAGTTTACATTAATGAATTCGTAGAAATTAAAACTCTTTGACAAATAATTTCACGTGATATCGTTGTCATAGTTTAGTGAATCATACTTTATTTTTCTTTCTTTAAAATTTCTGCTTTTTCTTGTATTCTCATAACTTAGATATATTTTTATCCTATAAATTACATACTTTAGGTCTTAATTTTTTCCCTTATCTAATTTAAGTTTCATTAAATTTTGTAGGTTCCATAATTTGATTTACTATCTAGTTCCTATAAGTTAATCCTTACATTAAATATTTAGGATGTTATAACTTACAAGGTCAAAAACAGGCTGCAAGTGTAGCATAAAAGTATGAAAAATAATATCTGGAGTAGAAACAAGTTTTGGTGACTAGATAGAGAAACACTGAAACCTTATTTGTAGCTGATCTATTTCAATGGAAGGTAATTCAAACACAGTTCTAGCCAGAAGTAGATAGAAGACAATTTAATTCTTTAGTGATGAACAGAGCATCTTTGTCTTCTCTGTACGTCAAAGGATCAGCCAGGAACTTTTTGACTTGCAGCCCCATTTTCAATGTGTAAAGGAATAAACATAACCAAAAACAGAATCTCTGGCCGACACCCTATTTGTATAACTGATGTGTTTGAATGAGAGGTAATTCAAATCCAAAATCTCTGGCTTCTTCTAGGCTAGCATAAACATTACCTAATTGTTGATCTAAATTGACCCTTGAAAATGAAAGATCACCATTTATACAAAAATTTTCTGAATCCATTTTGATCTGTATAGTTACAGCTTGAGACAAATCAATTGATTCACCACTTGGTACCAAATTAGACAATATAAACTCACTTAGGTGCATAATACAGCTAGCTCCAAAAATCTGAATAACTGTTCAGGCAAGGGACCTTTCTTAAGTCTTCATAATCAAAATTGTCCAATTACAACAGAATAAACAAAAAATTAGCAGATATAGCCATCTTCACGCTGACACAAAACATCCAGATATCTATTGGTTTTCTTCACAGATTTTTCTTTTTTTAATCATTATCTTATTAGAATGATTCCAACTTCAAGTAACGTCTATTTGTATTAATTTCCTAGTTTTATATGCTAATCTGTTATCTGTTGCAACTCTACTTGTGACTGATGCTTCTGAATTCCAATTCTAGCAAAATATTGGACAGTAAACTAAAATTGCTCTAAAATTCTGGATGCTGCATGTGTAATATCCCAAATTTTGGGACTAAAGGCCTGAGAATAAGCATGAATAAAGTAGACTACCAAGCCCATTTTAGTAAGAGTCCCAGAAATTATGACATATAGAAAGACTCTCTGGGGCTATGAGATTTGGGCCTTACTAGGCAAAGAGCTCGGTATCTGTAGACAGTATGATTAGAATGTCGGTGCAGATGTGCACAGAACATATATATAATGCCATTGGGTTGGTAGAAAGACGCCACCCAACTATGTCATGACATAAGGGACCGATTAGTCGGGTGAAATAGGCCAGTGTAGATGTGCACATGCCATTTTCAAGGTGTATATGTGTCACCTACGTTTTGTAAAGTAGATACCGGTATGTGGTGCCATGAGGGGCCCACACACATACACACTCCGACCTGGTGTCATTTGACGGGCTTCGATATGCGTGATGCAATCCTGAGTAAGTCCCGAGTAGAATCCTGAGTAGACGCCGATAAAGTAACTTTATTAAAGTAACTTTAATAAAGTAAGTAATCATGACATAACTTTTATGTTGGCTAAATGGAAAGGTGACACGTGTCCCATTAATAATGAAATGACATTTTGCCTTTTGTGTTGACATTTTAAGATGGTGACATATGGCACAGAAATCAGGGGAATTTACCGGTCTCCGGTCAAGTCACCGACAACTTTATCGAACACTAAGCGGGGGAGTTGGGGAAAATCAGTAGACCCTTACTTCCTCTGACATTTTGGACTGCTAAAGGCCCAAGAAAAGATGTGGGACACACTTTAGAAAAAAGAAGTGACACGTGTCCTCGAATCAGTGGAATACCGAACAAATGGCACCGTAACATCGCGACACGTGGCATAACTTTTTGAAACTCCTCCTAGGCCTTATATTTTCTTCCAAGCTGCCCAAATATTCAGAAAAATTCTGGAAAATGAAGAAAAAACGTTGGAGGAGAGAGGAGAGGTGAATAGTAAATTTTTAGAACTTCAATCCGCCGAAACTCCACCGAATCGGCGTTTTCTCTTAAAGTACCCTTCACAAACCTTCTTCTACTCATCATAAGCTTCATTTCTACGGTTTCGGATTTTTTATTGGAGGTGTTTGGTGCCGTCTCCCTCCCTGGAGTACTGCCGGATTTCCGAACCGACTGCGAATATGCGTAGAGGTAAGCGTAAGCTTCCTTTTGAACCGATTGGTTTGTTGTTTGGATGAGTATTTGTAAGGGTGGGGTACTTTTCATTTTCGGTCCAAGGGGTATTTTTGAGGTTTAATCATGTATTTATGGTTAGAGGATGATTTATGATGATATTGGACCAAGTTGTTGGACAAAATTCTGAATTGGTGAATTGTTGTAGAAAACCCTGTTTTTCTGGTCTGAACATAACGTCATGAAGAAGTAGTAATTTTATAATTTTGATGATTCCATTGGATTCTACACGAAAAATTGTGTAGGTATGCAAGTGTTCATGATTTTTGGATGCTTGTATATGAATTTGGAAATTTATGAAGTTGAATGTACATGTTGATATGCCCTGTCTGGAACAGTGAAATTGTGCGAGATTTTTCATAGGGTAAACCTTGTCCAAAAATTCTGAAACTTTCCAGAATTAAAGTAGACATCCTCAGCTTTAATGTGATAGGTATTTTGTAATTTTGGGACAAGTAAATTGAGAGATATGAATTTTTGAATTTGTGTCCTGTTTCTGGAATGAAATCTGGCACAGGTTATATTTGGAGAAATTCTGGGAATGTTGTGGCTGTGATGGCCTGAATTGAGGATTTTTATGTGAAATTATACTGAAATATATTCATATAGGACTTTGAACCACCTCAATTGGAGTTCTATAGAATTAATTATGATTTTTCAAACTTTGGTCAAAATGCTGGCAGCTTTTGGCTACCATGCGAATTTGAGAAAGAAAGTGACCAAATGTAATTAGTATGAACTCCAAGGGTGAAAGTAAGCCTTTAGGGCTAATATAGCCCATTGGGCATTCACTTTTTATGGCTCTAATAATGTCATTGCTTATCTAGGGCCATAAAGTGACAAAGAAGAAACTATGGTTGGAAGATCGAAGTACAAGAGGAGGAGGCAAAGTCCAAAAGGTAGTAAACTTACTTACTTGTATGTATGTGATGTTTATGCTGTGTATTGATTTGCTGTATTGCTTTACTTGATTATGTGAAGCATGTATGAATGAATGAAGCTCTGTTTCTATTTTTACTTTGGCCATAAGTATGTTGTATGAAACATTGAGCATGCAGAATATCATTATGTGAACATGAGCCTATGTAAGGCAAGCATATCATGCACTAGCATTCATCTTACATGCATTGTCTGTATGTTTGCTACTGAGATTCTCTCGAATCTCACCCTCCCCCACCAACCATATAGGTATATGAACAGGAAAGAAGAGAATGCTTGAAGATGATTCAGAAGGAAAGAAGACGAAGAATTGAAGACCGAATTATGTATAGAATACTGTGTGTATCATTATTTACGCACAGAGAATATTTGGTTGTAAGAATACTGGAGAATTTGAATTAAGCTGTAATCGGGATCACTGAGAAGAAGAATTAACTCTGATATTCAGTAAGAATAAGTCGTGAATAAGTAATTACCCCTAAGCAAAGTAATAATGAACGCTTCCGTGTAGGTAATTAAGGGGTATGAAAGGCGGGTGTTACAGCATGTGATAAAACTTCATGTACAGTTTAAGAATCACATGTTGCTATGTTATTTAGATGGATCAAAAAAGTATTAAAACCTCAATTTCATGCTAAAATATCAGAGGCATACAACTGGAATCTGCTTTCTGAAGGTTGCTCGAAAATATGTAAGCTCATCAATTGAATTCTATTCGCCTGGAGAAAATTCCTTCTTTTTTGGGTGATTGACAAAATTAGAACAGTGAAACCACCCTGCACCCAAAAAGAGCACATGTCCATATGGAGGAAATCGCCTGAGATTAATATTATTGAGGATTTTGCTAATTTTATTTGCTTAATTTTTCTTCACCTAGACTTAATCTCTAAAACTAAGCAGAATGAATACAAGTTATTGAGACACACGACTATGATAATTACTATATATATATATATATATATATATATATAGAACGAGCTTGGTTTTTCATGTGGTACGGTTTTAATAATAAAAAAGGCAATACTTTCAATATCCTTCCTCTTCAACGAAAGGAACATACAAAATAAACCCAAATGATCCGAAAGAAACATATATACGTGTGCTCTAAAATCTTTCTAATAGGCCCCAAGCATTAAGTTATTCTATGTTGTTTCATTTTTCACAATAAAAAAGCCAGTCCAGTAAATAAGGGTCTTAGTAGATGAGTCTAGGAAATGATAGATATTTACAGCCTTATCTCGTAATTAGAGAAGCTATTTCTAGAACATAGGAATTACATTTGATTATACAGTAATTATATATACTAAGTTGTGACACATGTAATACCTTAAATATATAATGGTTTCAAATTTGAGACCAAAACAATTTAAATTTTCAATTTAAAATAGAGTTTAATCTTATATTTGTATAGGATTTTCAAAAAAATTTAAAAATAAATATGTATGGTCTAAATTTTAATTTGTAAATTCATTATCTTTATCAGTTTAAAAATCATTTATTTAAAATACAGAGCATTTTCTATCCATAGCTCGCATCGTGATGGTTAACTTATGGGTTTTTGGATACCAATACGTTATCAAAAGTCTAGCGTATGGATTACAACTTATACAGTTTGCGTTGCGAGTACTAGTACTACTATCTCTACTATTACTACTTATAAATATTTTATAGTCATGCAAAATAAAATGATAACCAAATAGTCCATAATTTATTTGACTCTTCTTCGTCCGTCTATATTACCTTCTTGCCCTTAGAGCTGGACGCCTTTGCTGTATATCATTTGTTGAAAAAGGAGTGATATTCAAAAGAATCTCAGTAGTACATAGATCACTCATATAATATGCAAATACTAAGTATGTAAAATAAATCATCAAACAGAACAACTTACAGAAATGCAGCACATAAAAGGGCCTAACCGGTCCCTTATCTCATACTCACAGCGCTTGAGATTCACAATCTTGTTGTCCAGGGCCTCTGCCCCATACAAGATACAGTCACGGGCTTTCTGTCTCAAACCTACCTGGCTTAAGACGCCCCCGGGTAACTCTCGGTGCAACTTGTACTTACGGGTCTTACTGTCTATGGACTATCTGTCCCATACATATACAGATGATATGGTACACATACATGGCATCACATATGATATAAGAGATAAGATAC
Organism: Albizia julibrissin; assembly: GCA_037074505.1. Classification (NCBI taxonomy): domain Eukaryota; kingdom Viridiplantae; phylum Streptophyta; class Magnoliopsida; order Fabales; family Fabaceae; genus Albizia; species Albizia julibrissin. Next base: position 16,345,729 of record CM073484.1, read on the forward strand.
TACCTGACAATCTTTCCAAATTTGGTTCCTGTTCTCGGTCTCTTAGGCGTCCCGGGTAAATGTCAAATCCTATAATTTATAATTTACGGACGGACGAATTATTACTTGTTCCAAAATAATTTAAGATACTTTGGTAGGTTATCATTATAGCTAATACCTTAAATCCAATAGATATTTAATGGACTCATACCAACTCTAAGTATTTAACTTGACCCTTAGAGTCCCAATTATTTCAAAAATACCTTTACTTTTTATTTGTGCACTATTACTTAATTCTGTCAGAATTTTCAATAATCTTTGAAAATTCATATTTTGGCCTAGAAATATCCAATTAAGGTGGTTCTAAATTTTATGTGTCACTTATGAAGTATATTTTAATAAAAAAAATATGTTTCACTACCACCTATCCATGAATAATTCCCAGTTTTAAGGTTTTCTCGCACTTCCAGAAAATCTTTCCAATTTCAATATCTTAACTTCTAAAATTCATAACTAAATATCTAGAACTCCAAATGGGATGGTTCAAAATCATATATGATACTATTTAAGTATATTGTCAGGGAAAAATATTAAAATTTAGATATTATAGCCAAAAAAGTTCCATAATTTCGTCAAACCCCATCTGTACCAGAAAACATTTCAGATTCATCATCTAACTTTAAAAATTCATATCTCACTATTTATAAACCCAAATAATACATATTATATATAAAATTAAAGCTTAGGATGTCTACTTTCATTGTGAAAAATTTCATAATTTTCGGAATAGGTTTGGCCACCAAACTTTATTTTAAAACCAATATGATTTTAGAGAAACTAACCAAACACCAACTCCTCTTATTTTCTAAAAATTCTAGACTTATATATAATCATCCAAAAATCATAATTACATGTATTCCGATATAATTTTTCATACAGAATTCATTGGAAACCTCAAATTCTCATTCCTTCCTCATGCACTATTTTGGCCATAAAAAGACCTCACAAGACAATGATTCATTATACTAGATTCTTATGCTTCCCAAACTACCCAATAATAGCCTCAAATTAACTAGAAAGAGTTAAAAATATGTAAAGAGAACTCACCTATATTAGGATATGAAGTTGTATGTAGAATTTGTAATCACTTCTTCCTTCCTCTAGTAGCACCGATCACTCTTACGTATCTCTCTTTCTCTATTATGTGTCTCTTGCTCTCTCTCTTTTTCACTCACTCTCTCTTTTCTTTCTTTTTAGATGATGGCCGATGAGAATTGAGAAATATGTGAAGTGTGTGTTGTGTGTTTCGTATGATTAAGAGCGTGAGAGAGAGGGTGTTGTTTTTAATAATTAAAAATGTGTGTGTGTGTGTCATGTGGGTAGTGTGTGTGTATTGTTTAATTATATGATTGTATGTGTGTGCATGACGTGAGACATGAGAGGAACAAGGGAAAATGGTGTGTGTGTTTTGTTTTAATATAATATATATAGGTATATTTTTATCTTATTAATTATACACACTATGCATTAATTTTTTTCTTTGTCTAATTTAAGATTCCTTATATTTCATAAGTTTCATAATTTGGCTTTCAATTCCCAAGATTAACCTCTAGCACCATTTAATTTTCTTTTTGAAAATTTAACCTTTTAATAAATTTTGGGATGTTACAACACATATTTAAAAGAATGACTTATATCACATGCTTCTTTCTTCTTTTTTCTATTATGTTATAGCCAAATAATAACAATTATTTTGGGCCCTAATAAATAAGGCATTACTTTCATTTTCCTCCACGGTTCAAGGGAAGGAACGCATGGAATAAACCCAAATGAAAGCAACACATGCAATAGAATAAAGCTGAAGTAACGCAAATGCATGGATCGGAATAGCATCCAAATATATATATATATATATATATATATATATATATATATATATATATATATCTTACTTTAACTTTGGAATGGAATTGGTACCTCCATCATTCAAGAGCTCAAGTAAAGAACAAATTCCTCATCACATCTTTATTTGTCAACGAGTTTAGGCTTTATTCTTATATTCATTCACATTCATCTCTTGTTTGTTCTTGCTTATGTTGAGCTATTTGCTAGCTCCTTCAACGTACCAGCTGTGTCAGTCATTTTCTTCAGCCTTCCTTCACAGTTCGAATTCCTGAATTAGTCATCAAGGTCGCCTATATATCTTGGACGTAAGTATACGCTAGCTGGAGATTCTTTTAATTTTTTTTATTGATTTTTAAAGAACAATTTCATTTTAGTTTAAGTTTATTTATTTTAAGCCGCTTCGTTTGCACTTTTGTTTCTTTTCAGTGTATTTTCAGGAGAATATCAAGGGGCTGTTTGGTATTGCTTTTACGAATCGGGCTTATTATATAAGCCCGATTCACGTAAATCGAGATAAATCTCCTCCACATATTTATCTCGTAGACCGTAAAAGCACTTCGTAGACCGTAAAAGCTACCTCGTAGACCGTAAAAATTACTTCGTATTCCGTGAATCACAATTCATAAGCACTTATGGAACTTCTATAAGCCATCCCAAACAGCCTCCAAGTCATCATCCTTCTCCTAATCATCTATTTGAATTAAAGGTAAGTAATAGAATATAATTTGTTTATTTTACATTTCAATAAATTGGATTTCCTTTAACAAGAGAACACATTTGTTTTATTTATTTATTTATTTTTTTGTTAGTATATTGGTGAGGAAACAAGAGATGTTTGAAACTTTTTTTTTTTGCTGCTAAGATTATAATGAATAATGAATAATTAATCTGAATTGTGTAATTATCATTTAAGGTTATTTATTTTACTTCCTCATGTCCATAATATAATACTCAATTGATTTTTTTTGAGATATTAAGCTAAGTAAATTAATTTAAAGTATTTATATTTACCATTTTTTTAAACTAATTTAGTTAACTTATAAAATGATATGTAATATAATAATACATAACATTTGATATAATGTAGTAATTTATTATAGTGGTCAAAAAAATAATAAGTAATTTATTTAACTTCCTTATTCTGTAAAAAAAAAAAAAGTTAATTAGGTTTTATGTTAAGGATCAAAGGAAGTGACTCTTTAGTAAAAATCATCATAGGTCCCAGGTAAAAAATAATAATAATAATAAAGAAGATATTGCCAAGTTCCAAAAATAATTCAATTTTTTTTCACAATTTTAACTTGTAAATAACGCAACTAGATTTGTAAATATGGTAGTTTAACTTGTAAATTTACAATTTTAACATGTAAATAACATAACTGGACTTGTAAGTATGTGGCGTATGACTTGTAAACATAAGATCTTTGAGACTCATTTGTATTTATTTTCTTACCTGGGACCTATTGGTGATTTTTCCTAACTCTTTACTTGAAGTTTGATGAAAACAATAAAAATTACAAGTTTTTTCTGTTTCTTTCTTTTGAATTTCACAATAAATTTATAACAATGAATATTTGTAGAAATTGGACTCTTTAAAATTAAAGATACATACATACATACAATATATATAGGTTTAATTAGGTGAATAATTGTTTAATTTGTTTGGTGGTTGAAGGTGAGCATCACGACGCAATTTGATTCCAGGGTCACTTCGGCGAACTTTCTTTTCCTGTCTAATTTGATCGCAAAGCTTGAGGTAATTAACTAAATAAATATTTTATATTTTTATTTATTTCATTTAAGTTGTTCCCTTTGGTTTGTTTGAAGAAGGATGTCTCTATTGTCCTTTCTCTCTATTCCTCTCTATTGAATGTTTCCATCATTAGATTACATATCAATGGTTGAGATTTATTATATAAAATAATTATTATAATATTAAATATTAAATAATATAGACAATAAATAAATGTATGCTTTAAAGTTTGATGTGAACATTTTACTATGGTGGATTTTTATTATATCTAATATTATAATAATATTTTTATATAGTATTAAATCCCAACCATTAAAAGTTGATATAACAGTAGACACATTTAATGAAGAAGAAACGGAGAGGAAGATCGATGAAGACGTTAGCCTTCCTTATGAATTATGATTGTAAAGATTTCACATACATAAGTATACAAGTATTTCTTTCCACTTAAATGGCTTCTACTTATAATTATTTGGAGGCTAAGCTATACCTGGGAAATCACCAGAAATACTTTCAATTTTGTTTTAAGAAACAAATTCTTCCATTTTGTTATATCAATTTTAGAGAGTATTGATCGATTAGTTTACATTGCTGTCTAAAATTTAGGTTTGCATTTAGTGCATATAACAATGACGAACACCTATTTCTTATCACTATGATGAAATCTAAATAGTTTGAATTTAATTTGAATGATACATATTTAAAATTTTTAGTTTGTGATTTTTAAATAATAAACTCATTTTTTATTAGTGATAGTTATAAGATTATATTTATTTTTATATTTTATAGTTATTAAAATAAGTAATTTATTTAAAATATTAAATTAAACTAAATTAAATTTGACCATCCAAAATCAGTAAACCATGTACACTGGTAATAAATACATTTATGCCTGTCAAAGAAGTACTCCCTAAACTTTAGTCAGCGATAGTATAACTTGGGGATTTATGCTTTTCTTGTACAATCATAATTAATTAGTTTCAGTTATCATCGTTCAACATTGGTTTTTGGCTCAAAAGATTTCAAAATTATCATCGAATCCTTTTAAAGGTAATTATCATAATATCATTTCTTTATTTTAGATGTCCTTTAATTCAATTTCTTTTAGCATGGGGATGTACATTAGAAGCAAAGCATTGTTAATTGTTTTGTCAATATGTAGATTTTATATTAATTGGAAAAAAACACACCAGCTGAATGCATACTTTTTACTTGATTTTTTATTTATAATATGAGAGACGCATCATTGCATTTTCCATCACATGTTAAAATATTGAGAATTTTTACCAAAAAGTTGAGAATTTCTCTTTCTGACACATAAATAAAATTTTTTAATTTTTTTTATTTGGAAATATATCTGATAAACAATAAATTTAAAGTGAGGCACTAATGTGTGGGCAAAAAAAAAAAAGTGAGGCACTAAAGAGTATTTTATATTTTAAAAAATAATGAGGTATTTTAACTTATATTTATCTTATGTTATTCTTACTTACAAAAGCTGCCGAGGAATGAAGAAATATATGGGCAGATTTCGAATTAATGTACAAAAAAATAAATAAATAAAAACATTTTTTATATGAAACTAGAAATAATAATATTTCCTTTTTTTTTTTGCTAAAGTATACTTGCATTCCTTTAAATTTTACTTGAGCTATACTTTTGGTTCTAACTTTATAAAGTATATTTTTTGTCCTTTATTTTTAACACAGTTAATATTGTTAACAAAAAATGTTGATACAATAAATTCAAATAATAATTGTATAGCTAATAAAGTATATTTAATTTTTAATTTTTTAATATAATATATTTAGATTATTAAATTAAGATAAAGTAACAAATCACTGCAAATGAAATTAATATTTTAATTGAGAAAAAAAAAAGAAATCCAATTTTTGATATTTAGATTATTAAATTAATATATTTAGATTATTAAACTAAAATTTTTTAATATAACGGAGGTTTTGATATTGACTGTTTCGTTAGGTTTTATATATTTTTTAATTTACATATATTTTAAATTTAAGATTAATAGCATTTAATTATACTCACCATTTAAGTTTACACCATCATTACCTGAGTTTATTGTATTCGGATTTTTTGTTAGAATTAAAAACATACTCCCTCCCGTCCTTATTATAAGGCACCAATTGCCATTTCTCTTAGACCATGGAAGGGAAGTTGAGTCATTAAATTGATGTCCAATTGATAAAAATTTTCACCTTTACCCCTACTTTGATAATGTGGACTTAAAAAAAAAATTAAAACTGTTGTTTTTTTGATTTGTCATGTGTTCACATATTTTCTCACTCCTCCTTTCTCTTACCCAAAATATAATCACAATGGAAACACAATAGTCAACAGAATGTGAAATACATAACATTCAAGGAGTTATTCAAAAAACGAACGCATATAAGTTTTATTGAAACACAACAGCTAATTACTAAAGAGGGCATAATAGGAAAAACATAATAAATAAGTCAGTTAGAAGCAGTTGGTGCCTTATATTAAGGACTAAAAATTACCGGTAGTTGGTGCCTTATAATAAAGACCAGGGGGAATACTTACTAAAATTAAGGAACTAAAAGTATATCTCATATAAACTTAAAAACTAAAAGTATGGTTTAGTTTTTTTTTATATATATATATATATAGCTTGGAAGACCCAAGTTACATTACATACAAATTCAAGTAAAGAATAATTTGAACTTTTCCTTCCATCTGAATTCCGCAAGGGGAAAAAAAATCGGTACTAATTTTGTATACCTTGTGGTACTTATTTCAATCAAACAAGGATATGTGTGTTTAATTATTAATATATGATTCACCCTCTAAATAATTTTTGTTATTAATACTTTAATTTTAATTTTTTAAAATTTTTAGTTCACTTATACTTTTTTTCCAACATTGAGTTCACTAATTCTAATTTATTGGAAGTAAGTAATTTAAATAAATAAGCTTAATTTCCTCCATTCAACAATAAGTGAATTCTTAGAAATTCTTTTTTTTTTTTTGTGTGCCCTTTCTCAGCTTATAATTCAGTTTCAATTATCATCTCTCCGCATTAATTGATGTATCATAGCACTGGTAAAAATTAGGAATATCTTATTTTACAACCCAGATTTTTCTAAGAATAAACCTTTTTTCTGCAGTCAATTACTTAATTCTTTCTTAGGGCTGCATCACACAATCTGATTACTTCTTTTTGCTGTGTCTCAAGAAAAAAAATATAGCCAAAGTTATAATCAATTCATAATATAGCTAAATTAATATGAGAATATGATTTATTTATGCATGTTATATACATATATGCATGGTTTATTTAGATAGCTACTCGTTAAGTTTACACTGTTGGTCCCTCGTATGGTTAGCTAGTCTCAATGGAATCTCCTTATGCATGTCATATACATATGTGCCTGCTTCTAGACTCAAGCTCATGAGAGGATTCTGATTCGTATATTGTATTAGATGGAAGAGATTGTCATGTGTATCGGGGAAAAGGTTGCAGAATGCATGGCAGGGCCAATTTTGCGTCGTGTTCGTTATTTGTTCTACTTCAACCAATTTGTTGGAGATGTTGAGAAAGCAAAACAAGAGCTAGAGGTGAAACTAGAAGATGTGAACAAGCGCAAAGAAGAAGCTGATAGAAAAACTGAAGAAATAATGCCATCCGTGAAAAAGTGGTTGGATGATGTGAATGCTATCTTTGTGGGTGTGCAAAAGCTGCAACAAGAGCTTGAAGGAGGAGGTAACAACTGTTTCAATGTGTCACTCAGATATTCTTTAGCCAAACAAATGGAAGATTTGTCTAAGCAGATGAAGGAGTTCAAAAGCAATTCCAGCTTTGAGCCATTTTCCCAACTGATCCAACTTCCTGGCATCACCTACTTCTCTTCCAAAGAGTTTGTGGATTTCAACTCAAGGAAATCAGCTTACAATCGTCTTTTAGAGGCAATTAAAGATGACAAGAACAAGATGGTGGGACTGTACGGTATGGGTGGCTCAGGCAAAACCACCTTGGCAAAGCAAGTAGGTAAGAAAGTGGATGAGCTCAAGCTTTTTGAAAAGGTTGTCATGGCAGTCGTTTCAAAACCCCCAAATATTTTGAAAATGCAACAAGAAATAGCAGAGCAAATAAGCTTGCCACTTCAAGAGACAACTCAACTTCCTAGAGCACAAAGGCTGTCACAAGGGTTGAAAAATAAGAAGATTCTTATAATTTTGGATGATGTGTGGAGCAAACTAAGCCTTGAGGAAATTGGCATTCCACTAAATGAACGTTGTTGTGTCTTGTTGACCACTCGCCTTCGTGGTGTATGTCTTGATATGGATATGGATTGTGAGAGTATAATTGAATTGCCTATCTTAACAGATGAAGATGCATGGGAGTTGTTCAAGGAGCGTGCTAAACCAACCAATGTCTCAAAGGATGAGTTTGATAGCATTGGGAGGAAGATTGTTAATGAGTGTAAAGGTCTGCCTATAGCAATTGTGACAGTTGGAAGCACATTAAAAAGAAGAGGTGTTCAAGTGTGGGAGTCAACACTACAAAAGCTACAACGTCCCCTTCCATTGGATGTTGAAGATGATTTCAAGACCCCTTATGCAATTTTGAAAGTAAGTTATGATAATTTACCGAGCCCACTAGCCCAGTCAATCTTCTTATTGTGTTCTATGTTTCCTGAGGATCATGAAATCCATAAAGAGGATTTAATTCGTTTTGGCAAAGGGACTTTGAAGCTTGGTGACATCAATATTTATACAATGGAGGATGCAAGGAATGAGATTTTAGTAAACATTGACAGGTTATTAGATTCTTGTTTATTAATGCATACAGATGAGCAAGCATATGTGAAAATGCACGACTTAGTTCGAGATGTAGCTTTGTGGATCACAAAGAAGCAACATCAAGCAATTTTGGTCGATAGCCATGCAGTTTTGAGGACATTGGTTGAAAATGAAACTTTGAAAGACACGAAGGCCATATCATTATGGAACTTGAAAAATCATTTTAAGCTCTCTAATCAATTGCATTGTCCAACACTTGAGATTCTGCTACTTCATTCAGATGGACGGTTCATTGAAGATTTTGGAAGGATTGAATCACTCAAAGTCTTAGCCCTTGTAAAATATAGCTTTGGATTGAGACTTTATTATGAGATACGAACTCACTGGTCAATGCCGCAATCATTTGTGTCATCATTAATGAATCTTCACACCTTATGCTTTAGAGGAATTGCATTGGGTGACATCTCTTTCCTATGTCAACTCAAAAGGCTAGAGATTCTTGACTTGCATGGTTCTCAATTTGATGAATTACCTGGTGGAATTGCAGATATGAAAAAGTTGAAGCTTTTGGATGTTTTTGGATGTGAAATTGAGAAAAGTCCATTAGAAGTTATTCAAAAATGTGAGGAACTTGAAGAATTATACTTCTGGGATGATAATTTTGCCATCCCAAAAAATTTCTCTCTTTCAAGATTGAAGAGGTATGTTATCTATGATTCCATATCCAACCCTTCTTTTAATTATCAGGCTCGTCGAGTTTTAGATAGTTGTGATGAACCATTGAGAGCTTTAAGTATACAAGGCTTCAAAGTCTCCGATTTGAATTCGTCAATGAAAGATCTCATTCTTAGAGCAAACTCTCTTTGGCTAGAGAATTGTATGTGGGTTCATAAAGATATAAATGTTAATATAAAGAAATTAGTCGCTTCAAATTGTTCAGAGAAAAGATTCATAGTTGATAGCCTTGATACCGATGTTCTTCAGACAGGACAAGTGTTCCCCCACCTGATTACTTTAACATTGAGAGAACTGAATAGTCTTGAACAAGTGTTCCAAGATTCATCTGTCAGATGTTCTCTCCCAATGTTACAAGAACTAAAAATAGTGAAGTGCCCCAAGTTGGCAATCATATTCACCGATGCCCCTGTTACAAGCCTACCAAAGTTGAGAATACTTTATATATATCATTGCAAAACAGTGAAATGGCTATTCTCTTATTCTTTGGCTGGTCATTGTCCTTCACTGGAGGAATTGCAAATAGAATCTTGCTATAAACTTGAGAGGCTCTTCCATGCAGAAGTTGCGAATGGGGATCATCTATTGCACCAAAGCGAGTCCCATCATGATTTGCCCAATTATCCATACGTAAGTGCCATCCTCAAAATCCCTCTTGAATAATTGCATATTTAAAATAATAATCCTTGTTGATGAATTTGCTAATAATTTTCCTTTTGATTTAATTTTCAACCAATGCAATTTTATTAGTTGTAAACTAAATTTTTTTTTTTGCTACTTAATTTCATATCCTTTTAACAAATTATTATGTGAAATTAATACTTTATCTCCCTACTTGTTTTAACTCTTTTTCAAATAGATAGTTAGGTGCGTTGCAATTTCTAACACTATCTATATATATTGTGGAAACTACTTACAGAGGCTAGTATAAATTCGTGCGGTTGTCAAGAACTTCACATAGTTCTTTTGCTTTTGTGCACTATGCCTATTTTAATTAAAGCTTGGAGTTTTTACTTTTAAATTCTATTTGAAAAATTCATGCTAATTATCAAATAATATACGTTATTTGGTATGTAAGATTAAAAAGAATACTCATTTTTATCAATTCATGGTTTTGTAACTATAATATATAACCATGTTTTTATTATGAAATTTCAAAGTTTTATATTTACCCCATACGAACTATATTCTATTGAACTACTTCTTGAGTTTTCCTTTTTATTTTGTATAACAAAATACTATTGCTTTTTGAGGTTTGAATCTTTCTTATTGATTTTTTTTGTCAAGTAATTTCTTTTACTTTTTCCCAAAATGCAACACTTTATTTTTTTTTATTTCGTATTTTAGTAAAGATGTGACTTTTTGAGCTCTTTTATTCATTTTAATTTTTTGTCAAATAATTAATTTCATAATTTGCATTATCGATTTTAGCGCTATGTATTGTTTTAAAAAAAAAGTGCTTAATTATTCAAGAATATTGTTTCATTTCAAAAAATCACCTTTGTCATTAAATATTTTTTTTAAAAAAAAATTTATCTATTGTGGATCCATTTCTTTATCAACTATTTATCTCTACTTCCTTACCCTTCATTGATTCTGTAAATGGGAGTGGAGGAAAACATTTTATGAGTTGGTGGATTTTAAAAAGTTGAAGAAGCTTGGTTATAAATAAAATTTTTATAAAGAAAAGATGTAAATAAAAAGAGTTAAAAAATTAATTAAAATTTTTTAATCACACTTCTCTAATTTTTTAAAAATCTAACTCATAAAAATTATCCTTCCCCTCTCCTATCCCTCCTCTCCAAATCTTTCATACCTACAAATCACAAAGGCACATGACACTTGATATATCTACTGCCACAGATTCAATGAAGGGTCATGATTAAAGAAGTAGTGAAGGAAAATGAATGATAAAGGAAAGGAGTCACATTAATCAATATTAAACTAATTGGGTTTAATCCCTGATGTGATGAGAGTGCATTTCTTGTGGTTACTGCAAAAAGCTTCAAACAATTGCAAAATCATAAAGCCTTGACCCTTTTCCTAAGATTGAAGCATGTAAACATTGAAAGCAGTGGAAGAAGAAACAAAGGTATATTTAATGTGCAAGTGAGAGGAACAGTAGAAGGTGAAGATTCTGTTGAAGCACAAGAAGAACCTTTGAAGCTAAATTCAGAGTTGTGTTCTGTATCTTTATCCAAGTTAGCAAAGTTAGAATATATTTGGAAGGGTCCCACACAAAGTGTGAACCTCCATAGACTTGAAAGTGTTACATTATGGGGGTGCCCAAAGTTGAGGAATATCTTCACTTTTGCTATTATTACAAGCTTTCCAGAGTTGAGGAGCATTTATGTAAGTGATTGTGAGCAATGGGAGGGAATACTTTGTGAAGAATCACTAAAAAACCTTTCTTCTAATGTTTGCTTCCCCAAACTTTGGGATATTCAGATAAGAGAATGCAACAAAGTGAAAAGGTTGTTCTCATATTCTCTGGCTTCTCATTGTTCTTCACTAGAGGAGCTGAACATAAGCGATTGCTTTGAACTTGAGAGTTTGATGATGAAGAAGCATCACATGAGGACATGCCACAACTACTTCTCAATGTGAAGAAATTAAGTCTAGCAAGGTTGCCAAAATTAAGAGAGATTTTTGGAGGGAGATCTGAGCACAAGCTAGAGCCCTATCATAATAAACAGGAATGTTCACCACACGTAAGTATTACTTCACTTTTTCTCTGTTTTTTTTTTCCAGCACTTCCCTATTTCTCTTTTTCTTTAAGGGTTTCATTAATATATTAAATTTCATTTTTTATTGACGCTACTTACACTATAATGATTCAAATGCTTTTTTGGATTTTCTCTTCTTTAAATATAAAAAATTATTATCCTTAACCTGTATTTATTTTTTTATTTTTTTATTTTTATGTTTGAGGTTGATAAACATCTTTTTAATTGTTTCTCAAATAATTACGTTTACTTTTTCAAACGCAACAATGTCTACTTTTCATTTTATGTTTTGGTCAAGGAAATGACCTTTTTGTCATTGTTTTTGACAATAATTTGTTGTGGGAAAGTACTTGTTCAAGATTGTTTTATTTATAATGAAACAATGTGTATATATGCATTATATATAAAATACAAATAATTTCAGTGAAATATTTTCTCCTTTTCTTTAGACGTGAAAATCTCTTCCTCTATTTTTTATTTTGGCCGGAAGTGAAATTCTCTTTTTCGCAGCGCCTATTTCCCTATTGTTAAGAATTTATAGGTTTATATGTCAATTTCTCCTCAAATAGTTCTTATATTCATCATGAAATATATAGTATGCATGCTTCTCGTTTAGGAAAATGACACACGCTTATATATAATCATCAATAGGCAACAATGGACGTTTTCGATGAAATTAATATGCTAATTTAATGACATATAGTTATAAATTTATAATAGCAGAGATTGAATAATCTTTCCACAAAAAATATATATAATATTTGCTCACTACACATTTTTCCTCACATTATTATTGATAATGAAGATGTTATTATAATTTAAGAAATATGTGAAACTGATTGGGTTTAGTATCTAATGAGTGTAATAAATGCCACGTTGTCATTATTTGTCCATTTCTTGCATTGACTTCTAATCATTTAATATGTTTACTTTACAGAAACACATGAATGAGAGAGTAAAGGAGGTGAATTTAGAATTGATTTCTATAAATTTAGAAGTTCTGCTAGAATGTGAATATATTTGGAAGGGTCCCACACAAAGTGTGAACCTCCATAGACTTGAAAGTGTTACATTGAGGAGGTGCCCAAAGTTGAGGAATGTCTTCACTTTTGTTATTGTTACAAGCCTTCCAGAATTGTGGAGCATTGACGTTGAAGAATGCGAGGAAATTGAGGGAATATTTTGTGAAGAATCACTAAAAAATCTTTCTTCTAATGTTTGCTTTCCCAAACTTCAGGATATTGTGATAAATGGATGCAACAAAGTGAAAAAGTTGTTTTCATATTCTCTGGCTTCTCATTGTCCTTCACTAGAGAAACTCTACATAACGCATTGCTCTGAACTTGAGAGTCTTGTTGATGAAAAAGCATCACATGAGGATATTATACTACAGTTTCTCAAACTGAAGGACTTAACTCTAATAGGGTTGCTAAAATTAAGAGAGAGTTTTGGAGGGAGATTTGAGCGCGAGCTAGAGTCGCTTCATAATGAACAGGAGTGTTCACTACACGTAAGTATTATTTCACTATTTTTAATTTTTTTCCCTTTGTCAACACTATTTCTCTTTTCTTTAAGGATTCATTGATATACAAAACTCTTCCTATTATGAAATTTCAAAGGTTTTTTTTTAATTAACGCTGTATACACTATAATGATTCAAATATTTTTTTTAGATTTTATCTTCTTTAAATTTAAAAATTTATCATCCCTAACCTGCATTTGTTTTTTTTTTTTTTAGTGTTTAAGGTTGATGAATGTCTTTTAAATTGTTTCTCAAATAATTACTTTTACTTTTTCAAACGCAATATTGTCTACTTTTCATTTTATGTTTTGGTCACGGAAATGACTTTCTATTATTGATTTTGGCAATAATTTGTTGTGGAAAGTACTTGTTGAAGATTGTTTTATTTAGAATGAACCAATGTGGATGCATTATATATAAATTGAAAATAATTTTAGTGAAATATTTTCCCCTTCCTCTATTTTTTATTTTGGCAGGAAGTGAAAATCTCTTTTTTGTAGGTTTATGTCAATTTTTCATCAAATAGCTCGTATATTCATCATGAAATATATAGTGTGCATGCTTCTTGTTTAGGAAATTGGCGTACATATATATAATCATAAATAGGCAACAATGAATGTTTTCGATGAAATTAATATGCTAATTTAATGGCATATAGTTATAAATTTATAATAGCAGAGATTGAATAATGTTTCCACAAAAGTATATAATATTTGCTTGCTACACATTTTTCTTACATTATTACTGATACTGAAGTTGCTATTACAATTTAAGAAATATGTGAAACTGATTGGGTTTAATGTCTAATGAGTGTAATAAACGTCAAGTTGTCTTTATTTACCCATTTTATGGATTGAATTTTCAAATTTCCCTCAAGACATTTTTGAACAGAAGTTTTCTCTCATTTACTCTACCACTTTTTTCTGTTACAAAATTGACATGTTTACTTTGAAAGTTTATTTGGAATATTCGTATTTCCAATCAAATAATATTATTAGTAACAAAAATAGATCCATAGAAAAGGCAATAATTATTTCAATTTTGAATGTTTTGCATTAAAAAAATAGTTATTGTGAAAGGAAATCCAAAATTATTTGAAATATTAGTGGTCCCCCTCCCTGCCCGCTATTGAACGGAAGCCACCTTGTACATAAAGGTTGGATACAAAATATTATTTTTGGCTTTTTATTGTGGAAACTACTTTAATTATCCAAGACTGTTTTAGTTGAAATAAATCAATGTGAATGCATATCCATAAATTATGTGTGTCTACATAAGAAGGTCTAACTTTATGAAATTCATCCTGCTGATATTATGTTTACAATTAAAAAATATGTGAAATTAATGGAGTTTAATTGGTAATTTTGTACTATGATTCATACATATATTGTCCATTTCTTGCATTGTCTTCTAATCATTGATTAAGTTTACTTTACAGAAACACAAGAATGAGAGAGTGAAGGTAGAATTGATTTCTATAAATTTAAAAGATCTTCCAGAATGTGAATATATTTGGAAGGGCCCCACACAAACTGTGAGTCTCCATAGACTTGGATCTGTTACATTGTATGATTGCTCTAAATTAAAAAATATCTTCACTCTCGCTATTGTTACAAGCCTTCAGAGTTGAAGGAACTGGAAGTGATTCAATGTAAGGAATGGGAGGGAATATTTTGTGAAGAATCACTTAAAAACCTTTCTTCTTCCACTGTGTGCTTCCCCAAACTTGAGATCATTTGTATATCACTTTGCGATAAAGTGAGAAGGCTGTTTTCATATTCTCTAGCATCTCATTGTCCTTCACTAAAGAAAATAACTATATATCGTTGCTCTCAAATCGAGAGGGTTGTTCAAACTTATGAAAGTGAAGTTGCTAGTTATCATGAAGAGCTGTTTCCTAAATTGAATGACTTGTACCTCGAAGGGTTGCCAAAGTTGAGAGAGGTTTACCCAGTTTATGAATTCAATCACCTTTCTGGTACTATACATATAATATTTTGTCCAAATATATACAAAATCCCAATACGAGACAAGACATCAACTGGTACGTGGTCTATTTTCATCTTTATAAATAGTTTTAAAATGTGTACAATAAATAAGGCCATTATTATTATTATTATTTTTGTCTATGGGTACCATTTTGATGTGATAGTTAAGCTGCTAATTAATTGTTGTGTTTATTTCAGACTTGAAGATCAAATAAAGAAGTTAAATAAATAAGGCCATGATAAGCATTGGATCTTCTAATGATGATTTCATCTGGCTGTTGTGTTTTACCAAGGGGTCTTTGGTGTGTGAAGCTGTGTTGGATTTATGTCAGTGTTTAAGATTGTACGAAAGATATAATATTGCTTGGGTAGACTTCTTATTTCATCTGCGACATACACTTGTATTGGATTTCAATTTATCATATGATTTCTTGTCATGTCCTTTATTTCATTGACACAATTATGAATTTTTTGGTTATTTAAATAAAAAACGTTCCATATTCACTTTTATAAGGAAAAACATGGAAAAATTTTCAGAAAAGAAAATCAAATAAAATTAGTATCGGGAAGAATATAATAACTATAAACAATATCAAAAAAATTATTATTATTATTTTTATATATCAGAACTGTTTTTTCATTGAACTTATAATCACACAAGGCATAATTAAAAAATCAATAGACAATAATAATTTGTACTTGGTTAGAAGAGGCAAATATTCGTGAGACATCCAAAAACTATTAGATTTATTTTCTACAAGCAAAAATTTGTGCCCAACGAAGCCAAAATTTCGGGATTATAAGATATGGAATGCAGAAATATCTAACGTTAATTGTTTTGTAATATACAACAGCCTCTATGGAATTAATACCAAGAAAGAATATCAAATTCATGAAGCAAAGTATATGAGAAGTTTGTTTTCCTCTTTGAACCCAATCAGCTTCCAAACATGACAGCTCAATATACACATACAGGACTGTAATAGAAAAAGGAGTGCAGATAATCTACAAGATTCAAACCCTTTAAATAAATTTTTTATTTAAAAAAATTCAACTCTTTAATAGATACTCTATAAATTATAGGAATACGGATCCAGAGACACTAATTGGCAAAATCGCGCCATAAACATGCCACAGAATACGGATCCTGACATCATATTAAAAATATTGCAAACTAAACTTGCGAAAAATGGGCTCTGCGCCTGCCTTCTCATTTCAGGACCAAGAGGAAATATATTATGGCCTTTGAACACTGCAGTAATAGCATATGACTCTAGTTTTTCAAACAAACCAACACTAACCTACTGGTTCAAAATTCAAATAACTAAATTGTCATCAGACAACATGCTTTTATTTGAGATTTAGATACTATAGTGTAATAAGATCAAGATCAGAATATATCAAACGACTCTAAAGACTCTTTCATGAATCAATTGATCTTTTTCTTTCTCTCTTATAACCAAGCAATTTATAGAAAGAAAAGAAGAAATATTTTGAAACATTCACGATTCAATTATTAATAGAAGTAAATCATTAAATGACTTACTTTAAAGCTGAACAGTGTTATTTCATACTGACTCCATAAATTAGGTCCTCTCTTCTTGCTTATCCATCTCATCAAGGATAATGTACTTTGTAGCCGAATCAGTTTTGAAGGTCCCACTCACATCCTCTTCGAGCTTCAACCTTTTGCTACAAGCCATAAAAAATAGAGAGATTAAGAGAGAGAGAGCAAGTCACAGAGAGAAACTAGTGACAAAAGTGGAATTGAGAGGAAATGATATATAATATTGAACCAGGTCTATAATTTAAGTGTTGGATATCTATCATTTGGCTTGAGTTAAATTACCATCACCATCCTTTAAGTTCAAAGCTCTAAATTAAGACAGACGAAGAGTATGATCAAATACTAACATAAATTACTTAGAAGTGCATTAGCTTATGACTTACTTGTACCAATTGAATAAACCAACACCAACAGTGATAGTGAAGAAACCAAGTCCTTTCAACCAAGTAAATTGATCATGAAAGTACAGGACAACAACCTACACAAACATGAAAGTTAACAATATAGAAATTATTGAAAGTTAAATGCAACAATCTAAAAAATAATCAACTTATAATGCATTAATCTACATCCAGTAATTTGGAAATCAACTTAAGTAATTTTTTTCATGAGTCATAAATGACATAAGCACAACGTGACAACCCAACTAGATGCTTCAGAAATATGAGACAGACCAAAATAAAGGGTGGCAGCCATGGGATGATGTTCATGTCAACAAATTGGAAAAGAAAAGGGAAAAAAATATTATAACAATATGGTCACAGCCTCCTTAACAACCCCAGCTATTGTAACTGTGACTGCACTAGTTATTGAGACAAGAACATACTTTATTAATACCTGCAAAATGCATATCGACCTTTGAAAGCTGATTTGACAGGAGGAAAGAATTGAAAGTTTAATAGGAATAGAGATCCATATTTACTCTTACTAAAAGGAAACCAACTTATCTGACGTAAGATCCACCTTTGTAAATATTGTAATGTAACAACCTTGGAAAGGGGACATTTACCATGAGAAAAGATAGTGCTCTGCCAAAGAGCATTAGTAAAAAACTCTTGAGAAATATGCCATGGACTATGAAAATATTTATTTTGTCTGAATTCACCCTAAGGATCCAGTGCAAGAGAGAGAACAGTCGTTGCCCCTGCTATTACTGGAGTTACAAAGCTCATCACAGTAAGCAGATTTTTCATCCCTGAAATTTTTTCAGAAAAATAATCATTTCATTAATTCAACAACCTATCTTAGTAGGCTCATAATCATGTTAGGTCTATGAGATTGAATGAGTTAAAAATATTTCTAATTATGAGACTTCTCAGTTCTTATCACAATACCATATAAATCTGCAAAAATATTTTCCATATAAAAAATTATGTTGATGCTACTCAGGGAACTTACCATAGGCTTCTTTATTTAGCATTAGTTTGGTGACAAATTGAATGAAGAAAACAAAAACCAAGTCAGATTAGCCCAACAAACTGGAGTAAGTAAGGGTAGAAAAAATGGGAGCACATAATAAGAAAGAAGATGCGAACCTGCAGAAGAATCTGAGTCATGCACTAACGAAACCCAGACATAAACAGCAGCAAGCATAACAAGTATGAATCCCCAAAATTCAAATTGTGTCTCTTTCAAAACTGCATTTCAATGAAATTGTATTTCAGTTCGACATTCAAATTTCTCAATGTGTAAAAGTTCTTGAGGCTTGAAAAATGTCCTTAGCAACTGAAAATTAGAGAGAGAGAGAGTTGTGTCATTGTCCAGATGTATACAATAATGAGAACTTTTGTGATGAAATAAAAAGGAAGCATTCCTCATATGAAATTCAAATAGGTCGCTATCCATAATTGACTACCTACACAGTTATTCATTGCAAAAAACCAAAATTTATAACCAATTCGAGAATGACCAGGAACACTTTAACCTTAGAACGGTTTCTTTTGACAAGGGATAAAGAATTTAGTAAACACAAGCAGGCCAAAACTGGCAACATACACTCTTAGCAATATTATGGTGTATTTGGTTTGACCAAAATGTACACGTTTTCAAGGGTGTTTCATTGATTATCCAGTAATGAGGGATAGAGCAAAGTTTACACTAGATTCCTAGGGTATTCCTTCAAATTTTCAAGTGGGTTTCTTTATAGTTGGGTATGCAGAGATTGGAATGCTTCAGTGATATAAAACACTCACACACACACTAATTTAAATCTAAGCAGGGATAATTTAGGCAGAAAAAGATAGAAATAGTAAAGAACTCAGGAAGGACAAAACAGAAACCGAGAGAAGTAAGCAATTGAGATAGAACCACAAGGAAGTAGAGAGCAAATAACCCAATAAATATTCATTCATCAAGTTGTGTCATACATAAGCTTCCAACAGCTATTTATAGAGCTAGGATTCTTCCTCATGAAGGAAGCAAAATAAAAATAATCAGCAGCAACTTGTAAACCCATGCTGCTACCAATCTATTACAGCCTAATTACAAAAGAGATATATTATAATAGGGTAGCAAACTCATGCTACTGCCAATCTGTTACAGCCGACTTGCACAAAAATATATTAGAATAAGTTACTTCTTTCTTCTATGGTATGTTTTCATGTATTTCTTATCAATTCCCTCCTGCTTTGAAGAACTCTCATATGGAGAGGTAAAAAACCGGTATGCATCTAGCAAGGCAGGGTTTAGACTTCGTAATTCATCCTCTGTGATCCAAGTGGCGTCTAAATTTGAATGGTCTTTCCAACGAACCAAATAGTGATGAATTGGACCATTCGATGTGAAGATAGTCTGGTCTTCCATAATGGTCTCAAATTCTTCATTCTTGGGTATGGAAGTTAGCAATGATGACACGTGTAATACCTTATTTTCAATAGCCACGTATACATCAAATGTATAATTACACATAACCATCACACTCTTACATCAAATACAAATAGTAGTGCCTTACATTACGATCTTCACTTCACTTTCATATCTCCTACGATGCATATCTTCCTGCACTCTTCACCTGTCTAAATGGTTGGTTGGGAGGAGTGAGATTCGAGAGAATCTCAGTAGCAAACATTATCACTATGCATGCTAGATTTATATGAATGCATGACATGCTTGCCTACACTATTTCATGCCAACATAATGACATACTGCATGCTCGATGTTATGACATACATATGGCCATTGCACAAATATAACAGAGCTTCAACCAATCATACATGTTCCACACAAATAGGCAAAGCAATCCCATAATTAATGCAAGACATACATATTACATACATGCAGAAAAGGCAAGTTCACTACCTCTCGAACTTTATGTCCTTCTCTTCTTGTCCCTTGATCCGCCAACCATTGCTTCTTCTTTAACACTTCATGACCCTCTACCCGTTTCCGCAAACGGTTCGGAATTCCGGCAATACTCCGGCAAAGGAGATGGCACCAAACGCCTCCAATTGAAAATCCAAAATCGTAGAAATGAAGCTTGCGATGAGTAGAAGAAGTTTCCTTAAGGGTACTTTGAGAGATGACACCGTTATAGAATTTTCTCTCTCTTCTTTCTCCATTTTTTCCGATCAGCTCTCTTTTCTCTCTCTTTTTTTTCTGATTCTGCACGGAAATGGCATGAGGAAGATGGAGATAATGGTTAAGTGTAATTAAACATTTCACTTGCCACGTGTCACCCCTCCATTGGTCCAAATATCTTATTTTCGCACTTAATTGCAAAACTGACAGAATTTTCATTAAACTTTGAAAATTCATATCTAATTGTACAAATATCCAATTGGAGTGATTCCAAAGGATATGCGACCCTTATTGAGTCTAGTTTTAAGGAAAAATATCAAATTTGTCCAATTGGAAGCTAACTCTTCCCAGAATTTTAATCTTTGAATGTTGTTTCAGAAAATAATTAATTTCGCTGGGCTAACTTCAAAAATTCATTTCTCTTTGTGTACAACTCCAAATGACTTTTATGACCTATCAAATTAAATATTTATAAGTCTACTTTAATTCTAGAAAGTTTCATAACTTTTTACCATCATTTACCTATCGAATCAGGCTATAAGTCCCGTAATGCCTCTGGCATAGGGGTGATTCCCTGGGCAGTAAGACCTTATGAGCATTCAGAATTTGCGGGGTGGTCGCCAGGGGCCTATTGCGTGAGTGGACGCTCAGGCCATGGAGATTTCTATTATGCGCGAGCAGTCGCCCAAGGCCTATTGCGCAGGTGGAGACTCAGGGCCATAGAAACTCCTGTGATGCATAAGTGGAATCCTGGGGCCTATTGTGCGGGTGAACACTTGGGGCCGAATGCTCATGTGATGATTGTTGTGATGATGGTTTAATTAGCATGCTTCGTGAACATTGCATAAGAGTATGAATGGCTTGAGTAGCAAGAGATGGAGCCCGAAATGAGAAGTTGGTCGGATGTCCCATGCGACTGCAGCGTGAGCCGAGCGCCGTTGTAGTGGGGCAGTCCATTACACAAAATGTTGAGCCTCTTGGAGGGGTGGAAGTTGGTCGAATGTCCCGTGCGACTGCAGCTTGAGCCGAGCGCCATTGTAGTGGGCGTAGTAGGGCAGTCCGTTACATAAAAAGTTGATCCTCGTGGAGGGGTGGAAGTTGGTCGGATGTCCCGTGCGACTGTAGCGTGAGCCGAACGCCGTTGTAGTGGGGCAGTCCATTGCACAAAATGGTGAGCCCGTGGAGGGGTGGAAGTTGGCTGGATATTACGTGCAACTGCAACGTGAGCTGAGAGCCATTACAATGGGCCTAGTGGGGCAGTCCGTTACATAAACATTATACCAGGGTTCATCGATCGTGGTTTTAGTGGCGAATGTTGTGTGCTTGATACCTTAAGAGGTCTCCTTTAGGGCACAATGGGAATGATTATCCCATAAGCTTGTCGCACTCAGGCCTGGTGAGCCAGAGGGTGTAGGCTAGACTCTCGTGCGGCTGCAGGGGGTGCCCAATGAGGGTAGCTCTGCAGTGGGCCTAGTGGGAGGGCTGTATTCAGCAAGGATGATAGACGGTATGTCCTAAGGCCATAAAACCTAATGGGTTATTAAATCCTTAGGCTGGTAAAATATGAGATGTGTTGAGAATGAAGCCGAGTAGAGGCTTGAGACAATAAGACCCGAGATGCAAGTTTGCATTGAACAAATGTCCGGGGGCCATAAGACCTATATGTCTAAGTGCTATGGTTGTTATCGAGCACGGTGACATAGACCAATGTGTCTAGAAAAATATATTGAGATTGATAGAGTGTATAGATTGTATTAGATTGTAGCAGAGGCATTAAGCCTAAGATGCCTATGGCATAGAAGGTGAATCCCTAGGCTGTAAAGCCAGAATATCCAGCATCTTTGAAGTTGAATAAGCTGTAAGGCTTGATGTGCATACAATATGATATGGGTGAATCCTGAAGGGGCCGTAAAGCCTAGTATGCATACAAGATGATTTGGGATAGTCCCGAAGGGGCAGTGAGGCCTAAGAAACCAAACGCTGTGAGGTCGGACTAGTGAGTCCTGTATGAGTGCTACATACTGGGTACAAAATGAATGAAAGTACTACATAGTGAGTACAGAATGAAAGAATTAAAATAGAAGAAAGATACACTAAATGTCTAAAAAATGATTCTCCAAGGTACAGATAGTACCATTTGATGTTGAAATTTCGAGGACGAAATTTATTAAACGGGGGGAGAACTGTAATATCCCGAATTTTGGGACTAGATGCATAAGATTAAGCCTGGATTAAGTGGACTGCTAGACCTTGGTTTAACAAATGTCCCTATGAGGCATGTTTAAATTCCTTAAAATTCCTTTATATCATTGGATATTAAAAGGAATTATATTAGTGAGCTAAAGAGCTCGGGGAATAACAAAACGAAGTGATTGGAAGTCACACACAATATAGTAAAGTGGAACACAAAGTAATTTTGCTACCGGTGAAATTCTCGGTATGACAGTGATGATTGTGTGACGTGTTTCGATGGGTAAATGATGGTGGAAAGTTTTTGGTCGTGGCTAAAACCCCTCCAGAAACATTTTAGCCGTAGCCAAGAATCCTCTGGCTGTGGCCAATGCCCGAAAATAGCATAAACACATTTTGATTACAGCACGGATTCTAAGGCCTATAAATATGAAATTAACACATCAGAGCCTTATTCTGGACCTAGGAGGTGCCGTGGAGACAATGCTCTGTTAGGGTTTGGAGCTTGGAGGTGGAGATTGAGCTAGATGTTGAACATTTGAAGAGATTTGAGCTTCACCTCTTGGTTTTTCCTCTCCTTTCGCTGTCTTTCCCTCTTGTTCTGCTTTGTAACTGATTTATGCCCTGTTTCTCAAGGGTTTTATGAACATGTATAGCTAGAGTTTTATTATTTGGATTGTTTTGAACCCTTGTATGGATTAAGTACTTATTTTCTCTTTATATTTATGTTGAATGGTTTGTTTATGTTGATTTCACTCTGTTCTTAATGCTCCTTGTTGGTTGGCCACCAATGAGGTTGTTGGGTTCACTTGGTTGATGTCTGAGAGGGCTAGATTGAATATAGAACTTGAGTTTAATCATGTGGAAACTTGAAATCCATTGGTTGGATGGATAGTTTTGTTGATAAGGTAGAGATACACTCATTGACCTCACATAACCACATAGGTTCTGCAATGTAAGCTGGGCTTAATTCTTTAGTTAAGAGATTAATAGACTAATTAAGCTAAACACATATTTGGAGACTTGAGAGAGCACTTATGGGTAAATTAGTGACCTTAGTTAGCATAATCCATCCTTAAGAGCTCATATTGTGGGGATTTGAATGAGTATCTATGAAATGCAAGGGGGATAAACAATCCTAACTCCCACTACATCATTTCTAGTCCATGAATCATTTGTTTATATTTTCTTTTTAGTTTATAATTCTGTTTTCCTCCACCGTGAAAATTGTCCAACTCGAATTAGGTGAAAGTGCGATAATCGTTACTTAACCGGGTTTTGGAACCAAATCCTTGAAGGAACGATACTTTACTCATCACTTTATTACTTGGCGCGACCCGTGCACTTGTGAACTGTTGCAGACATATATATTTATCCTTTTGCGTATTTTTCTTCTTTTTCAATAATTATTGAACTTTTTTTATTTTAAAAAAATTATTTACATTTTTTAACATCAATTTTAACAATATATACACAAATAATATATATGTAGTATCCAACAAGGTTCATGTCATTTCAGTCATTTTCCATCTAAACGGGTTTTTCAAATGTTAATCCAAACAGGTTCAAGTTTAAAAAAAGCCACTTCTTCCATCGCCAATACAAACACAAATCACATTTACAATATGTCGTTTTTTTTTTCAAATTGGCTTTTGCAAAAGCCACTTCTCTAGCCCGTTCCCAAACAGGCACTCAGACAAGTTTTTAACCGTTGACCATTGGAAAATGGAGAGTACCTTTTTGGCCATTGAAGAGGGACAAGGCCTCACACTTTCCCTTTAGGGTCTGTTTGGTTTGAGGGGAATAGAGGGGAGGGGAGGGTCCCCTTTGATTGGGAAGATTAAAAATTTAGGAGGGAGGGGAAATTTTTTGAAATGTTCCCCTCCCCCCCCCCCAAAAAAAAATTAGGGAGATTTGGAGGGGAGGTTTTAAAATTTTTTTGATTGGACAAAAATGCCCTTCCCATTTTCATTCTTCATAAACACCAAACGAGCAGCTTCTTCCCAGGTCCATTTCCATTCCTTTCCGTCACAGTAACTATGTTATAATGATACATCCTTCTCTCACTTTTTGAATGATGAGTCTTGGGTTTTCTTGATTAAGTCTTATGACTGTGTGTGTACATAAGATTTTCAATTTCTAAATATTATTAAATTTTTAATATGAAAACATTTGATTACAGTTGATTATAATTTAGAAAGTAAAAATTTTATTTATATTTAAACTTTATTATATATTTAATAGATTTTGGATAAAATCACTTTTGTCCATGTGAAAATAATTTTATTCCTCCCTTCCCCTCTTGAACCAAACAAGTTAACATTAAAATCCCCCACTCCCCTTCCTTTTAATCAATCCAAATAAGGTAATATTAAAATCCCTCCCTTCTCCTCCCCTCCGTCGAATCAAACAGACCCTTGGACTTTCTTGCAACAAACAACAAATAGTAGGAGTAAGCATTCGGTGTTTGGTATAGTATTCAATTATAACTGAACAACCGAATATAAGGCATTTTCATGACCGAACCAAAACTGAAGTGTTTCAACAACTGAAATCGAATTAACCGATCAATTTCGGTTCAGTTTTTTGATACAGTTCGGTTATTAGGCCTTTTTTACTAGAAGCTTGTCCAATACAAAAAACTACAACCCAAAGAAAATTCTAGCAATAAAAATAATTAATGCAAACTACTACTTCAACAACAAAACCATTATAAAACAATCCAAAAATAAGTTTAGTTACAACCATTTAGTACTTGTATCATTTTAATCAAACACTTGTATCATTTTACTTACATAACGTAATTAGCAATTACTGGAGATTTGGAGCATTAAATTACATACTTGAATAAGAATCAATATCCATGTTTTCATGCACCATATAGGCCCAATAGATAGTAAAACTTCAAAATACAAGCTAAATCATATTAACACAACCAAAAGAACACATTAAAAATAAAAAAATTTATATCAGATATTCAGATTCAGCCTTGCTCCTTCAACACCCCTGAATTCCACCTACAACAACTGAAGCAAGAAAACAAAAAATCAAACAAAAAAAATTAACATGCATCATAGATTACAAATATGACAAGGAAAAATTGATTACAAAATCTTAAGTTGCCCATATGCACTTGAAACATATTAACATTTGTCTCCATTGCAATTTTTTGCAAATCTGGCAATTTAAAACAAAAAACAATCAAACTTCATATATCACAATAAATATGGAATTGATAATATAAAGTAGAGTTCCATGAATTATAGAAAAACATTACCAAGCTTTATCTTTTGTATATCATCATCTCCTTCTTCAACAAGATATTCTAATGATTGCCTAAGCCAATCTTGAACACAAATTAGAGATTGCACAACTTTAGGAGTCAAAGAGCTCCTAAATAAATATAGAACTCATCCTCCAGGGCTGAAAGTAGATTCTGAGGCAACTATGGAAATAGGCATAGCCAAGACATCTCTTGCTACTTGAGAAAGAACAAGAAATCTAGGGCTATTTAGTTTCCACCAATTTAAAATATCAAAATCATCTTTTCTGATTTCAATTTCTTCATTCAAGTATCTATCAACTTCTGTTATGCTTGTCTTTTCACCTAAACTTCCATCTATGAATAGTTGCTCCTCTACGTGAAGCAATTTTCTAATTTTTGCATCAAGGTCTTCATCACTATGAAGATCTTCTTGAGTGTCATGCATTAGCTCCCTTTCAGACTGTGTTTCTGGAACACTATGATTATATTCATTATACATAGAAATCACAACTTGTTTAATCTACATCACTAATTGTTCACTAATTGAATGTGAATACATCTTAGATAAAGCAAATTGAACCCATTTTAATTTATATCGAGGATCACGAATGGTAGCAACATAAAAAAGTTTGTTCATCTTCATAGGATCTCCCCAATACTTATCATACTTCTCTTTCTTCTTCTTCTTCTTCTTCTTCTTCTTCTTCTTCTTTGCTATGTTTTCTGTCTCCATAACATCACTCTTCCTCCACTCATCCAAAAAACAATGTAGCTTATAAATTTCAAGGGAAAAACAACTAGATGTTACAAATAAAGAACCAGAGATGCGCAAAGTAAGATCATAAAAATGACTTAACATAATAGTCAACCTTTTAACATGCTTTCATTCATCAATTTAAGGCATCCTACTCCAAGTTGAAGATCAAAAGTAAAGTAAGGATCTTTGAGATCATACCTTTTAAACGTTGCCTCAAATTTTTGGGCAGTGTCCAGCATCAAATAAGTTGAGTTCCACCTTGTAGGCACATCTAAACATAACATTTTCTTACTCTGAATTTTTTCATCCTTACAACTTTCTTTAAATTTTCTCATCCTGATGGGAGATTGTCTAATAAAACGAACAACCTTTCTTACTTTTTTCACTGAACTCCCTATTTCTTTAAGCCCTTCAATGACAACTAAATTGAGAATGTGTGCAACACATCTCATGTGTAAGAACTTACATTTCATAACTACATAGCCCCAATTTATGATTTTGTCTTCCAAATAGCCCACAACCACATCATTAGAACTAGCATTATCTATAGTAATAGTTAACACTCTTTCAATTCCCCATTCAAGCAAACATTTTTTTAATTTCCATTCCAATATCATTCCCCTTATGACTATAAATGGGAATGAAATTCAATATCCTCTTTTTCAAAGCCCATGTGTTATCTACGAAATGGGCAGTAAGACACATGTTATTTACTCTTTGTATGGAAGTCCAAGTGTTAGTAGTGAGGCAAACCCTTTGCTTTTTACTAGACAAATAGCCTTTAAATTTAACCTTTTCATCAATATAAATACCAAAACAATCACGGGCTACAGTCCATCTTGATGGAATATGAAATTTGGGTTTAGCACAAAACGTAATTTTTTTGAAACCAGCCCCCTCAACAAACTTGAAAGGTAACTCATCAGTTATTAACATGTATGGCATGGCTTTCCTAACAGCATCTTGATCAAATTTCCAATTAGCAAGACCCATTTTATCACCCTCTACATTAAAATTCAGGTGTGCTTGTGTAAGTTCTTCAGGAAGGGGCCTTTTCTTACAAACTCTCATGTGATTGTTAAGTGCAATTGTCCCATTTAGTCTAGAATCACATGCAATCTCATTTCGAAAATACTTACATTTACCTTTAACTTCACCTTCCTCATTCACAAATCTGGTGAAGTGTTCCCAAGCTTTGGACCTTGGTTTCTTGACTTTTCTTTTTCCAAGTCCAGCTGTGGTAGGTTCATTAGTCTTAGTAGTAGCAGGTTGATTTATTTGAGTAGTACCACTAGCAATTTGAGTACTGTGGCCTCCTTCAATTGTTTGGTCAACCATATATTCAAACCTGTTGTTGGGGAAAGAAACATATACAACTATTAGTAAAAAATAGAATTGAAGTTAAACCCATACTTAAAAGTTAATCAGGCATGAGGGAAACATATTTACAACAAAAGGGCTAATACAAAATTGAACACAATATAACAATTGAAGTTAAACTCAAGCTAATCATAGAAGCTTGAAACAGAACACAATACACAATACAAGGGTTTTTAAAAAAATATTTTAAGAAAATATTTTACCAAAAGTTTGACTGGGGAGCTTATATGAAAGCGTGGTTTTAAAATTATGGAATAGATTTTAGGTTTTAACAAGGTTTTGGCAATTTGCTCTGAAAGCCTGAAACCGTAGTGTGGGAGGGGTGCTTTTGGCATTCAATCCAAACGCACAAAATGTGATCACAACAATGTTAGATAAGAGTGAACATGAAGACCAACATGCTCATAGTCATAGACTGAACAAGTTCGAAGCTAAACATAATTAGGTTTAAGTTAGAAAATTTTGACCAAGGAATGAATTTTAAGTCTAGTTCTATGTGTATATTATAAAATGATGATCAAAGAACCAATTCAAGACTTTTGGCGAGGAAAGATATAAACTAAAGTGAAACCAAATAAATTGCAAAAAATTTATCATAGTTATTATTTCTTTGTCGATACATGAATCGACAATGAGAGCGTTTTACACCATTGAATCCCAAATTCTGTAGTCTGAATCAAAATTCAAAAGTCGAAGACAGCTGTCTTGCCTTAACCATGACATAGAAAATTATGATATTAAAAAAATTACTTGAAAGCTTAACAAGATGCATTAGACAAATGGCAATCATTCTAGCAACTCTAAGCTCTAACATAAATTAGAGGGAAGGACAGAGATAATCAATATTCAGTAGCATAGTATAGATAAACAATTTGACATGGAGAAACCAATGGAAATGTCAATCAGTTAATAAAGGCCAAAATAAATGGTAAATATAACTATAACCTAAAGCCAAGTTATAAAAATATCAATAACTTAATCTCAGAATCTGCAAGTAGGAGTTAAGAATGAGAAAAAAAGCGAGCAACTTGAGATTAAAATGAGAGCCATTGTAAAAATTAGTGCTTACCAGAAAGAGGAAACTAATGAACTCTTAAGAGTTAAGATCGAAGAGTTGAAGACGAACAGAGGAACAGGAGATCAAACTTGGAGGAGGGAGGCGACACAGACGGTTGATCCAAACAGCGCCGCGATCAACCACTCAACGGAACATTAGATTGACGAAGAACTAAGGTGAATGAAGATTGACGATGGTCATCAGGAGGAGCAGGAGATTAAACTGCGGTGGGAGGCGAAGCAGACAGCGTGAACGGTGTGGTGACGATTCGAGATGACTGAGATTTTGAGAAATTGAGGTTGAGGGTTAGGGTTAAACTGAGGTGGGAGGCAACGGTGTGGCAACGATTCGATGACTGAGATTTTGAGAACTTGAGGTCGAGGATTAGGGTTAAAGGAGTAGGAGGCCGAGGCTAGGGCTGAGCCATTGAGAGACATTGGAGAGTAGAGGGGAGTCAGAGGCATAGGGAAATGGCGAATGTACTGCGGGATGACGGGACTCAGTGGGAGAGGGAGACGGCCAGAACAGACGAGAGTTAAAGTCACGGGGTAAAGGGTAAGTAAGAGTAAGATGGCATGAGTCTTAAGTAGTTGTCCTTGTCTAGTTGAGTCTTGACCAATTGACTCGTTAGGCTACTGTACACACTCAGTTAGAATTGAAAGATAAAATGGGCTTATCAGCTTATGGGCCATGCGTTTTAAGCTTTATAATGATTAGGAAAACTATGAAATGATGTCATTATAATAAACTTCGGTTATTCAATTAAAACTGAATTTTTTAAAAAAAAAACCGCATTGATAATCGAAAAAGCAATATAACCGAATTTAAAAACTAAATTACCAAAAACAAGGAATTCGGTTCCGTTCATTTCGGTTGATTCTTCAGTTTCGGTTTAGTTTTGCTCACCTCTAACAAATATTCTTCCAAATCTTCTCATGAACCGTGAGATCTCAGTCAAGATGTGAACTTTGGCATGAGATTTCTGAAGTCCAGTACCTAGACGTGAACTTTTGCCATACTCGTCCTTCTCTGAGGTAAGCACATCTACCATACTCATTCTTCTCTACCATACTCATTCTTCTATGAGCTAAGTGTAACGACCCGCTTCATATATCCCTTATTACTGACCTTACTCAGAGTAGCAATGCGTAGTTCAGTGGGCACACAGGAATAGCATGAATATACTGATAATATTAATACAATATTACTTAATTACAATACAAAAGTTTCCCCACTAGGGGTTTACACAGTATTTATAGACCTTAATAACTAAAAGGCCTTCAAACAACCAGCAACATTCCTCTTCATGCATACCTCTTTTCTGATCTCAGCACGTTTCCAATGCTCACCTGTCTGAATGGTTGGTTGGGAGGAGTGAGATTCGAGAGAATCTCAGTATCAAATATTACCACTATGCATGCCAGATATATATAAATGCATGACATGCCTGCCTACACTATTTCATGCCAACATAATGACATGCTGCATACTCGATGTTATGACATACCTATGGCCATTGCACAAATATAACAGAGCTTCAACCAATCATACATATTCCACACAAATAGGTAAAACAGTCACATAACCAATGCAAGACATACATATCACATACATGCAGAAAATGTAAGTTCACTACCTCTCGGATTTTATGTTCTTCTCTTCTTGTCCCTTAATCTGCCAACCATTGCTCCTTCTTTATCACTCCATGGCCCTAGGCAAGTGATAACATCATTAGAGCCATGAAAAGTGAATACCCAATGGCCCACATTAGCCCTATAGGCTTACTTTCACCCTTGGAGTTCATTCCAATTATATTTGGCCAATTTCTTACTTAAATTCGCATGGTAATCAAACTACCAGCATTTTTTACCAAACTTTGGAAAATCATAACTAATTCTATAGAACTTCAATTGAGGTGGTTCAAAGCTCTATGTTAATCCCTTTAAGTTTAGTTTTATATATAAATACTTTTGTATGACTATGATTGTCATAATTTTCCTAAAAATTCGGAAAACAGGAACTGTTCCAGATTTCATTCTAGAAACAGGGCACAACTTCAAAAATTTAGAACTTCTAGCACACAAATCCAATTGAGCATTATAACCTATCAAATTAAAGTTCTATGTCTCTAATTTTAAACTGAAAAGTTGCAGAACTTTTAGACAAGGTTTTCCCATTGAAAACACGCACACAACAACACTGCTTCCAGACAACGAATTACACAGTATTTATTCATCAATTTCCAAAAATTCCCAATTCATATACAAGCATCCAAAAATCATGAATACTTGTATACCTACACAATTTTGCCTCCTAAAGCCAATGGAAGCATCAAAATCATCAAATTCTTACTCCTTCTCCACGTCAAAACAGGGCAGAAAATCAGATTCTTAGGTGCAATATGTTGTTTCTTCGTTTTCTCTTACCTAATCACTTCCTTACTACTCATAATCAAGTGATTAGCTATTTAAACACTCGTTAGACATCATTTAGCCATTAAAACATCCTTTAAAACCAGCCATGAATAGTACCCCACTTCCAATTTACTCATTCAAACAACAAATCAATCGGTTAAAAAGGAAGCTTACGCTTACCTCTACCCGTTTCCACAAACGGTTCAAAATTCCGGCAATACTCCGGTAAGGGAGACGGCACCAAACACCTCCAAATGAAAATCCAAAACCGTAGGAATGAAGATCTCGATGAGTAGATGAAGTTTCCTGAAGGGTACTTTGAGAGAGGATGTCGTTTCGGCAGTGTTTCGGAGGAAAGAATTTCCTCTCTCTTCTTTCTCCATTTCCATCTCTCTCTTTCTATCAGATTTTTCCGTGAAAATGGCGAAGAAGATGATGGAGAATTTCTGATTAAATGACCAGCAAATGACTTGGACACGTGGCACTCCCTCATTGGTCCAAAATTCTAATTTTCGCATATAATATCCAATTTGGCAGAATTTTTATTAAACTTTGAAAATTCATATCTAATTGTACAAATATCCAATTGGAGTGATTCCAAAGGCTATGCGACCTTTATTGAGTTTAGTTTTAAGAAAAAATATAACCTTTGGCCAATTGGAAGCTCACTCTTCCCAGAATTTTAATCTTTGAATGTTGTCCCAGAAAATAATTAATTTCGCTGGGCTAACTTCAAAACTTCATTTCTCTTTGTATACAACTTCAAATGACTCATATGGCCTATCAAATTAAAGCTTGATAAGTCTACTTTCATTCTGGAAAGTTTCATAATTTTTCACCATCATTTACCCATCGAAAAATGTCACACAATCATCACTGCCATACCGGGAATTTCACCGATAGCAAAATTACTTTGTGTTCCACTTTACTATATTGTGTGTGACTTTCAATCACTTCGTTTTGTTATTCCCCGAGCTCTTTAGCTCACCAATATAATTCATTTTAAATATCCAAGGATACAAAAGAATTTTGGGGAATTAAAACATACCTCATAGGGACATTTGCTAAACCGGGGCTTAGCAGTCCACTTAATCCAGGCTTAAT
The DNA here is from genome assembly GCA_037074505.1 of Albizia julibrissin. NCBI lineage: Eukaryota > Viridiplantae > Streptophyta > Magnoliopsida > Fabales > Fabaceae > Albizia > Albizia julibrissin. The sequence goes on from CM073484.1 coordinate 16,378,372, forward strand.
CTTATGCCTCTAGTCCCAAAATTTGGGATATTACAGTAAGCACCTCTTCAAACCCACTTCTCTAAAACTGTTGAGGCCGGGAGATTAGGGCTCAAACGGCGAAGGCGAGGGTGAGTCGGAGAGTCACTTTCTTCTTATTTGAAGGGGAAAAAATGTTAACTCAGGCAACTCGCCAACAACTCGCCCTAGTTAACTCCGAGTCAGGATGACTCCGGGTTTGTGAAAATTTTGAAGGAAGCCATTTTCTATATTTGGCTTATAAATCATCCTTAAATTGAAACATTTGAAGTTAAGCCCTTTTTTACTATTATTTTTGTCCTTTTTTTTAATTTAATTTTGTGGAGGCTAAGAGATATATTTAAGCTTTATATTTGCTTTATGGCTATAAAACCAATCGTCGTCTACCTTGGATTCATTTTCATTATCTTTTCCTTTTCTTATTGATCTTCAGCTTCCCAACATAATTTCTTTACTGTTGACTTTGATTAATATTTATTTAATTTATATACATTGTACATGTGTTATGTTTGTGACATTATTTTGTATTTGATTAATATTGCTTTGTATTGCATTAGATGGGAGAAATTGGGACTTGGATTGCGACCAAGCTTGCAGGATGTCTATGGGACCCAATTTCATGTCATGCCCGTTATCTGTCCTGCTTCAATAAATTTATTGGAGATGTTGAGAAAGCGAAAGGCGGGCTGGAGGTGAAACTAGCAGATGTAAAAAAGAGTAAGGAAGAAGCTGATCGAAAAACTGAAGAAATAATGCCATCCGTGAAGAAGTGGTTGGAAGAAGTGAACGTTGTCCTGGAGGAGGTGTAAAAGCAGAAACAAGAGCTTGAAGGAGGAGGAAATAAGTTTTTCAACGTGTCACTTGTAACACCTTAATTTCTAAAACCTTTAGATTAATTTAAATATATAATGGTTTCAAACCTGAGACCAAAATAATTTAAATTTTCAATTTAAGACAAAATTTAATCTTATATTTGTATAGGATTTTCAAAAACGTTTTAAAATAAATATGTATGGTCTAAATTTTAGTTTGTAAATTCATTATCTTTATCAGTTTAAAAATCTTTTATTTAAAATACAGGCATTTTCTATCTATAGTTCGCGTCGTGATGGTTAACTTATGGGTTTCTGGATACCAATACATTATCGAAAGTCTAGCGTACGGATTACAACGTATACAGTCTGCATCGCGAATACTAGTACTACCATCGCTACTACTACTATTACTACTTATAAATATTTTACAGTCATCCAAAATAAAATGATAACCAACAGTCCATATTTTATTTTCCTCTTCTTCGTCCGTCTATATTACCTTCTTGCCCTTAGAGCTGGACGCCTTTGCTGTATATCATTTGTTGAAAAAGGGGTGAGATTCAAAAGAATCTCAGTAGTACACAGATCACTCATATAATATGCAAAAACTAAGCATGTAAAACAAATCATCAAACAGCACAACTTACAAAAATGCAGCACATAAAAGGGCCTAACCGGTCCCTTATCACAGACTCACAGCGCTTGAGATTCACAATCTGGCTGCTCAGGGCCTCTGCCCCATACAAGGTACAGTCACGGGCTTTCTGTCCCAAACCTACCTGGCTTAAGACGCCCCCGGGTAACTCCCGGTGTAACTTGTACTTACGGGTCTTACCGCCTATGGACTATCTGTCCCGCACATATATACAGATGATATGGTACACATACATGGCATCACATATGATATAAGAGATAAGGTACTACCTGACAGTCTTTCCAAATTTGGTTCCTGTTCTCAGTCTCTTAGGCGTCCTGGGCAAATGTCAAATCCTATAATTTATAATTTACGAACGGACGAATTATTACTTATTCCAAAATAATTTAAGACACTTTGGTAGGTTATCATTATATCTAATACCTTAAATCCAATAGGTATTTAATGGACTCATATCAACTCTAAGTATTTAATTTGACCCTTAGAGTCCCAATTATTTCAAAAATACCCTTACTTTTTATTTTTGCACTATTACTCAATTCTGACAGAATTTTCAATAATCTTTGAAAATTCATATCTTGGCCTAGAAATATCTAATTAAGGTGGTTCCAAATTCTATGTGTCACTTATGAAGTCTATTTTAATAGAAAAATACTTTTAACTACCACCTATCCATGAATAATTCTCAATTTTAAAGTTTTCTCGCACTGCCAGAAAATCTTTCCAATTGCAATAGCTTAAATTCTAAAATTCATAACTAAATATATAGAACTCCAAATGGGATGGTTCAAAATCCTATATGATCCTGTTTAAGTAAATTTGTAGGGAAAAATATTACCATTTATAAATTATAGCCACAAAATTTCCATAATTTCGTCAAACCTCGTCTGTACCATAAAACGTTCCAGATTCATCATCTAACTTTAAAAATTCATATATCACTATTTATAAACCCAAATGATACATATTATATATCAAATTAAAGCTTAAGATGTATAATTTCCTTCTGGAAACTTTCATAATTTTCGGACTAGGTTTGGTTACCGAAATTTATTTTACAACCAATATGATTTCAGAGAAACTAACCGAACAGCAACTCCTCTTATTTTCTAAAAATTCTAGACTTATATATAATCATCCAAAAATCAAAACCACATGTATTCCCACATAATTTTTCGTGTAGAATTGATTGGAAACCTCAAATTTGAAAAATTCTCATTCCTTCTTCATGCACTATTTTTCCCAAAACAAAACCTCACAAGACAACAATTCATTATACTAGGTTCTTATGCTTCCCAAATTACCCAAAAATAGTCTCAAATCAACTAGAAAGAGTTAAGAATATGGGAAGGAAACTCACCTATATTAGGATATGGAGTTGTATGTAGAATTTGTAATCACTTCTTCCTTCCTCTGGTAGCACCGATCACTCTTACGTATCTATCTTTCTCTATTATGTGTCTCTTGCTCTCTCTCTTTTTCACTCACTCTCTCTTTTCTTTCTTTTTGGATGTTGGCTAAGGAAAATGAGAAGTGTGTGTGTGTTACGTATAATTATGAGAGTGAGAGAGAGTATGATGTTTTTTTTTTAATTAAAAATGTGTATGTGTGTAATTTAATTAGTTAATTGTGTGTGCATGAAATGCGTGTGAAGTGTGGGAAGAGGGTGTGTGTGTTTTAATTATTATAATATATATAGGTATATTTTTATCCTATTAATTACACACACTATGTATTAATTTTTCTCTTTGTCTAATTTAAGATTCCTTAAATTTCATAGCTTCCATAATTTAGCTTACTATCTAACTCCCATAAATTAGTCCTTAGCCTTTGAATAAATTTTGGTATGTTACATCACTCAGATACTCTTTAGCCAAACAAATGGAAGATAAGGCTAACAAGATGAAGGAGCTCAAAAGCAATTCCAGCTTTTAGCCATTTTCCCGACTGATCCAACTTCCTGGCATCAGCATTCAATTTTCTTCCGAGAAGGTCATGGATTTCAAATCTAGGAAATCAACTTATGATAGCCTTTTGAAGGCTATTAAAGATGACAAGAAAAAGATGGTGGGCCTGTATGGCATGGGGGGACTCAGGTAAAACCACCTTGGCAATCGAAATGGGTAAGAAAGTTGAACAATTGAAACTTTTTGACAAAGTTGTCATGGTGATTGTCTCTCGACCTCTAAATTTTGAAAAAATCCAAAAAGAAATAAAAGGACAAACAGGTTTGATATTCAACGAGGAAACCGAATCAATCAATGCGCAAAGGCTATTGATTGGATTGAGAAGTAAGAAAATTCTTATAATCTTGGATGATGTGTGGAGCAATCTAGATCTGCAAGCTGATATTGGCATTCCGCTTAATGAAAATTGCTGTATTTTGTTAACCACTCGCCTTCGAGATGTATTTGCCTCTACGTGTGGTGAGGGAACATTTGAATTGTCTCTCTTAACAAGGGAGGAAGCATGGGCTTTGTTAATGATGCATGCAAACTTAACCAATAACTCATTCAATGAGTTTGATGAAGTGGGAAGGAAAATTGTTGATGAGTGCAAGGGCCTACCTATTACAGTTGTGACAGTGGGACGTGCATTAAGAGGAAAAGGTATTGTGGCATGGGAGGCAACACTGCGGAGGCTACAACGCTCCCAACCATTAGATATTGATGAGAGTTCAAGGGGCCCTTTTGCTTGTCTTGAATTAAGTTATGATTATTTGCCAAGTCTAGCCAAGCAGCTCTTCTCGTTGTGCTCTATGTTTCCTGAGGATCATGAAATCCATACAGAGGATCTCGTTCGATTTGCCAAGGTGACTTTGGAGTTTGAGGAGATTGTTTACACAATGGAGGATACAAGGAGCTAGATTTTATTAAGCATTACCAAGTTATTAGGTTCTTGTTTATTAATGCATGCAGATAAGCAAACACATGTAAAAATACACGACTTAGTTCGAGATGTAGCTTTATGGATCACAAAGAAGCAACATCAAGCAATTTTGGTCGACACCCATGTCATTTCGAGGACATTGGTTGAAAATGAAACTTTGAAAGACACGAAGGCAATATCATTATGGAACTTGGAAAACAATTTTAAGCTCTCTAATCAATTGCATTGTCCAACTCTTGAGATTTTGTTACTTCATCCTGAAGGGTTCATTGAAGATCTTGGAGGGATTAAAAATCACTCAAAGTCTTGGCCCTTGTAACATTTAGCTTTGAATGGAGATATTATTATGAGAGACGCATTCAGTGGTCAATGCCGCAATCAATTATGTCATCATTAATGAATCTTCACACCTTATGCCTTAGAGGAATTGTGTTGGGCGACATCTCTTTTCTATGTCAACTCAAAAGGCTAGAGATTCTTGACTTGCATGGTTCCCAATTTGATGAATTACCTAGTGGAATCGCGGATATGAAAAAGTTGAAGTTTTTGGATGTTTTTGGTTGTGAAATTGAGAAAAGTCCATTAGAAGTTATTCAAAAATGTGAGGAACTTGAAGAATTATACTTTTGGGAAAAGAAATCTGCCATCCCAGAAAATTTCTGTGATTCCACATCCAAAATTGTTCATAATTCTGGTTTTTCTTTTGGAGATTTAAATAGTTGCGAGGAAGCATTGAAAGATTTATGTATACAAGGCTTCAAAGTCTCTGATTTGAATTCATCAATGAAAAATCTCATTCTTAGAGCGAACTCTCTTGGGCTAGAGAATTGTATGTGGGATCATAATGATATAAATTTTAAGATAAAGCACTTATGTGTTTCAAATTGTCCAGAGAAAAGATTCTTAGTTGATAACCTTGATACCGACGTTCTTCAGACAAGACAAGTGTTCCCCCACCTGATTACTTTAAGATTGGTAAGAATGAATAGTCTTGAACAAGTGTTCCAAGATTCATCTGTCATATGTTCTCTCCCAATGTTACAAAAACTATACATAGAATGGTGTCCCGAGTTGACAACCATATTCACCCTTGCCACTGTTACAAGCCTACCAAAGCTGAGAACACTTCATATACTTGGTTGCTACACAGTGAAATGGCTATTCTCTTATTCTTTGGCTGCTCATTGTCCTTCACTAGAGGAATTGCAAATAGTATATTGTTATGATCTTGAGAGGCTCTTCCATGAAGAAGTTGCGAATGGGGATCGTCTATTGCACCAAAGGGAGTCCCGTCATGATTTGCCCAATTATCCATACGTAAGTGCCATCCTCAAAATCCCTCTTGAATAATTGCATATTTAAAATAATAATCCTCGTTGATGCATTTGTTAAAAAAAATTCCTTTGATTTAATTTTCAACTAATGCAATTTTATTAGTTGTAAACTAAATTTGTTTCTTTTTTGGGTACTTAATTTCATATCCTTTTAACAAATTATTATGTGAAATTAATACTTTATCTCTCTACTTGTTTTAACTCTTTTTCAAATAGATAGTTAGGTGCATTGCAATTTCTAACGCCATCTATATCTTGCGGGAACTACTTACAGAGGCCAGTATAAATTCATGCAGCTGTCAAGAACTTCACATATTCTTGGGACATTTCGGTTTTGCTTTTGTGCAATCTGCCTATTTCAATTAAAACTTGGAGTTTTTACTTTTAAATTCTATTTGAAAAATTCGTGCTAATTACCAAATAATATACGTTATTTGGTACGTAAGATTAAAAAGAATACTCATTTTTCTTAATTCATGGTTTTGTAACTATAATATATAACCGTGTTTTTATTATGAAATTTCAAAGTTTTATATCTACCCTGTATGAACTATATACTATTGAACTACTTCTTGTGTTTTCCTTTTTATTTCAATATAACAAAATACTATTGCTTTTTGAGCTTTGAATTTTTCTTATTGATTTTTTTTGTGTAATTTCTTTTACTTTTTCCAAATGCAACACTTTATTTTTTTTATTTCGTATTTTGGTAACGATGTGACTTTTTGAGTTCTTTTATTCATTTTAATTTTTTGTCAAACAATTAATTTCATAATTTGCATTATCGATTTTGGCTCCAGGTATTTTTTTTAAGAAAGCGCTTAATTATTCAGGAATATTGTTTCATTTCAAAAAATGGCGTTTGTCATTAAATATTTTTTTAAAAAAATAAAGTTATCTATTGTGGATCCATTTCTTTATCATCCATTTATCTCTACTTCCTTACCCTTCATTGATTCTGTAAATAGGAGTGGAGGAAAACATTTTATGAGTTGGTGGATTTTAAAAAGTTGAAGAAGCTGGGTTATAAATAAAATTTCTGTAAAGAGAAGATGTAAAATAAAAGAATAAGAAAATTAATTAAAAATTTTTAACCACACTTCTCTAATTTTTTAAAAATCTAATTCATAAAATTTATTCTTCCCCTCTCCTACCCCTTCTCTCGAAATCCTTCATACCTACAAAAGCACAAAGGCACATGACACTTAATATATTTATAGCCACAGATTCAATGAAGGGTCACGATTAAAGAAGTGGAGGAGGGAAATGAATGATAAAGAAAGGGAGTCACATTAATCAATATTAAACTAATTGGGTTTAATTCCTGATGTGATGAGAGTAAGAGACAATTTCTGTTTTAATGTGTGCATTTCATAATTATATTTTGATTACATGTATGTATGTACAGGGGAATGAGACTGAGAGTGCATTTCTTGTGGTTACTGCAAAAAGCTTCAAACAATTGCAAAATCATGAAGCCTTGACCCCTTTCCTAAGATTGAAACATGTATAAATTAAAAGCAGTGGAAGAAGAAAGAAAGGTATGTTTGAAATTCAAGTGAGAGAAACAATAGAAGGTGAAGATTCTGTTGAAGCACAAGAAGAACCTTTGAAGCTGATTTCAGAGTTGTGTTCTTTACTGTTATATTCTCTAGAAGAGTTGGAATATATTTGGAAGGGTCCCACACAAAGGGTGAGCCTCCATAGACTTGGAAGTGTTACATTGAGGAGGTGCCCAAAGTTGAGGAATGTCTTCATTTTTGTTATTGTTACAAGCCTTCTAGAGTTGTGGAGCATTTATGTAGAAGAATGCGAGGAATTGGAGGGAATATTTTGTGACGAATCACTAAAAAACCTTTCTTCTAATGTTTGCTTCCCAAAACTTCAGAAGATTTATATATCTAGATGCTACAAAGTGAAAAAGTTGTTCTCATATTCTCTGGCTTCTCATTGTCCTTCACTAGGGTTTCTGGACATAAGGAGTTGCTCTGAACTTGAGAGTCTTGATGATGAAGAAGCATCACATGAGGACATGCCACAACCGCTTCTCAATGTGAAGAACTTGACTCTAGTAAGGTTGCTAAAATTAAGAGAGATTTTTGGAGGAAGATTTGAGCACAAGGTAGAGTCCCTTCATAATAAACAGGAATGTTCACCACACGTAAGTATTACTTCACTATTTCTCTTTTCTTTAAAGGTTTCATTAATATATAAAATTTCTAAGGTTTTTTTAATTAACGCTACATAGACTATAATGATTCAAATACGTTTCTAGATTTTCTCCTCTTTAAATATAAAAAATTATTATCCTTAATTATTTTTTTTCTTTTTATGATTGAGGTTCATAAACGTCTTTTTAATTGTTTCTCAAATAATTACTTTTACTTTTTCAAACGCATTAGCTCGTTTGGATTAGCTTATAGAAGCTGCATAAGTGCTTATAAATCATTATTCACAGAATACGAAGTAACTTTTACGGTTTACGAGGTTACTTTTACGGTCTACGAGGTAAATATATGAAGGAGATTTATCTCAATTTACGTAAATCGAGCTTATAAAATAAGTCCGATTATAGATAGAGTTTCCAAACATGCTTAGTCTGCTTTTCATTTTATGTTTTGGTCAAGGAAATGACCTTCTGTCATTGTTTTTGGCAATAATTTGTTATGGAAAGTACTTGTTCAAGATTTTTTTTTATTTATAATGAACTAATGTGGATGCATTAGATATAAATTAAAAATAATTTCAGTGAAATATTTTCTCCTTTTCTTTGGATGTGAAAATCTCTTCCTCTATTTTTTTATTTGGGCCGGAAGTGAAAATCTCTTTTTCGCAGCGCCTATTTCCTTATTGTTAAGAATTTGGAGGTTTATATGTCAATTTTTTTGTCAAATAGCTCATATTCATCATGAAATATATAGTATGCATACTTCTTGTTTAGGAAATTGACACACGCATATATACAATCATTAATAGGCAATAATGAATGTTTTCGATTAAATTAATATGCTAATTTAATGACATATGGTTATAAATTTATAATAGCAGAGATTGAATAATCTTTCCACAAAAATATATAATATTTGCTGGCTACACATTTTTCCTCACACTATTACTAATAATGAAGTTGTTATTACAATTCAAGAAATATGTGAAACTGATTGGGTTTAATTTCTAATGAGTGTAATAAACGTCAAGTTGTCATTATTTTTCCATTTCATGGATTGAATTTATAAGTTGGTGTTAAGACATTTTTTAACAGAATTTTTGTCTCATTTACTCTACCACTTTTTTCTGTTACAAAATTGACATGTTTGCTTTGAAAGTTTATTTGGAATATTCATGTTTCCAATCAAATAATATTATTAGTAACAAAAATAGATCCATAGAAAAGGAAATAATTATTTCAATTTTTAATGTTTTGCATTTAAAAACACAGTTGTGAAAGAAAATCTAAAATTATTTGAAATATTAGTAGTTTCCCCTCCCCGCTACTGAATGGATGCCACCTTGTACATAATGGTTGGATACAAAATAATTTATTATTATTGTTTTTGGCTCTTTATTGTGGAAACTACTTTAATTATCCAAGACTGTTTTAGTTGAAATAAATCAATGCGAATGCATATCCATAAATTGTGTGTGTCAACATGCATAAATTTGGCATTGTACATGTATGTGTGTCTATGTAAATATAAAGAAGGTCTGACTTTATAAAATTCATCTTGTTGACATTATGTTATTACAATTAAAAAATATGTAAAATTAATGGAGTTTAATTTGTAATTTTGTACTAGGATTCATACATATGTTGTCCATTTCTTGCATTGTCTTCTAATCATTGATTAACTTTACAGAAATACAAGAATGGGAGAGTGAAGGTAGTTAATTTAGAATTGATTTCTATAGAATTAGAAGGTCTGCGTGAATGGGAATATATTTGGAAGGGCCCCACACAAATTGTGAGTCTCCATAGACTTGAAGGTGTTACATTGAGAGATTGCTCTAGATTAAACAATATCTTCACTCTCGCTATTGTTACAAGCCTTCCAGAGTTGAGGATACTGGAAGTAGATGAATGTGAGGAATGGGAGGGAATATTTTGTGAAGAATCACTTAAAAACCTTTCTTCTTCCACTATCTGCTTCCCCAAACTTGAGATCATTCGTATATCTGATTGCCACAAAGTGAGAAGGCTGTTTTCATATTCTCTAGCATCTCATTGTCCTTCACTAGAGGAAGTAACTATATGGAATTGCTCTCAACTTGAGGGGATTGTTCAAGCTTATGAAGGTGAAGTTGTTGATCATCATGAAAAGCTGTTTCCTAAACTGAATATGTTGGATCTCAAAAGGTTGCCAGAGTTCAGAGAGATTTACCCAGGTTATGAATGCAATCTCCTTTCTGGTACTATACATATAGAAGATTGTCCCAACCTATGCAACATCCCATTACAAGACAAGACATCATCTGGTACGTATTTACGCTGTTATCATCCTTATAAATAGTTTTAAAATGTGTGAAATAAATAAGGCCATTATTTTTTTATTTTGTCTATAGGTGCCATTTTGATGTGATAGTTAAGAAGAAGGGAAAAAAATATTATACCAATATAGTGACAGCCTCCTTAACAACCCCAGCTATTGTAACTGTGACTGCACTAGTTATTGAGACAAGAACGTACCCTGTTAATACCTGCAAAATGCAAATCGACCTCTGAAAACTGATTTGACAGGAGGAAAGAATTGAAAGCTTAACAGGAATGGAGATCCACATTTACTCTTACTAAAAGGAAACCAACTGATTTGACATAAGATCCACCTTTGTAAATATTGGAATGTAACATCCTTGGAAGGGGAACATTTACCTTGAGAAAAGCAAGTGCTCCGCTAAAAAGCATTAGTAAACAACTCTAAGTAATATGTCTGAATTCACCCCATGGATCCAATGCAAGAGAGAGAGCAACCGTTGCCCTTGCCATTACTGGAGTTACATTCACAGTAAGCGAATTTTTCGTCGTTGAAATTTTTTTGGAAAACTTATCATTTCATTAATTCAACTGTAACATCCCAAAATTTATTAAAAGGTTAAATTCCCAACAAGAAAATTAAATGATGCTAGATATTAATCTTGGGAATTAAAGGCTTATTTTCCTGAAAATTCGAAAAACAATAGTTAATGATCATAATTTGGCTTGGGACTCTCTGAGAAATTATTTTAAAGTTTCATAGAGTTAATTAAAGAAGACAATCCTTAAAATTGTTAAGGATTAATGAGAGTTAGATAGTAAGCCAAATTATGGAATCTATGAAATTTAAGGAATCTTAAATTAGACAAAGGAAAAAATTAAGGCCTAGTGTATGTAATTGATAGGATAAAAATATACCTATATATATAATATTAAAAAAAACACTCTTCCCATGCTATACTCACTTTCCATGCCAACTTCAAGACTCACGCACACATACACATTTATTCAATTAAAAAAAAACCAAACACCTACCCCATGCGTCACACACACATACTCTTTTAATAAATTAAAATATTTAACTCTCTCATTCTCTCATACACACACACACGGCCACACTCCTCATTTTCCATTTTAATTCATTCAACACATTCAAAAGAAACAGAAAAATTTAGGAAAAGAGAGAGTGAGTGATAGAGAGAGCAACAGAAACATAAGAGTGATCGGTGCTACAAGAGGAAGGAAGAAGATGCTACAAATCTCACACACAATTCCATAACTTGATATAGGTGAGTTTCCTTCCCATATGCTTAACTATTTCTAGTTGATTTGAGGCTATTTTTGGGTAGTTTGGGAAGCATAAGAACCTAGTATAATAAATTATTGTCTTGTGAGGTCTTGTTTTGGCCAAAATAGTGCATAAGGAAGGAATGAGAATTTGATAAATTTGAGGTTTCCAATGAATTCTATACGAAAAATTATATGGGAATACATGAGATTATGATTTTTAGATGATTATATATAAGTCTAGAATTTTTAGAAAATAAGAGGAGTTGTTGTTCGGCTAGTTTCTCTGAAATCATATTAGTTGTAAAATAAATTTCGGTAACCAAACCTAGTCCGAAAATTATGAAAATTTTTAGAAGAAAATTAGACATCTTAAGATTTAATTTGATATATAATATGTATCATTTTGGTTTATAAATAGTGAGATATGAATTTTTAAAGATAGATGATGAATCTGGAACGTTTTCTGGTACAGACGAGGTTTGACGAAATTCTGAAAATTTTGTAGCTATAATTTATAAATTTTAATATTTTTCCCTGAAAATATATTTAAATATTATCATATATGATTTTGAACCATACCATTTGTAGTTCTAGATATTTAGTTATGAATTTTAGAAGTTAAGCTATTGAAACTGGAAAGATTTTCTGGCAGTGCGAGAAAAATTTAAAACTGGGAATTATTAATGGATAGGTGGTAATTAAAAGTATTTTTATATTAAAATAGACTTCATAAGTGACACATAGAATTTGGAACCACCTTAATTGGATATTTCTAGGCCAAGATATGAATTTTCAAAGATTATTGAAAATTCTGACAGAATTGAGTAATAGTGAAAAAAATAAAAAGTAAGGGTATTTTTGAAATAATTGGGACTCTAAGGGTCAAATTAAATACTTAGATTGGTATGAGTCCATTAAATACCTATTGGATTTAAGGTATTAGCTATAATGATAACCTACCAAAGTGTCTTAAATTATTTTGGAATAAGTAATAATCCGTCCGTCCGTAAATTATAAATTATAGAATTTGACATTTGCCTGGGACGCCTAAGAGACTGAGAACAGGAACCAAATTTAGAAAGACTGTCAGGTAGTACCTTATCTCTTATATCATATGTGATGCCATGTATGTGTATCATATCATCTGTATATATGTGCGGGACAGATAGTCCATAGGCGGTAAGACCCGTAAGTACAAGTTACACCGGAAGTTACCCGGGGGCGTCTTAAGCCAGGTAGGTTTGAGGTAGAAAGCCCGTGACTGTACCTTGTATGGGGCAGAGGCCCTGGGCAGCCAGATTGTGAATCTCAAGCGTTGTGAGTCTGTGATAAGGGACCGGTTAGGCCCTTTTATGTGCTGCATTTCTGTAAGTTGTGCTATTTGATGATTTGTTTTACATGCTTAGTATTTGCATATTATATGAGTGATCTGTGTACTACTGAGATTCTTTTGAATCTCACCCCTTTTTCAACAAATGATATACAGCAAAGGTGTCCAGCTCTAAGGGCAAGAAGGTAATATAGACGGACGAAGAAGAGGCAAATAAATTATGGACTGTTGGTTATCATTTTATTTTGGATGACTGTAAAATATTTATAAGTAGTAGTAGTAGTAGTAGCGATGGTAGTACTAGTATTCGCGATGCAGACTGTATACGTTGTAATCCGTACGCTAGACTTTCGATAACGTATTGGTATCCAGAAACCAATAAGTTAACCATCACGACGCGAACTATAGATAGAAAACGCCCTGTATTTTAAATAAAAGATTTTTAAACTGATAAAGATAATGAATTTACAAACTAAAATTTAGACCATACATATTTATTTTAAAAAGTTTTTGAAAATCCTATACAAATATAAGATTAAACTTTGTCTTAAATTGGGAATTTAAATTGTTTTGGTCTCAGGTTTGAAACCATTATACATTTAAATTAATCTAAAGGTTTTAGAAATTAAGGTGTTACACATTTCAAGGAAATTGTATTTCACATGGACATTCAAATTTCTCAATATGTAAAAGGTTTTAAGGCTTGAAAAATGTCCTTAGCAACTGAAAATTAGAGAGAGAGAGAGAGAGTTGTATCATTGTCCAGATGTATAAAATAATAAGAATTTTTGTGATGAAATAAAAAGGAAGCATTCCTCATATGAAATTCAAATAGGTTACTGTGCATAATTGACCACTTGCACAGTTATTCACTGCATAAAACCAACATTTATAACCCATTCGAGAATGACCAGGAACATTCTGACCTTAGAACGGTTTCTTTTGACAAGGGGTAAAGAATTTGGTAAACATAAGCAGGCCAAAACTCAGGCAACATACACTCTTAGTAGTATTATGTTGTATTTGGTTTGACCAAAATGTACACATTTTCAAGGGTGTTTCATTGATTATCTAGTAATGAGGGATAGGGCAAAGTTTACACTATATTCCTTGGGTATTCCTTCAAATTTTCTTCAAGTGGGTTTCTTTGTAGTTAAGAATGCAGAGATCGGAATACTACACTCTATCCTTTTTTTGTCATGTTATATTATTTTCCTGCAAAAGAAGTTGAGGAAGACCGAAACGAACACTCAATAAAGTTATAGAATAAAATCTTTTGGTTAATAATCTATCTAAAGATTTAATTTTCAATAGAGCACAATGACGTTATACGATTTATGTAGCCAACCTCATCTAGCGAGATAAGGCTTTGGTGGTGGTGGTGTTGTTGTTTTATTCTTTTCCTTTACCTCATTTAAGGGAATTTAATCCTCCTCCTTTGCATTTTTAGCCTTCTCAAAAGAATAAGGTGTCACTATTTTTCCGGCGGGGGGAGTTTGCAGCGTCTTAACAATATCAATGACAATGTGTGCTTGATGAAATGATGGTGATTTGCATATGTATACCTCGCTATAACGTTTATCAAACAAAACAAAACAAAATAAATTAATTATTACATACATATATTTTATGACCATTAAAAATAAAATAAAACGTTTGAAAAGGGAAGAGGTAAGTGAGTGACAGGTTTTTTTTTTTTTAAAAAAAAAAGAATATATAATAGTTGGCAGGCTAGCTCGCTGGCCCGTATTACTGGTGCTAAAAGTAGCAAAAATAAAATGCATAGGGAAAGAAAGGTGTCATGAAGAAAGTACTATGACACAAATTTCATACTTATGCATAGCAACAACAACAAAAAATTATACTCTTCTTCTTAATCCTAATATTCACTTTATACCACCTAAAGCCTTCTTCATAGGCCCAATTATATGAAATCAACAGCTCATTCCCCACAAATTCTCTCTTGATTCAGGCCCACTCAAACAAATAAGGCATGTTTATGACAATCCTAACCATTATAACTATGACTGCACTGGAAAATATAAATATCTTAAATCTATTAAATAAGAGATAACTAAGAACATACTCTATTAATATTGTATTAAAAATTTTAGATCTTTTAAATATATTAAATTAGACACAAGAACATACTTTGTTATTACTCTATTAAAAAAGTATAAATCTTTTAAATCACTTACTGGAAAATGAATATGGGTAAAGGAAAAACTTGAATAAAATAAAGGAAAAAGATAGAGAAAAAAACTTTGAAATTGTAAAATCCTAAATCAGTTTTATTACTAAAAGTTGATAAGGAAATGACGAAACTTAATAAGTAATTCACAACTCATTTTTTTTTTTTGAAATACTTAATTTGAAATTTTGTAATTTCAAAGTTTTTTTTTCTATTTTTTTTCCTAAAATAAAGAGTACTTATTCAAAAAAAAAAACACTCAAACAGAAAAACACTCAAAGACGGTAATAAAAAATATGGTTCTCCAAATCTTGTCTTGGCTGATAAGTGGAGCTATTCACTTCTTACTTTGGGACTAGCTAGGTAGAACATGTGAGAAATTAGTTGGCACAAAAGATGAAAAAGAATGTAATGATAAAAAAAAAAGGGGGGGGGAAGATAAAAAAAAATAACTTGGAAATAGAAAAAGGGCAAATGAGGGGTTTGAATTTCAATATTCCTAAATCAATTCCAATTGACTGATTTGAAATTTTGAAATGCTGAGAAATTACATTACTACCCTTACTTATATATTTCTTTTAAACCCTTAAAACCCCTTACCAGTCACGGAGCTCTGATGAATTTGCAATAACCAATTATTAGAGTTTAGGTGGCCTTTTTTTTTTTAATTTCTAAAACCAAAGTAGTTAATGGTGATACTAGAGTAGTTGATAGTGAAAGTAAAGTAGTAAATAGGGTCCTGTTGCTGAGTAATTTTTAATAATTATTTTTGTTTTGTTATTTACTACTATAGTTTTGCTCTTAATTACTCTAAATTCATAATATCAAAAAAAAATATATTAAGAACTTTGTTGATAGTCGGCCAAAGTAGGCAATATCAAAACTAAAATAGTTAATAACGAAACTAAAATAGTTATAAAGAATTGTCCAGCAAAAGATCTTGTTTATTACTTTAGTCTCGTTATTAACTGATTAAACCATATTTTGATATGTTTTTTAATGATTAATTTAGAAATTTTAATGTATTTTTTATGCCATTATTACATAATTAAATACTAATTTAAGTTATGAATATATTTGTATTGAATTAAATATAATTAGGGGTAAAGTGGTCATAATTTATTAATTACTCATGCAAATGATTTCTTAGACTTTTAATGCTAACTTATGCTTAATCTTCCATTGTAGGGGTTTTAGAAAAGATTTAGCAAATTTGGGAAATGACATACAAAGACCAAAATTTATTACAGTTAACCACTCGAATTCTCAAAATGCCAGAAAAGTCCCAAGCAAAACTACAGCGTTTTGCTTGGGAAAATTAGGTCTGAGTTCGTTTTGGAGAAGCAGTGAGATCGCGGTGTGTGCCTGAAGGCCTGGAGAGGAAGAACAGAATGAAGAGCCATGAGAGATCAAAGTTTGGGAGGAACGACTAGCTTGAGCAGAGAACCACACCGGACCTTCTTCTTCCTTTCGTACCTGCTGAGCGCCGAGAAGACAGAAACGATGGAGTTGAGAGCTTCATAGTCGAACCATATCGGAGTCCCTTCTTCTCCCACCCACCATCACTTTCGTCCGCATGATTTCCACCGGAGGAAGGACCTGAGACTCTACTTGGAGATGAAAAACCAGAGAAAGAAGGAGGCCGCGCGAGTTTGGGGGAGGGAAGTGGAAATTCAGAGCTTAGAGCACTGCCGGAGGTCAGAATCGCTCGTGAGAAGCAGAGTTTTCGCCGGAATCACATACCACCACCGGCATTGATTCTCTTTCACCACCAACAGACCTTTCCCTCTCTTAATCCTCACTTTTTTACTCTTCCATTTCCTCTACCTGATTCACCAGCGACCTTTTTACTCTTTTCTCTCCACTCAAATCCATTTTTTCCCTTTATCCATACATTTTGGCAGTAGTTCCTCAATGGGCACCAATGTTAATGAGATTCAACTGAATTGTGTTGGTTCCATAAAACCTGTACTGTTTGGTGAAGAGGATTTATGTTTATATAGGATTTTTTTTTTTTTATCACTCTATTATTTTAGAGTTGTATATTTAGATCTTTTTTTGTTGTAAGAGTTATTTATATGATTCTGGAGCCATGATTGATGTTAATTAATCTTTATTCGTTTGATATTTTTTTTGTCAGACATTATTGGTTTGATATTTATAATTGAGATTAGATTTTTGAAATGCACACAAGATGGTTGCAAAATTTAGTCGAAGAGGAATTGGGTTAAGATTGTTCGTGAGCTGATTTGTGGAATGCATACGAAGTGTTTGATTTAATGCTTGAGAAGCAAATCTTATAGAGTTGGGTAGCAAAGTTGGCATAATATAGGAGTTAATCATTTTTCTACATTGAAACTTGGTAAAGAATGAAAATTGAGAAGACCGTAATTCTGCAAGAATGTTGAAAGAATATTTGTTGGAGGAACACTAATGGATAAGCTTGATTATTTAGAACTTGAGATACCTGGAAAGGTTTACTTGACGATGTTATTTTTTACTCTTGCTATATCTAAGTTATATTGGGTTTGAGATTTGTGATTGTTTATGTAGTTTGCTCACCTTCTTTTGATGAATGAATATCTTCCCCTTACTAATTATAGGAGCGATTGCTATTAAATTTTATGAGCTTGACATTCTTTTCCTACCCCATTTCCATGTTCTATTGTTCATAATTGATGTAACTCTCATCAAATATGAAGTGACCATTTTATTAGTAATATTTGAAGTATGTTACTGTTGATCCGATTATTTTATTAATTTATTCTTTGCTATTTTTTTAGTGGCCAAGCGAAAAGGAAAAAAAGGGGAAATTTTTGAAGTCTAGAGTGATTGTTGTGTGATATAAAATGTATACATAGTAGTGTAAATCAAATGCTTGAAGTATTACTTGAGAGAAATGAATTAATTTTTATTATGGTTATTGTTTTATTTATAATGATCTTTAATGCATTTGACGTTCAGACTAAATAAAATACAAGGACAAAGACATATGGAGTTTTTGATCTTATTGAAATTATTGGTCATAGGTATAGGTATTAAAATTGTGAGCGTTGAATTGAGACTACGTGAATGTAACTTTTTTAGTTGAGGAATGAAATTGATTAAAAGAGAAATAAAGTGAAAATATATATTTAAAATGATACTTGTAGAAATGATTGGTTTGATCTGTTGGTTGTTGGAGATGTCATTCTAAACTCAAGTGCTTTACGACCTTGTCTTGATTCTTAATTTCTTATAAATATTTGAAATAATTGATTTATAATGTTCATATTTGTATGGGCTTGAGATTTTATCCTCTTATGTATATAAAACAACGTGAAAGAGACAAAGCTCTAACAAAAGTTAATAACCAATTATTTTAATTGAAAATCCTAATTGACTTTCTTTCATTAATTTATTTTAGTATATGTATATAAATTTACCAATTATTTTTTCAGAATAAAAATTGAAATATAGTTTATGAATGTTTTATAACACACACACAAGAGCAAACTTTCATAAATTGAAAGAATTGGCTTATTATATATTATTGAGAACTTTAATAGAGGGACCGAATAAAACACGCCTAGTTCTCGTGAGTGGAACACTCATGTCTGTTATTTACTGACAAATCCCTATTTTAATTATATATTTTCATATTTTATTTGGGGATTTTTTCATAATAATTTAGATTAAAATGCCCTCTTTACGTTTAATTGAGATTAAGAGTAAGTATATTAAATTAGGATTAAAAATGGTATAATTGTCATAAAATTATAATTACTCTTAATCATTGATTTTTCTGAGAAAATTGGATATCAATTGAAAGTACTTGAAAAATTTGGATTAAATCTCAAAATGGCAATTTGGGGTTGAATTATGGAAATGACAGTTTGGTATCACTAATTTAGAAAATGACAGTTTAGTCCATGAATAAAGCACATCGTTTTGGCAATTAATTTCAGGTCTGATATGATGCAAAAGGGTGCTGGGTGCTGTGTGGGGAATTAAAATAGAATGAGACAAACGTGGAAGTGGGGCTGGAGCTATGAAAAGTAGAAAGGCCAAGCTGAATTAGAGAAGGAGGGCGAGCTGGGAGTGACGGGAATATCAGCTGAATGGGGAAATAAAAAGAAAACAGAACAGAACGAAGAGGAGAGTGAGCACCGCTGAACCAGAGGGGAATTGAATAAAAGTGCAGCCTCCTCACTGTGATCCAATAATAAAAAAACCGGACCGGACCGACCGGTCGGACCGGAAAACCGGCCATCAGCCCGGTCCGGTTCACAAAAAAACTAGTTAGAGAGTCAACCCGGTCAAAACTGGGTTGACTCGCTCAAACCGGTCGCGACTCGGCCAACCCGGCGGGTCGGCCGGTTGGCTGGGTCGCCTTTTTTTTCCTTCGCCCCAAAACGACGTCGTTTTGTGGCTTTTGGGTTGGGTGATCCACGTCCGACCCGACCCGACCCGTTTTCCCCCAATCCCCTCAGCTCGCGAACTCAGGCACTCAGCGTCAGCAATCAACATCGTCTCAGGTTTCAGTTTCAGCGTCATCGATCTCCCTCTCCCCCATTCGTCCGACCTCACCGAATCTAAGCTGAGAATCAGAAACAACTCACTGAATCCCGCAGTTCCGATCCCTGATTTGATTTCAGCTCACGATTCTGAGTTTCCGACATCAAAGAACCAGCTGTGAACTTCGAAGTCGGCGAAGTCGAACAAGAACCAAGCTTTCAGCGTGTTTCATCGTCTTCCTTCTTCTTTCGGTATGATCTATGATTTCATTGTTTCTTAACTACTCGTATTATCGTATTGCTCATATCCCCTGCCTCCATTGTTGTTTAACTCATGTTTCATATCCCCTGACTCCATTGCTTAAATTCTATTTGATATTTGAATGTTTATTTGTTGTTTTTGAGTCTTATTTTCTGATTATTTTGGATGTTAGAATCAGAGTGGAAGATGATACATGCACTGGGCTCTGAGCATATTTTTTGCTATATTATTGATGGAAATGCAGCCTAGAAAGCTATTTCTGACCTCCCTTCATGATTTCTGTGACCTTCATATCGATATATACTTTCATAAGCCCCTTAAAATGCTCGGTAGGGATTTTGGAATATGATGACTGATAGAGTTGTTTCATAATGTATTTGGAACTTTTACTTTAGTACTGCTCATTTGGTAAATAACCGTTCCTATTGTAGTTACCTGGATTTTAATGATCAACTTTATGTTTTGTCGAAACTAATGAATGGGGCTCATTAGGGATGTTTCATAAAAACACTAACATGTGCTTGGATTGTTCAAAGATAATGAGTATGGATGAAGATGGGACTCATTTACGTTCCTCTTCATGTGACATTCCCACATTGCAGTTATTTCATCTTGGGAATTTCAGATGGCTTGGTCTGATTATTTTGCTGTCCTATATAATCTGATTACCTAGCAAGCAAGTGTTGGAAATTTAAATGTGTCCCATTTTTATCCAAAGTAAAAGAAAGCCTTTAGGACTAAGAATCATTTGTGAAGTTGATTCTTCGATAAATCTGAAATGGGTAAATTACCCATCACAATAATACAAAACTCCTCATGAGATGGGTAAATCTGAAATATGAAAGAATTTTAGTATTCATGTCTGATTCATGTTGTTTAAGCTCCATGAATTTATCTCCTCATGAGGCAAAACTCCATGAATTCAACTTCAGTGTAAAGCATCTTCTTCCCTTAATAATTCAAACCAAAGTCCTTCTTCACACTTTGCTTTTGGTTATTTATTTGAATTGATTTCTTTGTTGCTATTTACTTTCTCCAAGGATGGATATGTCGAGTTCTGGAAATGAGAATGTCACCCCTCCTACTCCCTCTTCCAATGTCAATTCTAATCCTATTGATAATGCTACTTCCACTACCTCATTACGTGGCAAAATTGACCCAGCATAGGCACATGTTGCCTACAAGAAAGAAGGGACACAAAATGTATACACATGTCTTCACTGTGGTAATAGCTATAGAGGAGGTGGCATAAACAGGCTGAAGCAACATCTGGCTGGTGTTGTAGGTCAAATTGCTTCTTGTAAAAAATTTCCAGCTGATGTGCGTCATCGAATGGCAGAGTCTTTAAAAGAACATGTAAAGAAAAAGGAAATTGAGGATATAAGAGACGAGGGAGTTGAAGAGGAGGAGGTTAATAGTGAAACTAAAAAGAGGAAACATCCTAGTATAGTAGATAAATATTTTCCTCCTAGGACAACTTCTGGAGCTCAACCAACCATAAAGAGTGTCTTAGCATCGAAAGAAGCACAACACAATGTGAAGATGCTTATTGCTGAATGGGCCATAGTGAACTGCATTCCATTTAAAGCATTAGAGTGCTCTTTATTTCAAAAAAGCTGTGGATGGAATGTGTTCTATAGGGCCTGGGTTTAAAGCCCCTAGTGCTTATGATTTTAAAACCAACTTGTTGAGAGAATAGAAAAAGGAATGTCAATTACTCGTTGACGGGCATAAAGAGATATGGCAGAAAAAAGGTTGCACACTTATGGCGGATGGATGGACTGATGTGAGGCAACGGACTTTAATAAACTTTTTAGTTTACTCTACCCATGGAATGGTGTTTGTTAAGTCTGTTGATGCATCAGATTTAGTCAAAGATGCAAAGACTTTATTCACTTTGTTTTGTGAAGTGATTGAATGGGTCGGTTCTAATAATATTGTTCATATGGTGACTGACAATGCTGTCAATTACGTGGCATGTGGAAGGTTGATCAAGGAGAAATATAAAAATATTTATTGGTCTCCTTGTGCTGCTCATTGTCTAAATCTTGTATTGAAATACATTTCAAGCATGCCTCATGTGTCAGACATTGCAGCAAAGGCATCAAAGATAACAGTGTTTGCTTACAATCACATGATATTCTTGTCTTGGCTGAGGAAAAGGCCGGGTTGGAAAGAAATTGTGCGTCCTGGTGCTACAAGATTTGCAACTACCTTTATTACATTGCATAGCATGTATATGCACAAGCATGACTTGCAAGCCCTTGTTGTTGATAAACACTTTGTGGACCATAAGCTATCTAGGACTACTCCCGAAAAAATTTTTAGTGCAATCATATTAGATAGTCGGTTTTGGAATGAATGCTACCAAATTGTGAAGATTGTCACTCCTCTAATAAAATTGTTGAGAATTGTTGACTCAGATGAAAAGCCTTCATTGCCATATGTTTATGAAGGCATTCAAAGGGAAAAAAGTGGAATTAAGGAGATGTTCAAGAGGAATAAAAATCTCTACAAGCCTTACACAATTATCATTAAAATGAGATGGGATAAACATTTGAAGACTGATCTCCATGCAGCTTCCTATTTGTTGAACCTAGCATTCGTATATGGTCCAAACTTTGTTCATAAGGGAGGACTAATGCAAGCTTTGATTGATGTGGTAGAGGCTAACTCAAATGAAAATGTTGATTGCTTCAAGATAATGAAGCAAGTCACATTGTATCTTGAAGGAAAAGAATCTTTCAGCCGAGAGACATGTAAACAAGGAGCTCAAAGACTAGATCCTTGTAAGTAACTAAGTATTTATCTTTATTGTTTAAGGTTTAATTGACATATTAATTGATTGCAATTAATATTTTGTACATGTTTTATTTTGTAGATGAATGGTGGATGTATTATGGCTATTCAGTACCAGAATTGCAACATGTTGCAATTCATATTCTTAGCCAAACATCTGCTTCTTCTGGTTGTGAAAGAAATTAGAGTTTATTTGAGCGTATCCATACAAAAAAAAGAAATAGATTGGAGCATCAAAGGCTAAATGATTTAGTTTACACTAATTATAACTTGCGATTAAAGCATAGGTAACTTTAGATATTATAAAAAAATTTGTTCTTCACTATAAAATGGATGTATTTAAAAGTTTTAATTGAAATTATATGTCATTGAAATTTGAAGGGCTGATTTGAAGAAAAAGAAGACAAGTTATGATCCTATTGATTATGAGTCTATTGATGAGGTCGATTTTTGGGTGACTGAAGAAGATCCCATTCCAGAATTTAATAATGAAGATGTAGAAAATCTTGAAGGACTTATTGGTAGTGAAGGCATTGCACATTCTTCTACCGTGGATAGGGTTAATGAAGGTTTATATGTGCTGTTAATATTCTTTTACTAATTTATTATTCATCCATATAATTATATGTTACATATAATCATTGATATTATTGTCATGTATATGCGTAGGTGACGAAGATATGGACGTTCCTGATCCCCCAGCTTTACCTGATGATATTGTTACCTCTTACCCTCTACCCAATCTACCTACTAATAATTCACCTCAAATAGATCCCATTGATGAGTTGTAGAGCTTCATGATTTAATTCGATATTTTTTGACTATTCTGATGTTGGTTCCTGCCTCTTAGTTGTTTGATGAATGCTAATTGACATTGTAATGTTTTAACTATATTTTGATGTTAATTATGGATTTTGATTCAACTTTGAAGAACTAACTTATTGTTAGTAATGACTTTTGAATTATGAAATTGAATTATGGTTATTTTATTATTGTCAATTAAATTATAATATTTTAGTATGACCGGTGGTCCCCGGTTAAACCACTGACCCTTGAACCAGTGCCGTGATCGGTTCATTGACCGGTCTGATTTTTTATTCCTTGCTGTGATCCCATTATCTTCGTCAAATCTTTCATACCTACAAAAGCACAAAGGCACATGACACTTAATATATTTACATCCACAGATTCAATGAAGGGTCACGATTAAAAAAGTGGAGAGAAATGAATGATAAAGAAAAGGAGTCATGTAATATCTAATTTTGTTCATCAAAATTTCTTGTTCACTTGTTATATTAAATTAAATAAAATGATGAATTTTAGTATACTTGAAATAGGACAAGAAATAATATCTCCATGATTAAGGGTAAAAGAGTTAGTCCCACTTGATCTTGAGGATAAATTTGGGAAATAAAATGAAAGGCCAAGATTTGCTCATACAAAGTAGAAATAATGGTGAGGATGATTAAAATAAAATACTTATTTTTGTTTTCTTAATTAGACTATATGATTCATGCTTGCATAGGCAAGACATGTGCAACAAATTCTCTTCTCTTTATGTCAAGATTTACTGCTAAGAATAAGCAAAAAGTATGAATGGAATAAATAATTCCATACCTATTTTTATACAAGTAGGGAGGGCCAAGATAAATATTAAGATAAGAGAGAGATTTCATCAACTAATTATTCACCATTTGTCTAAAGAGAAGTTCGGTTGAAGAAGAGCAAAAAGGAAAGGGAGCAACATGAGATCAAATAAAATATTGGGTCAACAATTCAACTCATCTTTTCACTAAATATTGGACGGTTAGGCAAGGAGAAAGAAGGAGATAAGTCTAATTAATTTATTGTCTATTAGTCAACAAAAGTGGCTATAGATATAAAGGAAGAAGTGAGAATGTGATATCAATATTTGTCTTCGTCATTTTTTTTTTCAAATATTTCGGTCAAAGCTTAAAAGACAAGAGAGGAGAATATAAAATTGCCACATGTATTTCTTCTCTTTTTCCTTAAGTGATTTTGGCCAAGATAAATTGAAGGAGCTGAAGTGAATTAAATAAGATACTATCTCACTCTCTCACACACAAAGGAAGTCGGCGAACTTGAAGAAAGGAAAGAGAAACAGAAACTTGAAAAACAAAGACTAAGGTAAGGGTTTTTAATTATATTTTCATCTTGTAAATCACCTCTTTAGCTCAAACACTCTTCATAAACATTGTTCCTCTTGGTGAGAGCTTCATTTCTATGGTTTTAGAATTTTAAGAGGAGGTATTTTGAGTCATCTAGCAAGAGTCAAAGTTAAAGAATCAAAGAAAGAGCTTAAGAAAGAGTAAGAGGTGAGTTTGAGCTTTGATTTGAATCAAATATTAGGTTGTTTGGTTGATTTTTGTGAATTTTCTTGACTGCCCTGAATTTCAGTTATTAAGAGAATTTAGTGTTTAATGGTGTTATGATCAAATAAATGATTTTTATATGATGTTTAAAGAGCATATAAGACTTGTATGATGATTAAATTGGAAACTTGGTGAGCATTGGACTATGCTGTCACTACTGGTCAGAATAAGGCGTATATAAAGAATGAGAATTTGGTAAATTTGATATTATCAATGGATTCTACACGAAAAATTATGTAAGTATACATGTGTTTATAATTTTTGGGTGTTGGTATACAAATCTGGAAATTTATTAAGTTGTAAGTGCATGTTGTTTGGTTGCCTTCTGTGAGGCAGTAATGTTGTGAAATATATTTTTCTAGCCAAAATTAGTCCAAAAATTATGAAACTTGACAAGATTAAAGTAGATATATAGATATTTAATTTTATAGGTAATTTGTAATTTTTGGACAAGTGAATTGGGAGATATGTATTTTTGAAGTTGTACCCTGTTTTTGATAATAAATCTAGGAATAGTATAGTTTGGCGAATTTTCTGGGAATTACATGGTTACAATAGTCAAACCTAATTATTTTTCCTCAAATGTACACTTACAAATATTCATTTAGGCTTTGGAATAAGTCAAATTAGAGTTTTGTAGAATTAATTATGAATTTCCATATTTGACTGAAAAATCTGTCAGTTTCTGGAAACAGTGAAATTTCATTGTGCATAATTGTACTATACAGAAACTGTTGTAACTACATTGGATAACCCACAGAATATGATTTAAAAGTAGTAATAGTACAAGTAATAATCAGTTACTTGTTAAATTTAATTTATAAGAATTGATAATAGCCGAGCCGGGACAAAAGTATTGGACTGACAGTAGAACTGAAAAAGGATTCAGGTAGTAACTTCTTTCTTATATATACTATGTGATTACTAAATGTGTGTATATGTCATTCTCTGTAATATGAGCTAAGTGTCTTGGACATGCTTATTAGTCTAGTTGTGATCAGGGACGCCAAGTTAAGCTAGGGTGCAAATATGTCGTTTGGCCATGGACAAGTGTACACACAGTTTTCTATCATTTTACAGGACATAGCATTGCATATTTATTTTTCACATTTTATATGTTTGAAAGTATGTTACTATTGAGATTCGCTCGAATCGCATTCTTTTTCAAAATAAAAACTTTACAGCTGAGGCAGACGGCTCGAAAGGCAAAACAATGGCTACCGATGAGTAAAGTTTTGGGAATTTTGTAGCTGTTATAGTTATTTATGCATGTAATTTTAGTTACTTTTGAATGCTTTGTACATTTGTGTATATATATCAAATCCTATGGGAATTCTCCTGTATTGTAAACAAGTACTCCTTATCAGTATGTTTCCGCTGTTTCTGTATGCCCTATGGAACTCTATGCTATTTATTCTACTCATATCAAAATGTTAAGAGATTTGACAAATCACTTTAATCAATATTAAACTAATTGGGTTTAATCCCTGATGTGATGAGAGTAAGAGACGATTGTGGTTGTAATGTGTGCATTTCATAATTATAATTTGAATACATGTATGTATGTGCAGGGGACTGAGACTGCGAGTGCATTTAATGTGCAAGGGAGAGGAACAGTAGAAGGTGAAGATTCTATTGAAGCACCAGAAGAACCTTTGAAGCTGAATTCAGAGTTGTGTTCTTTACGGTTAGAAGATCTAGCATAGTTGGAATATATTTGGAAGGGTCCCACACAAAGTGTGCCTCCATAGACTTGTATATTGTTTTTGGCTCTTGGAAACTATTTTAATTATCCAAGACTGTTTCAGTTGAAATAAATCAATTTGAATGCATATCCATAAATTATGTGTGTCTACATACGTACATTTGGCATTGTACGGATATACATGTATATTTATAAAGGTGGTCTAACTTCATGAAATTCATCTTGTTGACATTATATTATTACAATTGAAAAAATATGTGAAATTAATGGACTTTGATTTGTAATTTTATGTTTCGATTCATGTATATGTTGTCCATTTCTTGCATTGTCTTCTAATCATTGAATACATTTACTTTACAGAAACACAAGAACGAGAGAGTAAAGGTGGTGAATTTAGAATTGATTTCAATAAATTTACATGGTCTATTAGGATGGGAATATATTTGGAAGGGTCCCACACAAAGTATGAGCCTCCTTAGACTTAAATATCTTGGATTGTCATGGTGCCCAAAGTTGAGGAATATCTTCACTTTTGCTACTGTTACAAGCCTTCCAGAGTTGGAGATCATTCTTGTAGACGAATGTGAGGAATGGGAGGGAATACTTTGTGATGAATTACTAAAAAACCTCTCTTCTAATGTTTGCTTCCCTAAACTTCAGAATATTCGAATAATGAAATGCAACAAAGTGAAAAGGTTGTTCTCACATTCTCTGGCTTCTCATTGTCCTTCACTAGAGAAACTCCTCATATTCCGTTGTTCTGAACTTAAGAGTCTTGTTGATGAAGAAGCATCACATGAGGACATGCCACAACCACTTCTCAATGTGAAGAACTTAACTCTAGCAAGGTTGCCCAAATTAAGAGAGATTTTTGGAGGGAATAAACAGGAATGTTCACCACACGTAAGTATTACTTTACTATTTCTCTCTCTCTGTCTCTCTCTCTCTCCAGCATTTTACTATTTCTCTTTTCTTTAAAGGTTTCATTAATATATAAAGTTTCAAAGGTTTTTTTTTTATTAACGCCGCTTACACTATAATGATTCAAATAGTTTTTTAGATTTTCTCTTCTTTAAATATAAAAATTATTATCCTTAACCTGTATTTGTTTTTTGTTTTTTGTTTTTTGTTTTTTTTTATGATGGAGGTTGATAAACGTCTTTTTCATTGTTTCTTTTTACTTTTTCAAACGCAACATTGACTACTTTTCATTTGATGTTTTGGTCAAGGAAATGACCTTCTGTCATTGTTTTTGGCAATAATTTGTTGTGGAAAGTACTTGTTCAAGATTGTTTTATTTAGAATGAACCAATGTGGATGCATTATATATAAATTACAAATAATTTCAGTGATATATTTTCTCCTTTTCTTTGGATGTGAAAATTTCTTCCACTATTTTTTATTTGGGCCGGAAGTGAAAATCTCTTTTTCACAGCGCCTATTTCCTTATTGTTAAGAATTTGTAGGTTTCTATGTCAATTTTTCGTCAAATTCGCATATTCATCATGAAATATATAGTATGCATGCTTGTTTAGGAAAATGACACACGAATATGTATAATCATTAATAGGCAAAAATGAATGTATTCGATGAAATTAATATGCTAATTTAATGACATATAGTTATAAATTTATAATGGTAGAGATTGAATAATCTTTCCACAAAAATATATAATATTTGCTCGCTACACATTTTTCCTCACATTATTACTGATAATGAAGTTGTTATTACAATTGAAGAAATATGTGAAACTGATTGGGTTTAATTTCTAATGAGTGTAATAAACGTCAAGTTGTCATTATTTGTCCTTTTCATGGATTGAATTTACAAGTTGCCGTCAAGACATTTTTTAACAGAAGTTTTCTCTCATTTACTCTACCACTTTTTTCTGTTACAAAATTGACATGTTTACTTTGAAAGTTTATTTGGAATATTCTTGTTTCCAATCGAATAGTATTATTAGCAACAAAAATAGATCCATAGAAAAGGCAATAATTATTTCAATTTTCAATGTTTTATATTTAAAAAAACAGTTATTTCCAAAATTATTTGAAATATTAGTAGTTCCTCCTGCCCGCCACTGAACGGATGCCACCTTGTACATAAAGGTAGGATACAAAATAATTTATTGTTATTGTTTTTTGGCTTTTTATTGTGGAAACTACTTTAATTATCCAAGACTATTTTAGTGGAAATAAATCATGTGAATGCATATCCATAAATTATGTGTCTACATGCATGCATTTGGCATTGTATATATATAAAGAAGGTCTAACTTTATGAAATTCATCTTGTTGACATTGTTTTATTACAATTAAAAAATATGTGAAATTAATGGAGTTTAATTGATAATTTTGTACTACGATTCATAGATATGTTGTCCATTTCATGCATTGTCTTCTAATCATTGATTAACTTTACTTTACAGAAACAAAAAAAATGAGAGAGTGAAGGTAGTGAATTTAGAATTGATTTCTATGGATTTAAAAGGTTTGCCAGAATGCGAATATATTTGGAATGGCCCCACACAAATTGTGAGTTTCTATAGACTTGAAGATGTTACATTGAAGGATTGCTGTAGATTAAAAAATATCTTCACTCTCGCTATTGTTACAAGCCTTCCAGAGTTGAGGATACTGGAAGTAGATGAATGTGAGGAATGGGAGGGAATATTTTGTGAAGAATCACTTAAAAACCTTTCTTCTTCCACTATCTGCTTCCCCAAACTTGAGATCATTCGTATATTTGATTGCCACAAAGTGAGAAGGCTGTTTTCATATTCTCTAGCGTCTCATTGTCCTTCACTAAAGGAAATTGCTTTATCGGGTTGCTCTCAACTTGAGGGGCTTGTTCAAGCTTATGAAGGTGAAGTTTCTGGTCATCATGAAAAGCTGTTTCCTAAACTGAATAAGTTGAATAAGGTTGCCAAAGTTGAGAGAGATTACCCAAGTTACGAATTCAACCTTCTTTCTGGTACTATGCATATAGAAGATTGTCCAAACATATGCAACATCCCATTATAATACAAGACATCATCTGGTACGTAGTTACGCTAGTATCATCCTTATAAATGGTTTTAAATTGTGTAAAATAAATAAGGCCATTATTTTTTTATTTTGTCTAAAGGTGCCATTTTGATGTGATAGCTAAACTGCTAATTAATTAGTGTTTTTTCTCAGACTTGGAGATCAAATAAAGAAGTTAAATTAAGAAGACCAAGATGAGCTTCGGGTCTTCTAATTATTTCATCTGCAGTTGTGTTTTACTAAGTGGTATTTGGTGTGTGAAGCTGTGTTAGATTTATGTCAGTTTGTTAAGATTGTACAAAAGATATAATATTTATATAATGTTGCGTGGGTAGACTTCTTATTTCATCAGTAACACTTGTATTGGATTTCAATTTATCATATAATTTCTTATACTGTCCTTTATTTCATTGACACAATTATATAGTTTTTGGTTATTTAAATAAAAAATTCATTCAAGGTTCCATATTCACTTTTATCAGGAAAAACATGGGAAAAAGGAAATTTTTCTGAAGGGAAAAGAAAATAAAACTAGTATTGGGAAAGAGTATATAAACAATATAAAAATACATTATTATTTTATATCACAACTGTTTTTTCATCGAACTTTTTACACAGGGCATAATTAAAAAAATCAATAGACAATAATAATCTGTACTTGGGTAGAACGAGCAAATATTCGTGGGACATTCAAAAACTATTAGATTTGTTTTTTAAGGCAAAATAATTTGTGCCCAACCAAACCAAAATTTCAGGATTATAAGATACAGACCAAAAACGCAATGGAATGCAAAAATGTCTAACACAACAGCGTGTTATTGTTTTGTAATATACAACAGCCTCTATGTAATTAATACCATGAAAGAATATCAAATTAATGAAGCAAAGTACAAAGACATAAGTGTTTATTATATATGTGAGAAGTTTGTTTTCCTCTTTCTCAACCCAATCAGCTTCCAAACATGACAGCCCAATATACAGGACTGCAATAGAAAAAGGAGTGTAGATAATATACAAGATTCAAACCCTCCAAATAAATTTTTTTTATTTAAAAAAAATCAACTCTTCAATAATGGATACTGTGATGTACTCTATATATTACGAAAATTAGAAATCTCTTATAATACACAGGTTCTCCTATAGACATGCTACGGAACACATATCTGGAGACACCAATTGGCAAAATCCTACTATAAACATGCAACAGAATACGCATCCAGAGACACCAATTTGTAAGCTATTAGGTGCATGGGTGACATTATATTAAAAATATTGCAAACTAAATTGCAATATATAGACAATAAACTTGCAAAACATGGGCTCTGCACCTGCCTTCTCATTTCAAGACCAAGAGAAAATATATTATGGCCTTTGAACACTGCAGTAATAGCATATGACTCTAGTCTTTCAAATAGACCAACACTAACCTACTGGTTCAAAATTCAGATAACCCAACTGTCATCAGACGAAAACATCCTTTTATTTGGGATTTAGATACTATAGTGTAATAGGATCTAGATCAGAATATATCAAACAACTCTAAAGATTCTTTCATGAATCAATTGATCTTTTTCTTTATCTCTCATAACCAAGCAATTTATAGGAAAATAAGAAGAAATATTTTGAAACATTTGTGATTCAATTATTAACAAAAGTAAAACGTTAAGTGACTTACTTTGAAGCTGAATAGTGTTGTTTCATAATGACTTTATAAATCAAGTGCTCTCTTCTTGCTCATCCATCTCATCAAGGATAACATACTTTGTAGCCGAATCAGTTTTGAAGGTCCCACTCACATCCTCTTCATCTGCTTCACCCTTCTGGAGCTTCCAGTATCTGCCATCAAAAATAGAGATTGAGAGAGAGAGCAAGCTACAGAGAGAAACTAATGACAAAAGTGGAATTGGGAAGAAATGATATATAATATTGAACTGGGTATATAATTTAAGTGTTGGATATCTAATCATTTCCATCACCATCATTTAAGTTCAAAGCTCTAAATTAAGACAGACAAAGAGTATGATCAAATACCAACATAAATTACTTAGAAGTGCATTAGCTTATGACTTACTTGTACCAATTGAATAAACCAACACCAACAATGATAGTGAAGAGACCAAGTCCTTTCAACCAAGTAAATTGATCATGAAAGTACAGGACAGCAACCTACACAAACATGGAAGTTAACAATATAGAAATTATTGAAAGCTAAATGCAACAATCTAAAAACTAATCAACTTATAATGCATCAATCTGCATCTAGTAATTTGGAAACCAACCTAAGTAATTTTTTTCATGAGTCATGAATGACAGTGACAACCCAACTAGATGCTTCAGATATATGAGACAGACCAAAATAAAGGGTGGTAGCCATTGGATGATGTTCATGTCAACAAATTGGAAAAGAAAAGGGGGAAAAAATATTATACCAATATGGTGACAGCCTCCTTAACAACCCCAGCTATTGTAACAGTGACTGCACTAGTTACTGAGACAAGAACATACTCTGTTAATACCTGCAAAATGCAGATCGACCTTTGAAAACTAATTTGACAGGAGGAAAGAATTGAAAGCTTAACAGGAATGGAGATCCACATTTACTCTAACTAAAAGGAAACCAACTGATTTGACATAAGATCCACCTTTGTAGATATTGTAAAGTAACATCCTTGGAAAGGGAACATTTACCATAAGAAAAGCAAGTGCTCCACCAAAAAGCATTAGTAAACAACTCTGAGTAATATGCCATGGACTATTAAAATATTTGTTTTGTCTGAATTCACCCCATGGATCCAATGCAAGAGAGAGAACAGCCGTTGCCCCTGCCATTACTGGAGTTACATAGCTCATCACAGTAAGCGGATTTTTCATCCCTGAAATTTTTTTGGAAAACTTGTCATTTCATTAATTCAACAACCTCTCTTAGTAGGCTCATAATCATGTCAGGTCTATGAGATTGAATGAGTTAAAAATAGTTCTGATTATGAGACTTCTCAGTTCTTATCACAATACCATATAAATCTGCAAAAAATATTTTCCATATAAAAATTATGTTGAAGCTATTCAGGGCACTTACCATAGGCTTCTTTCTTTAGCATTGGTTTGGTGACAAATTGCATGAAGAGAACAAAAACCAAGTCAGATTAGCCAAGCAAGCTGGAGTAAGTAAGGGCAGAAAAAATGGGAGCACATAATAAGAACGAAGATGCGAACCTGCAGAAGAATCTGAGTCATGCACCAACGAAACCCAGACATGACAGCAGCAAGCATAACAAGTATGAATCCCCAAAATTCAAATTCTGTCTCTTTTAAAACTGCATTTCAAGGAAATTGTATTTCAGATGGACATTCAAATTTCTCAATGTGTAAAAGTTCTTGAAGCTTGAAAAATGTCCTTAGCAACTGAAAATTATAGAGAGAGAGAGAGAGAGAGTTGTATCATTGTCCAGATGTATAAAATATTAAGAATTTTTGTGATGAAATAAAAAGGAAGCATTCCTCATATGAAATTCAAGTAGGTCACTGTCCATAATTGACCACCTGCACAGTTATTCACTGCATAAAACCAACGTTTATAACCAATTCGAGAATGACCAGGAACACTCTCTTAGAACGGTTTCTTTTGACAAGGGATAAAGCATTTGGTAAACATAAGCAGGCCAAAACTCAGGCAACATACACTCTTAGCAGTATTATGGTGTTTTTGGTTTGACCAAAATGTACACATTTTCAAGGGTGTTTCATTGATTATCCAGTAATGAGGGACAGGGCAAAGTTTACACTAGATTCTTTGGGTATTCCTTCAAATTTTCTTCAAGTAGGTTTCTTTGTAGTTGGGTATGCAGAGATCGGAATGCTTCACTCTATCCTTTTTTTGTCATGTTATATTATTTTCCTTCAACAGACATCAAGGAAGATTGAAGTGAACACTCAATGAGGTTACAGAGTGAGATCTTTTGGTTAATAATCTATCCAAAGATTTGATTTTCAATAGGGTACAATGGCGTTATACAATCCATGTAGCCAACCCTACCTAGCGAGATAAGGCTTTGGTGGTGGTGGTGGTGGTGTTGTTTGATTCTTTTCCTTTACCTCATTTAAGGGAATTTTATCCTCCTCCTTTGCATTTTTAGTCTTCTCAAAAGAATAAGGTGCCACTATTTTTCCGTAACTACAAAGCTTGTATACATACCTGTTAGTAATATACCAATGGAGATAACTAAGATGATGCCAGACAGTTTAAAGCTCGGTGTCTCCAACCTTGCAATCAAAATTTGCAATTAAATGACAGTAAAGAGGTATTAGTGCTGAAAATGTATGTATCTTGATCAAGACGTGCATGACAAGCCATAGACCCTCCACCTAAAGAAAGCTTTTCATAAAATTCACGATATAATACAAAGTGTTCAGTGTTCCAACATGCAACAAAAGATGAAAGGAGACCAATCTAATTATTGGGTTAACAGCATAAACAATGATTTTTCCCCTGAAGTAAAATTGCTTGGACTGAGAGCATTGTGATAGACAACAGTAGACATGGGATGTAACTCATGAATATTAGGCATTAAACATCTTACATCACTTATCAAAACTCAGCCCGTAATCCTAGACAGTTTAAGAAGCCTATGCCTCAATTCAACTTTAGATAGATTTAGATTAAATTAATTAAACCACAAGCATCAACCCTGGCCACAGTCACATGATTCAAGGGTTTTTTTGTTTTTTTTTTTCCAGATAAACAATTTAGAATTTGAAGCCCTGAATGGGAAACCACTTTTTTCATGGAACTTTACAGTTGGAAACTATATGGACAAACATAAAGGGATCAACTAATAGGCAGTAGCACTGAACGATGTTTAAATTTACTTTAGACTTAAGAATTCAGTATAAGTTTTGGATAATCCCAGCATGACAAGAAAGAGCTATTCCTCATAACTAAAGGAAGGTTTCTACAATTTGAAGTCTCCCAGAGCTACTAAAAGTTCAGTTTTCTGATTGGCGCTAAAGTGAGATGGGAAATCATCATAAAAGCTAACTACTGAAGTGATAGAACCGGCCCATTTAAGAACCTCATAAAGAATCTTATGCTTATTAGACTTCATTTAGTGACACTTCACTTGGCTTTTTCATTGGTTAGAACCTTCTGCAGATAGCCCAGTTTAGAGTCACAGGTTACCACCAATTGACTGCCGCCCAATTGGAATGGGAAACCCATTAAGGTGGGAGAACCAACCAATTCAAGTACTTCATACAGCATCTCATACTCTACAATGCGGAACATAGACATCCCTATAAAACCAAGGTCTTCGTCACTATCATACTTGCTAAAAAGCATTAAATTCTACAAACAACTCATTTTACCTCATCTTTGACATATTTACCAGCTTCTGCCACACAAGATAAGTCTTCCTTGCGTATAAAGTCACTAACCATTTAGGTACTACATAAATGATAGTTTATACACAATCTTGTATTTTAAGAATGGTCATGCTTCATAATATAGAATTTAATTTCCTTAATGTATCTTGTAGATATAATTCCTCATAACTGAGTGTTCAATTTTGATATCCAGCATTCACAAAAGCCACAAAATCAGAAAGAACAATTACAAAGATCAAAAGACTGTGAATTCACCTGAAAGCAAAAGCGAACAGAAGGAGAAAAATTGGAGCAGCAGATTTACACTGCAAGGAAAGAAAAAAAAATAGAGGCTAGTTACTTCCACAGAGTAAAAGGAAAAAAGACAAAGAAAGAAAGAAAGAAAATGCAGTCTTTAGTAACAATGCAAAAGAAAATAGATATTATTTGATATTTCTCTTATGATGAATAAAAAGAAGGAAACATCACCAACCATTGTGGCAAAAGTGACAGAGATGAAAACAAGAGAAGCATTGCTCAAGTTAATATCCAATGCTGTCCCTAGAGCAGTTGGTACAACTGTGAAAGGCAAATTCCATCTGTGGCATTAGTTGATAGAAAAGTCAATATAGTAAGCGGATATACATTTACAATAAAAGTAATGACATGTGGAGGGAGTAATGCAAAAAAGTTGTACCATTTTCCATAACAAATATTCTTGGATAATTTAAATGTCACAAGCAAATGTGTGCATTCAAAGAAGAGGATGATAATCCGAAAGAGCAAACAATTACAAGCATCCATTCATATGTGTGTCACACAAACACAAGAACACAAAGCAATAAGATCAGGATGTGATATAAATTATTCGGTATTAGGAAAGATGTGCACAAAAGGATTTTGATAGAGATAAGATTGTTGTAGAAAACAGTTGTCAATATTTTTTAAAAAAATAAAACAGCATAGAACGGCCAAAAATTTCTTGTAGGGGCTGTAAGAATGACATCAGTGGATTGTCATTCATAAAAATTAATTTTTTTTAAAATAAAAATACAATGACTTTAGGACAGCCAACAAAGCTTTGAAAGTACAAGGACATGGAGATCAACCACCAAACATAGTTCAGTTAATTTTTTGGTAGTGGCTAACCAAGACATTGCGGATGAACAGGGCATCTTTGTATTCTATGTCAAAGAACTAGTCAATGCCCAATACAAAGTTAGTCAGCTGGACTTTGTTAACTCTATTCTACCAGAAATATTACAGTCCACTTCAAATCTACAAGTTATCAATTCCAATTCGTATGCTTGCCATCATATTAAGACAATAATATTCCAAGGTTTGAATCACATATATTTAAACTTGAGAAAGAAGGCAAAAGAGAAAAATAAATAAAAATATAACAAGATATACCAGAATTACATTTACCTCGCCATAAGTAATCCTTCCAAGACATAGAAACACTAGTTTTGAATCTATGAGACCAAAACCAAGTGATAAAGTTTGACAACACAGCTTGCATTGCAAAGTGGATAGTATTCATCAGGAAAGGGGCTGGAAACTTTCCCATGGTATCACCTAACAGACTTTTATTATACCTGTTTACCAGTTCAGTATAAGAAAACTAGAGGAAAGGGGGGGAAATCAAATGATAAATTTATGCATGCAATAATCATTTGCTTAAAGACGGAACTTACAAGGTCAAAAACAGGCTGCAAGTGTACCATAACAGTATGAAAAACAATGTCTTCAGAATATCCGGAACAGAAACAAGATTTGATGAGCTTTCTCCCAGTGATCCATGACTAGCTAGAGAAATGGTGGAGTCAATAACTTTTTGACCTGCAGCCCCATTTTCAATGTCTAAAGGAACATATTTCTCAGATCTATTGCCATTCAGATAAAGAGAATCATCCCCCATGGTGCCAACACCATTCATATGCATATCCTTACGCTGATACCTTATATGTGGCTGACCTGTTTCAATGAAAGGTAATTCAAAATCTGAATCTCTAGCTTCCACTTGGCTAGCATCAGCATTACCTATATGTTGATCCAAATGGACCCTTGAATCTTCATCATACCAACGAGAAAATGAAAGCTCTCTATTTATACCAAAGCCTAGGATTTTATTGTCGATTTTGTCAGTATCCCTCAAGTCAAACTTTTCTGAATACAAGCTGCCTTGCACCATTTCGATCTGTATAGTGAGTTATAGCCATTTATGTGCTCTGAGATAAATCAAGCCAACTGATGACCAATTGATTCACTACTCGGTACCAAATTAGACAATATAAATTCACTTAGGTGCATAACACGTACAGCTAGCACCCGAACCACAGTTCAGGCAAGGGATCTTTTTTTGTAATCAAAGTCGTCCAATCACAACAGAATAAACAAACAATTAGTAGATATAGTCATCTTCACGCTCACACAAAACAGGCAGAAATGTACTGGATTTCTAAACCAACACAAGCAGCTTCTCCTAAGCTTGTAGATCGCCACTCTGCTATAGTAGCTCAGATCAAAACTGGAAACACCAACTTCACCTGTAAAATAGTAAAATTCAAACAGGGATAGCTAAATCAGCTCAATTTATGTTCAATTACAGACAAGAAAATCTAGCTGAGAAACCAGAGGATTAGTGAATTTTTATATCCAAATCATAATCTGAAAACCCACAAAATAAAATTCAAAAGTTAATATCAAAAGTATCCTTTTTTCCCCCTAAATAAATCCCAATCGAAAGCAAACATAAATGACCTAGAATGAACCAACCAAGTTTCCAATGAACAATCAACAGCACATATAGTCCGAGCATGAACTGCTATACCAAACAGTCAAAGCACAGGGCAACTCACCTGAGAACGATTCAGAAGAAGAGAGTGAGAAGGAAGCAAATGAGACTGAAATGTGAAGTAGGAAAGGAGACAGATCTGAAGGAAGTATCTCTGGATCGAAGTTTAGGTGAGAAAGCGTACAGTCAAAAGCGGTATTGGTTTGGACGTAGTAATCGTCTGATATTTCGTGATGCCGCTTCTGTTGTACCTTCCTCTATGGATATTCAGTGTTTCTTCGATGTTAAAGAGGAGAGGAACATCATTGTTCCTTAGATTTTAAGCGAGTGGGTTCGCTCTCTCTGCCTTGTGATTTTCAACGCTTCAAATTTTGGACATGGCCAAAAAAAAAATAAGAAAGAAAATCAAATTTTGGTTATTTCCCCGTGAGGCGGTGAGGTTAGGTAGAATTACGGCTAAATATCCATACTCCCATAGAAAAAATTGTTGGAATGTCTTGTAAGCGTAATTTTTGGGGAAGAACTTTTTAGATATTTTATTACAAAAATTAATATTACCTAGGGAAATTATTATC
This sequence comes from Albizia julibrissin, assembly GCA_037074505.1. Classification (NCBI taxonomy): domain Eukaryota; kingdom Viridiplantae; phylum Streptophyta; class Magnoliopsida; order Fabales; family Fabaceae; genus Albizia; species Albizia julibrissin. The sequence goes on from CM073484.1 coordinate 16,416,773, forward strand.
AAAATCACTTGAAATTTTAATTTTTTAATCATTTACAAAATTTAGAAATTTAAAACGTAATAATAATTTTTGTTTTAGAGAGTAATTATAATAAATTTATGTTAATATAAATTGTTGTTAAATTTAATTTCATGGGTAGTATTCTTCCTTGAAGGTAAAATACAAAGTTATTAAACCCACACTCACCACCGAACCGATCTGGGTAGTGGAACAAAGATTAATGAGTCAAATCAGAATTAACATTGAGCCACACTAGTGATAAAATGTACTTAAACGATAATATTTTTTGAAATAGTTTTAAAATTTAAGAATTTTTAAAGAGCAAATAATAACATTTTTTAGTTATTTTTTTTACATTAGAAAATAGACATCTCAACTTTTCTATAAAATATTAATTTGTGATTTTTAAAAATATATAAAATTATATACAAATTTTTAAAATTTTAATAATAAGTCCCAAACCTGTCAAACTGGATGGTTCGCCAGTTAGCTTCTTACTATTTCTTTAACACTTGTTGCTCCTATCGCATCATTTCATTTGATTTCAATTCAATCTCTTGTATCTATACCCTGCTTTTATTTTCCACCCTTAATTTAATTCAGCTACCGTTTAATTTCTTGATTTTATGATTTTATCACGAATTTTATTTTTTTCCCCTTAAATTTTACTGTCGTTCAAATTACTTTAATTCCTTTGACCAAAAAAAATTACTTTAATTCAGCTAAATGATGTCGATTTAATATTGTTAAGAGAAAAATATATTCGTATTATATTAGCAGTACAACTTAATAATTAAATTCAAATGAAGTTCAAGTGATCAATTTGAAATCAAACAAAATTAAAAAGACGAACGAAGTTCAGAGATTGGATCAAAATTAAATGAAATTCAGGGCCAAAATGATATAACATATAAAATTAAGAGTCCAAAGATGAGTTTTTGCATTTTTCTTCGAAATTAATTAGAGCGAAAATCTAATATGGATCCACCGATCTCGATAATAAATAAATAAAAATAAAAGATTTCATTTATTTTTTATCAAAAAAAGTTAATGTGTTGAAGTAACTCATTCGCAGCAATTTAATGCATAAACAAATGAAAACGCTGTGCTGGCAAAAAAAAAAAAAAATTTAATAGGTGCTTGGTTTGTGTTTTAAATGAGTTTTTAGTTTTATTCTTAGAAATAATTTTTTACTTCAATAGTCTACATAAAATTTTATAATTAAAGTAGTTCAATATAAAATGTACTCTTTCTGTTTTAAATATATTTTAGTTAAGAATCTATTTTGTCCTTAAATATATTACCACAATCTCATTTGTCTCATAAATTTAAAATTTTCTTAAAATTATTCTTATTAATCGTACCTATTAAAGAAAATTTCATAAGAAATAATTCCAATAAAAATGATTAAGGATTTTCAGATATATTGATGTGTTTTATTCATGATTTATTTTTCTGTTGTTGATTAATATATGAATATTGTTAGAAAAAAAATTAGATCGATTTGATGGAGATTTAGGGTGTGTTTGGTATGAGGGGAGGGAAATGAGGCGATTTTGCTTCCCTCTCCTTATTTTGATAACTAAAAATTTTAGGGGGGAGGGATAATTTTCTAAAAGTCTCCCTCCCCTCCCCTCCTAATCCTCCCCTCCAAAATTGGGGGGATTTGGAGGGAAATGTTAAGTTTGAGCTTAAATTGACTAATATGTCCATACCATTTTAAAATATTCTCACAATACCCTTCTCATTATTTAATTACAAAATTATAATTTTATATAGTAAATTCCATTTATAATTATATTTATTTAATTTTTATAATTATAAAATTATAATTTTATGTATTAAATTCCTTATATAATTATATTTTATTAAATATGTTAGAAAGTTATTAATTACAAATTAAATGAAATAAGAGCAAAATTGTCCATATAAAAATATTTATCCTCCCCTCCACTCCTAAACCAAACATAATACTATTAAAATCTCTCCACTCCCCTCTCTTTTTATCAACCCAAACAAGGTAAAATAAAATCCCTCTCAAACCCTCCCCTCCCCTCCCTTCCATTTAAATCCCTCCCCTCCTCTCCATCGAGCCAAACATAGCTTTAAAGATACTTATCTATCATGGCAAAAAAAAAAAAAATACTCACTAACTAAATCCATTGTAGTATCTGGTAAAAAATATGAATCCCTTCGATTATTTAATTTTCATGGTTCACGCTTGAGAAGAAATGAAGACTCATCTCCATATTCATTTATCAGGCAGGACCCACACTATCGAGGGAGGGTCCTACGTTATAAATCATTTAGTTATTTCTTTACATTTTCCTTTTTTTTCCCTTTATTTCTCATAATCTAAATCTAAATATAGCTATTACAAAAATGTCAACCGCGAGTTGTCTAAGGGGCAATGCCACCAACTATTACTTGGATAAAGTAATAAATTTAAACCAACATTTGATAAATTTGTGTGTATGCATGTATTTAAATTATATGAAATAAAAAAATCTAATATAAGACATTGTTAAAAGAACACTTTTAATCAGTGGAAATAATATAAATTTAAATTTAGTTCTAAATCACACAGTTCATCTTATAGGTGGGCAATTTATATATACTTTTATAAATATTCTTTAAGTTTGAAAATGTGCCCTAACTTTAGAGGTGGTAACATGGGTTCCACCTGTTGGTCGAACCTGCCCAACTTGATAAAATAGGCGGGTTGGATTTTGTAAATTTATGATCATTTAGGAGTGGGTCTTTTTGGCCCGAACCCATATAGTCTCAACCCATGACGGGTTAGACCACCAGGTTGGTAGGTTGACCCATTTTTATTTTATATTTTTTCCATCCAAATTCCAAACTGAACTCACTCTGTACATGCTCACGGCCCAATTGGCCAACTTCATGCCTAAAGTCTTCTCAAGCCCACAGCCCCACACTCTCAAGTCTTAAGCCCACACTCACAACTCTCAAGTCTCATCTCACTCTCACAAGTAATGGCCCAAGTCTCAAGCCCAGTTTAATGCGTATCATATTGCTAGTTGAAGATATGAATGTTTGCTTTATATTGAATTTTTATTTTCTTTATGTTTTATATTTGGAGAAAAAATAATTTAGTATATTATGTAAAAAAATTTTAAAAAAATATAGATTGGCCTGCCCAACCCGCCAACCCACCGGTTATGGGTTTTAGCCAACCCATATTGATACGGTTCTTTTAGGACCGAACCCATATGATCCCAACCCGTGATGGATTAACTTGAACCCGTTAAACCGAACCATATTAACACCTCTACTCAACTCTTAGGGGCCAACCATCCGTTTTTTTTTTTTCTAATCTAAAGTATTATTAAGTCATTTTGGACTTGAGTTTAATTTTTATTGAGCCGAAAGCCCTCTCAACTAGTATATTTTTTTGAATTCAGCCTTATATATATATATATTTTTTTTTACGGGGTCAGATCTCATATCAGTCCAGTTGGTGGGCCAATCACCTAAACTTTTACTACTATTCAAACGCATATTGTAGCCGCCCACCAATGAGAAGGGTTAATGCCAAGTGGGCTTTATATGGGCTAAGAAGCATCCCAAAACCATAATGGGTTGTAATTTAAAAGTTACATAACATTCCCCACCCCAAAAGAAAAAAAAAAAAAAAACCTTACGAGAGAATGTGTGTGTGTGTGTGTTTTTTTTTTTTTTAAAGTACTCTACATACATATGGAAGTTTAGGCAGATTTCACTTGCCTTAACTGAATATGCTTCTCACCCACTGTTAAACGACATGTCACCTGAAATGATAAAAATAGATTTGGACTTTTTGTAATAAAATTATATATGGTAGTGTCCCAGAAAACGAACTTCAAAAATTGAAGAGTAGGTTGATTCGGTAATCGGCCTATAAGAAACTTTTAAGGAAATAAATAAAAATTTTGACAGAATAAATACTCCTGTCCATCCTTTTTCCGTCCTCTTTATAATTACCTAAATGTAAACAATTTACAACTTTTCAAAATTACTCCTTAGTTGATATACTTCATCGGGAGAAAGAAGGGAATGTAAAGGTCATTATTATTATTTTTTTTTTTGGGTATAGAAAAAGGAGCGCGATAACAGTTTTTTGTTGAAATGATTCATGGTGACTAGTATATGGAAAAGACTGTAAAGAAATCATTTAAAATGGTTTTAACGTGTGAGCAAAAAATGTCATTAAAGATGTCAGTAAGAATGGTAGATTAAGATGTATGATGCCCTCCGGGAATTAAAAAAGGTAGAAGATAACACTCAATAAAACAGTGTCAAAGTTATTGAATGAGGTGTTTTAGTTAATCATTCATCTAATTAAACACTTGGTTGTTAATAAAATACAACAACATTATAGCTAGGATCCATATAATCAACTCCATCTAATAATAGGATAACGTTGATGGTTGATGGTTGATGGTTGTTGTATTCAAATTTTCTCATCATTAATTGTTTTAATGCTCTCTGATTTTTAATATAACACACTTCTAATTACTTTGATCATAATAAGGATTAACAAAAATTGTCTTTCTTTAAAGGAAAATTCCCCCCTTACACACACGATGAAAACTCCCTTTAGTCCCGTTATTAGCTCTAATTCTAGACATTGATCTCAATCAATCATAATAAAGACATTTTAAGTTTAATAATTATAACAAATTCCTTAAATAAAATGTAAAAATATATAATAAAATAGAAATTTATCAGACATTCATAAATACATTGAAAATCCCCACCAGAACAAACACATTCGTACATACATGGAAAAGTAGGTAAAAATAGCTTGATCATTAGAATGGCAAAAAATTATTGCTACTTTTCAATATTACCTTCCAATTAAAACCATTATATCTTAATCATCTTTAATTTTTTTCCTTAAAAAATCTCTCTCTAGAATACAATTAATAAGGGCATGTGTAGAAAATATTTTAATGCTGTTGATTTTTAATTTTACAAAACGTATATATTTAGGATGTCCAAAACTTTCTAAGTATATGAAGAGTATCAGAATTGGTAATAGAAAAAAGAAAATCAATAAGCTATTAGTTAAAATGGTAAGAGGCCTCACGATGTAAGAAGGAGAATACAAATTTAATATTGGGAAATGCAATTATTAGAAAAGGTAAAAAAATTTTACCCTCTAAACCTTAAAAAGGAGAACATTTATTACTACAAAAAAAAAAAAGACATAATGGAGCTGAGATTGATGTGTATTGACACATGTTTGAGTTCTCTCTTTTTCCTTTTTTTTTTCATAATCTCATATCCCACACCCTTATTTTATAAAATTATTATATTATAAAAATAAACAAATAAATTTAAGCTTATAAAATACAATAAACGCAGTTCATTTTTGCATGAATAAAAATATTACATTTATAAAATACAAAATAATAATTTTACCATTCATTTTGTATTATGAGAGTAGAGATGCCCACTTGAACTTTATTACCCATCTTCATAGGTCCAATCTCATTTTCAGTGCCTTTCACTATTCATTTTCTGAATTCTCTATCATAATTTGACTTCACACATTTATTCATATATTTACTCATTTATGGCGTTAAATTCCCTCTCCCACACATTCATACACACACTATGTATATAAATAGGGAGCTTCACTGTTAGTTTCGTTCAGCAACCCATTATTTATCAGAATCCATATTGTTCAATTTTGTTGGTTGAGATTTGAGAAATGTAATAATGGTGGAATTCGCCATATCTGTGATATTTGTTTTCATGTTATTTTCTTTCTCTTCTCTAACAACAGTTCATGGAGATCAGAGCAAGAAGGAAGTAGAATCTGAAGGGAAGATTAATAATAATAATAATAATAAGTGTGATTTGTTTCATGGGATTTGGGTGTACGATGAATCGTACCCTCTCTATGAATCATCAGACTGTGATTTCATAGAGAAACAGTTCGATTGTTCTAAGAATGGTCGTCCGGATAAATTCTATCTCAAGTATAGTTGGCATCCCTCTTCCTGCGAGTTACCCAGGTATGTAGTTTTTTTTTTCTCTTTAATATAAAATATATTTAATTAATTTAAGTAAAATAAAGAATTTAGTTGAATTGGTTAATATACTATTTATTTTCTAAAATACTATAATTATTTTCCTTAATTTATTTATTAGTTCTCCTCCTTAATTATTAATTGTTGAGGGAGCATTAATAGAGGTAAATTAAAAAAATATTAATAAATATAAAAATTGTATCTTATGATTAGAATCAACTCCCCAAATATATTTTATATTAAAAACTGGAGAAGTAGTACATGTAAAAGTTTGGTTTTGTTGATTAAATGTTTTAAATATGTTATATTTCATCTCATCTTTTTTATAAGTAACTTTTTCTCTTTTATGTCTGATCCTTAATATAAGTAATTTTTTTTCTTGTATCTCAAAATTTAAATTACCTTTTCATTTTCTGTTCCTATTAAATACATATTTTTATATTAATTATCACTAATTACCATTAATTCTCTTTCATTTAACAATTTATTACACATTCTCTATTATATTTTATATTCATTCTCCCATATATTTTTTTATGAATTTTATCTCATATACTCTTTTCATAAATAAGGGCATATTTAAAAAGAATATGATATTTTTAGTACATTTATTATTTTTAACTAATTTTAACTGTTAGTTTATTTAATAAGAAAGAAAGTTACTTATAAAAAAGAACAATGGAAGGTAGTGGTTTCTTTTTATTAAAAAGAAGTTCGAGATAAAGTCATTAATTTCAATAAAAAATGATAAAGTCATTAAGTGGATACGCACTTTAATTAATTTATGGTAAAAACGGGAAATGTGAATTAATTGATTTTAATAGGGTAAAACAGCTGAATCAAAGCTAATTTTTTAAGTGTCACTGTTTTAAAAAATTAATAATTTTTTATATATTAAAATTATCTGTTAAAAATTTTAAATTCAAACCGTTGAAACAACATCTAAACAATACAGTTCTCAGTTGCAATGAGCATTGAAACTTGTTCCAGCTAAGTTGTGCATTCCTGTGAGCAAATAATTAAATTAATTAGAATGTTGTTTTTGTTCGTTTGAGCAGGTTCAATGGTGAAGATTTTTTGGAGAGAATGAGGGGGAAGAGTATAATGTTTGTGGGAGACTCTCTGAGTTTGAACCAATGGCAATCACTCACTTGCATGCTTCATAAATATGTTCCTCATTCACAATACACCGATGTTAGGAATGGACTTCTCTCCACCTTCACTTTCCCGGTTAGATTATCTTTCTCTCTTTTAATTTCATATATTCCAAATTCAATTATATACTTGCATTTATTTTAGATATACTCTGTTGATTCTATCTATAAGGTAGATAGGAGATTTTTTTTTGTCATATTTATAAGTCACGTCATTAAATTATTCATATAATACATATTTAAAACATGACAAATAGGGACAAAGCTATAAAGTTGTTAAATTTTAAAATATAATTAATGAATTTTAAATTTTTTCTTAATTTTGATGAAACATGTTAGAATTGGCTTATAAATAGAATCAAAACAGTATTTATTAAGTGATGTGTAAGATATAGATAAAATAAAATTTCCTGTTTAAGTTGAAGTGTCTATTCATGATTCCTCCGTTATAGCTAGAACAATTTCCTCATTAACTACTTGTCTCTTTCTTATTTTGATTAATTATATATAGGAGAAAAGAATCTAACCATATACGTGACGGAAAAAACATGACAAGTACTGTAATTAGCCGAGAAAGCATAACAACAACAAAATTTATAGAAATGAACTTGAAGAAACTCAAGTAGTGATGTTGGAGATTGTGCATAGAAAATAATGGGTTATGAGTCCCACATTAGGAGTATTATACATAAGAGGCCTTAATTATAAGACTTCAAGTTTCTCAACTCTAACAACTAGCTTATGGATTATGGATTATGATTTTTGTAAGGACATGTGCTCAATTTAATTGTGTTGTATTATGGAGCTACCTTCCCCTCCAAATATAGCCATCCATTCAGACTCGAGGGAAATTTTTTCTCTAATATTTTGCTATTTTCTCCTTTAATTTTCCCCCCATCCAAATAGATTAGGTTAGAGGTACATTTACCGTGCTAATATCTCATTTGATAATTTTCTTAAATGATCTTTTTTATTAGTCTCATTCTAGAGGAAAACGTACACGTACGTACCTGGTGATTGTGATTTCGATCTTTTCCCCCCTATTTTTGGGTTTTGCATCATAAATTAATTAGATAATATTAATTAAAATAAATTGCAGGAGTATGATGTGAAGGTGATGATGAGTCGCAATGTGTTTCTAGTGGATCTGGTTGATGAAGAGAATGTTGGTCGAGTACTGAAAATTGATTCCATAGAAGCTGGCCAATTCTGGAAACAGTTCAATGTGTTGATTTTCGATTCTTGGCATTGGTGGCTTCACGTCGGACGAAGGCAACCGTAAGTATATTTATCTATATATAATATTCTATATATACTCCCACTGATCCTTTTTATATCATGGTTAATACCCCTTTGATTTTTTTTAAAGCAACAATTACTAAGAGTAAAATCATACAATTCAATAAAAATGCTGATTAAAATTAGTTAAAAATAATACATATTTCATAAATATAATTTTTTTAAAATATATCTTTTTTTAAAGATTTCGAATGAGAGAATGAATGAAAAAAAGATATAAAAGAAACATACAGATATAATTAATTAATTGAGGGACAACGTCTGGATGGGGTATAAAGGATATACTTTAACTTTTTCCTAAATAAATTATGCTCTGATATAGCCACTAAATAGCATTTCACTATCTAGCTAATAAATTTTATTGAGTATAATTTTAAATTTTCAAAAATATCAACACTTGAACTTCTTAAGTGAAAAAACATTTCAACTTCACTTATCTCGCTATATGGGGTCGAGAGATTTGGTAGAGTTTTATACTGGTTATATAAAACCTAACACAACCCTACTCATTCAAGCTTGGGATCGGCTGTGAAACATATTCACGAGACTATAATTGATTCTTCTGATTTTTAAATGTAATTCGTGTGTTTTGTAGATGGGATTATATTCAAGAGGGCAATCAAACAGTGAGAGATATGGATCGTTTAGTAGCATACGAGAAAGCATTGAGGACATGGGCCAAATGGGTTGACAACAATGTTGATCCTTCAAAAACTAAGGTTTTCTTTCAAGCAGTTTCTCCAGATCATATGAAGTAAGTAGTATTACATATTTATCTCTAATATTTCCGTCTCTCAAATTATTATGATTAACCAAAAGTTGTTTTCTAATAAATAAAAAATATAATTCATATAATTTTCAGTGGAAATGATTGGGGAGAAGAAGGATCAAATACATGTGAGGGACAAGAGAGGCCAGTGAAAGGAAAATCATACCGAGGAGGACCACACCCAGCAGAGTTGGTTGTAGAAAAAGTTCTAAGAGAAATGTCAAACCCTAATTTAGTTTATCTGCTCAATATCACTACTCTTTCTCAGCTACGGAAGGAAGGCCATCCGTCGGTCTACGGCTACGACGGCCACCGGGGAATCGACTGCACACATTGGTGCCTCCCTGGTGTTCCTGACGCTTGGAATCAACTCTTGTATGCTGCTTTAATCAACCAAAATTAATAATTACCAAATTACATAAATAAATTCAATGCATATGAATATTGATTAAATATTTGATTTGTTATGACATTGAGTTTCCAATTCCTTATACAATGTGAATCTTCTACTATAAGCTGTTGTTTTTTTTAATTTTTAAAAAAATTTATAATTTTTTGATATATAGTTATAAGATTAATGCATTATTTGATAGCATGTTTCATTTAAGATAAAGAGAAAGAAAATATAATTTAAAATTAATAAGATCTACATTTTCACATAAATTTGGATAGACATGCTAGAGATACATCCATTAGATTTTTATTAAGGATCAAATTCATGTTTGGCCACTTCTATTAAGTTAACAATTTAATGGGGAAGTTAAAGTGTCTCAAATTAATTTTGAAATGAGCACTTGACGGACACAAAATTAAAATGATGCATAATTCAGAGAGATCCTACTCTACAAGTGTTTTTGAATGATCGTTTTAGTTGGAAAAGAAATGATTGATTACGGGACTATTGGGAGATTTCTTTTTTTTTTTTTAATATGTCTCAATTTTCTTGCAAGGCACAAACTTTCTTAAGTGGTTGCCTTATTTTGAAGGAAGACTATATTTCAAGGCCAGTTGGGTAAATTTCATGAAATTGTGTTGGGTTCATCGATCTTACCTACAAATTAAAATGGTAGGTGATACTACTATTTATTACTCCTACTCGGTATTTATAAAGTAGATTTGTCTTCATCAGGAAAAAAAAAAACAATAAAGTAGATTTAGATTTATCTATAAGTCACATTTTTAATTTTTTTTACATAAATGTATAATTATTACCCTTTACATTATTGTGTAGATGATAAGTTTATGGCTCAAAGAATACTTACAAATCATCCACTAATAAAATTTTCACATTGGTAGAATTTGAACCCATATAACTTTGTAGTTATGAGCAAACCCTTTTATCAATTGACCAACCTTTGTTGGCAAAATTTATTACATTTTAAAATAGAGTTGATAATATTTTAAAGTTTTTTATTAATTTTAGCGAAACATATTAAAAGTAATTTATACAGTAAATAATCCCCGGGGGGATATTTACACCGTAAATAAGACAAGAGGAGAATATCTTTATTGTTCTCTATTTCATATTTTAAAAATGCGTGGGAGACAGAATAAAGCCCTTGGGTTATTATTCTCAATGATGGGTTATTATCACCCTTGAAGGCTACGCAACAATTAGGTTGTTTGTGATCACTGAATATCATGATTGAAAAGTACTTATGGGTTTGGACACATAAATTGAGACAATCCTCACCACTTAACTTACTTCGTATTCCGTGAATCACGATTGAAAAACACTTATAAAGCTTCCAACCGCTATCTCAAACGACCACAATATGAATACATGTATAGGATGAGAGGATCTCTATCCGGATCACATCTTTCTATGGTTGATTTGTTTTTTCCCCCTCAATAAAATTAGAAATTAAATAAAGATGCCGGTCTTACTGTTTTAGGACCCTTATTGTGAGAAATCAGACACACTTTTCTCCTTTTCTCCTTTTTTTTTTTTTGGCCAAAACCCACTTTTGTAATATAAGATGTCTTACTACTGATATACAGTAAATACATATCTATTCAGATTTTCAAAGGAACGCCCAAGATTCTAATTTCAAATACCGTTCAACATATAATTCTCTGGTTTTTAATATAGGACCTAAATGAGAGTTGATATTGGCTTCAAATGTAAGATGTATTTCACATTTTTTATCATATTTTTTTTAAATTACTCCTATTGATACTCTTCCAACAATAATCAAATAAGAAAGGGGGAGACAATTAAGAAAGATGATTAAAATATTTTTTAAAAAATATCATATTAACTTATTTAATTAACTTCATTAATAAGTCTTACACTAAAGACGAGAGGAGTATTAATGAAAAATTAATTTAAGCAAGACTAATTCCGCGAGTACATGATTGTAATTGCAAGTTCTGATGAGACTAATATACCTGTCCAAGCAAAAGCAACATTATAGAATATTGATACAAACGCCATAAGGGATTGAATAAGCATGCAGAGTTGTACATATTAAATGACAAGGCACACAACACAAATCCTTAATTATTACGTCAGCCAATTCTATAGGAAATCGATCCCTATAATCCAGCCACTTCACGAAAAGTGATTGAACCTAAAGAAAATGTCCATCGGTTGAAGCACTTTGTGCTCGATGAAGGATAGAATAATTAAGAAGCAAATATATATTTTGAAACTTAAGGTTCAAGATAACACATACATCAAGTGAACTACTCATCGGGGGCAGATTAAACATGCAGCAAAGCCACCTTACTGAGATCAAGAATATACGATCAATTTATTCATAGACGAGAACTGATGCATTTTCATCAACACTTACCGTCGGTACTGTTTCAGTTCCCCCCCCCCCCCAAAACTTTTCTTTTGTTTTTGAAAACTCAACTGATGCATTTTCATAGACGAGAAGTTATTTTTGGTATGTATAATATATGTATATATCCATATGGAAGGTGTATTAGATATATATGAGATATAAGGTATATGCATATATAAAGGTGAGACTGTTATTCCTCTCCCTGAGTTATGTTATATATGGTATATGAGATATATAGGTGAAAAAATTATTCCTCACCATGAGTTATTTGGTATATTATATATGAGATATTTATATAGGTGGAACGATTCTTCATCGTCATGAGTTATATCGTATATATAAGATATTATATAAGTGGGATTGTTATTCCCAACTAGGCTATTGTGACGGAATGTTGGTTAATGATTGCAACTTATCTTATTTTATATATAAGGAGTGAGAGAACTTTAATTTATTGTCCTTAGCATATACTATATTCAATGTGAACATTTAAACAATTTTTTATTTTTGTGAAAATTATTTTACCAAAAGTTCTCGTGCGCTTTTACTTTCCATTCTCTCTATTTTTTTCTAGATAATGTAATTTGTGAGATTAATGGTGATTGATATGCTTCATAAACTTTTTAGAGTATATATATTATAATGGAGTGAAGTGTCCTGTGGGGTCCCGGCATGATTATTATGGAGTGTCAAGTCTTATTGTGGAGTGGATGTATGTTTATATCAGAGTCTGAATGAATTGCTTTGGCTTGTCAGGATAAGTGAAATTATTTGGTTTAGACTATGGGCGGATTATGACTTGGATTTTGGATTGTGACAAGAGGTCGAAGAAAATTTCGGCCATTTAAATATGATTTTAGATGATTTAGATTTAATTTTTTTTTTAAAATATTGATTTTTTTAAAAAATCTTTTTTTTAAAAAAAAATAATAGTTCATAGATTATCTTTATTTTAGATTCTATAATTATTAAAATATTTTTTTAAAAAAATTATAGGGTTTTAAAAATTCAAATCTAGACCATCTACATATGAGATATAATGACAGCCTAGATATGCTCAACTCTACTTGCTGATCTTTCTACTTAGTAGAAAAACCTTTAATGAGGAATTATTAGTATTGTAATTCATCGGCCATGTCTATATCTTTCACCAACGTACATATTTATCATCTTTACGATCAATAAGAATTTATTGTTTATATAAATACCATTCTTTCTCAGCTTCATAAGGATGGCCACCGGCCGGTCTACAGCTATGGCGGCCCGAGGGAATCAACTGCACACATTGGTGTCTCTCTGTTGTTCCTGTGATGAAACATGTAGGCCCAGAAGCAATTAAATAATAAACACTTTATTGAACCATTAAATACTTGTCATTACATTCAAATTCAACCTGCCTTCACACATATTTATAGACAATGCAGTAGGTCCCAAGCTGGGACTCACCATCCAACTATCCTACAATTACATAATTGTCCCTTATTCTAATACAAATAAAATAATACATAATTTTATTCTACACTCCCCTTAAGTTAGGAACTCTATATTCACATATTACCAACTTGCCAAGGAGACATTCATGTTGTGGACCACCTAAAGCTTTAGTAAGCAAATCTGCAATTTGTTCACCAAATTTCACATGCTTAAATTCAATCATGTCTATCAACTGTTTATCTCTTACGAAATGACAATCTATCTCTATGTGTTTTCACTACTATAGAAAATACATTTTATTACCCTAAAAGACGTTCATTTTTTAAAAATGGAAGTAAAAAGTTAAGATGGTGGCATTTATATAATTTTGAAAGAGAATTTTTAAACTTTATGCGTCCCAAGTCAAGATAAGGATGCCTAAAGTCATCTTAGGCGTCTCAAATCACAGATGAGACGCTTATAAGGCTTTAAAAGCTTATATTTGGCGCCATCATTTTTAGGGGAAAAATTTTATGTACCTTTAGGTGCCCCCAATTTTTTTGGGGATGCTTAAAGGTAAGTTTTAGGCGTCCCCATTCTAAATAGGGACGCTTAAAACCCTGTCCTGACTGTCTTTTCAGCCATAAGAGGCGCACACTGACACACACACTACTCTTATATATGTCCTCCTCTCTTCATCTTTCATATATGTATGTCTTCCTCACTCCCTTTGTATCTGATGAAGTTATCTTCACCGTTCCAATTTATACATGTATGCATTTTGATAAAAATTTATCACTGGATCATTAGTTTTTGAAATAATTGTATTTATTTTTTAAGGCAACCAACCTTCTGAAACATGAGACTTGTCTTAAATTCATGCAATACTTGTCCAAAAAATTTCTGAGAAACACCATACCTGCCAAGAAAATAAATTTTCCTTGGCAAAAATGAAGGATATAATAATGATGATAATGAAGTTTGTAATTATGATGTGCAGGGGCAGGTGAGAAGAAGGAAAAGAAAAGCGTGAGCGTAGGGGAAACTGGCAAGATGAAGAGCACTGGTCAGAGAGTATGCAAGAACATGTACAAAGGAATAAGGTAGAGATTATGGGGCAAGCAGGCCGCAGAGATAAGGGACCCACACAAGGGAGTCCGAGTATGGCTCGGCACCTATAACACCGTCGAGGAAGCAGTCAGGGCCTACGACGAGGCCACCAAGTACATACATGGCGACAAGGCCAAGCTCAACTTCCCTGCGGCACCGCAAGAGCCACCTCCCAAGAAGTGATGCCTGAGCCTATAGGTGAGCGAGGCGAGCAGCGACCAGACGGGGCTACCGACGTAATATCTCGAAGATATGGAGCTGAACCAGTACATATCAAACCTGGAGTCACTACTGGGGCTAGAGCTGGAGGCAGAGATGAGCAGCAACAAGGGGTGAGTGGTTAAGGGAACAGTGACAATGACGATTGGGCGGAGTCAGTGGACCTTTCGATATTGGACAACATCATGATGAATTAGATGGCAATTAGTAAGCTATTGTACTAAAGTGTAAGGAAGCATCCATGGTGGTGGTGGTGGTTTGAATTGGGACTTTATACGTCCCTCTTTTACGGATGTTATTTCCTTTTATTTACTATGTCGCTTATATAGGCGTCTCTCTAAAAAGGGACGTTAAAAAGTATGAAATAGGGACGTTAAAAGTGTTTTTTGTAATAGTGTTTGTACACTCGTGAAATACTGGGTTTGTGGCAATATGAATTGCAAACTTGCTATCACAGAAAACCTTAACCGGTTCCACATCTTGAATGTTTAATTCTTGCAGCAGCCCTACTATCCAAGTCAACTCTGCTATAGCCATCCTTAAAGCTCTATACTCGGCTTCTACTAAAGAGACAGAGACAATGGTCTATTTCTTAGACTTCCAATATATCAAAGAGCCTCCTAACTTCACTAGAAAACCTGTCACCGATCGTCTAGTGTCAGCACAAGCCCCGTGGTCAGAATCACAATAGCACTCCACCTTCAAATATCTCTCAATTGAAATATATATCCCACATCCTAGAGAGTCTTTCAAATACTTGACTAATCTCAGTGCAGCTTTCAAGTGTGACTCCTTAGGTTCTTACATAAATTGATTTAATACTTGCATAGTAAAAGAGATATCAGGCCTTGTCAAAGTTAGGTAAAGAAACTTACCTACTAATCTTCTATACATTCCAGCATCCTCCAAACATTGATCTTTCTTCGTTAGAGATGTTGTCAATTTAAGGTTCTATTCCATAGGTGTCA
Organism: Albizia julibrissin; assembly: GCA_037074505.1. Lineage (NCBI taxonomy): Eukaryota > Viridiplantae > Streptophyta > Magnoliopsida > Fabales > Fabaceae > Albizia > Albizia julibrissin. The sequence goes on from CM073484.1 coordinate 16,432,541, forward strand.
TCACTGTTTCTGACTCATCCAAACCTGTATGATCAATCAATTCAGTAGTATATTTCCTTTGATTAAGCAGAACACCATACTTAGATCTTAAGATTTCCAATCCTAGAAAATATTTCACCCTAAGTCCTTAATCTTAAATTGAGTATGAAGAAATTGTTTTACATCGTTAATAGCTTTCAAGCTACTTCCTATAATCATCAAGTCATCTACATAAGTAAGCACAAATACCAAATCATCTTTAGTTTGTCTTTGAAAAAGGGCATAGTCATGTTTGCTTTGTTGCAAACCACATTTTATCAAAGATTGTGTAAGTTTCTCATTCCATTGTCTCGATGCTTGTTTTAAATCATATAAAGACTTAGTAAGTTTGTAAGCCTTATTTTTCTCTCCATCTTTGTCAAAACCTTGAGGTATAGTCATGTAGACCTCCTCATGTAAATCTCTCTGTAAAAATGCATTATCTACATCCATTTGACGTATAACCAAATCATTAATGACAGCAAGTTTCAAAATAGTCCTAATAGTTACTATTTTAACCACAAGGGAAAAAATTCTCATAAAAATATATCCCTTCCTTTTGATTATACCCTTTGGCAACTAACCTTGCCTTGAACTTATCTAAAATCCTATCAGCCTTATACTTAGCTTTGAACACCCATTTACAGCCTATTGGCTTCTTTCCCTTAGGTAAATCTACTATATTCTAGGTTTTATTTGCCTCTAAGGCTCTAATCTCATTATCCATGGCCTCTACCCACTTAGGGTCTTTGGAAGCTTGCTCATATGTTTTTGGTTCAATTTCCTTATCAATGGCAGATAGAAAAGACTTGTATGAATCAGATAAATCATCGAAATCAACAGAATTAAGAAAACCAATATTATTATGTAAGTCACTATCTTGACTATTTTGGTATTGGTTACTAGAAGAAGGCAAATAATCACATTTATAATCCTTAGTCCACACCGGAGCATGTCTACTCCTAAGAGGCCTATCAATTAGAGACCAATTAAATGCAAATTGTCACGAATGTGATCATTTACTTCTCTATGTGGGGAGCCAAGTGTATCATGCTAATCTCTATGGCCATACATATATGTGTCACTGTCAAATAATCCAAAGGGATGTGCATTATAATTGATGATAAATGGATCAATTGTTTTAGTCTTACCTACTCCCCCTTGATACACAGACTCAAGATTAGAAAAAGGGAACTTGTTTTCAAAGAATGTAGTATGTCTAGTGACAATCAGTGACTTGGTTTTAATACTGTATAACAGATACCCTTTTTGAGTAGTTGGGTAACCTAACAAGACACAACGTTCAACCCTTGGCTAAAACTTGTCGACACAATTTATATTTACAACAAATGGCAAACAGCCAGACACTCTTAAGTGGTTTAAAGATGGGTTTTTTTCGTGCAACAACTCATAAGGTGTGATATACCCTAAAGTTTTGGAAGGAGTCCTATTGATTAAGTAAGCCATATGTTACGACCTATTTGGCGTGACCATGTAAGACCAAATAAAAGACTGGCCATCTGATCTTTGCCATGGGGTGAAGGGATGACGACATTAGTATTTGAGCGTTGTTCTCCTTAAATGCTAAGGTCTCACTGTGAGGGGCTGAAGTCAATCTAAGGATTCAACTGGTCGGGGGCTAATGTTGTCCCCATGACGAGCCCATAACAGGGCGAAACCAATTGGCACCGTATCTGGTAAAGCTGGTCTCAAGGGAAGGTAGTATCCTCGGGACACCGCACGGGCGCTGTAAGCTACGCCGGACTCCAAGCCCCTGACAAAGTGGTGTCAGAGCCTACCTCACTCTACACTCTGTGTGGTGGCCTCCCGTGGATGGAATGGAATGGACTCCTACTCGGTGATGGAGGGCATCATCTAGTAGGGTGGGGGAGCTTGTTAGGGATAAGAGTGGTAAAGACCCTGGTAAGTCCCACATCGGCTGGTTCGAGGTGGATCCTTGGCCAGAGTCCTTTTCTCCTCTAGTATGACGGCGTGCTAGATGTTGGGTGGGGAGAATGTCATAACCTGTTTGGCTTGACCGTGTAAGACTAAATAAAAGACGGGCCATCTGGTCTTTGCCATGGGGTGAAGGGATGACGACATTAATATTTGGACGTTGTTCTCCTTAGATGTTAAAGTCTCACTGTAATGGCTGAAGTCAATCTAAGAACTCAACTGGTCGGGGGCTAATGCCGTTCTCTTGATGAGCTCATAGCAGGGCGAAACTAGTTGGCACCGTATTTGATAAGACTGGTCTCGAGGGAAGGTGGTACCCTCGGGACGCCGCACGGGCGCTGTAAGCTGTGCCGAACTCCAAGCCTGTGACACGCAGCTCTAATGGCTTCCCCCTAAAACTTAAATGGGTAGGGTAGATTGAAACATAATACTCCTAGCTACATTTAAAATGTGTCTATGCTTACACTCAACTACCCCATTTTCTGGAGGAGCAGAGGGACAAGATTTTTGATGAATAATCTCCTTTTCCTCAAGAAACTGTCTACCTTTTGATTGACAAATTATGTGCCATTATACGATCTTATTTTTTTAATTAGAATAGAAAATTGATTTAATACAAAAGTTATGAAAGTTTTCAAGAGTTTGGGTACCTCAGATTTGTAATGCATCAGAAAAATCCATATATTATGAGAATAATCATCCACTAATGTAAGGAAATATCTATATCGCTGATGTGTAGGTGTCCAATAGGGTCCCCATACATCAACATGAATGAGTTGAAAACAATAGTGAAAGAATGAAGTACTAAAAGTGAAAGATAAACGAGTTTGTTTCCCTTGAATGCATGCCTTACATTGATCATTGTCAAAATTACAATCACTAATCCTCAAATCATTGAAATGTTTCAAAACACAGGGGCATGCCTAATCTACAATGCCAAAGGCATTCCTTCCTAATGTTTACAAATTCATGTTATTTCTTAGCAATATTTACATGCTCAGATTTATTGGCTCTTTTCAGAAGGTATAAGCCTCTAGTAAGCCTACCAATCCCTTTGATCATCCCAATAGACATGTCCTACATAACACAAAAATCAGGCAAAAACAAAACCATATACATGCTATTCAAGGTAAATTTACTTATAAAAATTAAGTTATAACAGAATTCTTTGGTATACAACACATTTTTCAAACTAATAGAATTAGAAAGTTTAACCTCTCCTATATGTGTGATTTGAATTCTAGCCCCACTGGGTACTCTTACCCACTTAGGTTTACCTTTATACAACTTATAAGAATCTAAATATGTTTATTAGCTAACTATGTGACAACTAGCTCCAGAGTCTAAAATCCATTCAGAGGGAGGATATATGGGCAAACCTGGATTACCAGCTTGTATGCTTACAGTAGCCTCAGTGGGGTTTGAATCCCTTTTAAGCATTTCTAGAATTTTTCTATACTGTGCTCGAGTGAATAAAGAGCCTTGGGAACCCACAGTTCCATTATCAGTCCTTACTTTTGCAACTGACTCATTTATAGTTGGATTGGCTTGGTCATCTCTTTCTTTAGTGAATCTGGAAGGTTGAGAGCCTTGAGGAAAATCGATAAGTTGGTAGCAAGTCTCCTTTTGATGGCCTTTTCTCCAGCAATGAGTGTATGATTCTTGGAAGCGACCTCTGCTACGGCCTTAACCTCCTCGGGATGTATTAGAGGCCATAATGGTGCCATCAATTGGAGCATTTTACGACCTAAAGGACATATTTCGTTGGGTCTCTTCTTGTACAATCATTGAACAAGCTTGATTAGATGTTGGCAGTGGGTTTATAAGGAGTATTTGACTGCGAACTTGGTGAAATCCTTCATTTAACCCCATAAGGAACTGAAACAACCTCTGTTCTTGTATAGTTTTAGCATAATCCTTTGAAGTACTACATTGACAATTAGGAATAGGGACCAAGGATGCATGTTCATCCCATAGCTCATTGAGCTTAGTATAGTATCCAGAAACGCTAAGAGTACCTTATGTGAGTGAATTAATTGATCGATATAAGGAGAAAGCTTTTGCACCACCCACAACATCAAACCTTTCTTTTAGATCAAGCCATAAAAGGTAAGCATTCTGAGAAAACACTAGGCGAGTAGCAATTTATTTGTCTGCTGAATTAATCAACCAAGATAAGACAACGCTATTATACTAATCCCATTGACTCTAAAGATGAGATGGCTAATTTTCTCACTTACAAGATCCATAAAAAAAATCCCAATTTGTTCTTGGCATGGAGTGATATCCTCATGGCTCTACTCCATATAGGGTAATTTTGAGAGCTAAGTAATGGTTGGGATACTAATGTGACTGCAAGGGTGTTACTGGGATGCAAGTACATGGGATGTTGGTAATCAAGAGTCAGATTTTGTGCTTCTGCCATACTGACAATTACAATGAAGCCATAAGAAAGGCAGAGAAGGAACTGTAGAAGTTACTGATTAAAAGAGAAATTTGGAACCAAGGCTGAGGAATTACCGGAGATATCTTGCTCAATGGTTGACGGGGATCTTTGACAAACAAGAGCGAAGAAGATGCTGATTGTCGGCGATCTTGACCAAAAAGCACAGGAAGACGTAAGGCAAGAACTACCGAAAATTTCTTCCTCAACAATTGACGCCGATCTTTGACAAACAGGAGAGAAGAAGATGCTGATTGTCGGCGATCTTGACCAAAAAGTACAAGGGAACCCTGTTCTTGGGTAAGGAAACAAGAAATAGTAACAGAGAGACCACTAATGGAACGCCGTTCTTAGGTGAGGAAACAAGAAACAATAATAGTAACAGAGAGACCACCGATCACAGGTGGATTTTCATCAAACTTTACTGATCACACCCAAAAAAAACAATCCGATCGGAAACGCCGATCTTCAGCATCTAAATAAAGGAAAAAAAACAAAAGGGAACAGATATTGGGGGAGCTTCCCCATTGTGTTTTCCGTCCCTTAGCATCTTGGTGGAGTCAAAACTGGACACAAGTCAGGCAAGAAGCATTTGGAAGAGATGAGTTGGATCAACAATTCCTATTGACTCTGATACCATGATAAAACGTACAGACCTAGAAGCAATTGAATAATAGACCCTTTATTAAACCATTGAATAATTGTCATTACATTCAAATTCAACTTGCCTTCTCACATATTTATAGACAATACAGTAGGCCCCAAGTTGGGACTCATCATCCAACCATCCTACAATTACATAATTGTCCCTTATTCTAATACAAATAAATTAATACATAATTTTATTCTACATCCTATCACTCGGTATCAACTTTTGTATGCTGCTTTAATTTAATCAACCATAATTAATCACCAAATTACATAAATAAATTCAATGTATATGAATTATATTGATTAATTATTGATTTGTTATGATATTGAGTTCCCAATTCCAATTCCATACAATTCCATACATATTTCTTTTTTTTTCTTTGGATTTTTTAATTTAAATAAATTTTTATAAAATTAATATTATTTTAAATTTGTTTCATTTAAGATAAAGACTAAAGAGAAATAAAATATAATTTAAAATAATAAGATCTAAATTATTTCAATTAAATTTGGATAGTGTGATAGACATCATATGCCAGAGATATGATTTGCGCGTTTGGCCACTACTAAGTTAAGGATTTTTTATAATATGGAAGTTGCAAAGTGTCTCAAATTATTTTTGAAGTGATGCGTAATTAGGAGAGAACTAAAAATGCTTTTGAATAAACATTTTAGTTGGAAAAACATTTATTACGGGACTATTGAAATATATATTTTTCCCCTATCTCTCTCTGTTTTTTTCTTGCAAGCCACAAACTTTCTTAATTAAGGTTGCCTTAATTATTTTGAACGAGCACATTACTTGTTCTACAAAAACACAATCTCCTCTAAATCAGTATTAGATAAAGCACTTGAACACTAATATCAATTACCAAATTTGAAAATGCGTGCGGGATCCGATCCGGATCATAATTTTCTGTGGATGATTTGGAGTTTCTTAATATACTTTAGGTGGTGAAAATAATGTAAATAAAATTAGAAATAAAGATGTAAATCTCTTTTTTTTAGGACCCACATAGTGTCGGAAATTAGATCCATGGGCATACTTTAATTTTCTCTTTTTATTTCTCTTTACATTTCACTTGAAATGTACCGTAAGAGGTTCAAATATCCCTTCAATAACTTTGGCCCGAGAAATTGTCTAAATAACTTAATGAACGATATGTAAGTATTCATGTAAGTATTTTTTGAACATGGAACCGTGTCCTACCCCTAATGGGTTTGGTAGATCTAATTCATCTAAGCTTTTTATATTAAAAGAGAGAGAGGTAATGATGGGAATATATAAGAGTGAAAATTAAAATAGAAAAAAGGCAAGTAAATTGCAATTATATTTTTATTTTTTCCCTCTTTAATTTTTAAAATGAATTTCTTTTTACTCTATAAAGAGAATTTAAACATTAAATTCTACTAATATCTCATTTCATTCTTATCATTCAAACTAGTTTGAATGATGACAAAACGATCTCTATTCGATTATAATTTGTTAAATTGTCTATGTAATTTTGAATGCAAACCCATTTGAGCTACTTTAATTTGTTAATATATTATTGGCATTGATCCAGCTGCTCTTATTCTTTTTTTGCCACTCAATCTCATCATTCTCATATTTGAATATGTTAATTTCACATGGAAACTCTTTTTTTTTATATAGCTATCTGACTGGTCAAATTCGATCAATGTTGAGTCTAACTGAGTGATTAGTTCTTTTAAGGATCATAGACACTTCTACTAAAATCAATGCCTATCGCTACAACTCCCCTTCTTCTCCATCACCATTTTGGAAGTTATTACAGGGAAGAATGACATTTAAGGATTTTGTTAAGATATTAAGGTAAAATAGAGGCTTTTAAATATAAATGTAGAAATTTGATTTGTAAGTTTCGAAATTCCAATTATAAATGTGTTCTTATAATTTTATTTTGATTCCCTTACATGTCTTTAATTGTCATTTCCTCTATTATGCATGAGATACACACACAATCCTTTTCTATTTTAAATATTTGACCCTTTTTCACATTATGTTTTATCCTAAATATACGATATTTTACATAGTAAGATATAGTATTTATTAATTATTGCTACATTTATCCTTATTCAATTAATTTAAAATGTGAAAAAATAAAGTCAGCACATGATTCTACTTTTTTCAATAAAATTAAATATAAATATATTTAGAAATAGAGTATGATTTTCTTTTAAAAAGATAAAGTTGTTAATCACTTTTAACTATTTTTTTTCATTCTTGGTTTTGATTGAAAGGATTTATTTTTAAGATAGGGCGTATTCACACATTTTTATATAGAAAAATCGGTGAAAAATCTTAATTTGAAAATTTTATAGGTGAGAAGGACCCGTTATGTTTTTGTATATGAAAAGTTATGTTTTTGTATATGAAAAGTACCGATATTCTAAATAATTTCATATACAGAAAGTATTGATACTCTGAAGAGTACTGATACCTGAGTTAAGATTCTTCTAACCTATAAAATTTTCAAACAGAGATTTCACCATTTCTTTTTTTGTTTGAGTAGAATTTCACCGTTTCCTTTATATATATATATATATAGCATTCAAGTCTTTTATGGCATTAAATTCGCAAGTAACGTACGTAACTTTCAATGCACACAAAAATAAAAAACACCAATTGGAGCTCTTAGCTTTTCGGACAAAAATTGGATCTCTTAGCTGCTCAAAACTTAAAAGATAGATATATTGAAGTAAAAAATATACATCTAGATCCACTTGTCAATGTAAATCTCCTGTGGATCTCTCCCCCCCTCCCTCCCTCCCCCCCCCCCCCTCTCTCTCTCTCTCTCTATATATATATATATATATATATATATATATATATATATATATAGCTTCACTAGCTTTATCCACCCCATTGCAAGCTATATCAATTACCAACTTCTCCATTTCTCTGGATCTTTTCTTCTTTCAGTGTAATGGGGGATTTCGCCATATCTTTGAATATCATTGTTTCTCTCTTATTTTCTCAGCTAATAATTTCTCAAACAGTTCTTGAGAAGAGAGAGTGTGATTTGTTTGATGGGATTTGGGTGTACGATGAATCGTATCCTCTGTATGAATCATCGGACTGTGATTTCATAGAGAAACAGTTTGATTGTTCTCACAATGGTCGTCCTGATAAATTCTACCTCAAGTATAACTGGCACCCCAATTGCAGTATGCCAAGGTACACAACGTTATTTATTACTTTAAATTAATTTCTTTCGGCTACTTAGTCAAATGAAATTTACGTTATAAAGATATAATCTAGTGCTTAATAAAATATGTTGTTATTATTTTTAAGATTAGTGTGAATCAATATTTTAAAAACCGATTCAATGGTTTTTATGATTCAATTGGTTAGACGAGCAACCAGTCGGAATATTATCTAGTTTTGTCTGGGTCTTTAATCACTGATGTAAATTTTTGTTTTATTTGAGCTTTCATTGCACTATTTTTCGTGTTTTTCTTTCTTTCTTTTTTTTTTCCTGGTCCTTTGATTTGTAAGAAGTATGTCATTGTCTTAAATTCGGCTAAACTTTTAATATTGACAATATAAAAGGAAAAAAATACTGAACTTTTGAAGTTTAGGCATAACTATTATGAAACAAATTTTACTATTTAAATGAGTATTATAAATATTTTCTTTATTTTTTAAAAAATATGGTTGTTCATTTCAATGATATCTAAGAAGTTTTAAAATATTTTTATATATACCATAAAATTAAAATTAAAATTAAAATAATACTCTAACTATGATCAACTTGTGGGCCAAAAAAAACCATGATCAACTTCAAAAATTAGAACTTTGAAATTTACAGCTGGATGTATTGATTTTATTTAGACATCTTTCTATTTCTTTCAATTGAAATGTGACATCTGACTTATTAGGTTTTTCAATTTCTTGATGGGTTCCACTTGATCCTAAAGTTAGTAAATTAAGTATTGCAAGACATAAATTTGTATATCACGCAAAAAGAGGCTTTAGTTGTCGTTGAAGACACCTAAAGGGCCTAACCAATCAAATAATCAATCATAAAAGAATAATTAATAGAAAAAAAGAACAACTCTGTATAATTGGTTTGATGTATCCCTGTATTGATGAAGTTTTCTTATATATAACTGAAACAAAGACTGCAATAATATATTTTATCATAACAAAACATATCTATAAATTTTTTTTTGGCCAACAACAAATTAAAACATATATATAATTAATACTACCTCCGTTCCAAATATATAATTAAGAACTAGTTAGATAGTTGGATTTGATTCATAATATAAGATTTCCATCCATTCAATCTCCCATATTTATTATTTTTTTCTTTAATTGATTTTTCTAACTTATAAACTAATATATATAATCTAATGTTAGGCATAGATATTTCAAAAAGATCAAATCATCATATTTATTATCATTTATTTCATTTTCTTAATCCATCCAAATTAATTAAGTAACTCTTATATTAAAGACCAAAGTATTCATCAAAACTTATTTGAAACTTTTAGATTATGCCATATGTTTTGCCACGAAAAACCTTTTGAATAAAAATGGAAATGAACTTAATTTTTTTATTAGCCTCGTAAATTAAATAAAGGATTAATTTTCTTGTGCAGTTGCTTTCATGTGTTTTTTCCTGAAAAAAGAGCACAAGGAAAATTATGATTTGGGTTCTCTGGTGTACATCAACAATAATATTAATACCACTTTTGTTGCTACACACACACACATCTAAATTATTGATATTAAATTTGGATTATCCATAATTTTTTATATGTATCTTAAATTTTTATCTCTTCTTAATTCACACTTATAATTTTTTTTTAGTCTGTATTTAATTTGCTGCTTTTAAAGTAAAAAAAAATAGAAGAAAAAATTGCATAACATTCAGTATATGTCAAGTTAAACCCAGGTCTTTTATATAAAAATGTTTCTCAGTAATAGTGACAACTTTAAATTGAGCCACTACTCCAAAGCGGTAAGAAAATTCCAAAAAAAAACAATATTGGATAAATATTATAATTAAATCAAACTTATAAAGAATACGTAGAATCGACACAATTGCAAATCTAAAGGCTTGAAGCCGAGACTATTGGTTTGATTATATTAATAGAACTCCTTTAAATTAATTAGCCGATCTAAATAATATAATCAAGGTTTGAATATTATATATGTTTTGTTAATTAAGCAGGTTCGATGGTGAAGATTTCTTGAAGAGAATGAGAGGGAAGAGTATAATGTTTGTGGGAGACTCTTTGAGTTTGAACCAATGGCAATCACTCACTTGCATGCTTCATAAATCTGTTCCTCATTCACAATACACCAATCTTAGGATTGGACCTCTCTCCACCTTCACTTTTCAGGTTAGATCTCCTTTTTAATTTCTTTACCTCAATCAAATCGGTTCACAAAAATACTTTTAAAGTGTTGTGTATTCTATTACAAATGTAACCGTCTAGAATATAGAAGGTTTTAGACTTTGTCTACCGGTTGTAAAACTAGTGTAAAAAGCCTTTTTTAATCATTGTAAAAAGGCTTTTTTTATTTGTAATTAAAAAAAAAGATGCCTTTTTAGTAATTGGTACAAGTTTTCAGGTTTAGAGAATCCTTATAGAAATATTTACAGATCATATACAAACAAAATTCTCATATCATCGTGTGATTTGAACTCATAACCTTATTAATTATAATTATAAACTAAATTTTAACCAATTGGATCAATCTTTATTACCGTTAAAAGGTCATTTTATACTTGTCAAACCTTAAGTGTATGTTTGATTTATAAGTTTATATATGATATATTATTAATTAGTGCATATGTGGGGTGAGAAAAATGTGAGTGATGATATTAATTAGTGAAGTATTGGCAATGAGTCCATATCATAAAAGTATTTGCTATAGGGAGCTCGCTAGGCACAAAAGCAGAAGAAACAGATTACCTTTCCCCGCGTTAAATACTCGATCACAGGGACAGAGTTCAAAAAAGTCCGCTAATTACTGATTAATTGGTATAACTACTAATCATTGCTTAATTATTAGATATTTTTATTATGTCAAGTCATTGCAAAAAGTTATGTGTGAATCATCATCATCAATATTATTTTATACTGCTTCCCATTTTTAATATAAGATATAGTTGATTAATTTAATAAAATTAGAGATGCTTAATAAATTATTTAATTATACCATATGTTATATGATATATTTAAAATACTTATGTATATAATTATATTATACATCAGTTTATAAGTTAGATAAATTAGTTTAGAAAAATGATAAAAATGAGAGATAAAATGGAAAAATATTGTATTACATTTAGGATTAAAATTCACTTCTAAATTAAATCTTATATTTAGGATTGAAAGTGATATTTAATACTATCAAATCATATCCAAATGTTATTATATTAAATCCAATTGAGGGTAATTTTTTCAATGTGATTTTTTTTTGTCTATAAGTTTTAAATTCTCGACCCTACTAAAAAGAATTTGAGTCTTTTCTATTCGATCCAACCAACATTGATTTAAGTATATATATTAACAGAGACAAACACACACAAGGTAAAGGTATAGCTACTGGCTATAATAAAATAGCCAAGCATTAGTAGGATTTTATAACGCGGCTTGTAATTTTAATTGTGGTAGGATTGGAGTTGAGATAGATAAGTTTAATTTCATGGATGCATTGGACAAGTTTGTGATTGGGATGGTTCATCAGCATTATCTTTAATGATTAATAATAGAGCTTGGTAGGGCCTATACGTCAAGTAATTATTATTAACAAGTTTTTTTTCCCTTTTTTGCCAATAAGTAGTTAATAACATATAATTATTATTATATATATATATATACACACACATACCACATCTAATCCTAATTAAATATAAATCTAATTGATTCTTTTTTTTAAAAAGATTAAGAAAGCTAATAAAATTACTTTAAAATATTTATATTTATTTTTTTCTTCAAAATAATTTATCTGACTTATAAACCGATATATAATTTGATTATACATAACATGTAATATGATTAAATAATTTATTTAACTTCTTTAATTTTTAGAAAAAAAAATCAACTAGGTCCGGATGTTGTGTGTGTGTTCAATATTGATGAAGGTGCTTGTGAATAATTTGATTGGGTCAAGAGTAATATTTAATTTAATTTTATAGTGATTGAACTCAAGCCTAAACTTCATAGTTTGACAGAACGTATAACAGAAAAACAAGCAAATGAGTGTGTAACGAAACTGAAAGAAAATGGGTAGTTAGAGGAGTCTAGTCATTATTTAATTGGTTGTACATATAAAGTAAAGTGACTTGTACAGTGAGATATTGAATACATCTTTTCTCTCTTCAGCTTTTGTCCTGATATTGAAACACTCTTCTCTCTCATCTCTATCTTCTTCTTCTCCTTCTTCTTCTCCTTCTTCTTCGAGCGTTCTGAATCGTCTCGGCTCATTATTCTGAGGTTTAGATTGTTTCATGGTATCAGAGCTCGTCGTTGCTATGGCGACATCTGCATCTTTTTCTTCTGGTGATAGGCATCCTTTCTCTACTGACCTTTCTTCTTGTTTGTCTCCTTCCTATAAAATTTTTTGTCTTACTCTTTCTTGTGATGATATTCCCACTACCTATCGTCAAGCTTCTAAGTTTAAACCTTGGCGTGATGCTATGGATGTTGAGATTTCTGCTCTTGAACAGAATAAGACATGGATCCTGACCCCTTTGCCTAATGGAAATCATCCCATTGGTTGCAAATGGGTTTTTACTAAGAAATATAAGTCTGATGGCACTCTTGATAGGTACAAGGCTAGGTTAGTAGCTAAGGGATTTACTCAAACTGAGGGTATTTACTATTTTGATACATTTTCTCCAGTTGCTAAGATGACTACAGTACGATTATTACTTGCTCTTACTTCTGCTAATAATTGGCATCTTCAACAACTTGATGTAAACAATGCTTTTCTCCATGGTGATCTTCATGAGGAGGTATATATGGTCTTACCACCTGGTTTCTACTCTTCTGATTCCTCTCTGGTTTGTAAACTCCAAAAATCCCTTTATGGTCTTAAGCAAGTAAGTAGACAATGGTTTCAAAAGCTTTCTTCAGCCCTCATTTCTTATGGTTATGTTGAATCTAGGGCATATTATTCTTTATTCATTAAGGCTTCTGGTTCTAGCTTTACAGCACTCTTAGTGTATGTGGATGACATACTTCTTGCTGGCAATGATTTAGTTGAAATTGACAAAGTGAAGCATAATCTTGATTTGCATTTCAAGATCAAAGATCTTGGTTCAGTTCGTTACTTTCTTGGTCTTGAGATTGCTAGAAGCATATATGGAATTACCTTATGTCAGCGTAAGTTTGTTCTGGATTTGCTCACTAAAACAGAGTATATTGATTGCAAACCTGCTTCTACTCCAATGGACAAACTTGTTAAATTGGGCATTCATTCTAGGATTCCTTTATCTGATGTCACCTCTTATCGTCAACTTATTGGACGCCTTTTGTATTTGACTACTACAAGGCCTGATATTTCCTTTGCCACCCAGTAATTGAGTCAGTTTATGGCTGCTCCTACTGATCTTCATCTCCAAGCTGCACATAGGGTTCTTCGTTATTTGAAGTCCACTCCAACTAAAGTTCTTTTCTTCCCTTCTGTATCTGATTTTTCTCTCAAGGGATTTAGTGATAGTGATTGGGCTTCTTGCATTGATTATAAGCATTCTGTTACTGGATATTGTGTGTTCCTTGATAATGCTCTTATTTCTTGGAAATCTAAGAAGCAAAGTACTGTTTCTATGTCTTCTTGTGAAGCTGAGTATCGTGTTCTTGCTATGACCACTTGTGATATTCAATGGTTATTATATTTGTTAGAAGATCTTCGTGTTTATCGGTCTAGTACTGCTATCTTATATTGTGACAACCAGTCTGCTGTCCAACTTGCTTCCAATCCTACCTTTCATGCTAGAACTAAGCATATAGAACTGGACTGTCATCTTGTGAGGGATAAGGTTCAGGAGGGTATTCTTCGCTTGTTGCCTATTCGTTCTCATCATCAACTTGTTGACATTTTCACTAAGCCACTTGGTCCTAATTTGTTTCCTTCTTTTGTATCCAAGCTAGGCATGATTGATATTCATGCTCCAGCTTGCGGGGGGCTGACAGAATGTGTAATAGAAAAACAAGTAAATGAGTGTGTAACGAAACTAAAAGAAAATGGGTAGTTAGAGGAGTTTAGTCATTATTTAATTGGTTGTACATATAAAGTAAAGTGACTTGTACAGTGAGATATTGAATACATCTTTTCTCTCTTCAGCTTTTGTCCTGATATTGAAACACTCTTCTCTCTCATCTCTATCTTCTTCTTCTCCTTCTTCTTTGAGCGTTCTGAATCGTCCCGGCTCATTATTCTGAGGTTTAGATCATTTCATAGTTTGAGCCAAAACTAACAAATTGTTGTTTCATCCTTCCGTAAGTGTTGCTTGGGATTTGATTTCAAGTTATGGAGATTAAACAATTAAAATTATTGCAGGAGTATAATGTGAAGGTGATGATGAATCGCAACGCGTTTCTGGTGGATCTCGTTGAGGAAAGTATTGGTCGAGTATTGAAACTTGATTCCATTGTGTTTGGCAATAAAGAGTGGAAAGGCATTGATGTTTTGATCTTCGATTCTTGGCATTGGTGGCTTCATAACGGAACAAAGCAGCCGTAAGCATCTAAAAAACCCTTTCTGTATTCTACAGATATCTGACTCGATCATATTCAAGTATTATTAGCTCTTTTAAAAGTGTTTTAATAAGAAAAAAGAGGAAAATTGTATTTATGTTCCTAACAAGAGAAAATATAAAAAAAATGATCCCCTAAAATATCAAAATTGTATTCAAGTCCCGTAGGACTTTTTTACAATAAATTTCAATTTTCAAATATCCATAGACTTACCAATGAACATTTATGGACTTGCCAATGGATACCTTTAAACTTGTTAATGGACGCATCTAAACTTATTAATAACGAACCCATAGACTTGTCAGCAGATGCCTATGGATTTGTTACCAAAATTTTAATTTATTGTAAAAAAATCCCACACGACTTAAAAGTAATTTTGAGATTTTAAGGGACTATTTTTTTTCATATTTTCTCTTATTTGAGACTAAATGCAATTTTCCCAAGAAAATTATTAAGGCTCAACAATTTTGGAATATAATCTGATAGTATAGGATATCAGATAGTTACATGTAAGAAAAGAAATTAAATGACATCTTTTGTTTTGTTTGGCTATGTGTAAAGAGAGAGCTTGATTGAACACTAAACTAAGTATAGGTGGTTACTAGAGACGCTCGTTTTCTTTACTTTTTAAGTATGATTACGTGTGTAATTATAAATTAGTAATTATTTTTCTTTTAATTGTGATTAATTTGAGTGATATATTATGTAGATGGGATTTCATTGAAGAGGGAAATAAAAGGTACAAAGACATGGATAGGCTGGTGGCATATGAGAAGGCACTGAAAACATGGGCCAACTGGGTTGACAGAAATGTTGATCCTTCGAAAACTAAGGTTTTCTTTCAAGGAGTATCTCCCGATCACATGAAGTAAGTTACTATTATATTCTCTCACCCGGTTCTAATTAAGAGAGATACTTACGGAATTTATTTTTATCTTAAATATAAAATCTTAATTTATTTTGTCTCTTTAAATTCATATTTTTTTTAATTTTTTTTAAAAAAGTTATCTCTATTGATAACACATATTAACAGAGTTTATATGAATTAGGAGTATAGTTTCAATATAAATGATGTTTAAATAGGATATTTTAGATAAAAATAACACAATTTTTTTTGCTTAAGATCCAATTTTACTTCAGAAGTTTGAGTCGGAGTTGTTGGTATTAAAAACTTTTATTATATTAATTTTACCTCAGAAGTATTAAAAAAAGAATAAAGTTTCTCACACAATTAAAAAATTAACGTTAATAATTCTTTAAAAAAAAGAACACTGTTGCTTTTTTAAATACCTCCGGGTCCAAGAAAAAATTGATCCGACGAAAATTTCTGGATACCTACTGTACAAAATATTTCACATAAAAATTAGAAACCCCCCCCCAAGCTTACAACATTTTTTTAAAAAATTAAACACGGAGCCCCATATTGTGGGCCCAACTAAGAGATGAGAGAAGGGTGCAACAAAAATTATGGGCCCTTATTTGCATGTCCTGCTATTTGCTCTATGTTATCTTTTGTAGTTTTACAGAAGTTTAGATTCCTCAAACATCTAATCACTAGTTTGATACAGATATTGTATATAGAGAGAGTCTTATAAACAGTATTAAAGTCCATTTAGAAAGTCTACAATATAAGAGGAATGATCATTGTTACCAGTAATGGAAATCTGGATTTCCAAAAAAATAAAAAATTCCTTAAATAACTTGTTTTTAGCTAAAGTGAAAAGAGAAACATAAACATTTGCCGGCCCCACTTTCATATGATTTACATGCTAAAAAGTGAGGCCCACTATTATGCATTTTTCCATACTTTTTCTTGATTACATGATAATGGTAGATTGAATATATATAATTACAGTGGAATTGAATGGGGAGAAGCAAAAGCAAAGTCATGTGTAAATGAAGAGAGGCCTGTGGAAGGAGACAAGTACTTAGGAGGAAGCCACCCAGCAGAGTTAGTGGTAGAGAGGGTTCTCAGAGAAATGTCAAACCCTAATTTAGTTTATCTGCTAAACATCACTGCCCTCTCTCAGCTTCGAAAAGACGGCCACCCATCGGTCTACGGCCACGGCGGCCACCGTGACATGGACTGTACCCATTGGTGCCTCCCTGGTGTTCCTGATACTTGGAATCAACTCCTATATGCTGCCCTTGTCTATAAAGATTATCATTAATATTTTCATTTATTTCAATATCAAATTAAAATAAAATCATGCTATATATTTTTCTGAATGTCTTTTATCCTTTATTTTTCTTTGGATTTTACATTGAATTGGTGTTTGAACGTACGGCTTAATAATTTATTAATTCTGAAGGTGAAGTTGCTCAATTTTAATTTTCTTAAACTCCCCCAAATAAATCACTTCCTTGTCAATTTGATGTCAACGTCTTTTTAATTTAGTCTTCTAATCCAAATAATAATGCTTCTTAAAGAATTATAAATGCAATCGGAACAAAATGTTGAGATTGGATTGTGAGATTAGCCTTTTGAGCGCTAGCAATGAAACTTTTTCCGTTATGTGAACAAATGCTTAAATTTGATTTGCTTCTTTTTATAAATTATTTCTTAATTTTTATAATTAACTAACGGACAAACATAGATTCCATTGACATAGACATCACAGAAGCTCAATGCTTTATTAAATGAAAAATATTCTGTGTGTCTCAAACCTTTTTTTCTTGTTTAACCTTTATCGAAATGTGAACAAGAGTGCAGGCAAAAAAAAAAAAAAAAAAAAAAGAGTACCGCGCGCGCATATTATTTCTCCGTAGAGCACTGAATAACTCATAATTTTCTTTTATTTATTGAAAATGAGAACAACTCATATACATATGCATCATAATACCACTTAGATCCAAACTCTCCCAGATTAAAACTCGAAACAAGTTTAACAAACCCAGAAAAAGCCAAAACAAACAAATTAAACTAGGATTATTATTATTATTATTTTAAATTTTCCTTTCACAAACATCAAATCAAATCATTCTAAGGAACACGAACTTTTGGCTGAACGAGAGAAGGAGGAGAATTATGAAGAGACTCATCACAATATCCTTCTAATATGTCACCTTCTTCATTAGTAAACCCTAGAGAGCTCATAATGTTAGGCCAGCAATCTTGTCCTAAGACTTTCTTAATGGCTTGGCAACATCCATGCCCTAAGTAGGTTTCTCCACTCAGGAAGAACGTTATCACCTCCCCACTACAAGCTTGCAGCTCAAACAGTGAATCCCAACACGTCGGTGCCTCCGCCTCGAGCTTCAGCCGCGCCGCAAGGCTACTGGTCAGCCGGTGGGAGGTGACCGGTGGATCCGACAATGTTCGGGCCTCGCCTGCCGTGGCTGTTATGATAAGAGCAATGAGGATGATGAAGAGGATGTTGTTGGTGGAAGAAGCCATTGAAGAAATTGAAGGAAGTTTTAGTTTTAGTGTGGATGGTTTTGTGAAACTAGCTAGGTTTTTAGGGTTTATATATTAGTGGGACAATAATGAGTATAATTAATTTACAGTTACTTGAGGTAGAAGAAGAAGGGTCTCGAAATTATTGTGATGATATAAGTGGTTCTTTTTTGTGTGTGGCTAATTAGTTGCTTTAAATATGGATTTATATATGTACTAATTAATTAGGAATGTTAAAAGCCATATTACGTATTTTCTGTGAAGTTATTAATATTATAATTCGATAATCTGATATCTGATATATTAGTATAATAATCATTGCTGTAAATTGCTGCTTCTTCAGTGTCACTTTCACAGCAATTTAGACTGTTATATGCATTTCATTTAATCTGTTTTTATAATTCTAGTCAAATAGATGATATGATATGATATGATATGAAGTAATGCTTTTTTTACCATAACATCAAAGTACTCTTCCTCTTGGAAAAATATTGTCTTCCCTAACATTTATCTTCACGTCTTTACCATTTAATTTATTCACCGTTGAATTGGATTTTAATGGTTGGGATTAATTTATTCTATAAAAATATGGGTTAATATAACTTTTGGTCCTTTAAATTTGGTCTAATTTTGGTTTTGATCCCTCAAGTTTGAAATCGGTGATTTTAGTCATTGATGTTTAACCCGATTTTAGTTTTGATCCCTCAAGTTTAATTTAAATCAATGGTTTTTGTCCCTAAAGTTTGGCCGATTTTGGTTTTGTTTCCTCAAGTTTGAAAAGGACTTAATATATTGATTTAAACTTAGGGATCAAAACCAAAATTGACCAAACTTCAAGGACCAAAACCAAAACTGGGTATCAAATTAATTCAAACCATTAAAAACCAATCCAATAATAAATAAATTAAGTGGAAAGGAAGTGTAGAAAGGGATTAATTGAAATATTCTTTACAGTCTTTTTGTCCTACAACAGCGTAGTACTCAAGTCATATTGATGATTCATCATTTTTCTCAAAAAATATTTTTTTAAAAATTCTTCTCCAAATATCTTAATAGAATATTAAATCACTCCAAACATTTTATTTAATAGAAAAAACATTTTATGGAATGGGACCTAGGAAGTACTATAGCTGTCCATGTAAGTCTAATCTTGGTAATCTCTATAGTATTAAAAATCGGACTGGACCGGCCGGTTCAGACCAGCAACCGGTGAATCGGCCAGTGGTTCGGTCCAGACAGCTAAAGAAAATCGGAACCGGGTTGAACTAGTCTGACCTGGTCAAACCGGTGTGAATCGGGGAAAATTAGTGTGAGTTGGGGTGACTTGGTTTGTCCTATTTTTTAAAAAAACTTTTTTATACTCCAAACAACGTCGTTTTAGCTTTTTTTAAAAAAAAATTTATTTTTCTAAAAATTTTTTATTTGTAAGGAGCTTTAAAAAGATTGTGGAATAATTTTGCATTGGTTGGAGAAAAATCTTATGTAATTAATGATATTTTTGTGGATATTAGGTTTAGGAGGTTATATTGGACTATTTGTTGGAAAAAAAAATTCATATAGTTTTTTAAATGGTATATATGAACATTTAAATTATATATTTTTTTTAATTGACCCCGGTCTGACCCTGAGTTGACCACGTCTGAACCACAAACCCTTAACCCAATAATTCAACCGATTCTGTATCCGGTTCGGTTTTCAATACATTGGTAATCTCTAGACCAAAATACATATTAAGTTTAAAAGAGCTTAACTGACTAAATAATTATAAGATACTCATTCCAATTTAAAATATAAAAGCTAATTAAAAGTTTTTTTTATCACCATAATAATCTACTTTCTACCTTGTTTAAAAAATTTATATATAAATATTTTTTAAAATCATCCCTATTGATTATATATAGTAAATAGAGTTTTACTAATTGGGACAATGATAGATCAATGGAATATATTAGGAAAACTAATGTACATTTATTATAAATAAATTTTTTAGTACCTCTATGAATTATATAACTCCTTTAGTACCTGATGCAATATTATTTTCTCACTTCATAGTTTATTGTGAATAACGAAATAAAATAAAACAAAAGATTTCATTACTTCAAGTTTCAACGTAAGACTACTACTCCGTGAGAGTAAACGTATGTAACGGTTTATGCCGTTGCAGGTACATAAAACGAACCTGCAATGTCTTTTCCTTTTTCTGGTAAGCATTATTGTTTAAATTCTGACTATTTTATCAAATCAACCAATTATTTTGAAAAGTGTAGTAATCATATATATATATATATATATATATATATATATATATATATTCACTTCGTAGTCATCATGTACTACTTCAATTTTAAAAATAATTGTCAGCTTGTTTATAAAAAAAATTGTCACTTTCAAATTTTTTTAAAAAAATAATTATTACTTTAGAATTTTTGTGGAGAATTATGTTTTTTATCACTTTACTATTTCATCAATAAAGGAAATAATGGTAAGTGAATGAAGAGTTTAGTATTGCTAGGTGTGTATCTTAATACTTTAATACAAGAGAATTTCATAAAGATATTATTATATTTTGGTATAAACGATTTAGGAAATTCAATGAGTTTTCCAAGCTTGCTTACGTTAAATTAAACCACATTTATTTTAGGCAATTCAATGAAAATTCAAAGTCTAAGAACAATACCGTTATACATACCGTGTATAAAAAAACCATTTTCTATACCAGTTTTTCTATATTAATTTCCCAAAAATTACTATATTATAAATTATAACTTATACAGATATTTCAGGCAGGTCGAAAACGTTCATACAAAGATTTCGTGTTTTGTAGACAATTTGAGTTATAAAATATTATTCATCTCTTAAAAAATTATATATATATATATATATATATATATATATATATATATATTAGTCCGTAATAGGTTTTTCATTAATTTAATTTTAAAAATAATATAATTTTAATGAAAGTATGGCAGTAATAGTCTTTTTGTTTCTGGGGGGACATGAGGGTTAGTCAAATTAAAATAATAAATTAGTAGGAAAATGTGTTCGTGACCAAAAGAAGAAGAAGAATAAGTGAAAATGAGCCTTATTTATTACGCGCTGACGCGTGTGGAACGTACTTTCGAAGGAGGTTTGATCAAGTCATGCGATGGGGTCAAACTTATCTAGAAAAACAGTGACATCAATTTATTTGCATTTAATTTAAATCAATTGATTTTCCTTTATATTAAATCTAAGTCTCAAATTAAACTTTAGTATTTAATTCTTTATTTTTTCAATTTTTATTATTTATTTATTTTAAACTTTGATTTTCATTCATTATTATTTAAGGAATATTTTTGCAACAAAATTCTGTATTAAAATTTGAAATTATTGTACACGTTCAGAGGATAAAATGCTTGTCCACTTAAAACAACGCAAAGTAAGATGTTGGTTTATAATATGTAGCTGGAGACAAATTTTAAACATCTAAACATATATGAACTACAAAGATAAAAATAAATCAGGTAAGGTAGCCGATAAAAATATATTAGGGCCAAATTAAAAAAATTTAGATAATCAATTGGTATTGAATTATTATTATTTTGTATTTTACATTTGGAATATTTAAATTTATTGAGTAATAATTAACTTGTCATAAATGAAATTATTAAGCTATATCTTTTATGATATCTCAATTATAATTAGAAAATTTAATTTTGTAGATATGAATCAAGTTAAGTACGTACTATTATAGTAAATCATACATTAAACAAATCATTTCTGAATTTTTTGAATATAACCTAATTTCTTTATTCTTAAATTTTATCCACATTTTCTGAATAAAACAAAAACAAAAACAAAAAGCGCCGTTTACTTAAAATGCTTTAAAGTTAAGAGCACGAACGTATGTCTCACTCCTTTAGACTCAGACCAAAGTGTTCAACCAAACAAATAAAAAACTTGGACCAAAGTGACCAATGAGGCATTGACAAATGGTTTGATTTGAACCAACCTTGGTTGGTTACTTTTGACCATCCTTTTACTTCAGCATTTTATGTGGCCGGTGCTCTGTTCTTAAAATTAACGTTGGAATTAGTTGAGGAATTTTTGAGATTCAGTTTAATTCTACATATAAGGTTTACATGATTCATTTTGCTTCCAAGATTTATAAATTTTTTCATAAGCTATCGTTATATTTTCATGTAATAAAAAG
Source organism: Albizia julibrissin (assembly GCA_037074505.1). NCBI lineage: Eukaryota > Viridiplantae > Streptophyta > Magnoliopsida > Fabales > Fabaceae > Albizia > Albizia julibrissin. The sequence continues at coordinate 16,454,945 of CM073484.1, forward strand.
GGTTTCTATCAATGGAGATATTGGTCAAATGTGGTATTTAAAAAAACCAACATGTATCAATCATAAATAATTAATTTAATTAATTTTTTCAATTTTTATAAATTAATTATCTACCTCAGCACCAGAGGAATACGTATTTCTCATCCAAATTTCTTTCACGATTCACTTCTTTTTCTTCGGTAAGCATCAATTCTTTCAACTTCAAATATCCCATTTTGTCATAATTTGTGTGATATTAACATTTTTATCTACTAATCTTTCCATTCTAAGTAGTTTTATAATGCCATCTCAAATCTGAAGTTATCATTTGTCACGTATGACGTAAAAATCATTTTTTTGTTTGTCACATAACAATTTTTTTTTTGTTTGAAAATAACGTAAAGATTTTGACATTTTCATATGGCTTATATTAATTAATTAAAAAAATTAGAGGAAAGCATGAATTAAAAAAGGAAAAGAACTCATTTCACATGTTCATATTTTTCTCTCGTCAGTGTAATTGTAATATAAATAGTCTTCTTCTCTTCGCTCTGTTTTTACAAGAGCTAGCTTCAGCTCAATTCAGAGAAATCCACCACATGGACCTCAATTTGGGATGTAGCAAGCTGTTCGTTATTCTTCTCTCAATCGCTTCCACTTCACAGTTCTTATTCTCACAATTTGCTTTCGCAGACACAGGCATTCTCGTCAGTGAAGAAGGTAAGTGCGCGAATCAATCTGAAAACCAGAGGAGGTTGTTTTTGTTGTTGGGTTTGATCAGTTCTCAATATTTGTGTCAAATACTACAGAATGCTTTTAATTATGCTTCATCAGTGTTTTTTTTCTTCATCGAATGTGTTGAAGAATGCTTCGGCATTGAATTCCACAATGAAGCTCACCTGTTTGGTGTTTTGGCAACTCAAAAGAACGAAAGTTAAAACTAGTAATTTGGAAATATCTGGTATTATCAAAACCTAAGAAGATTGGTTTAACAATAATCGTCAAGTTTCTTGCTCTGTAATGGTTACTTCATCTTTGTGGATTTCGATTTTCTTATTGATTATTTTGTCTGAATTGTGCATAATGCAGTTGAAATATTGAAAGAGATAGCAAGGAAAATAGGGAAGAATGACTGGGACTTTCAAAATGAGGATCCATGCAGTGGAAAAGGGCAGTGGAATGCTTCTAATAAGAACACACATTTTGAGAGCATTGTGGTCTGTAAATGTAACGACTCTTCTTGCCATGTTGTAAGCATGTACTGTTCTCTCACCCTTCTCACGATGGAAGGAAAACTTTCGTTATGTTTTTATCCTCACTGATACTTCAAAATTATGAAAAGGTTTCAATTAAACTTTGGCTTCTCCTGCACTATCCTCAGTCAATCATGCTCGAATCTTTGCAATATTGTATAAATTTTTATTTAATTTTAATACTCTTTATGGTTATATACCTAAGCATAATCAATGTGGTTTCTGTTCAGCTTAGCCAATGCTTACCCTTATAGTGTCAACTCTAAAATTTAAAACAACTCGGTAAAGTTCAACGTTTGTCAGAGATATATAAGAAAAGAATATACGTCTAAAGCTACTTGGACACGTTATAGAAGAATTCAAACTTCATCTTTTCTGTTTTGGCTTTCTGTAAATTATATAAAGCTGTTTGATTGCTACGATAAAAGGTTGCAAAACGTTCATTTGGAATGTCTATCTTTTTCTTTTTGGCCATCAATTTGGAATGTCGATCTAAGACTAGCTGCTGCAGCATTCCTGCATATTATGTTAATTTTATATTTTCTTTGCCATGGAATTTCTTAGAGTTTACTACTTGGATAAGTTTATTCCTTAAAAGTTATTTCGTAGTCCTATGGAAGGAGTACCTATTTCAGTTCTTGATAAAAGCATTTAGTAATGCTTTGTATTCTATAAATTTTATACAAATCAGCTAACCCTGAATAAAAAAACTTGGTCTGATGCATACTTGTTCTAATTTTCTTTTTCACATTATGCATTTGCAGATCCTTGAAGGCACAGAATCTTTCTGGTACTATCCCCCCTGAATTTTCCAAGCTAAATCATCTTAAGAAATTGTAAGATAAAACCAGACGTGTACTATGCAAGTTAATGGTCTTCTGTTTCTCTCAGTGAATTTTCTGTGGAATCCACATATTCATAACCCAAAATCCAAAGTTAAAATTCTTTAGGTTATGTCTGAGAGTTGAGAGTAGAAGAAAGGAAAGAATCTATGAAAAATAGGAAGGGAGAGAATGAAGGTGAAAGATGATTAAATGATTATTATTAATTTTAATATCATTTGAAGCTTAAGTTTCATCAGAACCTAAGAGCACACATGCCAAAATTATAGTTAAGTTCTCTACATTTTATATGGCCAAGAAGCCTCAAGCCTGCTAATTCATCTTGTCTTATGCTTAAAAACAGGACCCTGAGTCTTAACATTCTCAATGGTTCTCTACCTGACGAATGGGATAGTATGCAATTGATTGACCTGTGAGAACTTTCTGCCATGCACTCTCTGTTTTAATCAACTCTCCTCTTGAACAGTTTCTTTTTTAACTACATATATCAATTTTTGTTAATTAAATATGCAGCTCGATCATGGGAAACAACTTGTCAGGTCCATTCCCCACAGTTCTCACGACCATCACAACTCTCCAGAGCCTGTATGTTCGGATCATGCAAAATTTCTATTTACAGGATAATTTAGATTTCTCTTGTTTGCAGACACATTTTTGTCACACGACTATTGACAGGATAATTTAGATTTCTCATTCTGTATGTTTGGTTTATTTGCTTGATTAAATATTTGCGCAAATGTACAGGACTATTGAAGGAAATCTATTTTCAGGTCCCATTCCACCAGATATTGGAAAGTTGATCAAGTTAGAAAAACTGTAATTTCTCTCACTTTATTTGCTTTATACGATTATGCTGATTGCCTGATTCATACCTGATGCTGCCGCCTCCCTAACATACTATACTCTGCTGTTTAACATGAATAACGTTGTGTGCCTTCCAGCCATCTGTCGTCAAATGCATTCACTGGAGAATTGCCAGTAGAACTTTCCAAGTTGAAGAATTTGACTGATTTGTAAGCCCTTACTTTCTTATCAAGCTAGTTTATTCCTAATCCATATCAAACAAACTATTTTATGGAGGATGGTAAAGTTATACGAACTTGTGGGAGCCAAACGCTGACAGCTAAATTGTGAAGTTGTCCAAAGGCCATATGAACCTCACAGAATCAAACTTGAAAATATGGGACTGAAATTCTTCACCTTCTAATTGGGATCAGAACATAACATGATTGATTCATGAGTCTCTATTTTATATCTTGAACTACAGAACTTTTGCATTTCCATAATTCCCGATTTATGTTCTTTTTGTGTTTATTTTATTTTCTACATTGTTGTTTTGCTTACTGTCCTTATGGGTTACATTATAGGAGGATAAGTGACAATGACATCTCTGGGCAGATTCCTCATTTTATTGGTAGCTGGACACTAATTAACACACTGTAAGCCTCGCCTGAGCCACGTCTTTCTCTTTCTGTTGTTTTGTATTTGTTTTAGCTTACTGCATCAATTTTGCTTTTTATTAGGCACATGGAGGGTTGCTCTATTGAGGGGCCCATACCATCAAGCATTTCAACCTTGACAAGCTTAAGTGATTTGTATGCATTGCAGTATCATATTCTCATTTTATCATGGAAGGAGAAATGTACAATATGGTGTTTGTGCATGCAACGGTCCACATACGCAGAATAAATGATAACCATTTGAATGTTCTGCACCATATTGTGCTTCAGAATTCCTCACCATAGAAGATAGGAAATATGGAATATGATTGTTTTTGTTGTTGCTTGATATTTAGGAGGATAACTGATCTAAAAGGTGGAGCCTCTGATTTCCCATCATTAAGCAAGATGAAATCCATGAAGAAATTGTGAGTTCAGTGATCTAAATGTTTTTCTTTTTCTCCTAAAATCCTTTCAAAATGATCTGTATTTAACTTGGATGAGGATATCATAATACAGGATATTGAGGAACTGTATGATTAAAGGGGAGATCCCCGAAGATATTGGGAGAATGGAAAACCTGACAACCTTGTAAGTATTTCAGAAAAATAACATTAAAATCTATCAACCATGCCGCCTTTTGACATAAATTTACGAGCAATATATCATGGATAATCAATATTGTTTTGATCATGTCCATGCATAACATGACACCAAGATTATATTTGCATGGATGATAATGTTGGGGAGCTTTTCAATTACTCCTCTAAACTCTTTCAAAGTCCTCCTCTATTAAAGTTTTACGTTCCTTTGTTTTAGGAAGATTTTGGAAGAGAAGACTTACAAATAAGCGCAAGGCAAACTAAAATTTGACCGTCATTTTCCCACCATTCCCTTTCTCCTTTTCTTGTTAAATTCATTTCCTTCTATTCCCTCTCCACTCATAAACATACCTTAAATTTGTAGTAAATGAGGAAGAAAGAGCTCACACGTACACGTTCCCGTTCATTATCATTTCAACCAGAAAGCATGCCTGGATTTTGAAACATAAATTTTTAACATAACCTTTATAAAGTATAAAGGAAAAAAGGAAGAATATCTGGATTATAAAATGTAAGATAGTAATTGACAAAAAGTACAGAATGATCAAAAGAAAACCAGACCATCCCAAATCACCCCAATTTGAAGGGTTCTTAAAATTTGTGCGGGCGCGCGTGCTTGCTCGCATGCGTGTGTGGTGGTCGGGGAGGGGATGGGGGAAGTATTAGGAACCCACTTTCACCCTCAATCATTTTCTAATCATCTCCCTACCACCAAATCCTTCCAAACTAGTCTTTAGATATCTGTAAAAGCTCCTGTTTAGAAATGAATGAGCTGGACAAAGTAGTGGAAGGAATTTTGAATTATAGGCAAACTTGAATGAAAAAAGAAGAAACTAAAACCAAATTTCTATCTTTGTTGGAAAGATAAAAGAGTCTAGGTGAGTTAAGAGGCAACAATAATTTTCATTTGTGACAAATAAGAATTACACTGTTCACACAACAATTCTCTTACGCCCCTTACATTTACTCACTCATAATTATGAGGCTAGATGGATGGATGGATAGATAAAAAGAGGTGTAAAGTATTATCATAACAATTTACTGATAAAACCTCCGATGAATACACTTTTCTATTGAGATTTATTATGGAAAAATCTGATAATGAAGCAATACATTTTCTCTACTACTTAGGTTCAAATACTAGTATTATGATATTAGTTTACCTTGTAGATCTGTTCATGCTGTAAAGAAATTTATATATCCAGATTGAAATTTTGGAACGGTTGTAAACATTTTACACGTAAGACAGGTTTTGTTTTAATATTTATATCCATCTTGAAAACCAGATGTTATACATTAGGACAATCTTACATTTTAGCAATAAATCACATATATTTTGGTTGCTGCAGAGATTTGAGTTTCAATAACTTGACTGGAGAGATACCAGATACTTTTTCCCAACTTGGAAAAGCAAAATTTTTGTAAGTAGCTGAGATGTTTGAACTATCTTATTGTGACATCTCGTTCAAAATACCTATTAAACAAGTCTTGCATATTATATAATGTAGATATCTTACTGGGAACAAGCTCGGAGGGACTATTCCTGACTGGGTCCTTGAATCAAACAACAAACAAGTGTATGTAAAGTTACTAGATTAGTATACTTCATTTCACTTGATAATTTATGATCTGAAATAGTCCTTCTCAGCATGATTGTAACTAGACGAGTAAACAAATTTTTCGTGCTTTATTGTGTACAGTGATATTTCTAATAACAACTTCAGCTGGGATAAATCAGGTCCTGCTGAATGCTTGAAAGGGAGTGTGTAAGTTTTGTTTAAGATCCATGTCCCAATTAGTCTGCATCAGTATTAATCATGACAACGATAACATTTTGTAATTTTTCCAGAAACATAGTGGAATGCTACTCTTCAGCTGTGGATACAGAGTCAGCGTGAGGCTTTTGGGCTTGGACTATGAACTTTATCTCTTTGCTCTATTGGAATCTTCTATAAAATATGAGCTATGATAGTATGTGAAGTTTTTTGTTTGTATTCAAGATATAACCTCACATTTATCTTTTTTGCAGAAGTAAAGTTGATCCCTGCCTGAAAAGGAACTTCCCATGTCCTGCTTCGACCAACCAATGTAAGTTTGTGACAGTACATAATTTTTTGAGGCATCACTAGTATCAAAGATTCAACCCATTTTATAATCTATAGCACTTTTCCTCAAGTCTTCTGAAACTTGAAATATGAACTAAGTATAGCCATCATACTCTGGACAAGGTATATTTCCTGACCTGCGTAAGGACATTAGTTAGCCAAGCTGTCACATATAGTATTCTAGCAATTACAGTGACACTTTCCTGTGCTATTTCCTATCATTGCCATTATTTATTGACCGATTTCCATACTGCGTTGTTTCTTCAACAGATCATTATTCAATGCATGTTAATTGTGGTGGTAACGAAACAAATATCAATGATATAATATATGAATCTGACGTAGAAAAAAGAGGTGCTGCAGTGTTTTACTCCACCCAGAATTGGGCACTTAGCAGCACAGGGGACTTCATGGATAATAATAACAACGATGATAACTATATTCAGACCAATACTTCTACACTTCTCAATGTCTCCGTCCTCGATTCACAACTGTACACAACGGCTCGCATATCTCCTCTTTCTCTCACATATTATGGACTCTGTCTCTTAAATGGAAACTACAATGTCAAGCTTCACTTCGCAGAGATTTTGTTCTTGAATAATAGATCATATTACAGTCTTGGAAGGAGGATATTTGATGTTTACATCCAGGTAATTGGTATTGAAATGATTAGCTGATGGTGTAAGAATTTCCTGCTACATTAGGACTTGTCTATTTTCATTTGTATTAGATACAGGATGGAACATTGATGCTACAATGGCACACTACCAAGTATTTGATACAAAACAGTTGAGAAAAAAAGAAAAAGAAAAAAACACAAGTTTATTTTGAGATTGGATGTATGTGGATGCTCTGATATAGCTGGACCCGTGATAGGAAAATGACAAACAAGAGATGAGTGCCTTCCCTATCTAGATGAGATAACTAAAAGTTCTTTTCTAATTTGTTTTTTTTATATCGATGATTTAAATAATATAATTCTACATCTAATTATTTAGTTGATAATCTTTTTACGTTGGAGTAGATCATGTGACCAAAATTAAAAAGAAAGTAAGGTTTAAATGTTAACATGCTAATTTTATGTATGTATGTTTTGTATTTTTTATTATTTTTTAATTTATCATGTTGATTTATCCTTATTGTATCGCATGTATACATCAATTTCAGTGTTTCATAGGTTCCCACTTTTTCATACATTGATATATTATTGTGTGCTTTTATATTAAGGGGGAGTTGGTCCTGAAAGATTTCAATATAGAAAGTGAAGCTGGTGGTACAGGTAAGCCTGTTGTCAAGACATTCAATACTACAGTCACCCAACATACCTTGAAAATTCACTTTTACTGGGCTGGAAAGGGCACAACAGGCATACCAAGACGGGGATATTATGGACCTCTAGTGTCTGCTATATCTGTGGATCCTAGTAAGTAATTATAATGCATTTTATCCAAGTGTTAGTGCAAGATGGAAAGACTAGATTTTGATATTGTAATCTCAGAGGGCACTATGATTACATTAGATCAATATGGTCACTTAATATGGTTTTACATTGAAGTTATTGAGCTGCTGTATCATACAAGTCATCCAATGAAATGTTCTCATGTACACCTGGTTTTATAAGGGATTGGTAAAGTCAATCTTGAAGAGATATACTAGTATAGTACAGGTAGGTCCCACTGAAAAGGATGCCTGATAACCCTGTTTAACTTAATTTTCTTATCTTCCTTAAACCAGGTCTGTCAAAGAATATCCCAAATCCATTGAAAAATTATGCATGAGTTATTCATGGAATTCGATTAATAATACATATCAAACAAGGAAATATGGAGAAAGAAATAATTTTTGAACTTCTAAATGGAGTTTACTAACTGGTGTTGATGAAATTTAATTAAGTTTAGGAAAACATTGGCTTTTATGACTGCATATGCTCTTGCTGAATTGTTCTTTTAGTTCCAACCGAATCTATGAGCACCAACTTCCTTTGCACAGATTTTAAACCTCCATCCGGGGATGGAAAGAGAATTTATATCGTGGTGGTTAGCTCAATAGCTGCTGTTGTAGTTCTTGTTCTTCTGGTCTTGGGCATCATGAGGTGGAAGGGCTGGCTAGGAGGCAATGACTCTGTGTATAAAGGTATAGAATATACTTCCAAAATGTGTATAGGTGAATTATTTTGGAATGGATATTTCATAATTAAGCTCCTTAATTTCAAGTATTCATATTATAATATGTTTTATTCTTGTAAGTTTATCACTATCTGCATTAACTTCTTGAAGAATTGATATTAGATAAATATATGTATAAACAAACAAAAATTTCTTTAGATGCCACACAATCAATAAAATATGTTATTCCTACTTATGGTTGAATCTTGATTCTTGAATGGCTTAATATTTTTAGCACAAAAAATATTTTTTAAAAAAAAGTAACCTGCAAGAAGATATTGTAAAAAAAATTATAAACATTTTTTGTTGACATCTAAATTTGAATTTCATTTCCCCAGATCTTAGAGGTTTAGATCTGCAGATGGGATTATTTACATTGAGACAAATCAAAGCGGCAACTGAAAACTTCAATGCAGCCAACAAAATTGGGGAAGGTGGCTTTGGCTCTGTTTACAAGGTAATCTAAGAAAAGATAAATAGAGGGGGGGGGGGAAATTAGGTGAAATTATTAGTCACTGTTTAATATTCTAAATCACTTTATTTTAATAACAAGAAATATAGTTTGGGATCTAGGTCCAGAATAGATGACTTAAGGTAAATCCTTTGTCATATAGTAAATATGAATTTCTCCAATCTGCAAGACTGTGGCCATTGGTTTGTCCTTATATGTGCTGATTGAAGCATATAATGAATCAAAGAACTATCTGAATTTAGATCAATTTGCTGCATGTTTAAAATGCTAGTAAATACAAACTGGACCTCACTTCTCATGCAGGGTCTACTGCCAGATGGCACAGTAATTGCAGTAAAGCAGCTCTCCTCAAAATCTACTCAAGGAATCCGTGAATTTGTGAATGAGTTAGGAATGATATCTGGCCTTCAACATCCCAATGTTGTTAAGCTTTATGGATGCTGTGTGGAAGGAGACCAGTTAATGTTGATATATGAGTATATGGAAAAGAATTGTCTATCTCGTATTCTTTTTGGTAAGCTTATTATTTGTTATAGAAAATAATACAAAAATTGTTTATGGGCTTTCACTGGATAGCTTAATATTGCTAGTTCAATTGGTCCTTGACTTGGTATTGAGGCTTAGCCACTATCAATCTGCACATGTCATGGTGAACTTATCCTATAAATGTTATCTTAGATCAATTGGTAAGAGGTAATATCTCTCCCTAGCAATTGAGTTTAAAATCTTCAGTTCAAATGTGAGCCATTGCGTCTTAATGATCACCTAGGAAGCAACCAGGGAAAGCCCAGTGAACTTGTGCTTTGTCCATCCTTTGAAAGTACAATGGCAAACCACAAATTTGGCAACACAGTGTTAAAGCTTATAATAACTTCGTTCATCAGATTTTGCTATATAATTCAAAAAATTTTAGTTGAAATAGTGTTCAACTAAGTCAAACATATGGCTAACTAAATAATTATCCTTGCAGGGAAAAATTCTGCCTGCCAAGTGATATTGGACTGGGCAACCAGGAGGAAAATTTGCCTTGGTATAGCTAGAGCTTTGACTTATCTCCACGAAGAGTGTGTGATTAAAATCATACACAGGGATATAAAAACAAGTAATGTGTTGCTTGACAAGGATTTTAATGCTAAGATTTCAGACTTTGGTTTTGCAAAACTTAATGTAGATGAAAATACCCATGTTAGCACTCGCGTTGCAGGAACTATGTAAGTTTGTCACATGCCACTAGTTTCTTCTCTAGTCCTTTTCAACAAAATGGGTTATTCATCCCAACTATAATGCTTAGTTTGAAGTGAACCTTTTCCAATTTTTTTTTTTAATTTTATTGTTATTCTTTTGCAGTGGTTATATGGCTCCTGAGTATGCAATGCGTGGTTATTTAACTGATAAAGCTGATATTTATAGCTTCGGGGTAGTTGCATTGGAAATTGTCAGTGGAAGGAGTAATACAAGTTTCAAACCCGGTCAAGAGTTCATTTTCCTCCTTGATTGGGTAATTAAAGCTAATTTGAACTCTTTTCCTTACAAGTTCCTTATCTGCACAGATTCTGGTTTCAGAAGAGTAGAGTGATGTTTCACATAGGGTGTCACACAAATAAGAAATTCTTAATCAAGATTTTGGAATGACAAAGGCTATGCTTCACCTCTCAAAATAGAAAATCTACTGGCAAAGTTAGTCTCCATGGTGATACATTGTAATTGAACTTTGGTCCTCTACTTTCCAGTGTTAGGTAGGGGCAGAGGATGAAAAGGTAGAAAAGCTGGACTAGATAATAGTACTTTAAAAAAAGTTGAAAAGTGGGTGAACTATTTTTCAGTATATTTACAATTTGTCTTGTCACTCCAGCTTAAACCAATCTTAATAGCTCATACAATCAAACTTCATTTAAATTTTCCAAAATACAATCTTTAAGTTTTACTGTTCACTGTACACACATATAATCCAGGAACTTCCAATCCAAAGTTATCTGAAGTCTGTCAGATAATCAAAGTATCAGACTGCTTCTTTCCATGTTTGTATGTGGTTCAGTATCAGACAACCACATAACTTAGGAAGCATTTGATCTTAATGTTATCTAGCCCTTCTCCATATCTCTTAATTATATACGATGTACAAGGTTCAATGTGTGATATGACAATGTTTCATATGAATACGAATCGTTCATATGTTGTAGAAATCAGTAAAAGCTTAAAACAATGGATTCCCCCAAAATGGCATCATCCTATGCCGTCTAATATCTTGGATGCCAATATACTAAACACAGGCATCTTCTTCAACGGCACTTGAAATATGACAGTGCACCAAACACATCTGGTGTGAAATGGCCTTCACAAGTTGAAACATGTCATGTTCTTATGAAGACTATACTACCCTTGTCTTAAATCTGAGTTTTTGTGTTTCACAGGCCAATGTTTTGCAAGAGAAAGGAAGGCTAATAGATCTGGTGGATCCAGATTTGGGATCAGAATACTCAACTGAAGAGGCCATGGTAATACTAAACGTGGCACTCTTGTGTACCAATGCATCTCCTACACTTAGGCCAACAATGTCTCAAGTTCTGAGCATGCTTGAAGGTAGAAGTAACACGCAGGAACTACTTCCTGATGATCCAGGACATGATGAAGCAGTTAATTTCAAATATGAGGCCTTGAGAAGTCACCTCTGTGAGAATCTAAGCCTCCGAGAAAGCATGTCAATTCGTGGTCAATGTCCTGGTTCCTCTTGTTCAGCCTTTGAAGTAGAAGAGAGGCATCTCCTTGTAAATGTTAGCTCAGACTCAACTACTAAAGCAGATTAGTGAGGACAATCCCATTAAGGAGGTCAATCTGTTTAGGAGTACTAATCGGTTTATTTGCAATTTGCAACTGATCCAATTTATTCTTGATTTTGGTGTCAATCTGTTTTTTATTTTATTGGTTTACGCAATTAATTATATGTCACCTCTCGTCCTTAATATAAAATCCACTTCATGGAGAAATTAAACTACAAATTGGATGGGATCTTATCTTAAGAATGGGAAGTAATAGTGTTTATGTTAATAAAAAGTAAAATATAGCTAATAATATAAAATTAACTCATATATAATATAATACAGAAAAAAATGACACTTAAGTTCAAGAGAACAAGTCAACGGTAGTTACATCTCCTATAATAAAATGTTCTGAAAAAATGAGCGGCAGGTATCCAATTAGACCATTGCCAACTAGGATCTTGATTGCAAATTGAGACTTACAATTTTTAGGTGTTTTACCTGCAATTAAGATTCCTGGATTTGAAAAATGTCTGAATTAATATTTACAACTTATTTTTATAGAAAAATTCGTTAATTTCCTGATTGTCTTTAATTCAATTGTTAATTAGGACCTTATTCTCATTTTCTCAATAGAATATTGACAACAAAATGTAATGATAAATATTAGAATACAAACTCTTCGGATCTGTTTAAAAACCTTGGATAAGGCTAAGCCTAAATTAAAGACTAAGTAAATAGAAGCGAAAATAAATATGAATTTTCTTATATATTTTTAAAAATTTCATGTTATATATGTAAATATTTGATACTGAATTAATTAAAATGTAATGTAATTAAAAAAAATGATCTCCTTAGCATTGTTAATGGAAAATATCCATGAAAAAATTTCCTTTGCAAGATAAATCCAAAAGTTTATCAATAAAAAACCAAATTAAATAAAAACTTAATATTATATTTTTTTTCTGGTTCAAAAACCCCTATAGCTAATTAGCTATACTTTTTTTTTTTTTTGAAGAAATTATTTGTCCAAAACTTGCAACAACTATAACTAATACTCCTTTTTTCACGCTCATAGTAATGATGTGTTACGGTGAATGATGCAATCTCTTCTTTTCAATTTGATAACAAAGGCTCGCAAACACACCTTTCTTTTTCTTAGCTTCTCATTTTGTCACTATCTCTCAGAAATGACGAGCATTGCAGTCCACCAAATCTCTCAGCCTATCACTTGCCATGCTTGGTGTCCTGATCAATCAAGTAATTTTATCCCACTATAGCATTTTTGTCGTTTAAGTACGCTTTATGTTTTGTGATTGTGATTTGCGTTGTTTTGGGGATCTTGTGAATTTTAATTGGGAGGAATGTATCTAGTGATTCAATCTGATTTCTTTTGCTATAATTGCCCAATGCGCATGGTTACAGAAACTACTTCTCAACAGTGGATTAAATATTTTTTTTATATATGATTGCTCAGCATCGGCTTGTTTGATTCTTTAAAAATTCATTCCAATGAGTTGTTCTATTTTAGACAGATTTTTTTTTTCATATAGGTTAATATAACTTTTAATCCTTGAAGTTTAGCCCGATTTTGATTTTGGTTTTTATCCATTAAGTTTGAAATCAGTGGTTTTGATCCTTCAAGTTTATTCCGTTTATAACTGTTAGTTTCTCAAGTTTATTCTATTTATAACTGTTAGTCCATCAAGTTATCAAATTCTTTTTAAACTTAAGGGACCAACAATTATAAATAGAATAAACTTAAGGATTTAAAACCACCGATTTCAAATTTAAAAAACTAAAATTAAAATCAGATCAAATTTTAAGGAACAAAAGTTATATTAATCCTTTTCATATCTCTGAAGGATAAGGGAGGCTTGCTAAATTCTCATTAATAACATATTTATAATTTAAACATGCAAAATTTTAAATTACCACAAAAAATTTGTAAGTCTGAGAAAATGTAAGTAAAAAATATAAACAGGTCAAAAATAGGGAGAATGACGAATCCATTTGGAGTTTGATTGCACAACCTCTTCATTTTAGGGAGATGTGAGTCGCCACTTGAGCCAAAAGCTTTCAGCCACGTTGAAACCTCATAGAAATTGAGGTGGAAAGTGACACTTCAAGCAGTTTTACTTTTAGATGATGTTAGTTTAACAAATAAAGTGTTATATTTCACATGTTAAATTACATATCATAAAATTATAATTATGTCATATTTGAAAGGGTATATATATAATATAGTTTCTCCTTTAATTAATTACTGATAGAAAATGATGTGTTTGATCTTTTAAGTTGGCATAGTCACATATTTGATAATGCATACATAACATATATTTATCTTCTTTTTATAGTGATTGCATTTTGTCCAAACAATAACGAAGTGCACATTTATAAATTGTTGGAGGACAAATGGGAAAAAGCGCATGTTCTTCAACAGGTTAGAACTCTTCCATATTTTCCTACCTCTAAACATAAATTGAAAACTTTTTTAAAACTACTAAATAGTTCTGGGAGAAGGCAAATTAAACAAGAAACAGTTAAAATAATTCTAACATGAAGTTTGGATATAAGAAAAAAATAAATTTGAAATGATCTTATAATATGATATATATATTGTTGCTAAAATTATAATATGCTATGTTTTGGAGGATTTGCATGTTTCTTTTTTTTTTCAAGTATATATTATTTGTTAGAAACCAAAGGAAATGGTAACTTAATAGTTCAGCTATGTATGTTTATATATCTTATTCTGATGATATAATATTCGTTGATTGGAAGTTTCTAAATAATTTCTAATTAATCAAATTTCTTTGCTTTGTGGCAGCATGACCAAGTAGTTTGTGGGATGGATTGGAGTAATAAATCAAACAAGATAGTTACTGCATCCCATGATCGCAATTCGTGAGTGTCTGTGTTGATATACAAGTTTATAATTTAACCTCCATAATGATGTTTTTAATTTCTTTTTCATTCACATAATAATAAAATTGCAACACTCACACACACACACACTTGTAGATATGTATGGAACTTTGAAGGATCAGAATGGGTGCCAACTCTGGTTGTGCTTAGGCTAAACCGTGCTGCTCTTTGCGTTCAGTGGAGTCCAAAAGGTAAGAATACCACTTTCTTTTTTTGGTACAATTACATACAAGTCCCGCTTAAAAAAAATTAATTTCTAATTAGGTCCCATATACCTGTCAATAGGTGGTATTTGCATGTTATCTTGCGACATTTTACTTATTAGGAATACCAACTTTTTTCTTTCCTAGTTCATTTCCTTTTTTTTTAGGTGAGACCCTAATTAAAGAGTATGTACTCTACTAACAACAAAGATTAAATCACCTTCAGGGCATTAAGTCACACCAACCTAAGTTAGTTCTTAATTCCTTTTTTTATTGTTAGAAAATTGAAAAGTGCACCTTTCTTCCTAAATATAATCATATAATAATAGATTACAGGTCAAGTCAGATTGCAAGGAAAATAATTTTGAGATAGAAGCAGCCCCATTATCAACCATCCTTATATGCTTTATATATACACACACCATAAAAACAAATAATTTATAGTGCATTTTACCAAATTATATACTGCAGAAAATAAGTTTGCAGTTGGAAGTGGGGCCAAAACCGTTTGTATTTGCTACTATGAACAGGAGAATAACTTGTAAGCCATATTTCTTCTTTTTAGAACTCTGTTTTCAGACTTCCATGACACCTTTTGCTTTTGTGTTACACATATTACATGTTAGTATGGAATAAAAGTTAGTTGAAGGATAATATCTCAATCCATTTTATCTCACATATTTATCATTTTCTCATAAAATAGTGTATCTAACTTATAAATTGATATATAATCCAATGTTATATATGGATATTTGAGAGTTTTTTTATAATTAACTAATTTATTTCATTTTCTTAATTTATTTAAAATTAGTTAAGTAACTCTTACATTAAGGACGGAAGAGAGTCTATGATGTGTCACTATAATAGAGTAGGTCAATTTGCTTTTCTTATTCTTTCAAAACTGCTTTGTATATGCTACTACGAACAAGAGATTTTCTATTTTTTTATAATTTTGTTGGCTGAATGAGAAATTGAATTTATTTTTTTCAATAAAACTGTGCCTGTGTTGCACTTTCTATATTTAGCACATGTTTCATAGATTTTTGCCTCAACTTGCAGGTGGATTAGTAAACTCATCAGGAAAAATCATGATTCTTCAGTGACAAATGTTTCATGGCACCCAAATAATGTTAGCATTCATCTTCTTTTTAAATTCATACAAGAGTTTTACATTATACCCCATGTTTTTTTATGTTTGAATTGTAATTTTATACTCCATTCATTCCTTAATGTAGAGCTTAATTGGGAGTTAATGTTGGTATTAAATGTAATACCTATTTCATATTTTAATTCTTTTTTTTCTAAATTAACCTCATTTATCAACATGAGAGAGAGGGAGGAAATTAAAGAAAATAATTATGGTGTTTTAAGGAAAAAATATCATATTAACTAATTTAACTATAATCCTTAATCTACTTAAATTAGTTAATTAGATTTTATATTAAAGATACAAAGAGTATCTGAATAAGGCTCATTGTTGGTTTTGTTATATGCTTCAATTTTACTAGCTAAGGGCAGAGGGAGTATTGGAGTTGATGCTTTTGTCACAATTTTGGAATAACCTTTGTGTTTCATATTAATTCTATTTTTCCTTTCCTATAGTTTACGCAGATATATTGCCCTGAGCTGCTAATTAATTCTTTAGTTCATGATCAAATTATATTAGATTTTTGGAGACCCTAATGCTTTTGTCACAATTTTCGAATAATCTGTGTGTATCATATTAATTCTATTTTGTTTCTGACTACAGATTCTCCTTGCAACAACATCTACAGATGGAAAATGTCGAATATTCTATACCTTTATAAAAGGTGTAGATGCAAAGTACGATACAAATAACTCTGAAAAAAGCTACTGACCTATATATGCTATTTAATTTCATTTTTTATGTTTGTTTTTATATTATTATTAAAGGTATGTAGCTTCATTAATTTGCTACAGGGATTCAACAATGCTCGAAACTAAATTTGGAGAGGTCCTTTCAGCTTACTTTCTTATCTAAATTCTTGATATTGCTTCAAATTTAATTTTATGTCATGTTTCAAATTTAAAAGTCACTTTTACAAACTTAATATCTAAAAAAGTCCTCATATTGCCTTTTTTTTGTTTCTTACGCAACAGTTAATTGTCCAGCTTGATCTCTCTGTGTCCTGGACATTTGGTGTCAAGTGGTCACCAAAGGGCAAAACTTTAGCTTACGCAGGTCAGAAAATTAATTCTCCATTTTGCCAGCACAATTAATAAAGGCTATAATTTAATTATAATCTTTCAACTTAAGTTTTGTTGATATCTTTATGCTTGAGATTATATATATACATTATTTATCAACAGACTATTGCTATATTAATTTACAGGTCAAAATTCGATAATATATTTTGTTAATGGGATTGGTTCTTCTTCTCCTCCTGAGACCCAAACTGTTGCTTATCGTCATCTGCCTCTCTGTGATGTGGGTCAGCATCATCCACTCTCTCTATATAAGCCTCTTTATAAATGTCTTTATGGTTTCCTAGTAATTATATATAGTATACGCGCGCGTGTGTCTATATATATATATATATATATATATATATATATATTCTAATCATTATTATTATAGTTTGACATGTATCTCTTTCAGGTTTGTTTTATTTCTGAGAATATGGTTATTGGTGTGGGATTTGACTGTGTCCCATTGGTTTTTGCTAAAGGCGAAGGAGATAAATGGTATGTGAAACTTTTTTGTATATTTGTAGCATTCCATTATATTATTTGATAAGTAACATAAATTAAATGATTAATATTATTAGTAGTCTTTACAGCTTGATTAAATTTTAATTTTAGTTTCTATAATTTCAAATCGTTAGTTTTATTTCTTATAGTTTATATAAGAACTCAATTGGAGTTGTATAAGGACCAAATTAAAACAAAAACTTGTTCAAAGTATAATGACAAGTTGTTAAATTAATCTCATACCAAATCCTTATTAACCTATGAGGATAAAACCAACAATAATTTAAAAATATAGGAATCAAAATTAAAATTTAATAATTCTATAAAGATGAACAATGGTATTCACCCTGGATTTATTATCTTGATGTTTTAGGTTAAAAATGTAATTATATGTTGCTCTCTCTGTCTTCAACAACCTTTTTTTTTTTGGCCGGAGAGGTAACTGTAATACAATTCATCCAACAATGTTTGAAAATAAAACGATCAGCAAGATAGATGGGAAGGGGGAAAACAAAAATCAGCAAACTCTTAAGACTTGTTTGATTATATTCTCTGTCTTTTTTTTCAGAAATAGTTTTATAAAAAAATTCTTGAAAGCAGATTTTAAAAATAAAAAAACAAAAAATCTGTTTGAATAATTATTTTAAAAATTTTACTTGTGGAATGATGTAACGGTGCGGATGCCAATGATGTCGTGGCGGTGGGGTCGTCATTAGTAGTGCAGTATCAATAGTGAATAAGTGACGGCCTCAAAAAAAAAAATAAGAACACAAAAACAAGAAAATAATTAAAACCTATTTTTAATTTTTAGTTTTTAAAAACAATTTAAAAAAACAGTTTACAAATAGGTTTTATTATTTTTAAAAATAAAAGAACAATTTTTAAAAACAAAATTAAACAACCTTTTATTTTCTAAGAAGAGGTAATGTGCATATAACACACCCCGAAGGACATACCTTCAAATTACCAAATGATTCCCGATAAATTTCTTTTCTAAGAGATATTCTCAACAAAAATGTTATTTTTCTACTCAAAAGTCATAACATTCTTGTTGATATAAGACACAAGTTCCCTGTTATCATATTCAAAAATCACTTTTCCCAAATCAAGAAACTAATTCAAGCTTCATTAGACTTCTTCAACTACCTTTATTTATGGGCTATACGATCAAAATTAATGATAAGACAATATGTTTTCTTTTATGGTTTTGTTGGCTAGGAAATTCATCAGATGTATTGGGGAAATAAAAGCAAGATCATCTAGCTTATACGGATCACAGGTTATTATATATACTTCTAATAAATTGGATTTTTCTTTTTCTTTTTTTCTTTCTCATTATCTAGTTATGTTTGTTCTGCAGTTCACCGATATATTTGGAAGATTTACCGGTCGAGCCACGGATGAAGTGACAGTTGAAACTTCAAAAGAAAGTGGGGGTTCTCATGACAAGTGTATAAAGTATATTTAACTCCTTTCATCACTTCTCTATCTCTACCAACTGTTTTTGTTTGTCTTTGTGTAGAAATAGAATAATTAAAAAACAATAAGAGGGTGAATGAAAATGACTTTTATATTCTTATTCAAAAAGAAAGAAAGAAAGAAATATTAATGACAATCACTTAAGGTTGTTTGATATGTACTTTAATTTTTTTAAGCAAATTGTAAGTTTGAGCCTAGGAAATAAAGAAGGGTTAAACAGCATTCAACACCTCTAAAGAAATTTTTTTTAATAGCACTTAATATCCTAAACTAATTTTTTTACTTAAAGTATTTTTTCAATAACACTTATTATCTTAAAATAATTTACTTTAAAATATTTTTTCAGTAGCAATCAATATCCTAAATTTAGGATGCTTGTTGATATTGAGAAAAATATTTTACAAGTAATATTGTAAAAAACAATAGTTCAAAATAATATGTGCTAGTAGAAAAATGTTTTAGAGTATTGAATATGCTAAAATTTAGTTTAGAATACTGAATGTCATTGAAAACAAATACTTCAGAGTGTTAAATACTTAATTTGATTAAGAAAGCTATTCATAGGAGAACTTAGATTTATGTTAGAAGTTAAGCAATGTATATGCAATTGTTCAAATGATTATCAGTGCCTTTTTGGGGAATGTAGTTGTGTGTTGCCTTTGAGGGGCCGTGGGACATTGATAAAGCGTTTCAGCACATCAGGTTAGTCATAAAAAAGGGTACTTTTTTTTGTAATTTAAATTTGTTAAACTTCATCTCAAATTTTTAATGTTATTTTTTTGTTTTTGTTAGATAAATTGTGTGTGGCAAATTTCACTAGGCCCCTTCTCTGTTAGATGCATTTTTACTGTTAAATTGTGTAGGTTTGGATGGAAGAGTCATCATATGGGATTTGGAGAAGCAGGAAGACCTTGCTGAATACATTTTAGGTCCTATATAAATTGTCTCTTGTCAATTACACCTCATATATACTTTTCGGTATTGTTCGTTTTGGGTCACGATGAAACCACTGACACATGAATGCTATTACTAGAAAATCGACTAATCCAGTCTAACCTGACTATGGTTTTTAAAAAGGTTAAGGTACTCACCACATTGACCCATCACCTATTACTTAATTTTTAGTTTCGGATTAAAAAGCTTGACTTGAACAGTTCTTGGCTCATAAGGTAATAGAATACAAATTCTCCATTCTCTTTTAGGTGTATCAAGAGAACCAAGGAGAGAACCTTAGTGTCAATAATTTTTTGTTGTATAATAATAGTTTATAAGCTTTTTGTTTCTATTTTGAAAAAAAAACGTAAGATACAAAACTGTTTTTTTTTTTTTGTTGTTGAATGGTTTATAGAAATTGAAATGTGATTTTGCTATTGTATTTTATTTCTGCTAAAATAAAATGATATATTGTTGAAATATAAAACAATAAAGGGAAAATTAATTTTTTGATCCCTATAGTTTTATTTGGATTACGGCTCAATTCCTACACTTTGACTCGGTACAACTTAATTCCTATAGTTTTGACTCAGTTGTAACTTAGTTTTTGAGTTGCATCGAGTCAAAATGTGACGACTGAACTACAACTCAATTAAAACCATATAGACCAAAAGATTAATTTTTCCAATAATTAATATGGATAGTAAAGAGGTCACAATACCAACAATAATAGTTTCAATTTTCAACAGGTGATCATTATCTATTTTCTACAATAGTTTTTTTATCAACATGTCTAGGATTGACTTGTTTAAATAGTCTCTATAAGTGCTTTTTAATCGTGATTTACGAAATACGAGGTAGTTTTTATGATCTACGAAGTAAATATGTGGAGGAGTTTTATCTCGATTTACGTAAATCAAGTTTATGCTTAACCAAACAAAATAGAACGTGGATAATATCACCTAATTATAGTAACTCTAAACTAATTTACAGATATTAAATTATTATGACAGTTACTTGTAACAAATGCGTATTGATTTTTCTAAAGTATCTTCTTTAGTCATATGAATTGAAACTATCCTTTAATAAAAATGTCCTTAATACATGCAATCAATAAAGATATTTTAAAAAAAATTATAAATTTTGGCTACTAACTATATTGATTCTTATTGTCTTATATTTATGATTATTAAATTCTACCAATATGAGAATCTTGTTGGTAAATAATTTATAAATATCTCTATAAATACTTCTTAAGTTAGGAGATACACTAGTCTTAGTGAGTTGCTTAAACCTATTTCACGTAAACTATTTTTTATAAAAATGTAAATATCTTATTCAGTTCCAATATTTAAGACATGAACAGGACACTGTAAAAGCTCTTACATGAGCTACGAATAAAATTGTACTTTATTTGTTAAATTTTATGCAACGCAGAATAAACTCCTTCCATTTCTCTTTATAAGATAGGATCAGGGGATGGTTGAAAATGTTTTTTTTTTAACTTTCTATTTTATCTTCAATTATAAAAATTACTCATACCTCTTTTGCATTTTTAATTCTCATGTATGACTACTTAATATAACATGTTCTCTCTATTCCACATAGATGATGGCATTCTTATAAAACAAAATTCATTATTTACAAATTTATTGCACATAACTAATTTAATCATCTCTTGGAATAACACAATTTGATTAATCCTATCTTATAAAAGGAATAGAGAAAATATATTACTCTAAATTACTCCATAACAAGAAATAAATAACTAATTAACTTCCAAATATTTATAAGGATTATGGTGTAAATTTATCTTGAAAGGAAGTTTTCGCTAAGGAGTAATGTTGCCTATAAAGTTTTTTTAGGTTCAATGTCACATCGAAAGTTTTAAAACGTAACAATTTTACTCTATATCATTAAAAAATTAATATTTACTATTAAAAATTGATGTAAATAATTAACTTCTTAACAATGAGGGATAACATTGTTTCATTTTAATACTCCTGAAGCAATATTAAAGATGAAAACATTTATGAAGCAATACTACTTCCCATTAAAAACTTTCAAGTCAAATATGCAAATCTTAATCTATTTAGTATGCGTTTGAATTAGCTTTCAGAAAATAATTTTTTCAATTTACAAGATAAATATATAATATAAATTTTATCTCATATTACGAAAAATAGTTTAAACACTCACTTAACAAAGAGTTGAAATCAATTGCCATTAGACCTCTTCATATAATCATATTGTGACAAATGAAAATAACTTCCCAAAGAGGCCTCCATTTAAACCTCCAACCTCAATGTAATCTAGTAAATATCCAGTAAAATTGATATGGTCGGAATTTTGTCACAAATGCTAATGATAGTAATTTCCCCCCCTTTTTTTTCTTCCTTTTAATTTCTTAATTCTTATTAAAGGATACCATTTTTTTTTGGGACAAAAAAAGGTAATTTCTCTTGCATAATGGTTCTTCATCTACAATTCAGTCCTTCACTACTGTGTCTCTGCAAAATGCTATCCGCACTGCAATCTCCTCGCTCCCTATCTCGCTTGCCTCTCTTTCATTCTTCAAAGCCCTTCCTCTTTCATTCTTCTTCTCTCGCTTTCCCCAATGCTTCGGTTACCGACCAATCCACCACCACTACTTCAACCTCCTCGCCGCCACAATCCCAAATCCTATCCACGCGCCACTCCCTCCTCTCCCGCCACATCACCGCCACGGAGGTCGCCGAGTCCTATCTAGCTCGCCTCCGACTCACCGAGCCCCAACTCAATTCCTTCCTCCATGTGTCCGGTTCTGTTCTCCGAGAAGCGCAGGACTTGGATAAGAGAATCGCGAGCAATGAGGAAGTTGGCCCCTTGGCTGGGGTGCTTGTTGGGGTTAAGGATAATCTTTGTACGGCGGATATGCCTTCTACCGGTGGGTCCCGCATTCTCGAGGGGTACCGGCCACCGTTCGACGCTACGGCGGTGAAGAGAGTGAAGGACCTTGGAGGGATTGTCGTTGGAAAAACTAATATGGATGAGTTTGGTATGGGCAGCACCACTGAAGGCTCTGCATTTCAGGTTTTTTGGTTTATTTAGTGAAGCTTTGTCTTGCGCTCTTCAGTTGGGGAAAAAAAAAGCAGTCAAAATGTATCATTTTGCTGTAATGTAAATACACACTTTTACCCCTGAAAGCGCTGAATTTATTGTATGCAAGTAAGTCTATCAAGTTTGGAACTCACTGCACATGATTATTTCGAGTTGTATGTTTATTCTACATCGATTACGATCTTTGAAAATTTGATTAATTTAGAGGAATAAATATGAGCACTGAAGGTTATATTTTTTTGGTGACCCAATTATAATTTTATTCAATATTTTGTACTACATTTGTTCTTTATTTAATTTTAAAAGTTATTGATTTTTGAAAAACCATCTTGTAATGGGCACATAGTAAATGTGAGGGAGGGAACTCAGGCAGCTACTTGTTTTATCTTTTTGTTTTAAGATGTTAAAACGTTGATACTCTATTCTTTCTGAGAATTGAGAATTGAGAATTTCGAAGGTTGTTATTTAACAATCTTATAAAAGCCCATTTGTAACTGGGATTGGTTTACTCAGGTGATGCATATGTTCATTCAATAGGTGACTGCCAATCCATGGGATATTTCTAGGGTACCAGGAGGATCATCTGGAGGCTCAGCAGCTGCAGTTTCTGCCAGGCAGTGCATGGTATCACTAGGAAGTGATACTGGTGGAAGTGTGAGGCAACCAGCATCATTTTGTGGAGTTGTAGGATTGAAGCCAACATATGGACGTGTCTCGCGATTTGGACTTATGGCATATGCATCATCACTTGATGTGGTTGGCTGCTTTGGTTCCTCAGTTGCGGATACTGGAATTCTCCTTCACGCAATTGCTGGTCATGATAGGTTTGATGCTACTACAAGTAAGCAAGTAAGGATTTATTGTCTCTGGTTGTACTCTTTTAGCATGTAAACCATATAATCTTTCATTAATGATAAGGTTCTTTAACTTTGCTGTAATTTCTCATGAGGATGTATAATTACTGAGATAATTGAAATATATTTTTATAACAAAGTTACTATCTGACATTAAGTTATTTTGTTAACATTGAATGATTTCTTCTCTCAGGATGTACCCGATTTTGTATCTCATTTTGTCTCAGCAAGTTCCTTGGAAAGTAAGCCCTTAAAGGGACTGAGAATTGGTCTGATTCGTGAAACTCTTGAAGACGGGGTTGAAAGTGGAGTAGCTTCTGCAATTCGTACTGCTGCTTCGCATTTTGAGGAACTAGGATGCTCTGTCAATGAGGTCAAACTCTTCCTTTTAGAATTCTTGATGCTATTTCCTGTTGGCATTTTAAAGCTTATATTATAATGTTTTGGGTAATAACTCTCTCTTATCAACCAGCAGGTCTCACTGCCGTCCTTTTCCCTTGGGTTGCCAGCCTACTACATCCTTGCCTCATCAGAATCTTCTTCTAACTTGTCTCGCTATGATGGTATTAGGTAAGGACAACCCATTGAAACACCCACCTTCAACCCTTTGGATTTTAACAGTTATGGATAAACTTTTTAGGTTTCTTATGAGCTGCTTGCATTTGTATTCAGATACGGAAAACAAGTTTTTGCTGATGAGCTGGGCTCTCTTTATGGAGATTCCCGTGCTGAAGGTTTTGGTTCTGAGGTACTCACCTTTTAGACATTTGTATTTGGGAACTTTTTCTGTTCCCTGTTCTGTTGTTATTGATATATATGTGAAGCTGCGAATAGACTTGTTAGTATATCAGCCTGTCAATCAGGAGTTCAATAAACTAATATTGTATCCTCGTTGATAGTGTTGTTGATTCTGTGTCAGTGTAAATTGTTGGGTGGATTTTTATACCTCTAAAAGAAATTTTCCAGAGTTGTCCTGTGTTATGTTGTGATGGTTTTTAAATACATATTTCAGGTCAAAATGAGAATTTTGATGGGAACATATGCCCTTTCAGCTGGATATTATGATGCATATTACAAGCGTGCACAGCAGGTACCCCTTATATTTTTTTATTTTTTTGGGTTTTCTTTGTGGGTGACAATTGTCTTAACTTGATGGTGAAGAATTTAGCTTCCCAAAACATGTATACGTTTACATGTGCATTTATGTATATATGTACTTATTATGCCTTATCTGTATATGTTTGCATGCATGTACATGCTGATATATTTACATCTGTATGTATGGATATTCAAGAAGATATGTATGCCTGTTTATTGTTTCAGGTCAGGACCATAATTAGGAATAGCTTCAAGGAGGCATTAAGTCAAAACGATGTCCTAATTTCACCTGCAGCTCCATCTCCTGCTTATAAGATTGGTGAATATCTAGCATCTCTTTTGCTTTTGCATTCATGTATTTAGCTCCTGAAGTTCAGAACCTGAGGCGATATTGTTTCATTGCCTTCTTGTAGGTGAAAAGAAAAATGATCCTTTGGCAATGTATGCTGGTGACATCATGACTGTAAGCATTTCCTTCTTCTCTTGACTTAAACTTATAATAACTATGTATAGTTTTAGAAAGTATTTTTCATACAGTGAGTTTCAATTTCACCTCAATGAACTAAAGATCTTTTCTTTTTATGCTTTTGAAATTTCTTGATGGCTGATTCATATATGGTTTGCTGTTTCCACAGGTAAACGTTAACCTAGCTGGACTACCTGCTCTTGTTTTGCCATGTGGATTTGTTGAAGGGGGTAGTGCAGGCCTTCCTGTTGGTCTGCAAATGATAGGTTCAGCATTTTGTGAGGTAATTTGCTTCTGTAGGCATTGGTGGAGGTGACATTATAAAATTGTAATTTCAAGTTATAGTTTGTCTCTGCTTTCCCTTGCTTCTAACATTAGAACTCACCCCATGGTTAAGATTATATGACATGCTCTTACCGATTATCTTACGGCCAAATTTGGCATTTCTTGTATGCAAGAATGTCCTGTTTGTCTGTTTGAGTCTGAATCTGAAATTATAACACAATTTTGCTTGAACTGTGAGTGTTTTGCAGGGAGAGCTGCTGAGAGTGGGGCATATCTTTGAGCAAACTCTTGAAAATTGTAACTTTGTTCCCCCAATCATTACTGATAACTCTGCAAACTGAGTACAAAACGATCATTCTACTTTTGATCATCCTGGAATCATTTCACTGATTTCTTGACAAAGCAGTGGCTGCCACAGATTTTTCCAAAGCAAACTATTTATGCTCTTGAGGAAGAATTGGTTCTAATACAATATCAGATGTTTCTGTCACATGACTGGGAATGGATGATTGAGCACTGGAATAACTCAACAGTTGAATTGGATTTGTTAAGTTGTCCACAACATTCTGAAAAGTTTCTCACAAGAGCAGGCAGTTCCACTTGCAATGTCAATATTTGGTTAGCAGTATTTTATTTAATATTTAGTTTTTTAGCGACATTTTATTTGTAGTTGGATTGGTTGGATTCTTGTGTATTCAATGATAAAGTGTCGAGGTTTGATGCCTCATGGCTTGTGCTGGTACCAAACAACCAGGCCTATTATTATGTGGTTGGCGTACCAATTCCTTAGAATAAGTTAATTTTTGGTTCCTTAAATGATTTGTCCACTATTGGGGCTTGTTAGGTTTATTGTAGATGAGGCCCACATAATTTCAGCATCTCTCAATTATATAAATTTTCTTTAGAAAAAAGTCAAAGTGTTTTTTTTTTTTAAAAAAAAAACCTGAACATGAGGGGGAAAAGGGTTAATGGAGGATTACTATCGAAACAACTGTTCAATAGTAAAGCCCATGAAAGGTTACTGTGTGTGTGTGTGTGTGTGTGTCGAATAGATATAGATATAGGTTATATTTGATAAAATTAATTAATTAAGGGATAAGACTGATAAATTCATTTAAATAATAATTATCTTCTCGTTAATTTTTAATTTCTCATCTATACATTTTAAGAAAATCTTCTCGTTATCAAAAGAGGTCAGTTCTGGCCTTCTGGGGGACTCGTATGACGTGTCCATTTGCCTTTTCATTAACAGTTGTACGGTTGTACCAGGATATATGGAAATATTATAAAATTTTAAATTACAATTTTTTTCCACAATGGATTAGGTGCTCATAATGCCCATCATTAATTGAAGTCAATCAAATTAAGGGATGATAATTTATTAATGGGGTAAAAAAGCTCATTTGGATTTAAAAGCTCATTTAATATATTTGAGGAGTGCTTGAAAACTCATAAAAATACTGGCCTTTTTAGATAAGCTCATTAAAAAAAAACCACCGACAATACAAACATAAATCATATTTACAATTTGACATTTTTTCAATTTGGTTTCTGTAAAAGCCACAGTAAAAAAAAAAAAAAGTCACTTATCCATCGCATTTCTAAATAGGCACTAAGATTAACAGGTCTACATTCAATTTGTTTTATTGAATTATTTTTAATATTTTTATTTTAATAAAAATCATAATACATAATATAAGTATTTGTTAAATGTCCATTATCGTTAAAAATTTCCAAAATAAAATCTCTAGTTTTAAATTAAAATCTAAATCTAAATTAAATTTAAATGGCTTTGGTAGATAGTAATCAGCAGGGGAAACGGGAATGCAAGTTTTTCTAGCACAAGGAGTGAAACTACTATAATTTTTTCTTTAGTTTTAATAAAAATGAAAAAAATCGATGAACATAGTACACTAACTCTAGAACAAACATTTGCACGAGAAAGCAAATCCATAACAATTAGCTTTGGGGATGCCCATATAAATACTACACCATGTATTACATAACACAATGACTCTAACACAACTTCATAAGTTTATAAAGCATATCAAATATCTACCACAATCCACCTTACTATTTGCATTATTCCATACCAACACTTGCTTAAGGAGTCCTCACGAATATCACCTATAGTTTATTTAAAAATAAGATCATTACTTCTCAACACCAATGTAATTGACAAGAGACCATCCCTCATTGTGTACTTGAATGTGGAGCAAACTAGTTGTTCTTGAAACTCGAAAAGAGAAGATGTTGATGTGGTAATATGGTGGCAGTAAATTGTTGGATGCCAAGAGGTTATTAAGATTGGCTGCCAATCAGATAATGGAATGAAGGAGGAGAAAAATTAAAAATACAGGGTTTTGTAGAAATTAAAATCTAAAAATTTATTGTTGTTTAAATAGATTTTTCTAAATAATTCTATAAGATAATTTATGATATAATGAGATTTCTTAATATTTACTAAGTGAGATTCGTTTTTATTAATATTTATTTAATATATTTTTATGTTTTAATTTATTTTAAATGTTTAGATTTTAAAATATTTTATGGATTCTATCACCTGATTAAATAAGCAACTAAAATGTATCATCAATAAAAATTGAAGTTATTATTATTGAAAGAGTTTCTTTGAATACTAGAATAATTCTATCACATGTGAGATATGTACAGCAAAGAATCTAAACGATGACAGTTTTCGTTAAATTTGTTATCGATATTAATTATGTGGATGTCCATTAACTCATATCCAGGTCAATTTGCTCTTCCAATCAATGTGATCTATAAGATAATATATTTAATGTAGTAGTGGGATACTGTAGCAGTGAAAAAATACTGTAGCAAGTGAAAAATCACTGTAACAGTGGGAAATCACTGTAGCAAGTGGGAAAGACTGTAGCAGACAATGGGAAATTACTGTAGCATCACGAAATGAGTTACTGTAGCAGCCGAATTTTCCTATAAATAGAGGCTATTGGTTTTGTAAAAATGACACTTGAATGAAGAACATTTCTCTCTAATTTCTATCTCTATAATTTCTCTCTTTTACTATCTTATTGTCAATATTTTTATAATACGTTATCAGCACGAAGCTCTGCCAAATATATGATATTCTTATAGTTTCTTTGATAATTTATACTTTATTTTATAATATCTTTATTTCATAGATCTGGGATAGTCATTATATGGAATTAAGAAATATATCTTTACCGATTGTTGTGAACATCGGGTTCCATGGCTAGGATTGGAGATCACTATTGTTGTTATATCTTGTATATATCATTTACAAGTTTATTTATATTATTATTATTATTATGGCCAGAAGCCATCTACATCCAATTTCTGAAATTATATGACCAGAAGTCATATTATTTGAATTTTTATGATATGGCCAGAAGCTATATCTCTATGATCTCCTATTATATGGTCAGAAGCCATATCTATATTGGTATATATCACAGCCATCTACATCCAATTTCTAAAATTATTCCTTATTATATGAATAGAAGCCATATATATCACAGCCAGAAGCTATGTACAACTTTTATTTATCCTAAAGATAAAAAGTCAGATGCCATATATATTTAATTTCTTATCATGAGATTAATTGGCCTGAAGCCATAAGAACTGAATGGCCTGAAGCCATAATTTTCTTACCTTGCCTTATTAATTTATTTCTTGTCTTTATATATTATTGCATTTTTACATTTCATATTTTAATTATTCTCGTTATTTCTTTAATAGTGTGAACCATGTCAAATCTTGTAAAACTTGAATTTGTGGCTTTGGATATTACTGGGAAAAATTATTTATCTTGGATGCTGGATGCGGAAATCCACTTAAATGCCCATGGTCTAGAAGATACAATTAAAGAAGGGAATCATGCATCCAATCAGGAAAAGGCCCAATCTATGATTTTTCTACGCCACCGTTTACATGAAAGTTTAAAAATTCAATATTTAACAGTGAAAGACCCACTTGTTCTTTGGAACAATCTGAAAGATAGGTATGATCATCTGAAGATGGTTATCCTCCCAAAAGCTCGTTATGACTGGATACATTTAAGGTTGCAAGATTTTAAATCTGTAAGTGAATATAACTCGGCTATGTTCAACATAACTTCTCAATTAAATTTATGTGGAGAAAATGTTACTAATAATAATATGCTTGAAAAAACATTCTCCACGTTTCATGCCTCAAATTTGCTTCTGCAACAGCAATACCGAGAAAAAGGATCATTTTTTAATCCTTTTTATAAAAATGCAATAATATATAAATGATCGGAGCCTTCATCAACATAAACAGCAATTATAGAAAATTCACTATTAGATCTTTTTATAAAAATGCATGGGCATATTGGATCATTTTTGAATCCTTCTTTCAACAGATATTCATTAAGACGATTATACCACATACGCCCTGATTGCTTCAGGCCATACAGGGACTTATTTAACTTAATTGAATATTGTTCTCGAAAACTTGAATTAGATGCTTCTGGCACCTTAAGTCCTTCAGGTACTTTCATATAAATTTCATTGTCAAGTGACCCATATAAATAGGCAGTCACGGCATCCATTAGATGCATATCAAGCCCTTCTTTTACGGCTAGGCTAATTAAATAACGAAAAGTAGTCGTATCCACTACAGGTGAATACGTTTCTTCAAAATCAATGCCAGGTCTTTGTGTAAAGCCTTGGGCTACAAGACGTGCCTTATATCTTGTTATTTCGCCCTTTTCATTTCTTTTTCGTACAAAAACCCATTTGCATCCAACTGGTTTTACATCTTCAGGTGTAAGGACTACATGTCCTACCACTTTTCGTTTTTCTAATGATTTCAATTCTGCATTAATGACATCTTTCCATAGGGACCAATCTTTTCTTTGTTGGCACTCGCTAATGGATTTTGGCTCATGATCCTCAATATTATTCATTACATCTTTTACTATATGATAAGAAAAAATGTTGTCAATGTTGACTTCATTTCGATCCCATCGGATTCCATTTAACAGTGAAAAAATTTATATGAAATTTTTAATTTGAAGAAAGAATTTGAGATGAAGGATTTGGGAAGAACAAAATTCTGTCTTGGATTACAGATTGAGTATCTCAAAAATGAGATCTTTGTATATCAAGAAACTTATACAAAAAAGGTCCTAAAGAGATTTTATATGGATAAATCTCATCCGTTGTGCACACCAATGATTGTAAGGTCTCTAAAGCTAGATAAAGATCCATTCCGACCGCGAGTAATCAACGAAGAAGAACTACTTGGTCCTGAAGTACCATATCTTAGTGCTATTGGAGCACTAATGTATCTTACTAATCATACACGTCCTGATATATCCTTTGCTGTTAATTTATTAGCAAGATTTAGTTCTTCACCAACACGAATGCATTGGAATGGAATAAAACATATTTTTCGTTATCTAAGAGGCACTATGGATATGGGGTTATACTACTCAAACGTATCTAAGCATGAACTGGTAGGTTATGCAGATGCTGGATTTTTATCAGATCCACATGATGGTTAATCACAAACAGGCTATTTGTTCACATGTGGAGGTACAACTATTTCATGGCGATCAATGAAACAGACTATATCAGCTACATCATCCAATCATGCAGAAATTTTAGCAATACATGAAGCAAGTCGAGAATGTGTGTGGTTGAGGTCAGTAATACATCATATACGAACAACTTCTTATTTATCTTTGGGCAAAATGATACCAACAGTTATATATGAGGATAATACTGCATGCATTACCCAACTTAAAGAAGGCTATATCAAGGGAGACAGAACGAAACATATTTCACCAAAATTCTTCTTTACTCGTGACCTTCAAAAGGATGGTGAAATAGATGTCCAGCAAATTAGTTCAAGTGAAAATATAGCAGATTTATTCACAAAGTCACTTCCAGGTACAATTTTTGAAAAACTTGTCTATGACATTGGCCTTCGGAGATTCAAAGATATCAATTGATGATGTTAAGAGAGGGAGTTGATACACGTTGTACTCTTTTTCCCTTATCTAGGTTTTGTCCCACTGGGTTTTCTTAGAAAAGTTTTTAATGAGGCAGCACTGGAAAGTGTATCAATGAATGATGTACTCTTTTCTTTGGCTAGGTTTTTATCCCAATGGGTTTTTCTTAGTTAAAGTTTTTAATGAGGCACATTCATATTGGACATCCAAGGGGAGTGTTATGAATATTAATTATGTGGATGTCCATTAACTCATATCCAGGTCAATTTGCTCTTCCAATCAATGTGATCTATAAGATAATATATTTAATGTAGTAGTGGGACTGTAGCAGTGGAAAAATACTGTAGCAAGTGGGAAATCACTGTAGCAACGGGAAAGTACTGTAGCAGATAGTGAAAAATTACTGTAGCATCACGAAATGAGTTACTGTAACAGCCGAATTTTCCTATAAATAGAGGCTATTGGTTTTGTAAAAATGACACTTGAATGAAGAACATTTCTCTCTAATTTCTCTATTTTACTATCTTATTGTCAATATTTTTATAACATTTAAATTTTTTGACTTTATTTTTAAATTTCCCCTTTTTATCTAACTCTAGAGAAAATCATTCTTAAATCCCACCCAAAATATTTAATCACAAAAAATTAAAATTCATAAATCTATATTTATATTAATTATAAATAAAAATTAAATTTTAAAATATTTTAATGATTTTTAAAGATTTTTTATAATATGACTTCTTTAATTTTCTCATAACTCTAGCTGTACTGTTCTGGGAAAGATCGCAAAGCAACAGTACATTTCTCCCACGCGCGAGATTGCCAAAGTGGTTTGTAATCGCTGCAGCAAGCTCTTTTTATTCCCCGTGAGAGAACCGCACTTGCACACGTAAATTGAGGAAAGGAGAAATCCAGGGATGCGCGTGTAATCCACGCTCCTTAGTCCTCTAGTAGGACTTTCTCTTCCTCCGTTGTCGGTGGCTGATACGGCTCCTAATCGACTTCGCTGTGGTTGTCGTTAGTCGAATCCGATCTACGTTTGATCAGATTACATCTAGTGGAATCTTAATCTGTGAGTATGCATTTGATTTAATTTCCTGTTAATCGATCTAGCTTCTCATCTGTTGACTTTTTCCCCCCTTTTTGGGAAAGATTATTGGTGTACGATGTGATCTGATCTGGTGTGATTGATTTTGGTTTTCATCTTGTGAATTCTATTTGGGTTTTCTGGGAATTTCGATTACTGTTAATAACGTATCATGATTGATAGCTGAGATCTCCGTTGAGAATAGGAAAAATCTTATTAATCTTCTGTTGCTTTTACCATAGAACCAAATTGATGCCCTGGTTTTCATGGCTACTTGAGAAGTCGTTGTTCTGAAAAAGATCAAGAAGGTACCATCACTGGTAGATCTTTCTGTTCAGAAGGCGAAATTGTGCCAGTTTGGCTTTTAGTAGGGTCGAATGCAACGGATAATCCGATTTTTATGAAGCTTTTATCTTTTGATTTTAGCACAACGGGAAGAGATCAAGAAACATGTTTGGGCGTGAGAAGGTACCATCACTGGTAGATCTTTGTGTTCAGAAAGCAATCGATAATGTGAGGTACTTAGGAAATGTTGGTGAAACTGATACGCATCTGCTCGAGCGAATATTGCCACACTGCACACTTGATCAATTGATGCATGTGGAAAAGTCAACTGAAGTAAGAAAATCTGTCTTATTATTTATAAGAATGCTAATTATGCTAGAATATTGCAAGTCTCAACTGTTTCCTCTTACATGATTTTTCAGGGAAGAGACCTAAGTCCTATAACTGATAAGTTATGGAAGAGATTTTTTGAAAAGGAGTTCGGTACACATTGTACTAGTCAAGTAGTTAAGAGGATGAAAGATAAGAAAGTGTCATACAAATGGATACAGTTATATGAGGTGCGGTTTCTTCGGGGTTTATAGTTTTTGGGTTTCATTCTTTGTCTAAGATATACAACGTATCTTATTATAGAAAGGGCCTTTTTGTTGAATTTTACTTTTCTTTTTAGCTTAAAACATGAAATTTCAGTTGTGCTGAATTGGTGACATCTTTCCAGGCAAAACTAAAGGAAGTGGCTGAAGCTGAGGATAAAGCAGTTGATCGGTTGAAGCAACGATACAAGAAACTAGATGACCGTATGACCCTAAACAATTTTCTCTTTTCTCTAAGCATAATATATATAATTCCCTTTCATTCTTTGTTGAATACTGACCAGTGGTTGGCTTATATAGGGAAACAGAGTAGGCAAGTAAGGTTATGCACCAAAGTTCCACCTTCAAATAAAAGAAAATTTTGGGGCGGTAAGTCAACATGTCTTATGTTTCCTAATGTCAGTTGCCAAGTCATCTACTTTAAATATTTGTTCAGTGTTGCAACTTCCTTTGATTGTTTAATAATCTGAGATTCTGTTGTAGATGGAGGATCTAGCTATAATGTATCACATTTGAAGAGCAACATACTGAAGAAATCAAAGATAGAATATCTAAAGAGGTAATTATCTTCTTGTTCGATGATCTGATGCTTCTAGCTTTAAGACATAGTTAGACAAGAATGATGTAAATGTGGTAAATGTTACAATTAATTATTATGTAAATAGGAATAAGTTAGCTATAATCAAGGATTAGTTAGTATCCTGGATAACAGAATATATTCTGCTATCTAGTTCAGATTTTGAATTCAGTGAATCTCTAGCGATAGCTGTTACCTGTAATCTATATATTGCACAGTATGTGAATAATATTAGCATCGGATTATATAAACACACTGAAATTCCTCAGTAAACGGTTGAAATTTAGGGTCTGTTTGGTTTGAGGGGATTAGAGGGGGGAGGGGGAGGGGAAGGGAGGGGAGGGATTTTGGTTCCCTCCCCTTGATTGGGAAGATTAAGAATTTAGGAGGGGAGGGGAAATTTTTTGAAATTTTCCCCTCCCTCCCCTCAAAACCTCTCCCCCCCAAATTGGGGGGATTTGGAGGGGAGGCTTTTAAAAAAAACTTATTGGACAAAAATGCCCCTCATATTTTAATGATATTCCAGAAATGCCCTTATCATTTTAATTCCTAAATAATATTAAATTTTTAATACGAAAATATTTAATTATAGTTGATTATAATTTATAAAATAAAAATTTTATTTATATTTAAAATTTATTATATATTTAAAATTTTAGTTGATTATAAATTTTATTTATATTTATAATATAAGGGTAAAGTTGTCCATGTGAAAATAATTTCCCTCCCCTCCCCTCCTGAACCAAACAAGGTAACATTAAAATCCCTCCCCTCCCCTCTAATCAATCCAAACAAGGTAATATTAAAATCTCTCCCCTCCCCTCCCTTCCATTCCATTAAAATCCCTCCGTCGAACCAAACAGACCTAGAGTTCAACTTGTCGTAGTGATATAATTGAAATTATTCCAATGAATAAAAGCTGGCAAAATGTATGTGGATAAGCTCTTTACAGCAACATTGCTGTATCACTTCTGTGAAATATGAATCTTATCACTTATGGATTGTTGTTATCTGATGAGGTTTTTCTTTGTTGCAAAAATCTTATGGAATCTGAAATCAGATTGGAGATACTTAGATTTTTGCTAAACATCGCATCAAAACTTTTACTCTACATTCTACAACCCTCCCTCACTTAAGTTCATTATAATGATGCATTAAGGTGTTCAGAATTGAAACTGTCTACATAAAGAAGCATGCTTAGCAATCTGTGTGGCGGAGAGTGTGTTCTAATGTTAAATATCCAAATTTGCATTCTCTGCTGAATAATAACTTCCGAATTCTTCTAAATTTCTTGCAGTCCTGAAGTGAAAAATCTTGCAGCAATGAAGAGAAGTTCCATCCAAAGGAGTCAGAGGTACAACACACACACATATATGACATCACCTTTTGTTTTGTTGGTAAAAGCTGGCTTGAGGGATTTACTCCTTTTTTTTTTTTATTTGGTCAAGGGTACAATCCCTTTCAAGGCTCAGAGCACAATGGGTTTTTCGCTTTTCCCAACAAGTGCACTTCTCAGAATTTGAACTTGTGTTCTCCTCATTACAGGGATGAACCTTGAGGAATTTACTCTTATTATTGTTTAGAATAGTGTGCTTGTCTGTCATTTTTGTAACTGGCAATGTTCAATTTTCTTGAGGAACACTTGGCAGTAGAGCAAAAGTTTGTTTGTTTGACTGAAGAAAATTCTTCCCTTTTCCTTCTAACTCCCTCTCTCTATATATATATGTTTGTGTATTTATGCGCATCTTTATTGTCTCCATCTCCTGCAGTTCATCATCAAGCATGATCAAGAAAGGAGGCATTTCTGGAAGTGGTTCAACTTCAAAACGCCCAATTTTATAGCAAGGGATACGTCAGGAGTTAACTTTGCGAGCAATGGCCCTGCAGTGGAAATAGCAATATTGTGTATCGTAAATTTATATTTCTAGGAAAGCTTGGCCTCTTTTTCCAAGCCAGTTAATTCTAAATACATTTCCCATGTAGGTCCATGTTCTGTGTAACTTATTACTCTATTGATTTCCTTATAAAAGTCAAATAATTTTTTATATATTGTGTGGATTATGGAGCTGTTCCTTTAGCAGTACACGTTTCCAAGTACACTGCATAGAGTCACCAAAAAATAAATTAGATTTTTCATAGAGAGTAAAGAGCGGTTTGATAAAAATTTTATATTTTATATTAATTAATATTGGTGGGAAGGAGGGAAGCATGCAGTACCCGTTTCTCCCAAAAATTCACTGGTAGTGGTTTCCATCGTTCAGGTATCCATTTTTAATCTGTAGGAAATTTCATAATTTCACTGAAATTTCCTCTAACTGAATATAGCATTTCAATAGTTAACCACCAAATGCAATCCATTGTACTAGATATACAGAAAGTGTTATGAAAATTAAAACGGAATTATATAATGCTTATAGTTTCACTAAGTTTGCCTTATAGTTTTAACTTATCCTTAAAATTTCCTAATTTTTATAAAACATCGAAGTCTCTCATAATAGGATCCGATATAGCCTTGACTACGGGCCATCAACAAGAATATCAACTCCTCACCTCTCTCTCCTCTTTCCTTTGCCGTATCCTTCTTTCTTCCCCTACCTTCTGCTTTTTCCTCTTCAATCTCAACCAAACTCTTACAAACGGGAACACATTTGGATCGAATTTGAACTCTTATAAATTGAAAGCGTAGTAGTCCTTCTGATTGTAAATGCCTTTGTTTAATATTTTGATGATCAATCGAACATTACTAGAAATAATTGAAATCCTACACGACTATACTAATTAGAAAATCTATATGTTTTGCTTAAAATTTTAGTACAATATAACAGTAAAATTGTCATTTAGAATCCAGTTGTCCCAAATTGTCCAACGCGTAATTGTGGTAGAGTATGAAACACAATAAGTAGTGAGAGGACCTTTTCTCTTCATCAACTGAACAAGTCCTCTAACATTAACATTATTTTTCAAAAGCCACCCGTCTAAAATTGTCCAACACATATCTTGATGCACCTTGGTGTTAAAATCCGTAGACGCACATTAAGTTATAATAAAAGAGACATAGTATTCCGTCATGCCTTGAGAGAAGCTAGTTTGGGTTATGACAAGTCGGTATCAAAAAAATCAGATTTTCACTGCATGTTTCAAGTTGGTATCAGATTTTAGATTGTTGGTCCGTAACATTTCTATGCTTCTCACCCACAATATGAGCTGAACAAAGAAAACAACGAGAGAGAGGGTGAGGTTGATAATGTTAGACTATAAGCAACATCAATCTTCTTTTGAAGCAATATGTCATTAGATACTAGTAGTAAGTAGTATTGATTTTCCGTCTTGGACCAATATGCTGTTCAAAACTAATGGCTATAACCTGATGATATTAATAGTTCTAGCATCCTCAGAACTCCAATTTGCCCCGTGATTTAAAATAAAAAAATATCTTAATTTTATAAGCATGTTCATATGGGATGGACAAATAACCATTTATACATATGGTGTTTTTTCAAATAACCCCTTAAATTCTTACCATTCTTACCAAGCCCATGTCAGGATGTTGTATGGAAAAGGCAATACAATACACTTAGATCCCATTTTCTCATTAGGACCACTAGAGGCATCATAATTTTTCGGTAGATATGGCATAGATGACTGATACAATATAATCAATGCCTAATGGCTATAACCTAACCCATTAATAATAATTAGGCCCACTAACAACAATTAATTATACTTAACTATTATTTTATAATAATGCCCCTAAAAAACACTATTACCCTCAAAACAAATTTATGAATAAACTTGGCTCTGATACCACTTGTTAGAATATTAGAAAAAGAAAGAAAGAAATGACAGAGAGGAAGAGAGATATTTTTGGACTAAATGATTATGAAATTTTATTACTCATCAAGAAAATTTATACAACAATGGTTAGAACTGAATTAGAAGTCAAAGGCTTATATTTATAGGCATACATGATGGATATAATCAACTACTAATGACCCTAGCGCCTAATGGCTATAACTTGGCCCATTAACACCCATTAGGCCCTCTAACCGCAATTAATTATACCTAACTATTATTTCATAACAATACCCCTCAAAAATACATTTGCCCTCAAGGTTTGCTGGAACAAATTCAAGAATAGACCTAGCTCTGATACCACTTTTTAGGATATTAGAAATAGAATAGAGAGGAAGAAGAAAGAACAAAGAGGAAGATATATATTTTGTACTGAATAATTCTAAAATTTTATTACTCATTTGTAGAAATTTATAAAACACTAGTCAATACTAAATTAGAAGTCAAAGGAGTATATTTATAGACATGGATGACTGATATAACCCAAACTTAATGATCCCAACGCCTAATGGTTAATAACCTAGCTCATTAACAATCATTAGGCCCACAACATCAGTTAATTATATCTAACTATTATTTCATAACAATGCCCCTTAAAAACACCTTAGCCCTAAAGGGTTAGTTAGAACAAATTCATGAACCAACTTAGCTCTGATACCAATAGTTAGGATATTAGAAGTAGAATAGAGAAGAAGAATAAGAAGAGAGGAATAGAGATATTTTTAGATTGAATAATTCTAAAATTTTATTACTCATCAATAGAAATTTATACAACAATGATTAGAACTGAATTAGAAGTTAGGGGAGTATGTTTATGAGTATGGATGACTAATATAGCTAGTACCTAATGGCTATAACCTGGCCTACTAACAATAATTAGGCCCACTAACAATAATTAACTATACATAATTATTCATAGCAAACATATGGAATGCACTATAGTATACAAATTTTAAGGGTTTGATACCTTTATCAATAGCATTCAACCAAGTTGTTAAACACACAAATTGAATACACTATAATATAAAATGTTTGTAATTATTTAAGGTTCGAGACCTTAAAATTTAGAGATTACCAAAATTAAATCAATAGTGTTCAGTCAAGTTGTTAAACGCACAAATTGAATACATTATAGTATAGAATTCTTAAAAGTTCGAGACCTTAAAATTTAAAGATTACCCAAATCAAATCAATGGTGTTCTATCATAAACCTTTCCCGATACCAAGATCCTGCATCCTAGGGATGATGGCATTAGACGTGAACAACTTCCTCACTTTCTTGTGGCTATATACAACAAGTTGATGGCTGTGACAATCTTCATCAATATTAGGCTGGAAATTACTCAAAGCCATGATCCTTCAGACAAATATCGAGCTCGATGACAATTAAGAATTGTAGGAGATTGAAGAAAAGAAGAATAATTGTGGAGAAAGAGATTATATGAGAGAAAATAGCCTCTTATGCACCGTCATAGTTCATGCAATATGCCCATGCTAAAAACACCAAAATTAGATGGAATAGTCCAAAATACCCTCACGTCCTTATTACTCCTTCTTTTTTTTTTTAATTATGTAATAACTAATTAACTTATTTGGTTAGATAAAGAAAACTAGTTAATGTATCATTATTATTGATGTAGCATCAATAGATATAATTTTGGAAAGGTTGACAAATGTGAGAAATATGACTTACCTTTTAGACTAAAATCAACTTCCCAAGTAAGTCAAAATTTTATAAAGACTTGCTAGTTTACAGTGAGCGTTAAATATTTTTTCATGTATACTCATATTTAATAACGGTAGCGGAGGAATAGTAATACTCTGCCCTTATTTTATAAGAAACTTCCAGCATATTTTACAAATACCAAGAAAATCTTAAATGTAATTAACTCTACCTTAAAAGTCAACAATTTTATAACTTTAGCCTTGTTTAACTATACAATAATGGTAAAGGCCATTAACTAAACAATCTACATAATAGTAAATGAAGGGTAAAATTGTACATTTATATAAAAAAATTTAATAGCATGCCCTATAAATTGGACCAAAAAATACAGTCTCTCTAGTTTAGTATGGACACGGGTTTGAATATCAGGGAAATCATGCTCTGAAACCAAGTTAAATACTAAAATGAAAATGAATTGCATGTCTTTTATTGATTGATTAGAGGCATATATATAATGCTAGTATATGAGTACCCTAATGGGGAATATCATAACAACCATATCTCTATACTAATATTTATAATATTAGTTAATAATAAAATCATAATATTATTATCAAAATATTATAATATGAAATCTTGTTATATTCTCTGAGATATATTGCCTTCACTTCTCTAGTCCTATCATTACAAAAAATTTGCCCATTTGTAGCAGTTAAAATGACTTACTTGTAGTGATTTTAATCGCTACAAATGACAATAATATAGTGGTTACGCAAACAGCTACAAAACACACTATTACAAATGATTTTGTAGTGGTTTTATAGAATCGCTATGTATGTCAACAAAACCTCTACTATATTTGTTATCTGTAGATTACACATTGTAAGAGCATCTTGTAGTGGTTAGCAAACTACTAAAACTGCCATTTAAATTTTGGGGATTATATATTTTTAATTTTTTTTGTAATGGTTAGCTAACCACTACAAATGTAGCACCAATTTTCTTGCCAAAATTTGGGTGTAGTGAGCAATAAAATTTAAAAATTTGGTGTCAATATTTGTAGTGGTTGACCAACCACTGCTAATTAATTTCAGAAATTTGAAAATATAGTGCCAAATATTTGTAGCGATTGGCGAATTACTACCAATATTTTATGAAATTTCAAATTGTTGCGCAAAAAAACTTAAATTTTAATTTAACTTTGTAGCAGTTGACCAACTATCACTAAATGTTGCATAAATTTAAAAAAAAAATTGCGTGAATAATTTTTTCAATCTATTGTTCCAATATTATTTTGAATGTTTTATCATTTAAGTAACAATTTAAATTATAATAATTATTATTTGAGGAGAATGATTAAATTAAGTTAGATAAGTATGAATATTATGTATGTTTAATATTGAGAATCAGTAGGTAATAATATTGAAGTTGAAGATGGAGAGATATATTTGTTTAAGGAAGGAATGTTGAAAATATAGTGGGTGGAACCTTCAATTTATGTAGAAGAGAAAAAAATTAGTATAAGAATTATATAAAGAAGAAAAATAAAATGAAATGATAAAATTAAATATTTGAGAAAAAAATTTACTATATAAACTCAGCTCTTTAACAACAAGGGAGAGACAAACGAGAGAGGATAGGGTTGGAAGAAATGAAAGAGGGTAAGAAATAAGATGTGGTGAGGGTATTTATAAGAATCAATGAGATGTTTGTAATGCTTAAGGTGATGGTTTTTATAACAGTTGATGCTTGTAGCGGGTATTTGTTAATTTGTAGTGATTATGAACCCCTATAGATATTAATTGGATTTTTTTAAGAAAAATATATATAAATTGATTGTTTTAAAAGAACAAAGGTTTTTTTTTAATCATTCTTTGTCATCGTCCCTAGAGAAAAAATGTGTGGAGAAAATGTTAAGTTGAGTGTATGATTTTATACAAAAACTATATTTAAATTATGTGATAATAAAGTGTAAATTATAAAAACACATCTAACTATAGGTGAATTGACATCGCCATTATCTTCAGGGAAGAAGTTTTCAAAATTGGTGGGCTGGAATGACTCACTCTCGTAGGTGATGTTATCACTATCACTCATGTCATAAAGGTCTTGAAACTTTAAGTGAACTATTATATTTATTTCAATCTATGCGCTTCTCGTCCTTGACACAAGAAACCTGGTGTGCCTCTGAAATAAAAATATAAGGCAGAGAAAGAAGAAATTTTTTGGTACTATTTATGAGGTACCACATTAAACTTTTTATATTAATGTACCATGTTTCTCTTCCTCAGTGATCTTATTGTTTTTTTTATTTTTAATCAAACATTTTACCTCACAGATTTATTGTAAAACCCCACGGCAGCATCTGGAGGAACTTGACAAGCCGACAAGATTTCTCTTTAACGTTGATCATGATAAAGGAGTAAATTCGAGGAAAAAAAAAACCTCTTATCCTCTATTCTTCTTCTTCTTCTTCTTTTTTTTTTTTTTTTTTTTTGCCGTGTCTTATCCTCTCTTCACTTGTTATTTATATTGAAGATGTAAACAACTCAAGGAAAATGTTTCTCAGTTAAATTGTTATCATGTGCAGTGCATGGAGATTTTATAATGAATTAAATATTTACTTCCTTGATATTAGGTTGGCTTGTACTTTTTTATTCTATATATTATTGTGGTGTGCTCAATATTTATGACTCTCAAAATGAAGTCTGATTTGATCCTATGCTTAATGATGAATTTGATTGGTTATATTTAAGTAATTAAATATAATATTATCAAAGTTTGTAAACTGAGTTGCACACTTGCACCAACTTGTTTTTACATTGCAGGAGATTTTTCTCTTTTTTTTAAAAAAAAATTCATAGAAATAGTATTTGGACGAGACATTATTTTATTTTCTAAATTTTTAAAAAATTAAT
Organism: Albizia julibrissin; assembly: GCA_037074505.1. Classification (NCBI taxonomy): domain Eukaryota; kingdom Viridiplantae; phylum Streptophyta; class Magnoliopsida; order Fabales; family Fabaceae; genus Albizia; species Albizia julibrissin. The sequence goes on from CM073484.1 coordinate 16,497,579, forward strand.
TTGCTCAAATTTTCTTGCTATTTTTTGAATAAAATTCTAAAAATAATTGGTTTGAGGCATTTGTTAATTATTACAAGTGCAAGATTATTGTGTGCCCATAAATGAAGACTATAGGAACATGTTTAGACACATTTCCTTTAGGGCTTATTTGGTATAAGGGATTTAGAGGGGAGTGGAGGGGAGAGGAAGAAAAATTTTTAAGAGTTGAATTTAAAGAGATTGAAGAAATGTGGTTATAATCTTAATAAAAAGATGTAAGATAAATGTGTAAAAAAATTAATTAAATAAATATTAATCCACTTTACTAATTTTTTTTAAATCTAACTCAAAATTTTTTTTACCTCGGCCTACTTTTCTTCCCCTCCCCATATACCAAAAACCCCTTTAAGGTTAAAGATACGAGCTGTTACACTCTTCATGGCTTTCATCTATTCTAAATAAGAAGTTAATTACTCCCAAATCAATTGTTGTTAATATCTAATGCAGTGTAGGCAATACCTTAAGAGTTGTAGTTACCGAATTGCAAGTTTCATTTTTATTTTACCAAGTTGTGAATTTTGAATACGAAGTTGTTATTCACAAATTAATTGGTGTTAATACATTGTGCTAAGAAATACCTTAAGAGTTGTAGTCATTGAATAAGAAGTTGTTATTTATGTATCAATTGTTGTTAATATATCTTGTGCGTTTTATGAAATACCTTAATCGTTGTAGTCAATGAATTGCAAGTTTCAACAATTTTATTTTCCCGAAGTGTGGACTTTGAATGAGAATTGTTATTTACAAATTAATTGTTGTTAATACCTCATGTGTTGTGGGCAATGCATTAAGAGTTGTAGTTATTGAATTGCAAATTTCAACCTTTTATTTAACTAAGGATAAACTTTGAATAAGAAGTTAGTATCACCAATCAATTGTTGTTAATACCTTGTGCATTTTAAGAAATACCTCAAGAGTTGTAATCATTGAATAAGTTTTTATTTATGAATCAATTGTTGTTAACAACAACAATTAAGACATCAACAACTTCGCACATCACCCACAAAATTTAACTCAGCATTCTAAAAAGCAAAGTGTGAATATAGAATGACAAGTTGTTATTCTTGTTAAAACTCTATTTGTTTTAGTCATTTCCGAATGAGATTTATTTTGTGATTGCACTGCTAGCTTACTCCTTCTGTTTTAGCCAAGTGTGAATATAGAATGACAAGTTATTCATGAATCTGTTCTTGTTAATACCCTCTTTGTTTTTTTCATTTCTGGAAGAGGTTTGGTGATTGCATTGCAAGTTTTCTCCCTACAATTTTAGCCAATTGCGAAAATAGAATGAGAAGTTGTTATTCGTGAATCCATTATTGTCAATATCCTATTGGTTTTAGTCATTTCCATAAGAGTTTTGTGATTTGCATTGCAAGTATTTGCTCCTTCCATTTTAGACAAGTGTGAAAATAGAATAAGAAGGTGTAATAAATGAATCCATTCCTGTTAATATCCTATTTGGTTTAATTTAGAAGAGTTTTTGTGATTGCATTGCAAGTTTGCTCCTTCCATTTTAGCCAAGTGTGAACATAGAAAGAGAAGTTGTTATTTGTAAATCAGTTCTTATTAATACCCTATTCGGTTTTAGTCATTTCCGAAAGAGCTTTTGTTATTGCATTGCAAGTTTGCTCCTTTCCATTTGAGCCAAGGGTGAATGTAGAATGACAAGTTGTTATTCACGATTCCATTCTTGTTAATACCTTGTTATTTTAGTCATTTTGCGAAAGAGTTTTTGTGATTGCGTTTGCGAGTTTATTTTTTTATTCAAAGTTTTTATTCATGGTTGAGTTCTTGTTAATAACCTATTCATTGTAGGCAAATCAATGCCTTACCTATCAATATCAATAGAACATAAACTAAGATATATAATCTCTCAAAACACTCATGGGCGAATTAGAAACATCATCCATATCCAAAGAAATCAATTAAAATACCAGCAATTTATCATAAGAAGCTGAGAAATTAATGGGGAAAACTCTGAAACTGAGATCAAGTAGCTTACAAATCTCACTACGGTGCTGCATTAAACATAAAACTATGAAGAAAACTTCAATGAACCGTTTTTTCTTGGCTCATATATTTTCTTTCATTTGTACTCAGAATTTGCAATTAATAATAAGATTATTTTATGAGATCTTCAAAACCTTCTTTGCCAAAAGATATTTCAGATAACAATAATAAAAAGATAAGGAGATGAGAAGAGAAACACAAACAAATTTAAGAGCAAATAATTACGATGTTGCTGCTGCTAATGAATTAGATAACAAGAACTAAAATTCTAAAGAGACCGTTAAAAAGTAAAAACCAGTAGAAAAAAGGGATAGACACCTATTTTGATTTCTGAATCTATGAAAAGTGTATTATTCTTTGGTCTTTCGTCTCGACAAATATGTAACTAATGATTTAGGCTGAGTTTTTCAATTGCGACATCTATTTTCGGTTAATGGGGAATGAGAAAACGCACTAACAGTTGGATACGTGGTGTATGCAGTTAGAGAGAATATAGGAGGCGTGTGGTTATGGACATTTTAGTCTTTTAAATTTATATTTTATTATTTAGTCCTTCTAAATAATTACAAGTGTTATAGTCCTCCACAATAAATATTATTTTTCCTTGGTCCTTCTCCCAAAATAAATTTAAGGATTATCATTAAAAATCCAAAAAGGATTAAAAACTCAAGATCAATAATGGAATTTTCAAATATTGTTACGAATTTTCCAATATTCTCATTTAATTTAAGTTCTTGCAAATTACAATCCTTATAAAACGCTCTCATCCTGGGCATAGAAATCAAGGTTATATACTTTTATAGCGCAAGGCGAAAGAAGCAAATCAGAGCAGGTATGTATATATACTCAATCAACTCTTGTTCATCTTTCAATTCACAATTCCATGTGTCTCTCATATATATATACTCAATCAACTCTTGTTACATTTGAAGCATTTTTTGTTTTGTTAAGACATGAACATTATAGGTTTCTGATATTTCATATTTGGTATAAATTCTAGGACGATGAATATATAATATAAGGAAATTGAAGAGAGGGGAGCAAGAAAAGAGATAACCCTATAAACAATAATATATGGAGTTGGAAAATCTGCCTGAACATGTCATCCACAAAATCATGCATTTGCTTCCTTATTATGAGGAAGCAGCCAAGTTTAATGTCTTATCCAAATCCCTCCATTTTTCTTGGCTTTCATTCCCAAACCTACACTTGAGTTTCAAATCCATTTCCTCATCTGATCTTTCATATAAAACCTGGCCTTCTTCAACATTGTCCAGAAGACCCTCCAACTTCGTGGCCCTTACATAAAAGGTTCTTTGCACAAGCTTAGTTCATCTTACATAGGACACGAGAGACTCAATTCCCATCATTATCCAGAAGTGTTTGATGTGTTGCTAAACTTTGCAACCGAAAACAATATAATGTCAAAGAGCTGAACTTTAACTTAGAGGTCACAGGAGACAGCCAAGACATCAGGAATTACGAGGTTGTGAATTGGAATTATGACTCACTTCGTCCTCTATTCTCCTCACAATCCTTGACTATACTCAAACTTCATGGGGTATATGTCCCATCGGTTGATGCCTTTATAACATGCCCAAAATTGGAAGAACTGGTACTCGAGGACTGTTATGGTTTTCAAACCATAAGTGTTTCATGCTCATCATCTTTGAAGAAAGTTGAATTAACTAGCTGCAATTTGAAAGAACTTAAGATATTATTGGAGGGAAAAAGTTTGAACACTTTCAAGTCTAAGGGTCATGAATTATTCGATGAACTCCGACAAGGTAAATTGGATATCTATTGCTGTCAGGATCTTAAGGTTTTGAAATTTATAACGGAAGAGTTCAATTACAGCCTTAAGAAGTTGTCATTGGAAGTGCGTTATGGTACTTCTGAATTGAATGAGATAGTTATTGATGCTCCGAACTTGGCAGAGTTCTACTACCTCCACGGATTCGAATGGTTCCCGAAATTAATTACATCAGCCAAATGCAGTGCAAACATCTCATTTTCACCTGATGTCACATCAAATAATCTGAAGGACTTCCTTATTTGCTTTAATCACTTCAAAGACCTCTCTATATCTTGTTCCAGATTTGAGGTGCGTAATTATTTTCACAAACCCAAAATAGAGCTCACCAAATTATTTGTGTATATATAATACAGTTCCCTTCTTAGTTATTTGATTACCGGTATTCATTTAGTTTGATTAGGTTTATTTTGCATGCAGCATATGATATTTACAAAACCACCTTTTTAGCCAGTTAATGTATCTTCATTGTATGAAGTGAGGCATCTAAAAGTAGAGGCTAGAAATGATCCATCACCAAGTGGTCCGAATTTGATCGAATTGTTGAAAAGTTTGCTTAAGTTGGTGCCAAAACCCTGGTCAATAACATTATACTCCCGGTCCACAAAGACAACAAGCACCTTGAAGGTATGTTTCATTATATATATGTCTTAAAATCAATGACAACAATATCGAAGTGAATATATTTGAAAATATTGCAGTTTAAATATGGTAGGAAAGTGGAGACAAGGAATTGGAAGGTGGGAGAGTGCTGCTGCTGTAATAATGTTTCCATGAAATGTTGGAGACACTATGAGGTGGAGATTGAATTTGAAGGCTTGGATGAATCTGTGAATGAGGATTTGAACAAGTTCTTTGCTCGAAAATTGCATTGTAGTGATGAATCTTAAACTTGGACCGCCTCGATTAAATTCGAACGGTACATATCTTATTATAGCGACGAACACTGATGAGCACGGAGTAGGAATAATGTAATAAGGATTTGTGGTTTGTGCCTTGTCATTTATGGCGTTTGTATGAATATCCTAGACTATAGCTTGGACATGTATTAGTCTCGTCACAACTTCCAATTACAATCATGTAATACGAATTAGTTTGCTTAAATTAATCTTTCATTAATATCTGTTTATATATATATATATTTGAAATTGGAATCTTGTGCGTTTCTTTGATTATTTATGGTCATATGAATGATATAGGAAAAATCACACTCAGGTCCAAAGAACAAAAAAAAAACATTACAAAAAAATCCCATAGAAGATTCTTTATCAAAAAGCTCCACAGGACTTCATTGATATTAATTCTGAATGTAAAATTACATGTTTGCCTTTAGTATTCAATATTTGGATATAATATGATATTAAGTTATATGATTAGGTGCAGTTTCTTGTCAATTGCTACTTTATGCCTTATCAAAATACTGCAAGGTTCAAAAAATTAAACCAAAAACCAGGCATTGAACCGCTTGAGGTAGTGGTTCAAGGGTTAGTGGGTCAGACTGGTAATAATTAAAATAATTTAATTTAATTAAAATGAATAAAAACTATTCATATTTGACTATATAAAACTCATTTTAATTAAAATTTTTAATTATTAATAAATCATATTTTCAGATATCTTTATCCTCTTAATTCACTCTTTTAAATTATAAATTGCAAGTCTGCAACTAATTGAGCTTAATTAAGCTATATTTTATTTTTCTTATGATTTTGTGTAGATTTTCAGAGTTTAATTAAAGATTAATGATGCAAATCAATTAGATTTTTTCTGGCCAGTAACAAATCAATAATACTGAAATGCATTGATTTTTATTATCCCTTGTTTCTCTTGGATAAATTAAAGTAAATAAGAATTTCTTTTATTCTAAAAGTAAATAAGAAATAGGAAGTACTAGTAAAAAAAAAAGGAGATAGTTTTATTTTTATTTTTAACGTGTCAAAGTAGAGACATAAACTTATCAAGGTATGCACATAAACATGTTAAAGTAGGTACATAAATTAAACTTGTCACAATAGGCATTACACTTACCATTTTATAAGTTATCAAATTAAGCATATAAACTTATCAAAGTATACACATAAAATTGTCATAATAGGCACATATATTTGCCATTTTATAAGTAGGGGAATTTTTTATAGGGAAATCTGCTATGGGACTTTTTTATGATTTTTTTTTATCCTTGAGACCTGAGTGTGATTTTTCCAATAATATATTCACATAGATATATGTATTTAGTGATGGCTAATACATCAAATAATATATTAGAAAAGTGGGCCTAATTTCTCACAAATCCCTCATGCCAAACAAAGCCTAATACCTTATCCACAAACCAACCCAGCTAGACGTGGTCCCCCTTCATTTGTACACAAGAGTGCCACGTTTAGTATCACCATGGCCTCTTCACTTGAGCATTATGATCCCAAATCCCAGTTTTATTAGCCTTCCTTTCTCCCAATGTAAAAGATCACGCTACTGTTTTGAGACCATAATGCAGATAAGGAACTTGTAAAGAAAAGAAAGTTCATATTAATTAGCTTTAATTATTCAATAAGGGGGAAAACTCAGACTTAAGACAAGGATATCTTCATAAGAACATGACATATTTCAATGGGTTAAAGAGCTTAAATGACTCAGACGTTTTTGCTTATGGGCATTAATATTGGGTATTTGAAAGTTTTCAAGGGGAAAATATGCCCTAGAAGTTAAAAAAGGAGAAATTTTGCCTCTCCGTTAACTAACCCTAACAATCAATGTTTGTTGACTAAATATGCAAATGTGGCATGCCTTTGTGACATCTACCTCACTATTTTTTTTATCCACGTAAGTAGTCATATTTTTTAGTTTAGATTCTCTCCTGCAATATCTTTGGTCCTTGATATAAGATTCAATTGAGTTATTTGGTAAGATGAAAAAAGCTAAATAAATTACTTGATTATATAGTAGTTTATAAGTCAAGCAAATTTAACTTTAAAAAAAATGATAAATATATATATATATACATTAAAGTAATTTATATAATTAAATAATTTCTTTAGCTCTTTTTGATCTCCCAAATAACTCAATTGAGTCTCATATCATGGACAGGAAACATTGTAAGAGAGGATTTAACTTTTGAAGACTGACGTGAACAAAAAAAAAATGGTGAGGTGAATGCCATATGGACATGCCACAATTGCAAATTTGGTCAACAAGTGTTGACCGCTAGGGTTAGTTAATGAAAGGGCAAAATTGCCCCCTTTTTTAAACTTCTTTAAACTTTCAGGGTATATTTGCCCCTTCGAAAACTTACAGGTGCCCAATATCTATACGCAAAAACTTCTGGGAGTCCTTTAACCCTATTTCAATTTGTGAAGGCTATTTCAAACTAAAGGCTTTTGGTGAACTGTCATATTTAAAGTGCCGTTGAAGATTGCTTGTGTTAGTATATCAGGATCCAAGATGTTAAAAGGCATAGGATGACTCCATTTTGGGGGAATCCGTTAATTTAAGCTTTTACTGATTTCTATAACATACGAATGATTCATATTCATACTATGAAACATTTGTCATATCATACATTGAACCTTGTAACTCGAGATATAGGGATGGGTTAGACAACATTAAGATCAAGTGCTTCCTAAGTTATGTGGTTGTCAGAAACTAAACCGCGTACAAACATGGAAAGAAGCAGTCTGATACTTTGATTATCTGACAGACTTTAGATAACTTTGGATTAGAAGTTCCTAAGTATGTGTCTACAGTGAACAGTAAAACTTGAAGATTGTATTTTTGGAAAATTTTAAACAAGTTTTATTGTATGAGCTTTTATGATTGGTTTCAGCTGGAGTGACAAGACAAATTGTAAATATATTGACAAACAGGTTTCCCACTTTTCAACTTTTTTTTAAGTACAATTATCTAGTCCAGCTTTTCTACCTTTTCATCCTCTGCGCCTACCTGACAATTGAACCTAGAGGACCAAGGTTCAATTACAATGTATCACCATGGAGACTACTTTGCCAGTAGCTTTTCTACTTTGAGAAGTGAAGCATATCATTTGTTACTCCAAAATCTTGATCAAAAATTTCTTATTTGTCTGACACCCTATGTAAAACATCACACTACTGTTTTCAAACCAGAATGCAGATAAGGAACTTGTAAGGAAAAAAGTTCAAATTTGCTTTAATTACCCAATCAAGGAGGAAAATGAATTCCTCACTGGGTTTGAAACTTGTATTACTCCTTCCATTGACAATTTCCAATGCAACCACCCTGAAACTATAAATGTAAGCTTTATCAATTAAATTGATAGCACTCCTATACGTCCCTTACTGGTTTATAGCAGAAGGAATCGTGATCAGTAGCATTAGTTAGTGATGTGAGGTGTTCTGTTAAGTGTAGTCAGTTTTATATTAGTGTTAGTCATGGGAGAGCATGTTCTGTTAGTGGCAGGAGTAAGTTATTAAGTAGTGGTACGACAGTTACTGGTTAGTTATTAGAAAGGCTTAAGGCTATAAATAGGCATTGTAATTCCATCTTTGGTATGATTATGAATTGAAAGTATTTCCTTCACGTTTAGAGAACAGATTCTGGCTCTAAGCCCTCCCCCTTTCTTCTATTCCCCTACTTCTTCTCCTATTCTTCCCTCTCTGCCTCAAACTAATCTGGAAATCCATCAATTTGGTATCAGATCCATCTTTCCTAACCTATGGAAATGGTCACTACTCACTCAGGTAATCATGATCAGAGTCCTAACCATTCTGGTTCCAATCCACCACGGTTACCTAACCCTCTGTATGAAACATCACATGCTACCCCACCCAATAGCCAACCTACTCAACCTGAGTTTCAAGAGTTCATTGCACAACAAATGGCACTTATCTTATCAAAAATTGGGAGGATGTATACAGAACTGGATGTGTTGAAGAAAGACAAGGCCTCAAGTTCTCGTAATGACCCACAACCGGAAGAAGAAGTTGAAACACACCCAGATACTCCTTGGTGGTCACAAAATCCTCACCGAAAGCCACACACTAAAGTTGAATTTCCAAAGTATGAAGGAGGTGATCTTAGAGGCTGGATGCTGAAGGCAGAAAAATATTTTTGATACTATCCGACCCCTGAAGACCTCAAAGTCGATGTGGCTGCAATTAATCTAGAAGGTGATGCACTTGACGTATTTACTTGGGTTTCTTCTAGCAGAACAATCAGATTTTGGGAAGAATTAGTAGAGGTGTTTCAAGAACAGTTCGGACCGGCTGAATTTCAAAACCCAGATGTGAACCTATGCAGTATTAAGTAGACGGGATCAGTTCAAGATTACAAGCAGGAGTTTGTTAGAAGATCTGACAGAGTGAAAGGATGGGTGGAGCACTGCCTTCTTGGGGTATTCATCAACGGATTGAAAACTGAGTTGCAATCAAATGTTAAAATTCAGAAGCCGTGTACGGTGTACAAAGCATCAAGCTTAGCCATGGAATTTGAGGAGAAATTACGAACACAAACCCAATCTCGTTACACTCAACGCCATACTTATCCCAGAAGCAGCGAAGGAGGTTTAAATTTTAAGGACGCTAACCTCTCGGTGATTCCCAAAATGTCCCACAGTTATAAGTGGAATTATTCACAAGCGGTTACAGCATCTCCAAATTATTATAAAAAATTTAGTGAAATGACTCCACTCGCGTGGATGGCACAATCGCCAACCTCAACCCAATACAATGCAGAACGGCAAATTCGTCGAGACAAGGGGATATGCTACCGATTTAGGGACAAATTTGTGCCGGGTCATAATTGCAAGACCTCATCTTTTAAGCTCATGAAGATCACAGAGGAGTCATAAAACATGGAAAATGAACACCCATGTGAGGAGCAAGCTACTAAAGACAACGTTGCAGAGATTTCACTGCATGCGATTTTCGGTAGCAAGTCAATCACTACGATGAAGGTACGGGGAGAACTCCAATCAAAATAAATTCTCATCCTAATTGATAGCGGATCTACACAAAATTTCATCTCCAAAAGGTTAGTGAATGAACTCAAGCTACCTACCTCCCCTTTACCCTTATTTGGAGTCCAAGTGGGAGATGGGAATATCATTTATTGCAACTCGGTTTGTAAGCAGTTAGAAATTAAGATCCAAAATTTAATGATCAAAGAGGACTTCTTTCCTTTTATAATCGGAGGTTCTGACATGGTACTAAAAATCAAATGGCTAGCCTCCCTTAACACAGTAGAGGCTATACATGGTCTTTTGGGCTAACGGCAAAAGATATAAGTTGCAGGGTACCCCACAACCTACTAACTTAGTGGTCGCTTTGCAAACCCTCACATGCGCAGATTATGACACCTATAGAGAACAAAAGACCCAACAACTGTTAGAATTTTATGAGCTCCTAGATACATACACCCCTGCTTTTCAAGAACCTGAACACCTACCTCCTATGCCTACTCATTCTCATATAATCACACTCCAGCTAGATTGTGTACTACCTAACATCAGACCTTATCGGTATCCTCATGCGCAAAAAGATGAAATAGAAATGCAGATTGAGAGCCTATTAATTAAAGGATTTATTCAAGCCAGCGTTAGCCCCTTTGCAAGCCCTGTAATTTTAGTACCAAAAAAAGACTCTTCATGGAGACTCTGCATCGATTACAGAGAACTTAACAAGATCATAATTCCAGATAAGTACCCTATTCCCAATATCGGTGAGTTAATTGATGAATTGAATGGGGCAACCTATTTTTCTAAGATCGATTTACGTTCTAGGTATCATCAAATTTGAGTCAATCCTGCTGATATTCATAAAACAGCTTTCAGGACTCACTCAGGGCATTATGAGTTCTTAGTTATGCCCTTTGGTTTAATTAATACTCCTTTAACCTTTCAAGCTTCTATGAATGAACTTTTTAGGCCTTACTTGCGCAAGTTCATACTTGTCTTTTTCGATGACATACTTGTGTACATCAGATCTTTAAAGGAACATCATTTTCACATACAAATTATCTTTCAAACCTTAATGCAGCACGAGTTCTTTGCCAACCTAAAAAAAGTGCCACTTTGCTCAACTAGAAATTTCGTTCTTGGGTCATATGGTTTCAAGTAAAGGGGTGGCGGTGGATTCGGAGAAAATTGCAGCAATCACAAATTGGTCTATACCTCAAACTCTATCTGATTTGAGGGGATTCATAGGCTTAACCAGTTACTATAGGCGTTTTGTACGCAATTATGGTTTAATTGCCAAGTCACTCACAGATATGACCAAGAAAGATGCCTTTCAATGGACAGATTCATCAAGGCAGGCTTTTTATACTTTTAAAGGATGCCCTTGTCCAGGTTCCTGTACTGCAATTGCCCAATTTCTCTCAACCTTTTGTTGTAGAATGTGACGCATCATCCATTGGCGTTGATGCTGTATTGCAACAGAAGGGACATCCTGTTACTTACTACAATAAGGGTCTTTCCTTTTCCAATAGACATAAATCTGTTTATGATAGAGAACTTTTGGCATTAGTCTCTTCCCTACAAAAATGGAAGCATTACCTCTTGGGAAGAAAATTTGAAGTACTTACTGATCATTGCAGCCTCAAATATCTTCTGGACCAGAGGTTTACTACCCCTGAACAGCAGCAACTGATGATGAAGTTGTTGCCCTTTGATTTCGTCATTAAGTATAGGGCAGGATCAAATAATCAGAGTGCTGATGCACCATCACGATACCTAAACATTGCTGATTTATTCTCTATAAGTATTCCACACTCAATAGATTTTGATGACTTGGAGAATTTATTAGCTCTGAATGCCTATACTTCATCTATCATTACAAACTTACACAAAGATCATAACACTTATCCACCATGTATGTTATCTGCTGGAAAACTATACTATACGGATCGTCTCGTCATTCCTGCACCTACTGAATTGAGTAAAACGTTATTGACTGAGACACACTCTTCCCCACTTGGAGGACAAAGAGGAGTCCTAAAGACATTGAAGAGACTACAGTAGCATTTTTATTGGCAAAATATGAAGGAAGATGTTAAGCGTTTTGTTCAAACCTGTTCTACTTGTCAAAAAAACAAATACCTCCCTCAATCATCTGCGGGTTTACTTCAGCCCTTGCACATTCTAGAGCGAATTTGGGAAGATCTCTCTCTAGATTTCATTACTGGACTTCCTAAATCACAAAGAATGGACATAATCCTAGTGGTGGTTGATTGTTTTAGCAAATATGCCCATTTTATTGGCATGACCAGACCCATTTCATCCAAATCTGTGGCTACTTTGTTTTGCACGGAAGTGGTCAAATTATATGGTTTCCCTCACTCAATAGTCTATGATCGTGACCCTCTTTTTCTCAGTTCCTTTTAGTAGGAACTGTTCAAACTAAGTGGCACCATCATGAAGATGAGCAGTGCATATCACCCGCAATCAGATGGGCAAACAGAGGTGGTTAATAGGTGCTTAGAAACCTATTTCGTTGTTTCTCTCAAGAGCATCCTAAATAATAAGGCAAAATTCTACATTGGGAAGAATTATCTTACAAGTAGGTTTCCATATAGCCACAAGCACAACCCCATTTCACATAGTGTATGGCAGAACTGCACCTACATTACTACCTTATACCAAGGGCACAACCAAGATTGCTGATTTAAAGGAGCACTTGGAAGAATCGGAGGCGGTTTTATCCACTATAAAGGACAATCTGCAGGTAGCTCAGATAAGAATGAAGGAGTCTGCAGATTTAAAGCGTAGGGATGTGGAATATAAGCCAGGCGACTTGGTCGTGCTAAAATTACAACCATATCGTCAACATTCTCTGGCCAAGCGATGATATGAAAAGGTATCGCCTAGATACTTTAGCCCTTTTCAAGTTATTCGCAAGGTTGGCAAAGTTGCTTATGAACTTCAACTTCTACCGAGAACAAGAGTCTATCCAGTGTTCCATGTTCTTTTTCAATCAGCTCACAATTTTCAGGAACTTGACGCCCAGGTACCATTACCCATCAATAAAGATTGGGAACTTCAACTCCAGCCAGAACAAGTCCTCGACAGCAAATACATTGACCATGAAGGCCAACATACTATTGAGCTACTCATCAAATGGCACAACCGTCCAAATGAAGAGGCCAGCTGGGAACTTTATGACACCATGGCTACATAGTTTCCTACCTTCCACCTTGAGGACAAGGCGACTCTTTTAGGGGGTATTGATAGCACTCTTGTACGTCCCTCACTGGTTTATAGCAAAAGGAATCGTGATCAGCAGCGTTAGTTAGTGATGTGAGGTGTTCTGTTAAGTGTAGTCAGTTTCATGTTAGTGTTAGTCATAGGAGAGCATGTTCTGTTAGTGGCAGGAGTAAGTTATTAAGTAGTGGTACGGCAGTTACCAGTTAGTTATTAGAAAGGCTTAAGGCTATAAATAGGCATTGTAATTCCATCTTTGGTATGATTATGAATTGAAAGTATTTCCTTCACGTGTAGAGAACAAATTCTGGCTCTAAGCTCTCCCCCTTTCTTCTATTCCCCTACTTCTACTCCTATTCTCCCCTCTCGGCCTCAAACTAATCTGGAAATCCATCATAAATCATTATGTATTGCATACTCAGGAGCCACATAATCACTGCAATAACGATGAAATTAAGAAAAAAAATATTTGGAAAATGTTTGATTCAAACTAAGTATTATAGTTGGGATGAATAACCCATTTTGTTGAAAAGGACTAGAGAAGAAACTAGTGGCATATGACAAACTTACATAGTTCCTGCAACACGAGTGCTAACATGGGTATCTTCATCTACATCGAGTTTTGCAAAACCAAAGTGTGAAATCTTAGCATTAAAATCCTTGTCAAGCAACACACTATACTTGTTTTTATATCCCTGTGTATAATTTTAATTACACATTCTTCGTGGAGATAAGCCAAAGCTCTAGCTATGCCAAGGGCCACAATCTTACAGATTGGAGAAATTCATATTTACTATATGCAAAAGGTCTTACTTCAAGTCATCTATTCTGGACCTGGATCCCAAGCTATACTTCTTGTCATTAAAATAAAGTGATTTAGAATATTAAACAATACCTAATAATTTCACCCAAGTTTTTTTAACAGAGCCAAAGGAGCCACCTTCCCCAATTTTGTTGGCTGCATTGAAGTTTTCAGTTGCTGCTTTGATTTGTCTCAGTGTAAATAGTCCCATCTGCAGATCTAAACCTCTAAGATCTGGGGAAGTAAAATTCAAATTTGGATGTCAACAAGAAAAATGTTTATAATTTTGTTTACAATATCTTCTAGCAGATTCCTGTTCATTGATATTCTGTGCTAAAAATATTAAGCCATTCAAGATTCAACCATAAGAAGAACAAGAACTACAACAGCAGCTATTGAGATAACCACCACGATATGAATCGATGGAGGTTTAAAATCTGTGCAAAGGAAGTTAGTGCTCATAGATTTGGTTGAAACTAAAAGAACAATTCAACAAGAGAATATGCAGTCACAAAAGACAATGTTTTCCAACACCTAATTAAACAGTTAGTAAACTCTATTTAAAAGTTCAACAATTATTTCTTTTTTTTTATATGTATTATTAATCAAGCTACATGAATATAGATAGGCTCAAGTATAATTTTTCATTTGATATGGGATATTAAGCTAATTGGTTTAGGAAAGATAAGAAAATTAAGTTAATCAGACATCCTTTTCAGTGGGCCTACCTCTCATATGCTTATATATATGTCTTAAAGATTGACTTTAACACAAAAGCACACAATAATATGTCAATGTATGATAAAATGGGAATCTATGAAACACTGACATTGATGTGTACATGTTACACAACAAGGATAAATCAACATGATAAATTTCAAAAATAATAATACAAAACGTACATACATAAAATTGGCATGTTATCATTTAAATCTTACTTTCTTTTTTATTTTTGGTGTCATGATCTACTCCAACGTAAAAAAGACTACCATCTAATTAGTTAGACGTAGAATTATATTATTTAAATCATCCATATAAAACAAAAAAAATTAGAAAAGAACTTCAGTTACCTCATCTAGATAGGGATTTTTGGCACTTATCATATCTTTTGTTGGTCATTTTCCTTTTACGGGTCCACCTATATCGGCATCAAGCTCAAAATAATTTTTTTGTTTTTTAGTTAACTGTACCAAATACTGGGTAGTGTCCACTTAAGAGACAGAGTCCATAATATGTGAGAGAAAGAGGAAATATTTCAATTTGTGAAAGCTATTTCACAAGAGGTGTTCAGTGCACTGTCATCTTCAACCTGATCGCTGAGGTATTGGGAGAAGAAGGATTAGGCAGGGCGACTAGGGCTTTGTTTCTAAAATACAAAACAATGCAAGAAATATCTCAGGGATATTTGATTTAATTTTTAAAAACTATTTCTTTTGTTTTTAAAAATAATAAAACAATGAAATATGTTTGGTAAACTGTTTTTTAAAACAAAAAAAAATAAAAGGTTATTTTTAAAAACTAAAAACAAAAACAGTTTTTAGTTGTTTTCTTTTTTTTTCTATTTTTTTATTTTTTGAAACCGTCATTTACTCACTATTGATACTACACTACTAATAACAACCACCGTCACGTTACCACCAACGACTGCACTACCATATCATTTCAAAAACAAATTTTAAAAACAATCTATCCAAACAGATTTTTTTTTATTTTAAAAAATATTTCTAAAAACTATTTTATAAAAAAAAATAGAAAACAGAATCAAACAAACCCTCATTTCTCAAATATTCTCAAATGAGTCACCGTATAATGGTATCCAAGATATTAAAAGGCATAGAGGAAACCATTTTGGGGAAAATGCATTAATTTAAGCTTTTACTCAAGTTTTTTTTTTTTTTTAAAGTTTAAAGAAGTTTGATTGTATGAGCTATTATGATTGGTTCCAGCTAGACTAACAAGAGAAATTGTAAATATATGAGTAACAAGACAAATAGTTTTCCCATTATTCTACTTTTCTTAGAAAAGTATAGTTATCTAGTCCAGCTTTTCTACCTTTCATCCATTTTGCCAGTAGCTTTTCTACTTTGAGAATTAAAGCATGGCATTTGTTACTCCAAAATCTTGATTAAGAATTTCTTATTTTGTGTGATCCGTAATGCTAAACATCACAATTGTTTTGAAACTGTAAGAAAAAAGTTTAAATTAGCTTTAATTACCCAATCAAGGAGGAAAATGAATTCCTCGCTGGATCTGAAATTTGTATTACTCTTTTCTTGACAATTTTCAAAACAACCACCGCAAAGCTATAAATATCAGTTTTGTCAATTAAATAACTATGTATTATATACTTAGAAACGATGTATCCACTGCAAAACAATAATGAAATTTTTTTTAAAAAAAAAGGCATATGAAAAAGGTTCACTGCAAAAAGGTTTGCTCAGGAACCATATATCCACTTTTCATAAAATCTATTCTTTTTAAACAACACAGTGTAAATCTGTCAATAAATTATGGCAAAGATAGAAAATACTAATAGTATAGGAAAGTGTCACTGTAATTGTTACAATACTGTATGTGACAGCTTGGCTAACTAATGTCCATTGGATATTATAATAATATACTTATTATTTATGGCGTCCATTATTTAATGTCCATTGTCCAGAGTATGATGGCTATACTTTGTTCATATTTTAAGTTTCAGAAGACTTGAGGAAGTGTGTTATAGATTATAATAAATGGATTGTGTCTTTGATACCGTTGATGCCTCAGAAAATTTATTATTATGTACTGTCACATACTCACATTGCTTGGTCGAAGCAGGACATGGGAAGTTCTTTTTCAGGCATGGATTAACATTTAATTCTACTTCTGCAACAAAGATAAATATTTGAGGCTATATCTGACACTTCTAGCATATTTTATGCGTATCAAAAAACATTTTAAATTTTATTAATTTTGCCTTAAAACTAACAACTTTCCCACTTTACCCTTATTTAACAATATAATGATGGTAAATGCCATTAACTGAACAATCTACATAATAGTACATGAAGGGTAAAATTATATATTTATGTAAAAAATTGAATAACATGCCTTATAAATTGCTCCAAAAAATATAGTCTCTCTACCCTATAAATAATACTAGAAGAGTATGATATTATAGTTTAGTATATACTTCCTACTTATAAAACAGAGGAAGAAGTTTTTTTTTTCTTTTTATGAGGCACCTCATTAAACTTTTCCTATTAATGTATATTTTTTTCTCTTCATTTATTATTGTATTAACTGTTGACTTTGTTGTCATGTAGTATATTGTATATTAGATAGAGATCAAGTTTAAGATTTTTCTTAGTCTATATTAAACATGCTGGAAGGGTCTTATATGTATATATTTGTAAGGCAAAATAGGAAGTGTTAAATATTGTGCATGAGAATTAATGCTCTTTGATATTTTATTGTTATTAGTAAACTAATCTTCTGCAGCCTATTTGCATAAGTGATCTTATTGTTTTTTTTTTCTATTTTTAATCAAATATTTTGCCTCACTGATTTGTTGTACAACCCCAGGGGCAGCATCTGGAGGAACTTGACAAGGCAACAAGATTTCTCTTCAACGTTGATCATGATATGTTGGGAATCAATTCGAGAGAGAAAAAACTTATTATCTTCTCTTCAGTTGTTATTTATATTGAAGATGTAAACAACTCAAGGAAAATGTTTCTCAGGTAAATTGTTATCATGTGTAATACATGAGGATTATATATAATGAATTAAATATTTACTTCCTTCATATTAGGTTGGCCTGTACTTTTTTTTATTCTATATTTATTGTGGTGTGCTCAATATTTATGACCCTTGAAGTTTAATTTGATCCTATGTTTAATAATGAATTTGATTGGTTATATTTAAGTAATTAAATATAATATTATCAAAGTTTGTAAGCTGAGTTGCACACTTGCACCAACTTGTTTTTGCATTGCAGAAGATTATTCTCTTTTTTTTAAAAAAAAAAATTCATAGAAATGATATTTGGGAGAGACATTATTTTATTTTCTAAATTTTTAAAAAACTGTTTTACTCAAATTTTATTGCTACTTTGGGAATAAAATTCTTAAAAAACAAAAAAAAAAAGTTTGGTTAGAGGCATTTGTTAATTATTACAAGTGCAGGATTATTACGTGCCCATAAATGAAAACTATAGGAATATGTTTAGACAAATTTTGACAGCAAATCCATACACTTTTCGGTCAAAAAGAAAAAAGTAAATACATACACGATAAAGTTACTTATATCATTAAATCTAATTTTTGAAGAATAATATATTAAGCAAAATATGCAAGCAAACTCAAAATGATAGGAGCAAACAATAAAATCTTTATCCTATTAGGTAAAGTCGGCTACATGAATCACACAATGTCATTGTGCTCTATTGCAAACTATAGTTTTAAATAGATTATTAACTAATAAAACTCAAAATAATATAAATATGAATAATAAGAAAAAAAAAAGGATTTTTTTTATTGGCATTGAGGAAAATAATTAGAACAATTAAATCCATGTACTACTAATTTTTTATTCAGAGTCTAAGGCACCAAACGCAATAAAGTTCACACTAATATCATCTGATAAAGACCACCGATCAGTTAGAGGGTTATAAACAAAGCCAGCCATCTCTTTCACCTGTACAAAAAATCAAGAAAAAGAGGTAAAAAAGGATTCAGCTGTGAGATTTATAAAGGAGGATATTGATCTAATATATATTTAATTTATCTATTTAAATATAAAATTTATAGAAATCACATTGATATATAATAGTACATCTAACTTACATTGATATTGGCGCGTTGTAGAATAAGGACTAGTTCTTCAGGAGTAAGAAAACTGGACCATTGGTGCGTCCCTTTAGGGAGCTGCAAAGTATCAAACCATATGTGAATGTAACAAATTGAATAGAGAAAATGAAGGTTAAGGACTTGCAATAATGATAGTTAAGATTGAGGAAGTATAAAATTTAAATATTTTAGGAATCATACAAAGAAAGTTCATTAATACTTTACTACATGATCCTATGAAAAAAAAAAAAAAAATTAAAATTCTTTATTGTCATTATCCTAGTAACCTATGTCCATTACTATCATTTTTCCATCTGAATACATCAATTGCAATATAATCTATAAAACAAAGACACGTTCTACATGGAAATGTGTATCCTTTCATAAAATAACAGTTCAAGCATTATCATATATTTGAAGCACCTCATTAATATTTTTCCAAGAGATCAGCAAAATAGGACTTTTTGTTACATCATGAGAGTTTTTTTTGACCTGTTCCATCATGAGAGTTTGAACCTTGGACAACTACCCATATCCCATCCCCACTCTTACCACCTACACTAACCTCAAATGGAAAGTTTAAACTTTATCATCCAAATTGTGTCAAAAAAAAAAAATCATTGAAATCTTCTATGTGATCAAGATGGATTTTCTAACTTCTCATTGCAAAATTTTAGGGAGGATGGGGTAGCTATAGTGTCCGAGTCTGACATATCTATACTGTTGAACACACGTCTGTAGAGTCAATGTCTGAAAACTAGTACTCCTCAAGTTGATATTGATGTTAAATATAAAACCTGTTTTACATATTTATCAATTTTCCCTCAAACTAGTGCCATTGATATTCTTTCAACAATAATCAAGTAAGAGGGGGGAATTAAGAAAGATGATTAGGGTATTTTAGAAAAAAAAAACATGTCATATTAACTAACTTAACGTACTTCCTTAATCTAACCAAATTAATTAATTAAGTCGTACATTAAGGACCAAAGGAGTAAATTTTAGAGGATGAACAAGTTTAAGGCAACTCAAAATTCCAGATGCATCTAATGAACAAAAGAATATTACCCAGCGGAGAATGTATTCTGCAGCAACAATGGCTGTAGCATATGCCCTCATTGATCGGTTGATTGTTGATATCACAGAAGCTCCATCTGGTACAGTAAGAGCTGCCAGAGATTTGCAGAACTCTGCAGGATCTGCTACATGTTCAATCACCTGTTAAAATTCCAAGAAGCATAGTGGACAGAAGTCCCAATCATCATAATATGCTCAACAAAATATTCGTGATTCATCAAAAGGTCTAAACTGAAATTAAAAGATGATCTTCTACACTAATGTCTAGTTGTCTACACACACACACACACACACAAAGTATTAACATGTATTATGTATTCATATTCATAAATCCACATGCATGGATATTGAAAGAAACAGAGTGAAAGTGTGACAATACCTCTAAGGCCATCACTGCATCAAATTTTCTGCCTTCCTCAACAAGCTTCTCTGGTCATAAAGTCATTTTATATAAGCTCCTAAATATTATAATTTGTGAATTGGTAAACATTATTGTGATGTAAAAAATGAGAAGAAGCCCACAAACCACATGGACACAACCTATTTCAACAATGGGTTACCCAAGTTATCAAACACAAGCACAATAGAAATAGATTTTGCATACTTATGCCACTTATAATTCGAAAACACAAACTGGCTGGGCATCACAAGCAGGGAAAAAATGAATCCACTACGGCAACTCACAAGTGAGACAGTTTTCAGTATTAAAAGGAAAATAGCAACATGATTATAGATAAACATGCACAACTTGGATGCATACATGAAGTATACATTAATGCTTGATCTACACATGAAATAAACAAGATTTGCATATGTACCAGCTGTTGTGCAACAATACTCAATGGTTGAAGTTACTGGATCCAAATCCTATGAAGAGCAAAAAAGTAGTCATTTAGTTATTTAGCTTATGGTGAAGATAATATCAATGACTAAAAGCTAATAACTACCTAAAAATTGCTCCCACCACTACTAAAAATTTTCAAATTTGCATATACAGTTGATAAATTAAATCTAACATTTCGCAGTTGTGTCTTATTGCTATAGAACTAAAACGGACACCACTTGCATAAACATATTGTTAACAAATTCTTATAAAATAAGCATACAGCATGAAGGCGAGCAATCTTGATATTCTTCTCTACAGCATCAACTCCCATCACAGTAGCTCCCATCCGAGCCAATGGCTGAATAGCAAGTATAAATAGTTAGAATGCAGTTAAACGTTACAAGTCATAACAATGTTAAGCTCAACATATATATATATATATATATATATA
This sequence comes from Albizia julibrissin, assembly GCA_037074505.1. NCBI lineage: Eukaryota > Viridiplantae > Streptophyta > Magnoliopsida > Fabales > Fabaceae > Albizia > Albizia julibrissin. The sequence continues at coordinate 16,518,598 of CM073484.1, forward strand.
TATATATATGAATAGCAAGTATAAATAGTTAAACAAAGAACATGATTGAGAAATAATGTGCAGTAGAGTGTGAAAGTGAGTGTGTCAATATAAGAAAAATATGAAAAGCCCGCACAAGGCTATGGCTATGGCAATGGCAGAGATGAAAGTACCCTGCCAACAGAAGCCCCAATTTAAAGATAACTGAATCCAGTAAGACACTCTGCTTACACAGATGCACAGAACAAAACGTCTCAAAGCCTTGCTTCCTTAGTTCTTAGATGAATAAAACAGACATATAAACATACAATTTTCTTCCTTCTCAGTTAATTAGAAGTTTCAGGAATACATATCAAGAAAGAAGAATGCACCAAGATTGGCTTTGCGACTCCTAAATATTGTTCAAGTCAATAAGGCGCCTGTTAAACTAAACTGCATTGAGGAAACTACAATTTTGAAGGAAAAAAAATTATTCGAGAAACCAAACATCCTACATTAAACCCGAGTTCCAAAAAAAAAACACATAGAATGAAGAACATATGTACCTCAGAAAGAATTCCACCACCACAACCGACATCAACAATTTTAAGTCCTTCAAGAGGCCGAGCACTACAAGGGTCCTTCCTGAGACAAGGAAAACCTATGATCATCCTTGTAGTATTAAGGCTTTAGGAACTAAAATACATTACACACCAAACATTTTCCACAAAAGTGACTTAAAGACTAAACCAAATTATAAAAATTCCGTCAAGTCACACGGTTGCTTACTTAAAATGCCGACACAATGTCGACCGGATGAAAGCAAGTCTTGTAGGATTCATAACATGTAACGGTTTAAATGGGCCATCAGAATCCCACCTAAATACAGCAAAAGAAGCAAAATAGATATCATTCATAAAATCATAATAAGATGCATATATTTTGATTTTAAAATGCAGTCTTGAAAGAAGTGATGCTCATGAGGAAAATAGTACATAAAAGTCCAATTAAATCTCAAATTACTACACTGAATCGTTGCCAAACAAAAAAAAAAAAAAGTGAATTTGTTTCTTATTTTTTGTCCAAAAATATTTTGTACTCATAACAATAACATTACCAGGTCAGATGCACAACATTATGTCATTTTCTTTGCACAAAAAATTGCCTCCTTCCCTGTTTATTTTGTTTTCAAGCCTATCTTCAGAATGCTGCTTCATGAATGGAAACTATGATTAAATTAGAGTTGATTTATTTAAAACGAGAGTGGTACATCAGCTTCTGCACTTCCAGCGTCATAATCATAACTAGAAAAGCTAGAAACCAATTGCTCAATTTTCACATGGACTTTGTTCATTGTGACCACTACAACAAACCATCAGACAACAAAGGGAACGAATAGACTAAAACCCACGAAGAAAAAATACCATGTTTCAGCAATAGCAGCAAATTTAGCAAGCTCAATCTCCTTCAAAGATGAAGAGGTCGAAGCCGAAGCCGCACCCGATTCAACTTTTGGACTGGTCGGAGGCTGAGGCAATTCCGGAGGAGAAGAAGCAGAGGGGTCGATGGAGGACACTGTTTGAGAAGAACCATTGGAGAAACACCTAACACTGAGGAGAGAACGGGTTGCAGCTGACGAATTAGGAAACCGGTGCAAGAGAAACCGGCGAATCGCAGTGCCAGTTTGATTTCGAAGTTGACACGAGAGCTTGAAAGCCATCGTTAAAGAAGGAACGCGCTCCAAGCGGCAAATCACTCTTTTCTACGCTACCGTAAGTCCGGGTTGACCCGGTAATGCCGGCATAAACGGGTTGGGACGTTGGGCACCGTATTTGAAGTTTGAACCGAAAAGGCTTACACTTCGGTGGGTTTTCTTTTTTAATTGAGTTGGGCTTTATAGTTTATATTTGAAGGGGAGCCTCATCTCTTTCTTTTAATTTTTTAATCCATTTTATTTTTCATTATTGAAATAAATTTCAATTAACTATTTCTATAAGATATTATTCTTCATCAACAAGAAGTTTTTCATAAGGATGTCCCTAAGGAACTAAGGGGTTAATTTCCTGAACACTCTTTTGCAGTATGCTAACTTTTATATAAGTAGATAAGTAAACACAAGCAAGTATTTAATATTCTCTCCAATCCTAAGGGTATGTTTGAATTAGTTTTTGAAAAATAACTTTTATAATTTATATAAAAAAAATTTTATTTCAATTTACAAAAAAAATAACTTTTAAGACCACAATTTTATAATTTCTCAAACATTCAATATAAAACCCACTTTTTAGTTAAATGTTTTCACTCACTCTTATTGAATACAAGAGGTAATAACAATCATTAAAAAACTGCAACTCCTTTCTTATGAACATAACTATCACTCCCCATTTTTCCCCAAGCAGGCCACATGTTTTACAATGGTTTGAGACTCTTGAGAGCTGCCTGTAACAACCCAACTGCATCCCAATCATCAACACAAGGAAATGCTAACTCATATCCCATAAAACGCCATGAGTTAAATAAAAGAACATGTAATTACAGATGAAACAATCACATCGTTAAATCAAGTTTGCCTAGAAAAAATTGCTTCTCTAAGATCGTGCAAACCCTTCACACTATACAGCAACACTACAATCTCCTTTCTGTGCAAGATCCTCGTGTGCTTCAAGAGAAGAATGTTGAGTCACCTCCATTATTGCTGCTTTAGCAGACGTTGATGATGGTTCGGTCACCATGGTTTCGCTGTCAACGTGAGCAAGTTGTGAATTACCAACACCATTGCTGCATTGCTGTGAGCCGATATCATTGGGATCATCAGCTAGCGCATGATTGACCACTGCAGTGGCATCGGAAGGCTTCGTGTTGACGATCTCAAGAGTCGCATGAGGAAGAACCTTGTTAACTGGATTTTCCTCGGCATGGTTAGGTTCTTCCTTTATTTCCTGACCAACCTTGGCAGCTTCGTGATTCGACGCCACATTGCTTCTCTCACCATCTGCATAGGCTAGCCCCGGCTGATCCAACTCGATATTTGCATCGCATAGCTGCATATTCTCACCATCAGCATTTGCATGAATCAACTGAACGTGGCCAACTTCACTGTCTACCTGATTAAATTGCGTATGATCTACCTCTCCATCTAAATGACTTATATGTAATTGCTCGACCTCAATAGTAGCACTAAAGAACTGAGGATGCTCATCCTCACTAACTGCATTATACTGAGCTGCATCATCCTTGCGCAATCGTTTACCTGAACCTTTTCTTCTGACCCTCTCTTTTCCTCTTACCCTTTTTCCAAGCTCTTCTTGAGGAATGTCTGATATTATGACTGGACCACCAATTTGGTCTCTTAAACATTCATGGGCTATATATCTTATCCTAGAAATTGACTCAATTTGTTGAGGATCCAGTCCTTTTGTTGAAAAGGTATCTGCTATATGTGCAATATCCCTCAGACCAGTATTCTGCAAGCATTTGTTTTTTTGTCTTTAAGAAGCATGTCAAACATAGTTTATATTTTCTATAAGAAATAGAATTAAATTCATTTAAACATATCCTTACCGTTCTCTGAAACTCAGATGAAAGAGAGATAGGCCTTCCGATAAACTTACGAGTAATGTTCAGGTACCACTGCATGTACTCACTCTCATCTACACCCTCGTCCCCATCAACAATATGTAGATGACGGTCCATCCATTCATTAAGCTCGGCTTCCATTTTCCCTGACAAGTCAACCCCACCATCAACTCCTCTACTCTTCCTCTCCCAACGCTCCACATCCTCTGGAATTGATTGAAGCATGCCGTACTGCCTTAGGCATCGATTTGGTAGATGTCTTTCCGCCTTGTCAAAGCAGATCAACATTGTTTTTGACCTCCCAATGATTAAAGTACTTTTGACATGCTCTGGAATTATCATACTGTCCATGTTTCTGTAGGGAAGCCACTCCACCTGTACACAAATGACAGTCAAACTATACTTTCTATTTAAAAGTAAAATCAGAATATCACCAAATCAGGATTATAAATAATATATATTTGAAAATAAGACTAACATCACATGGTTTTAAGGAATCCAAAGCCTTCCGATAAAAAACTACATCACGGTTTGCTGTTGGGCTACTTTGTTTTCCTTTCCATCTAAGCACAAATGGAAATCGATCGTGCATCAGATCTTGATTAATCTTTGGTCGCCCAATATTTAGGTGAAAGTAACTCCAACACTGCAGAATCATGGTAGGTAATTACAACAGCATTAAGTGGAGGGGAAAAAATTAGCAGGGAAACTTTTATCAACATAGACAGAAGAGACCATCGTAAAAACGCATTTAAATTACCTGTAAAAGTGTCAAACAGCCACTAATGGTACTTTGAGTTTTCAGCGAGGCATTTCCCAGTGCTCTATATAAGAATGCTAATGCTGCTGCACCCCAGGCATATCGTCCACATTGTTCAAAATTCTCAAATAATGGCAAGTACATCACAGGCACTTTATTCCCTGTGGTGGTGGAAAATATGGTGCTACCAACAAGATAAAGAAGATAAGCACGAGTATGTTGCTCTATCACTTCTTTTGATGCCTCATCAGGACAGTAAGAAAAGAACTCTTTCAACCAACTAAGCTTCACCATTCCACCACTCGTGTAACCAGATTCTGGTACCCTGCCAAGATACTTTTCACAAACTGAAATGCATGTGGTGTATGTTATTCCTATTACAGGATCCCCATCAATGGCCAGACCAAGTAAAAGTGCAACATCTTTAAGGGTTACTGTCATTTCTCCAACATTCAAGTGAAACGTATTTGTTTCTCTTCTCCACCGTTCAACTAGTGCTGATATAAGGGGATTGTCTAGACTAATAGCCGGAATCGATCTTAAGTACCCAAACCCAGCCTTCTCTACCAATTCAATCTGCTTAGGATTAAGTGTCCACTGATCAAGCTTTGAAGTGTGCTCGTGACATCTGAGAGCACCACGCTCCTGTCAATGCATTAAGAAAATGACAAAGAAATATTGGAGAACAAGCTATTGAAAAGACTTTGCATAAGAATTATGAAGGGATAGATCAAGAGTAAAGGATCATCCAACACTAAACCGCACCTGTCCGTCCCAAACTGCTGTGGAGACATGCTTGTCTTGATCATAAAGAACTGAACCATCAATTGGTCCAGGATTAGTTGCATAGAGGTCCACTGCCCCAACTTCCATTAGTATAACTGATTACAAACACACAAATCAGAAGCAAAACCAGAAACAATAACTTCTTAATTAGGAAATTTTTCAATAAAAGAAGGAATTCAATTGTAAAGAAAGAGGAGAACACAATAACAGAAGATAAGGCACTCTCTGAAAAGGAACACTAAATTTCATTAAATGATGCTACACTTTAGCTCACATCCCTTGATAACTAATGAAAAATAAAGGTTGATTAGCACTTTTCTTCTTTACCAATGACTACGGAGGATTTGTAATGCAGATCTTAGGATAAATCCTTCTTGTAAATCAGAGCATGTGATTAATAAAAATAGGAGAAGCCTCAACTTTGACTGCCATATATTCATGCTTCATTAAGTTGCAAAGTTCTCCTTTTTCACACCAACATCCTGAGGGAATATAACCACAGTAGAAAATCAGCAGAAATGCAATACTATTTTGTTGGTCGATATATAACACATGTGCAATCAATAGGAAGTCAATAGGTCACCATCTTTGGCCAAAAAAAAATAAAAAAATAGGTCACCATCTATAAAGCATGGGTACTTCTAAATTCAAGCTGTAACTGTATCCATGGTCCATTTGTACTCTTGGGTACTCCAAAATGAGTACCATGTGGTATTTTTTTCCCTTTAACTAGAAATTTGATTCTAATATATATAGATACATGAACTTCCAGATCAAATTTACAAACTTCCATAAATGTTTTGATTAACTATATATTGTAGAAGATTCATTATATATTTTTATGACTGTAAGATCTGACATATTGATGGAGACCCAGGCATATCTTCATTGTAATAAGTGGACAATATAACCATATCTTCATAGTAAAGACAGATGAAAATAAACACAGAAAAATAATGAGAAAAAGGTAGTTTTATTAGTTGGTAAGCGTCCAAAATCCACAAATGGCTTCACAGACATTAACAGAAACTAACAGGAAAAAGGTGACAAACTATCATTCAAATTCAAGCATAGCGACGAAAATTGCTTCTGCATTTGATGATTTGAGGGCCCTGCCCTGACTAGGAAATTGTTTTCTATTGAGATAAACATTATACTTAACAAGATATCAAAGATAGTAAATAGGAAAGGGAGAATTCCACTTAAATACCATTTGAACTTCAAAATTCTAAATCAGTGATTTTCCAAAAACCTAAGTTGTCAATTGTTATACTCTTTTTATCAATCTCATTACTCTTATTGTCAACAGAACCAATTTAGAATTTTGAAGTTCAAATGATATTTAAGCGTCTTTTTCCCAAATAGAAATTCTTTTCCGGGCAATAAATGAAGTTGGAACAATTAGAAGGAAATTCTTAATTCTTATCATTCTGACTAAGATGCCCTGGATTAAACCTTTCTCTTTATGGTTAAAATGACTAATTTGCAACACAAATTGAATGGTTTGGCATGGATCTTCCTGCACTCCCTCTTCTTTAATTTACCATCTGTCTTCATCACCGTTTTTCCCTTTTAGATTGGTTACAACTACAATAGGCCACAAACAAGCAGCTTCTCACTTAAAGTTTACCTCTTCGACCTTATTCCTTATAAAGATGATCTCATACTTAACATCCTAAACCTTCAATTCCAAGGGTTAAACAACATTAAAGCCTTTTACAATCATTTAAATCACAAAAGAGTAACATAGTTCTGCAAGACAAGCTAAAAATAATTTCAAATTGTTTCATCATGTTTAACAGGTTTAAAGAAGAAACTTTCCTTGCGCTCTAAGTTCTTTATTAAAGAAATTGCTTTGTTAAAACTTCCAAATCTTAATTGATTGATTTATTCGATTATTTTTGTTCATGCTGCTTGTTTGCTGTGGCTTCCTTCAGCTTATCAAATATCCTAAGCTTTAAAGCAAAACCTTTTCCACCCTTTCACTCAAAACAGAATACTTTGGCATTGTTAATGTCATCACACTACAATTATCGTCCTTCCCAATGATAATGGCATGTTACACAAACCAAAGCCTTAAAAATACTTTTTCTTAAATAAAAAAATCCAACAATTTCAACGCGAACTGGGTAATATCAACATTTTTTTCTCTTTTTTTGCCACTGCCATATAAATAAATTCAAAGAGGGCCAAATTAAGAACCCAGAGAAGGAAACCAAGAGGAAGATCAGATGAAGAAGGAAAGAAGAGATCTATGTGAAACTTGGGGTTAAAGTGCGTTTAAAATAAAAACAGAGCCCCGAATTGTAAAGAAGGGATACAAAATAAAGAGGAAACTTACAGAGAATGGAGGCGAACCCGATACGACTTCCACCGTCGTCGTCGCTTAGCTTAGCAGGTTGAGGGCAAGAAAAGAAAAAGGACGTTGTGGATGGTGGTTTTTTTATTTTCGAAACGGATAATCTTATCGTGGGCTGAACAAGGAATAGGCCCAATTAAATGGAGGATCCATGGCTATATGAACCCAAACACGTGAGGCCCAACGTGCTTCTGGAATAGTTTATTATAAATATTTCAACTAACCTTAAGAAATTATTAAATATTATTTTATGGACAAGTTTACATTTTTTGAGCCTCATTTTTCAAATTTCAATTTTACAATGGTTTCTTTTATTCTTTATAGTAAAAGTAAACCTTAACATTCAAAATAATAAAACATCAGCGAAATTTTACTATAGTTTTAAGTCCTGACAATATAATAAAAAACTGCTCACATTCTCTTCTCTTTTTTTCAGAAAACTTTAGGGGTGGTGGTGAGAGTTCTTTCTCTTCTCAGTTGGGTGAACGTGAATTCACGGCATCTCCTCCCCCGGCTTCAGCTGGAGGAGGGGATGGTTGTGTTTTGTGTTAATCTTTGTTCTTTTAGTTATCCTTTTAGGGCTTTATGGTGGTGTGGCTGGACCTTGCGAATAGATACAAGGGATTATATAACGTCAATAAATCTCATGTGGAAGCTTTAATTCAGGTTTTGTAGGGGTAGGGTTTTGATGACAACGGTCATACATCTTGATTGTTACATATTTTAAAGGATTATTATTGGTTATTAATGGTTGCAAATCTAAAGTTAATATATTATTGGGGGAAAATTGAAAATACTAAACTATTTAAATTTTGGGGAAAATAGTTAATGTATTTTCAGTTTATCCACGTCAATTAAATTTCTAACTGGGCTTTTTCCTATTTCCCTCAAATTTTATTATTTACATTTGTCTTTGGAAACTTTCATAAATAAGGATAAATTTGGCGGAAAATCATTATTAATCTTCAAGTAGATTTATATAATTAGGACCAAAATTTTCATCTATATATAAACTTATAATAAGGACCATAATGTTATTTTAAATAAAAGAAGGAGGAACTTGATATCTGTTCTTTATGAGATATTTAATTAGGAGCAAAAGCATGAAATTTTGGCATAGGCTTAAGGTTTAAAACAGCCTTTTCTTTAAAAATCCAATAAAAAAATTGATCCAAACATCACAAAAAGCCAAAAAATAAGTTTTGACCGTTAGTTTTAGACCTCCAAATGTGATCTCAAAGGCATCATAAAACGCCCAACGTATTTTAAGAATTGAGTCATCATTTTATATATTATTTATTTATTAATTATTAAAATTAAAAAAATAAAATTTCATTTCAAAAATTGCTTTCCGAAATGCTGACTTCATATACTTGAGTGAGGGGAGTGTGTATGGTGTGTTTGAGAAGTTAATACTTCTGTGTGTTTACCTGCAGTATTATTACACAATATTGCGTGTCGTCGTTAATAGTCCTCTATCCAAATAACCAATTTACAGTTTCAGGTGCCCATAATTTTTAATTTTTAGATCTTCAAATACACCTTTGCACTCAATAAAATTTTATAATGTTATTTGCGCATTCCCCAATACCTGAGGAGTATGATCTCTGACATGTAGCAATAAGTAAATCATTTTATTAATAAATATCTTGATCTTTCTCTCAAAAGAGAATACTTCAGGAGTAGTATTTGCAAGTCATTTAAAAAACCTTGCCTTTAGTGATATTGATGAACCTTCCTTGGCCAAACCTATCTGCGAATATGTTGATAGTTCATCAGGACAAATGGCGCTGGGACCTATTTAATTGCGAGCAAACTACCAATGTCTGTTAATCACTTGATTGGTGGCTTATTACCAACATTGAACTTTTGGGAAGCCCGAAACAAGAGACTCTTCGCTGGCCAGTCATACACAGACACTGAACTTTTTATTGCATCCTCAAACGCAATGGTCAACCATACTATCAAAGCAATGAAACTCACGGTCCCTCTGGAAATGTATAGGTTGCTTTTTAATCTTCTTGTGTAACTAGCTTGCTTTTGCATTTTTCTGGTGTAACTTATCAGAGTCTGGTACTTGTACATATTTCATTTATTTTAATGAGATCCATACTCATTCAATAAATAAATAAATAAATAAATAATAGAAAGGGAAAAAGACGTCAAACTGTCAATGGAAGCCAGCCGCCCATGAAAAAGAAAACAAAGAAAAACGTCACTGTCTTAACCGAACCCCGGGGATTTAAACAATAAAATAAAATCATTCCCATTGCCCACACCCAACTTGTAATATTTTTCTTTTGTGGAATAAAAGCCAAAAGCAACTATTCTTTTCCCATTTACGTAAATTTTTGTGAAAATTTTAGATAAGGACCTTTGTGGCAAATTAAATTCCATTAGAACCCAAAGAAATATGAAATTTCACTGCAGTCTAGTGGGACACTTCCTAGTCATTGATTTGATCCTTCGACGTTTCTTTCTAACTTCTATATTATTTTACTTCTTATTTATCCATCCCAAATTTACGTTTATGTTTCAGTAGGGTTAAAGAAAATAAAATATCGGATAAGAACCTCAAATTAATTCAAGCTGAAAAAGAAAGCATGGATAGATTATTGAATAGTTTGTGGTGGAAAGAGTTTCACAGAAGTGAGTTGTTTTATACAAATGCACTATTATTGAGTTTTTTTTTTCCAATTTTTTGAGATGGATATGGACAACCTGCAATTAGACTCGAGTCATAGGTTCTCAAAACTTTATTACTTTGTTGCGAATCTGTCCATATGAACTAGAAAAAGGAATTGTTTGCTGATGTGAAACATTAAATTGTTTTCCGTTTTTGAATGTGTATATATATGGATGAGCTACAATCAAACTCAAGAGTCATAGGCTTTCAACATTTTATTGTTTTGTTGTGAAGCTATCTATATAAACCAAATAAAGAAATTGGCTGCTTATGTAAAACATTAAATTGTGAAACATGGCTTTGATACCATTTGCATGTATCTAGACACTTTGGGCCCAATCACTTGAACTTGGCTTTAATATCAGTCAACTAAACTTGACTTTGATACCAATTGTATCTAAACCTTTTGGACATCATTACCTAAATCTAACTTTGATACCATTCACTCAAAGTTAGCTCTGATACTAGTCACCTAAACTTGCTTGATTAAATATTCATATCAATTGACTTTAACTTTTTAACATCAAACTGAAAACATTTATCACTTATTTTAGATGGCTCCCATGCATGTCCAAAATGTTCGTGAAGCTCCAGAATATAAGATTAACCCTTCTGAACTTGATTTTACAAATAGTGTTCGCATAATAAAGGTACACATTTTGGTCTCACTTTTGTATAGTTTATAAGGTATACATTTTTTTTCATCTCTGTATAATTTATATTTAGTTTATTCTTGGCATCTCTAGAATCTCAATATATTCTCCTAATTTATTATCACTGATTTTATTCTCTCTTCTAAATTTCTTATTAAATAAAAATTTTAGGGAACTTTTTGTGATGCAATATGACATGGCACTCATGTTGCTATCAAAACACTTGAAAAAGAACTATTAACTGATGATAACAAAATGTAGTTTTGGTTTTATCATATAATATGAGGCTTTTTTTGCCCATATCACTTTGTTTATGCATTTTATAATTTGAGTTTTCAAGTTGTATATAAATCTTTAAAACCTTGTCAAGCGAACCTAACTCTGATACCAGTCACCTAAACTTGGCTTTGATATTAGCCACCCAAACTTGCCTGATTCAATATTCTTATCTATTGATTTCAACTTTTTAACATCAAACTAGAACATTTTTCATTTATTCTAGATGATTCCCATGTATGTTCAAAAAGTTCATGAATTTCTCAAATGTGACATTAATCCTATACTTAATTTTATAAATAATGTTTGCTTAACAAAGGTATACATTTTTGTCCTACCTTTGTATAATTTATAAGTTATACATTTTTGTCTCACCTCTATATAATTTATATTTAGTTTATTATTGGCATCTACAGAATCCCAACACATCCTCCTAATTTATTATAACTAATTTTATTCTTTCTTTTAAATTTTTGTTGAATCAAATTTCAGGTAATTTTTCGTGATGCAGTATGGCGTGGCACTCATGTTGCTATCAAAACACTTGAGAAAAAGTATTAACTGATGGTAACAAAGTGTGGGTTTGGTTTTATCATATAGTATGAGGCTTTGTTTACCCAATTCACTTTGTTTATTCAGTTTATAATTTGAAAGTTTACAAATTGTATCTAGATCCTTTGGAGCTTTGTCACCCGAAACTATCTTATATCAATCACTTGAACCTAATTTTGATACTAGTCACTCGAACTTGCTTTATTCAATATTCTTATCTATTGACTTCAACTTTTTAACATCAAAATTGAAACATTTTTCTTTTATTCTACTAGATGGCTCTCATGCATGTCCAAATGTTTGTGAATTTCCTAAATATGAGATTAATCCTTCTATACTTAATTTTACAAATAGTATTCACATATCAGAGGAATATATTTTGGTCCCACCTTTGCATAGTTATATGGTGTATATTTTGTCTCACCTTTTGTATATTTTATATTTAGTTTATTATTGGCATGTCCAGAATCTCAACACATCTTTCTAATTTATTATCACTAATTTTATTCTTTATTCTAAATTTTTTATTGAATAAAAAGTTTAGAGAACTTTTTGTAATGTAATATGGCGTGGCCCTCATGTTCCTATAAAAAAAACTAGGGAGGAAGTATTAACTGATAATCACAAAGCGTGTGTTTAGTTTTATAATACCTGCTTTGTTTGCATAGGTCACTTTATTTATTTAGCTTATTATTCGAAAGTTTACGTGAAACTGTCAACTGTAACAACAAATAGAAACAAAAAACCAAAATAACGTCACTGTCTTAACAAAATCCCGTTGACTTTAAAAAATAAAATAAAATCATTCCTTTTATTCGCACCCTACTTCTAATCTTTTTTCTTTTGGGGAATAAAAGCCAAGGGCAGCAGTCTTTTCGCATTTACGTAAATCTTGTAAAATTTTCTGCCAAGGACCTATGTAGTAGATTAAGTTTCATTAGAGCCCAACAAAATATGAAATTTCAAATTTTAATGGTGGGCCAGCAGTAAAATTAATTTGTGAAAAAAAAATAACCCTTTCAAAAATTAAATGAAAAACAAGTTGATTTAATTTTGACGAACATATTATAAATAAGTGGAATATTTCTATGAACAAGTAAAAAAATATATTAAAGGATGATCAAATAAAATTCTATTTGTAAGTAAAAAATACAATATAAACAAGTAAAATAGTATTATAAACAATTTCAAAATGATACTTGGTGAAAAACTTGAATTTCACTTGTTCATAGAACTATTTTATTTGTTCATGATATGTTTACTACCAATAAATAGAATTTGATTTGATCATGCTCTAATATGTTCTTATTAAGAAATTAATTTCATTAATTCATAAGACTATCACTTATTCATAATGTGTTCGCCAGTTTAAAATCATGTCTCATTTGATTTTGAAAGGGTTAATTTTATCATTTTACTTTATAAATTAATTTTATTACCGTCCTATGAGACTACAGTAAAATTTCATATTTCTCTTAGAGCTAATGGAAATTAATATGTTATAGTGACCTTTTAAATGGTTTCCCTCTCACTTATTTTATTTTATTTTTTTGGTAGGTCTAGGCATCACAGCTAATAATAGAGACTAATCTCCTCATATTAGGATAAATAAATAAATAAATAAAAAAAAAATAAAAACCTAAGTGAGTTGTGTCTCTATACTCACCCCGGCCTAACATTGCCTAACATTGCTGTTGTGCTTAAAGCGAGCTTAGAAAGGTCCTTAGCCCACCAATAAGGTGCTCCGGTGGGATTATGAGCCAAGTTGGAATCGCTTTTTTCACTTCAACAGCGAATCTCTCTCTTGAACACTTAACCATTCTCTGCTTTTCCAAGTTCCCCTGCTGAGAGCGGGTAGGTGTGTCTCTCTCTGCACTCTTTGATTTGCTTCCATCATCCGCCATGGACGACGCCAACAAGTCCCAAGGTCGCTTCAAGCTGGGCCGGCAATCCTCTAAGGCGCCCGAACGCCGCCACTCCGGCGATGACATTGGCTCGGAGGGGTTGGACTCGAGCGTGAGGCTGATGTACTTGGCCAACGACGGGGATTTGGATGGAATCAAGGAGCTCTTGGACTCTGGAACTGATGTCAATTTCAGAGATATTGATGGCCGCACCGCTTTGCATGTTGCCGCTTGTCAGGGTCTTACCGATATCGTTGAATTGTTAATCCGAAGGGGTGCTGAGGTCGATCCAAAGGACCGTTGGGGCAGCACGGTAATGTTCCTGTTTTCTGTACTCCTGGAATGACCATTTAATCTTTCTTTTATAATTTCTTGTTGGTCTGCTTTTTGTTCAATGTGCATTGAGTCTTTCTTTCATAGTTTCTTGTAGAAGAAAAAGAAAAGGGAACTCAATTTTAGTTACGTTTATTATTCAGTAGGGATAAAAAAAAGAAAGTATCGGATAAGAACGTCAAATTAATTCAGGCTGAAAAAGAAAGCTGGGATAGCTGAGAAAGAAAGCAGGGATTGATTATTGAATAGTTTGGATTGGAAAGAGTTGTTTTTGGGTGGATATGGACGAGCTGCAATCAGACTCAAGAGTCATAGGTTCTCAACATTTCATTTTTTTGTTGTGCAATCAGACTCAAGGGTTCTAGGTTCAAAAGAATTTGCCTGCATTCTCTATGATTTCGTTAGTCAACCTTAACTTAAGTTTTCTGATGTGATAATTTTTCATGGTTTATTTTACAGCCTTTAGCAGATGCAATATACTACAAAAACCATGATGTTGTAAAACTTTTGGAGAAACATGGAGCAAAACTTCCGGTTTGTTGCTTCATTCAATATTCTTATCAACTGACTTCAACTTTTTAACATCAAACTTAAACATTTCTCTTTATTCTAGATGGCTCCTATGCATGTCCAAAATGTTCGTGAAGTTCCAGAATATGAGATTAACCCTTCTGAACTTGATTTTACAAATAGTGTTCGCATAACAAAGGTATACATTTTTGTCTCACTCTGTATAGTTTGTATTTAGTTTATTCTTGGCATATCCAGAATCCCAACTCATCCTCCTTATTTATTATCTCTGATTTTATTCTTTCTTCCATATTATTTATTGAATAAAAATTTTAGGGAACTTTTCGTGATGCATTTTGGCGTGGCACTCATGTTGCTGTCAAGACACTTGGGGAGGAAGTGTTAGCGGATGATAACAAAGTGTGGGTTTGGTTTTATCATGCTTTTTTCGTCCTCGTCATTTTTTTTTTTATTCAGCTTATAATTTGAAAGTTTTCTCCCATGCCCCTTTCTTCCTCACAGAAAAGCATTTCATGATGAGCTCACCTTACTTCAAAAAATAAGGCATCCAAATGTAGTCCAATTTTTAGGTGCTGTAACACAGAGCACCCCAATGATGATTGTCACAGAATATCTACCTTGGGTTAGTTCTGATACTATACTGACTAGAACGAAAACTTGTGATGTTATGAATATGATGACTACTTTTTCTTTGGCCAACTATGAATGTAATGACTAATTGAATTAATGTGTTGTTATTATTTTTATTTCCTTTTATCTTATCTTGTTGCTTTGCATCCATTTATATTTGTTCATGGTATTCATGGAGAAATTCTGTTGGCTTAATTAGTACTTGGGGATACTGATCCAGGACTTAGAAACATTTGAACTGCTCCATGTAAGCTGAACACTTAGCATTTGAGTTTTCAATTGGGTGGGGTGATTGCATAAAATCAGCTGTTCAACGGACAATACCTTTTGATTTTTTTGTATGCACCATCGATACGAGTACTCATGCCAAATACAAAATATACAATACATGGATGGGCATATTTCTGAAATTTTATGAGTACTCAATCTTTATCTCCATTCACATGCTTTTCTGTAGGATCTTGAACTGTTTTGGATTGTTTCAACACATAGAAATGCGTTAAGAGGTGTTTTGAAACAAAAAGGACCAGTGACACAGATGACTTTAGGCTTGTCTTCTTTTTTGGAAGATTTTTTTCTATCTTAAATTTTGGAATAAGGCTATGGAGACATCAAGTTTAAGAAGAGATGTGCTTTGTGATTTGGATGTATTGGGGTTTCACTTGTGGATTTGGCACATGATTGTGACCTCTTTTGAGCTTATAAATATATTAGTTTCTTATGGTTTGGAGAAATCCTTGTCTGCCAAAATTGTTTTGTTTACTCTTTCCATTTATAATTTTTTACTGCCATAAATATATATTTAATATTTGAATTTCATTATCATGTATCTCCTTTTTCAGGGAGATTTTCGTGCCTACTTGAAAAGGAGAGGTGCATTAAAACCAATAACAGCTGTGAAGTTTGCACTTGACATTGCAAGGTCTATCACGTGTTTCTTTATAACAAATCTATCAATAGCTTTCACGGAGAAACTCCTTTGTTGTCTGATTTTTAAGAGCTAAACATTAGATATTACCCAGTGTTTTGAATGTTAACATGTATTTAATTTTTAAAAATGAACGAACTTTTTTAGTAGTGAAATTGTATTCTTAATGATAGTTTGGCAGATTACAGTTGTCATGACCAAAGGTTCTGAGTTATCTTGTTATAAAAAAGAGCATGTCTTCCCAAAATAAGAAATTCGAGGTAGACGATTGAAGTTTTGGTTGAATTGATCTTATAGTATGAAATTGAAAGTAGATAAAACTTTAAAATAAGCCATGGCACTTCAGTTGATACAGTATTTTTTAAAAAAACAAAGCTTGTGGAGTTAAATGAATGAATATCTTTATAAAGATGAGGACAGAGAATTCCCCTTCAGCAAAAATGTTTCTTTTCTATGAAGTTTTGCCCTTGGGTGTGCTCGTAATAAATGCAATATCTGTGTCTGTTGTACCAGGGGAATGAACTATTTGCATGAACATAAACCAGAAGCAATTGTACACCGAGATCTTGAACCTTCGTATGCTTTCTACTCTCTTGACTTTTAGTTGATTTTAATTTTGCCACTGCATGATTATTCAGCCGAAGACATGCATTGGTCATTCCTGTATGTTTGAAACGGTTGAAAGTTGCTTCATTGTACATGAGTAAGATAACAGAAATATACTGCGGGATGATTATGGGCATCTGAAAGTTGCAGACTTTGGGGTTAGCAAGTTACTAGAAGTTGCAAAAACTGTCAAAGAAGACAATCCTGTGGCTAGCGATACTTCTTGTATGTTCTCTTCCTTAGTGATTCATGTCATTCTGCTAAAAGATATTTAAGAGACAGAGAGAGAGAGAGAAATGTTGCAAACAATGACTCCAAAAGGGTTTAATCTGCATTATTTGCATATTCTACAAAAGGATGTGTGAGAACAGTGATGTTTTTCACGAGAGCTTTTAGGCATGTATTGTCATACAATCGGTGACATCTCAATCTTGTTGCCATTGTGGTTGGTTTTGATGCATAGTTATTGTTGCTGAGGTAATTTTAAACGTCTTTGAGCAGGGAGATATGTTGCTCCAGAGGTCTATAAAAATGAGGAGTATGATACCAAAGTAGATGTCTTTTCATTCGGTCTAATATTAGAGGAGGTAAGAAAACTCTCCTTCCTTATCTTCCCTGTTTGTTTATGTTGTGAGCGTCCGATGTGACTTTATTACTAACCTTTGGATTTAGATTCGTTTTTATTCTAGATTATTTTTTATTTTTTTTTAACTTCCAAGTTTACTACTACCTTTAGTGTTTTTGTGTTTTCTTATACTCGATGATCTTATTCTTCTCTTGTTTGGGAACCTAATTTCACAAGATAGATTGTGAAACTACTTTGATGAATTGAGTTACTCTAACATGTCTTGAGTTGTGTCTGTGGAGTTACTTTCAGCATCTGACTTGCATTAGTATCATCACTGGATGATGTAGATGTCAAGATATTTCAACATTTCAATAACACTCCCTCTGTCTTTAATATAAGACTTACTTTGTAGGTTCTGTCTATTTTACTCATGAAGAAGATTTCTAGGACTGAGAGATGCCATTTTAAAGGGTTTAGAAATTCATATGAAGTCAAGTTTTCAGCACTCAGTGCAAAGTTAATGCTATTTTCTATTTTAAGTTTTCAAATGCTTATAAACATAAATTTCGTCTCTGGCTTATAAACTGTTTTCCTTGCACCATCCATATTAATTTGATTCACATTTCAGTCGGAGCATTATATAATGTGTCTAAAATATTACTCCTCCAGTCTTTAATGTAAGACATATTTGGAGAGTAGATTTTAGTTCTAAATATAAGACATTTTTCATATTTGTCAATCTTTTCCTAATTTACCCTATTGATACTCTCTTATTAAAAACCAAAGAGAAGAGAGAATGGGGGAATTAAGGAAGATAGTTAGGGTGTTTTAAAAAATACATATTATATTAATTAACTTAACCAACTTCCTTAATCTAATCAAATTAGGTAAATATATCTTATGTTAAGGATCGAAGAGAGTACAACTATCAATTGGTTGTTGTTTGTAGAGATGGCAGACAAAACAATGACGGGAACATGTATGGTTTGGTTTTCTTTTATTATAGATGATTGAAGGTTGTCCACCATTGCATTCAATGCCGGAAAAAGAAGTTCCTAAAGCATATGTTGCAAATCAGCGCCCACAGTTCAAGGCTTCTTCTAGGGTTTATGCACATGGACTAAAAGAGTGAGTCCTTTTAATACAATTTATTTGCAGCAAAATTTAGTGACTTATAAATGCCTCAGCTTCAAAAGATCCCTTGAACAGGGAGTCAAAAGATTCTTTGGAAAAAAAAAATTCCTGTTTTGGTGTTTATCCATAGGTTAATTGAGGAATGTTGGGATAAAGAATCACACAGAAGACCTACATTTGGACAAATAATTGTGAGATTGGAAAGCATCCACCGCCGTCTTGCTAACGAAAGGCGCTGGGAGGTGTCTCTCTCTCTCTCTCTCTCATACTTATGCACATCCTCCAGTTTCCTTGATTCTTTTATTGGGAAATTAAATTCTTGATTAATTTTGGGCCTACTGGTATTATAATTTTTTTGTTTAGTTTGAATGCTTGTCTATACAAGTATGTGTACGCTCTATGCAATGTCAGAAATGGTTTGGAATATATTTCTACAATTTCATTCTGAATCTCTTTTTCTCTTTCTAATCAGGAAAACAATAGGGTTAAATTATGCTTGACGCTTTAAATTATTACATAATTACGATGGCTCTGTGGCTTAGCAGAGTGTTACCTATAATCCAAGAAAAAAAAAATACACAAGTATTGTGTCAGATCCATATTAATCTCTATACTTAGTTCCTAGCATGTGTTACACACTTCAAAAACTGTTTTGAAAGCCTTCAGGACACTAATGACAGTTGCATGCTAGTTTATATTTTTGTATTTATAATAGTTTGATTTCAGCACATTTAAATGGTTAATGGTAACATCGTTTGATCATAAACAGGAGTGTGACTATACATGCTTCCCAAAACTGAGGGCTTTGTTTCGACGAAATCAGACGAATCCAGGAAGCCGATCATCTCGGTTGATGAATTACTAGATGAGTAAGAAACTGCAATTGGAAGCAAGCAGAGTTTCAGTTCTTTTGCAGATAGATTGAGTTTTGGAAATAACAAATGCCTCCACGATAAACCTTGTTGAGTTTGTTGATAATGATTTGACTAGTTGTGGCTTCCATGTTGGGAAGCCTACTTACTTGTGTCTGTTTGGATTGATCACCAATTTGTATATGGCAAAATTTTGGTTTTTGTTGAAAATGATTCAAACACGCTTTTTAATACTAAAATCTATTTTTAAACCAATACAAAGTTAGTTTAGTAATGTAAGGCCTATCAGATCTCTTTGGGTCTTTTTGGTATCTGATTTAGGTCAGATTATTGAGAGTGACTAATGTCAATTCTAAATAACCTGAGGGTGAAAAATAAAAACTGAATCCTATAAATTAATAACTAATTTATAGCCAACCATTTTTTATATCATCTCAAATTGCTCATCAATAAATCTTAAATCCTCCCATTTTTGTTCATGTTAATTTAAGGGAAAATTTCATAGAAGGACTACTGCAGCAAATTAATTTCCATTAGAAACCAAAGAAATATGAAATTTTGTAACAAAAACACATTAGAGTATAATCAAGTTAAATTTCATTTACAAGTAGCTAACACGTT
Source organism: Albizia julibrissin (assembly GCA_037074505.1). Classification (NCBI taxonomy): domain Eukaryota; kingdom Viridiplantae; phylum Streptophyta; class Magnoliopsida; order Fabales; family Fabaceae; genus Albizia; species Albizia julibrissin. Next base: position 16,538,331 of record CM073484.1, read on the forward strand.
ATGAACAAGTGAAATAGTTCTGCGAACAAGTGGAATGGAACGATTCTATAAACAATTTCAGGATGGTATTTAGTGAAAAACTGGAATTCCACTTATTCATAGGAATATTTCACTTGTTCATGATGTGTTTGTCACTTTAAATAAAATTTGACTTGATCATGTTTCAACGTATTTTTATTAAGAAATTAATTTCACTTGTCTATGATGTATTTGTCACTTGCAAATCTAATTGAAGGATTATTTTTATCTTTTTATTTTATAAATTAATTTCACTGCAACCCTATGGGACTGTAGTGAAATTTCATTTTTTTTGGGAGTTAGTAGAAATTAATTTGCTATAGTGGTTCTTATCTGAGATTTTCCCTTAATTTAATGTCATGACAGCGTATACAACCCAAATCGATATGCAACCCCACCAAAGTGGAACATTAGAGTGAGGATTACCAAATACTCCTCCTTCCTTTTTATAAGATATCATTTCAATGGTCCATATTCTCGCTTACCAAAGACTTTGTGGAGGAAAATTGATGCCTAATTTGGGTCTACCATTGGGGAAATAATTATAATGAAGAAGTTTTTTTAAAAAAAATATTATTTAACACTGTGGGGTCCTCTTAATACTTCTTTAAAAAAGATATAATGATTGTTTTATATTCACAAAATTTTTTTTTCTTGATTTTATTTCATTCTATGCTGTATACAATCCATCCGCTGTATTGCTACTACCATTAAAATGCCTAAACTATACAAGCACCCGTAAATTTTACTCAAGACATCAAGATAGGTATGGGCATTTTTCTGATAGTTTTTACTTTATTAAGAATCAAGACATCAAGTTACAAGTACCTGCACACAATAAAACTTCATGTACAGTCATGTCAATGAATTTCAGTTTAACTGACTTCAAAAAAAGTCAGGAAAAAGTATGGATTTGAGAATTGGAAGATTCAATAGGGGACGAGTTTACTTCTTGAATTTGATACCTGTGCAAATTTAGATACAGAAACGGATCTAATGCTTTCAAACAGAGTCTGAGCTTTGATCATCTCTCACTCTCACTAGCACACCCCCATCCTCCTTAAAGCGTAGAAGAGCAAAACTTTTATAGAACTGTGAGACTTTAGGGTGTGCTTGAATCTTGGAGCGGGTGAAACCAGATAGGTGAAGACCCTTCAAGCTTCTGACCCGAGAAAGAGCTACGTACACCATTCCACAACCAAAAGCACTTGACAAGTTAGTGTGAATGCTATCCAAAGTCATTCCTTGACACTTGTGAATGCTTAAAGCCCATGCCAGTATTAGAGGAATCTGCTTCCTCCAAGCAACAACTTCTTCCCCATGCATTACTTGCCAAGTTCCCGGTTCCACAACCATAGTTTCCCCTGAATCAAATTTGACAATCGGCAGCAGCATATGAGGGCATACCTCGTCATAACTCTTTGCCCTGCCAAACCCCACAACTTCTCCAGTTGCGCCATTCACCAACCCTCTCCAGGTGTTCAAATTCTTTACCAGCATAACTCGTGCACCTTCACAAATGGAGACCGAATCGGGTGCCATCCCTTTACTGAGCTGCCCCTTCCATGGCTGAGCACCATGATCAACTGCATTATAAACAACAACCTCCTTTTGCAGGCTGTCGAGCCTTTCTTGGTTCACCCTCTCCACTTGTTTGTTCAATGGGAGAAGTTGTATTACAGAGGGATCGCACTCAGATTCTGGGATGCAAGATTGTTCAAGGAATTCCATATCCTGGGGATCCATCTCTCCTGTCCTTATACCCTGAAGCAACTTGATGAGCAGAATATCAGACTGCCTGAAGATCTTAGTGAATTCTACCTGTATATTAAAGCTCTTGTTCCAACTTTCGGCTTCAAAAGCAAATTTCACGCTTGTCAAGGAAGAACCCTTATTAGGAATGGGTGATAACTGAAAGAAATCCCCACTCACAACCAGCTGAATTCCACCCCAAACACTCTCTACGCCTTTCACCTCTCTAGCAATGAACTCAAGACTATCAAACAAATCTGCATCTATCATACTGATTTCATCTATAACTAGTGCTTGAACATTACGCCACCTATTATAGGCCTTCCTGTTCTTGATAATCCTATCTAACATAACTTTACGGTCATAATTGGGCATACCAATACCAGCAAAGGAGTGCAGAGTTTGACCTTTGATAGCACAGGCAGCAATCCCAGTTGATGCCGTAATAGACACTCTAGATGGCTTATATAAAATCCTTAATCGTTTGATTGCCTGATGCAGGACATAGAGAAAACATATTAGAGAATCACCCACAAATTCATCAGTTTAGTAGTTTGTCATGAAAGAAGTAGTAACTATTTTATTACAGATTTATCAAGATTCTACTCAAACATAAAGATTATTACTCCTAAGTGCTAAGTAATCCTAAATTAAACCCTCAATAGACTAATCACAAATCCGTTATTACTTCAAATGATAAGATATTTCGAAACTTCCTCGCCTTGTTCGGCGCCAATACCTCTTGAAGAAATAGGGTTTTTCCTGTCCCAGCCGAGCCCGTGATGAATACTGAATTGCCCCGATAAATTGCAGCCAGCATACTCTTCTGCTCCTCCGTCCATTCGATTTTAGGCTTTCGTGGGTTTCTCTCTTTCGCTTTGTCCTTCTTCTTCAACTCACTGTAAAACCACTTCCGTGGTTTTCCATAACTCTTGGAACTGAATTTCCTGTACGCAGCAGCAAATCCAGCGGTGAGAAATTGCATTATTCTTCACAAACAATGAGAGACGACACAATGTTGCTTCATCGGGATTTGAAGTTGGTCTCAAGAATTAACCATATTTGATGCTGTGAATCTCCATAAGTGAGATTGCTTTACTTTACATTTTGGTGAAGTGAGGAGAGAGAATCCGGATGACGAAGATGAAGACTTATTTGGAATTCAAGAAAGTTCTGAAATCGAGTTCAGGGATTCCAGGGTTTTAGCCGTTTTAAGGATGAGATGAGACTAACGCAAGGGGGAAAAAAATAAACGAATAATTTAAGCATGAGAGTGTGAATAAAGGAAGGGCTAATATCCAACCGTTTCAACGATTTCTTTTATATTAAAAAAAAAATTAGCTGAGTCGTGTTTAGGCTCACCAGAGTTAAGGCATATCTCCAACCTTAAAAAATATTTATAGAGGTATTTATATATTATTTATTAATAAAATCCTCACATCGATGATATTACAACCTATAACCTTATTAGTAGTTTTAGTATTTGTTTTTTATTTTTACCTGAATTAGTTTCCGGAGGTTTAGTCCCTAATTTTTAGTATTTTTCTACATATGATTTTTTATTTCTTAGAGTGAACATTGTTAAATTTAGAGATGAAAATAGTGATTAAGATACAAAAATACTTATAAATTTTTAATAAAATTGTGTATCTAGTATTTTATCGATTTTTGCTTAGTAGTTTTGAGTAGTTTTTTTTTTGTTTTTTTTCACCTGAATTAATTTCCATAGGTTTAAACCATGACTTTTAGTTTTTTTTTTTTAAGATATGATTTTTATTCCTTAAAGCTGACATTTATAAATTTAGGGATTAAAACAATGATTTGTTAAAAATACAGAAACAACATCAAGTTAAAAATAAAGGGATTAAGTTTTGATTTTTATCTCTATACTTAACCACATTAATTCATACCAAGTTTTTACAAAACTATAAAGATTAAAATCAACAGTTTGAAAATGTAAAGACCAAAATAAAAATTCCATCTAATTATAAGAATCAACAATGATATTATGAAGCAAAAAAATCGACATCTCTAAGTCTAAGCATCGGAAAAGGTTTACATTTTTATCAACACAAAGTTAATTTAATAATATAAAGTTCTATTAGATCTTTTTGGACCTCAAATTCGAATCCAAAAAAGACCTTTGTGTTGAGAGGGAGTTTTAAAACTGAAGTAGTCGTTAATATGATTTAGAAAAGAGGCGGATAGCCGATGATTGTATTAAAAATATATATATCTACATTTTTATTGATTGGGTCTGAAATAGAGAATGAATGTTTTTTTTTCCAAAAAGACTCAAAGAGAATGAACGTTTACAACAAAAAAAAGAACAGAGAATAAATGGGCCAATGTTGGGCTTCATATTGTTACTGTTTTTTTGTTGTTGCAATTCTCACTGTACTTTTGACATCAAACCATAGCTCTCCCCACCCCCACCCCACCCCACAAAAAAAAAAAAAAAAAACCGATCAAACTATAGCTCAGTAATACAATTTTCAGGTCAGTTTTATCTCGTTGTTAAAGATTAACACTTTAAATGGTGTATTGCATATATTTAAGTTCATATTAATAAATTATATTTTTAATGTACTAACACTTAATTAATTAAGTGATGAAACACCAAGGACCAAAGGATGAGACAGAGTGAGAGGAGAAATAGAGAGAAGTGCAGAAAGCTCCATACCCAATCATTAGTTTATCAGAAAATGTTCTCTAACATAGATTTAAAAAATTGTTTTAGAAAAGACCAGAGAAGTTGTCACATAATTTAAATGCAACATAATTATCAAATTGTTGATTTGTTGTAATATTTGTCCCCCTTGAACATGCACACACACACAAACACCACGATTTACGATACTAATTAATTAATTAATGAGCAAATTGCGTTTGAATTTGTTCAATTTAATTACCCCCTACGTTTCTGCTCAAAAAAAAAAAACTACCCCCTATGTTCTTGTGAGATTAATCATCATTAGGGTGCCATTTTGATTTGAATAAAAGAAATCATGTTGATAGTTAACACTGTTAATATCAATTAAAGCTTGGGTAGTTTAATGTTTGGCAAAAAAGCTTGAGTAGTTTAATAGTTCATGTATGGCAAAAATAAAGTTTAATAGTTTATGTAATGAGTATCTTTTAATTAATCAATAAATTTACATAGGCTCTTATAGTGAACAAGTTTGATTCATTTTACCTTTTTGTGCATTTAAGACATATATTAAGAAGCTTAGTTACTCGTTTCAAATTTTTTTTTTTCATGAATTAGAGGAACAAGCACTATTAATTTGAGGTTATAAACGAAATGAAACTCACAAGTTCTAATTTATAGGAAGCTTTCAAGCTAATAGACAACCATGCACCTATAAAACGGCTAACAAACTCATGTTTGTGTGAAACAGTTAATGTTGTAATATTTGGGGGAAAATTAAACGAGCAAAGTATAACGTCATGGAGTACAATATCTAAGAGCTGGGTCTCCTTTCTTTTCTTCCTCTTCCCTTCTCTTCTCTAACCATTAGATTTATATTTCAACAATTAGGATTTTAATGTTTTTAAAACATTTTATAAATTGGAAAGTCAATCTAGCGGTTAAACAAGAAAGGGGAGAGAAGAAGATAGGAAGGGGATATTGTTATTAAACCCGGATTAAACCGCCCAATCTGTCCCAGGAACTAGAGAATCGACGGGGAAACAGGTTTGGTTCAGTGACCGGTCTGGTCCGAGGTTTTTTTTAATGATTTTTTTTGTTAGAATTTCATATTAATAAACCTAAAATATTTAATTTTTCATCTGTTTTATCCTGGTTTAGCTATGGACCTATTGACTCTTGACCCAGTACCCCGACTGATTTAATAACCGATGCGGGTTTAATAACCTTAATAGAAACATCTTCTACTTAATAAGGTGGTGATAAAGAGTAAAAACTAGTTAAAGATTAGAAGTTAGTGCAATTAAAAAAATAATATTATAAATCACCTGTATTTTATGACAAATTTAATTTTTATATTTGGACCAAAGATAATTTGGATTCTCTCCACTTTCCTTCCTTTCAACTTCCTCTCCACTTGTTACTCAACAGGCTCAACTACTAAATTGAAGCATGAACAATTTTGATTTATAATTTAATTAAATAAATTTTTAAATGTTATTTCAATCCAACAGTTAAGATTGTTGAGAGATGGTGTGTTTAGTTTGAGGGGAGCGGTTTGAATTATTGAATTTTTTAGTAGAAAGAAAGCTAAAATTTTGACTCACATTCCTCTCACTTCCTTCATTTTTTGCTCACATTATAAAAGATTCATTTTCTGTCTCTTTAACAAATTAAATAAGATAACATACCCCACTTATCCCTTCTCTTCAAACCAAACAGACCCAAAGTCAATGGGAAGGGAAATATGGAGAACTCAAATCTCCTTTAGTCTCAATTAAATCATTTCTAATAAATTCACATATAATAATATCTTAGAAACTATTAAAAATATTATTTTTTTATAAAATTTAAGTAACTTTTAATATTATTTTTATTAAAAATATTAAATTAATATATATTAACTTCTATTCCCTTGCTATTTTTAAGTAAGTAAGAGCATCTAAAAAAAATTATTTAACACCCAACAAATAGATTGTAAAAAGAAAAATTAAGAACATATTGTGCTCCTTTACAATAATAATTGAAGTATTTAAAAACAGTTTTTTAATCATAATTTACTATATATAAAATAAATATATATGAAAGGAGTGTTTTTTCAATTTTTAAATATAAATATTTATAATTCTTTTAAAATCTCATCAAAACCATTTGCTTGTTTGGCCAAGCTTTTGTAAATAATAAACCCAATTCATGTAAATCGAGATAAATCTCCTTCACATATTTACCTCATAGACCATAAAAGCACTTCGTAGACCGTAAAAGCTACCTCATATTCTATAAATCATAATTTATAAGTACTTATAAAATTTTCATAAACTAATTCAAACCAACTAAATCTAGTGGCCGGTAGCAAGGACAAGGATAGAGAGACAGTAACGCAGGGGGGATGAACTAGTGTCGTTAGAGGACAGAGCACAGAGGAGGGAGGGGGGAAAGGAGCAAATAGAGATTATGAATAGAGTCATTAGAGAATAATGAAGTTGACAGAGACTAAGATTATTAGTGTGAGTGGGTCCCACTGATGGATGGACGTGGTGGGGATGGACGGATGCAATGCCCTTTGTCGCTTTCTGTGGCCTCACTCTAACCGTTTGATTGATGGGCTGTCCCATCTTTAGGGCACCCCTACCCCTCCCTCCTCACCCACCCCTACGCATACGATCTTACCCTCAGGACCTCAACTCCATTCTAGCATCTTCACTCATCTTGGTTTTTTTTCTTCTCACATTATAATAACAATAATAATAATAATAATAAAATATTATATATAAATATTTTATTAAAAAATTATTTATCAAATAAAATATTTAAAATATAAATAATTTTTTCCGTATGGGAAAAATATTCTTTTATGTTTAAATAATTTTTTTTAATATATCTTCTTTATATGATATTTCTTTGTGTTTGAACAATCTTCCTTTATATATAAAATATCTTTTCTTAAATTTCATTTAGTAAAGAAGTTTTTAATGAGGTCTTTATAAACAATTCTCTCTAACAATAATGATAAAAATTCTGTTTAAAACTTTTATTGGTAAAAAACAACAAAATTTAATTAATGCTTCTGTTTTTTATGGGTTAATAGTGTATGGAAAATGACATCAAAATCTTAATTAAGAATTGAGAGAAATAATTTAAGAAAATTATTATAACTTGTTAATAATAAGTAAAAGATAAATAATTGATAAGTGAAAGAACTATCATTAACATGTTTTAAGATTTTTTTAATTAAGACTTTAATACTATTTTTCCTATTTTTTTAGATTTAAAACATAAATGTTTTTCAACTCTTATGATAAATGCACTACCTAAAATTTAAACTTATATTTTCTCACCAATATTTTGTTGGTTGGGTGCTGATACATTTTGAATATAAAGTTTAGTAGAATATCAAGACTTTCTATCTATAAAATTTTATCAGGTCCACTGGTGATTAAAATTTTCAAATAGAATTTTTCATTAATTTTATCCAATAATAATTTAATAAAATTTCAAGAAACTTATTAAAATATATAAATTAAAAAATTACATAAATTTGAGTAAACAGCATTAGCTGTTAATTATTAGTAATGTGACCTTGTAGAGTTATAAACATTATAATTCATCTGAAATTTCACGAAAATTAATTATACTACTTTTAGTTTAAAAAAAGATAAATTGTATACTAAAAAAAATATTTCAATGTGGTATTTAAATTTTCAATTTGTCATACTTCGTAAAGCTTGAATATTTAAATTTAATTGTAAATTAATTTTTCATACCCTTCAACTTTCCATAATCAAATTTCATATTAAACTTAGATTAATGGTGTCTTTGGTGTGGCTGATTATTGTATAATTTTCAATATTAATTAAAAAATCATCATAGTAATATTTCAAAAATAAAAATATTATGATAATAAAATTTGTCATCTTTTTCAGGCCTTATGTTGCATAATTTAACTCTTTTTTAAGGTTAATATAAACCGTTAATCACAATCATAACAATTTTTGAAGGAAGTTATTCCGCTACCAAACATTTCCAATTGATGTGAAAAAATAAATCCTAATCTCTTAAATATAAATATCTTATGTGAATTGGATTCTAAAACTCGCCAAAATAAAGGTTAGTTTCATGGTTCAAAGAATGTTTAGTTGTTGCCAGTTTTCTTATGAACAAATTAAAGTCTTGATTCAACAATGTAATTTATGGTTTCATCTGACACCATCACGTCTTATGAGAGATGGGTTTTATTTTTTGCATAATCATTGCGATAAGGAAATTACTTTGAAGATGTTGATTAGTTTTTTAAAAAAAAAACGAAAAAACGAGTAAACGGAGAGAAAAAGTAATTATATTTTATGCACATAATCTTGTCACACCTTGAATACAATATTTATTAAAACAAAATTTTGAATAAAATTTAGACAAAATATATGCTATAATAGTAGTAATCAATGAGTAATAAAGTGGATTGAAAATTAAAATCTTATATTTAACAACAAAGTAAATATGATCTCTTAAGTAACTTCAACATTTAAGATAGGAAGGGGTAACATATTCCTCTCATTTTATTTCTCCTCACCTTTTCTATGGTTCTACCGTTCTAAACCAAATTAATGATTCACGTTTATTTTTTTAAATTAGTTATTTCAATTAACATTTTATATTTAATCTATGGATATTAATGAAAATCAAGACATATAACTCATGGTAAAGACAAGAAAAAGTGAGGAAACAGCTGGAGACAAAACCTTTTGAATTAATTATTCTAAACAAATATTTTCCATAAGAAAACCGTGAGAATGTATTTACTAATTAGTGGTAGAAAAAACAATTAAGGAAAAAAATGCAAGAAGACAAAGGAAGAGTTGTATATAAGAAGGTGAAATAATATAATTAGATTTATAAATTAAAAAAAGGGGTCGTCGTCATCATCATGTCCCCATCAAAATTTCTAAAGTCTGAATCATGTGGTGAGTAAACTTGCAACTTGTTACTTGTAAGTACTTGATTTCACTCGTTATCCACAATCTAATCCCAGCTTATATTCACGCGCCTCCCTCCTTTTTTTATATTCTAAAAATTATTTATACTTTTTTAAAAATAATTTATGCTTTATTAGTTATGTAATTATTATTTATATAAATTTAAAAAATAAGATAAAACAATAAAAGTATCGTTTTCATATGTTATTCTCATACCTTTTCCTTCTGTTTTTCACGCAGACGGAATTCCAGGACGAAAAATTCTCAAAGAAAGCAGAGTGGAGAAACGAAGGTGATCCCAAGTTAAAAACAATAGATAGATGTATTAAGAGAAGTACAAGAAAAATAAGGATATAAGCATGTTGGGATAGCTTTTGAGTCAATAAATTGAGATAAATTTTTTTTATGTATTTATGTTGTATAGCATGAATCAGGATAAAAAATTTATTTTTAAAAACTCTAATTACTATTAAAAAAAACTATATACTTGTGCATGATATTTGAATTGTGTGGCAATGGATTCAATATCTCTTTGAGTAAAAATATTTATTTTGATTATTTTTGTGAATAGAAACAAATTATATTATCAGAAATTTTACGCTTCTAATCATTGGGATTTCCGACTGGATTCAAATTAAAATTATTAGTTAATATTACATTTTTATCACACTACACAAGGAAGATTTAAGTAGGGGAAATTGCTATAAAAATTTTAAATAAAGGATTTAATAACTCAAAAGTTGAAACGGCAACAACAGTTTTATACTGGTCCGGCTTATTTCATAATGATTAGTGTTTGTTTGGAATAACGATTTGAGTCTTTAAACGTAATTTTTCAATCGTGATTTACGATATATGAGATAAGTTTTGTCTCGATTTACATATATAAGCATTTTTAAAATCTCTAATCGTGATCCCAAACATATTTTTAAAAAAATAATTTATACATGATAAAAAAAGTATTATTACTACTTTTCAATGTACTTTCCAATTAAAATCAACTTATTTTAACTACCCTTCATTTCTTTCTTACATAATTTTTCTCTACAATACAATTACTAAGGGTGCATGTGATAAAGAAAAATGTAATTTTAATGACTTTTTGCAAAATGGCTTATCCTAAGAACCAAATGCTTCTTATAATAGGGTTATAAATGATATCACCTTTAACTCTTATTACGTGACGACAAAAACTAAAACAACGACAACTAATTTCATAAATTATTTTTAGTTGAATATCAATGCCAATAATAATTTAACAAGTAACAATTTTAACTTATCAAATGATGACAATAATTAAGACATTGGCAACTAATTTTATTGAGGGCAATTAGATCATTTAACAAGAAAACTTAATTTATACATAATAATCCCTGCAAACTTCATAGAAACTAAGCTATTTGAAGGACTTATTTTGATATTCTTATATTTTAGTAGACTTTAAATTTCTATATATAAATTAAGTGTTTGTTTGAGATCACTTTTGAGATCCTTAAAGATAATTATTCACGTAAGTTGAGATAAAACTCCTCTCACATACTTACTTCATATATTATAAATCACGACTGAAAAATTATTTTTAAATGTTTCAATCACTATTCCAAATAAGCATTAAATTATACAAGAATGATTTAAATATGCAATTTATTTTCACATCATTGGTCATTTCATCTCATCTTTATTACCGGCCACCTTAGCTAATATCAATATTGAATACTGCACATTTATCTATTAAAAAAAGGAAAAGAGTAAAAGGAGAGCTTGAAGATATAAAGGGGGCTTGATTCTTGTGTTGTATATGTTGATTCTTGGCCATGACAATTCTTGGAATCTACGTACTTGCGGTGGAAATTTCGAATTTGAAGATAGTGGGGCTTATCATTGTTTTTCATTCATCTTTACTACACTATCAAGATTCTCCTTATTTGTTCTTCCACATCGATCAATTTCTTTTCAACCGATCGACTTGACCATTTATCAGCCCAGGAAAAATATGTTGCCCCTTCTTTTTTTTTAAATATTTAAAATTAAAAAAATTCAACTTTAGATTTTAATTATAGCTTGTTTGTTTTGATTTCTATTTATGTATAAGTCCGATTTATATAAATCGAGATAAAACTCTTCCACATATTTACCTCGTAGACTGTAAAAACTATCTCGTATATCGTAAATTATGATTAAAAAGTATAATTAAAAGTTCTAATCGTTATTTCAAACATACCTTTAATTTATATGACTTATGAATTTGTCTTTCTATATAAGATATATTGATATTGATTGATTTTTATTTGCAGTTGAAATATTTAATCTTACATTCCTATGACATAAAGTTTATTGTTCTAGGATAACTTTGAGTTCTTTGCAAAAATTTCTGTCAGATCATAAAACATAAAGAATAACTGAAGTTTCAAATTTTTGCAAATAAATTATTCATTGATTAGCTTATTATTTTATTGATGAAATGTAAAAACATCAACACATCAATCATATAGAGATCCTTTGAATTTTATTTTTGTATGCAAATATTCCTTTTCACCTTGAATTATGCATATACAATTCTCCCAAAGTTCACAATATAACTTAGACTCATCACGTTTTTGTCCATATAAAATGTAAAATTTATAGTAAAAGTAAAAGAGGGCAAGTGTTAACCCTTTCTAATCCAATAACACTAAACACTTTTCTTAAATCTTTTGGAGACGTGAGATTACGAGTTTGATCCATTAAGTTCCTTTAAGATGACAAGAAAAGAAAGAGTATAACTTATATAGGATTAGGAGTACTTATTTTATGTGATGATCAGGAAGAAATTAAAATATGTTTTTTGCTCATAAGTCACGCATATATTACACCTTTGGAAAGTGTTCAAACTCACAACTTTATATTTAACAAAACGTTAATGGAGGTCCTCGGTGTTGGGCTACAAGGCCTGGCATGAAATATATTTTTTTAATACATTAAAATGTGGGTGAAAATTAAAATTAAACAAGAATTTCATTTATAATAAGATTAAGGTGTATCTAATACTTTAAAATATTTTTCAATGTGTATCCAATATTTTAAAGCATTTTGTCATGCATTTAGTATTCATTAAGTACTTTTTTAAATGTAGTCAAATTTTTTGTGTGTGCCTAAGCACCTTAAAATATTATTTTTAAATACATTCAGTATTTTAAAATATTTTTTACTACATCCAAAATGAAGGCACAAAAAATACCTTAAAATGTTGGATGTAACTTTAAAAAAAAAAATACTCAGGAGTCTTGATACAACACATATTTTAGAATGATGATGAATAGAAAACGCTGCATGATGCTGAATAATAAAATGTATCCACGCAAGTTGAAAACTCGGGTCATCATAATAATGTAACTGACTGGTTGGCCATTTAGAATTTTTTTTTTAAAAAAACAGAGAATGATTTAACTTTAACTAATTTAAAAATTGAAATTTGCTTACGTTAATATCTTAAGTTTGAGTACGGGCCAAAAAAATAAAAAAAATCTGAAGTTCGAGATTATCATGTGATATTTCGTGCGGTGTCGATCTCAAGTAGATTTCATACATAATTAACTATTTTACCTGATAATATCTGTCACTGTCAATCAATGATATATTTTTACCATACGAATCTACAGTACAATGTTCTTTGTCCTTGTATTATACTAGTACAAAAGTTAATGTAACACATAAATTATGGATGTGAAGAGGTGGATTGAAGGTTGTCAGTGAGAAAGTTTCCCCACAGGTTGACCCATTAGTTAATAAATTATCTTATAATTATAAAATCGTTAGTTTAAATTTTTTTTATTAATATAAAGATTTTACTGCTGGATATCTTATAAATGCTTTTGTAAATGTTTTATTGAAGACTAGAAGCATGCTTGGTCTTGCTGAGTTATTATTATTATTATTTGATAAGTTGAAACTATTGTTTTCATTTTTTTTTTTCAAATTAAAGACATTTAGATAATTTTGTTATAATATTTAATTTCGGAGTAATCCTTAAAATAGTGCCCAATAATTAGTCACTCCAAAATTTTAAAGTGAGACTTGTAGATTTGGTGGAGATTCCTGTATGCGGTATCTTTCTCCCTAAGTTAAAGTCTTACTCTTACGTAGATTAACTGCGATAGATATTTATTTAATTAACCCAATAGATTAATTAAGTAGTACTATTAATAATTTTTTTGATAAAAGCTAACGTCGCGCGTGAGAAGGACGACCAGGACGTCGCGCGTAGGAATGCTCGTCCTCTTACGACAGAATCTTTGTTTCTCTTGACTATGCGAGCGTGGACACACACGATAAAATCCACTTCCTATTATTATAAAACCCCATCGCATACTACTTTTTTTTTTTTTTTTCCGATGCTTCCGACTAGACCATGGACGAATTAAAAAAATAAACACAGAAAAAATCGGAATTAATATAATAATAAGATAGTAATAAAATACAAGCCCCAATCGTTCGCCTCACCATCCAGTATACAGGAGCATTATTCACTCGCTCTTTATCGTATCTGACCATAAGAGTCTAGTCACTTCTCTTAACCTTAAGCCTTCCCTTCCACACACCACACACCACACACTCACACATACTCTCTCTCTCTCTCTCTCTCTCTCTCTCTCTCTCTCTCATACGTCCTTTTCAGTCATAAATTAGCCAAAAGCAAGACGCTACGGTAATCGCACTCTCTCTCTATCGAGCGGGAAACATTATTGCCATTGCCCTCATCTCTCTCACCTCTCTATCTCTTCTCTCTCCCTCATCGCCTCCTCACTTCCCTCTCCGCTCTTCAGTCTCCACACCATCGCCTTCCTTCCATGTCGCTACCTCCTGCTCCGTAGTCGTCGTCGTCCTCCTCCTCCTCTTCTTCTGTTTTTCTCTGTTACTGATCATGGACGCTGCATTCGATGGATTCTCCATAAGGCAATATAGATCTTTTCTTTTTATTATCCTCTTTTTTTTTCCTCCGCTTTACTTTTTCCATTACTGTTACCGTTACTGTTGATTCTTCGATGATTTTTTGTGGTTTTTGATTATGGATTGCAGGGCCTATACCTCCAAGATGAGGTCGGTCGACATCTTCAAGTGCTGGCCCTTTAGTACCGATGATGTATCCAGAGAGGATGTGGAGTCCTGGCTTCCTCCCATGGTTGTTCCTAAGCCTCAGAGCTCCAGCGACGAGCTCGAGGCCTCGAGATCCGATCCTGATGATGACGAAAAGCCGTTGGAGGAAGGAATTTCCAGAAGCGAGGGCGATCAATTGATGAAATCGGAAGAGAGGCTGGATATGGTTTGTCCGGTGTGTCGAGTTTTCAACGCTGCGACTCTGACGGCAGTAAACGCGCACATCGATGGATGTCTTGCGCAGACGATGAGGGAAGAGAGGCGGCAGATGAAGTCGAAATCGAAGGCGCCAAAGAAACGGTCCATTGCTGAGATTTTTGAAGTTCAGGAGCAGGAGGAGCAGCCCAAGATTGAATCCGTTTTGAAATTCTGGCCGTTTCGTGAGGATCCAGATGAGGTGTCTATAACAGTCACTAAGTTCAAGTGGTGGTCTCGCCGGCTTGAGGCAATGAGATCCAACAAGGTTGATGGTGAAATTTCTGGAAATGACGCCGAATGTGTGAAATCGGGAACGTCAGTTGCTGCGGAGGAGGAAAAATTGGAGATGGTTTGTCCTGTTTGTCG
Organism: Albizia julibrissin; assembly: GCA_037074505.1. NCBI lineage: Eukaryota > Viridiplantae > Streptophyta > Magnoliopsida > Fabales > Fabaceae > Albizia > Albizia julibrissin. Next base: position 16,553,418 of record CM073484.1, read on the forward strand.
GGATTTCAACGCGGCAACTGTGACGGCAGTGAATGCTCACATCGACAGTTGTCTTGCGCAGGCGATGAGGGATGAACGCCGGCAGATGAAGATGAATTTTAAGGTGAAACCGAAGGCTCCGAAAAAACGGTCGATTGCTGAGATTCTAACGGTGGCACCTCAGATCAAAGCGACAGTTACTGAGGTACTTGAAGTCGCCAAAAACGATGAGGATGAAGAGGAGAATAAAAAAGAATATAGAAATGATTATGATGGTGGGGATTCTAGTGGGGTTGGTGATGTTGCCGTATTTTCAACAGTTAAGAGCAAGAAAAGTACAAACAGGAGGAAAAAGAAAAGAATGAAGAAGCTCAAGAAGAAAAGCATGGAGGAAAATTATAGGGTTGAATCAGTGAACAATGAGAAGAAGAAGATGATGAAAAAGAAAAAGAAGAAAAAGAACGAGTTCATTGCAAAGAAGGTATGCAATATTTATGTCATAAAATATAGTCATTCTTTCATATTTCCAGGCTAGTTCCATGGTTTTTAGCTGTTTCATGAGAACGACAGATATAATTCATGATATATTTTCCATAAAATGTTACTGAACTCTGTTGTTTTGTGGTGATTTAGTTGCTTATGTCATGGAATCATAGCTTTCTTAACCCCGCAAGTTGCTTTTTCTCCATAAAATTACTGCTGAAAAAGCTGGTTAGAGAGTCAACTACATATTTGTGAACGAAGCTGTGGTTTTCGTTAGTATTTGTGTGATGTAGACCTGATGGCAGCAAAAGTTAGAAGAGCAGAAAATATTAAGGTAAAGAAATCTAGAGGGATTACAATAGTGTTGCTCCAGCGGGAGTTGTGTGGTTGGTGCTTGGTACAGGTGGCTTAAAGTGGCCCCTTATGGTTTACGATGAAGAGCTGAGATAATGGTGTGTGGTTCTACTGTCCTCGCCCTATTGGCTACTAAAATGGGGGAAATCTTCATGGACCATGGGCAATGAACATATTCTCATATCGTCTTGTATGACTAACATTTCTGATAAAAAGATTGGTGAAATGTAAACGCCCAAGGTAGAAGACCTTGTTTTTTATTAGTGAAGAATTAAGTGAGTTTTTTATTAGTGAAGAATTAAGTGAAGTTTCAGAAATTGGAAGATTGTCTGATTACAATTATGATTGGGTTGGTTGAGTGACACGGTTGAAAGTTCATGTGGTGAGTCAGACTGTTGAATGCCTGGAAACGCAACAGATATGGATATTTCATTTGAAAATAACTGATTTGAGTTATATAGATCATTATCACATGGGAACTAGCCTCTCAAGTGCTTTTGTGCTTTACTCATTGAGACTTGCGAGTCATTAGTGAAGCGAGTGGCAGAGGCGACCCATCTTATAATGATTATGTAAATATTATTATGCCAAAGCGGATTAAAATGAATGGCCCTTGTAGTCTGATTTCATTCTGAATGATGTGTCAGTCATAGTGGCTTTGATTTCACATTATCTGCTGGCGAAATTACCATGCTTCCAACTTATTATTCTGTAGGACTTCCTTTTGATTAGTTGAGGAACCAATTGTAGTTAAATTTGTTAATTTGTGTAGCAATTTAGTGAGATTCACTCCTCATGCCTTCGTAAAAATTCAAGAGAATTATTCCACCAAGGAAAAAGTCGAGTGAATTTAGTTCTGAGATGAAATCTGAGCAAGTGTCCTTTAGATAAAAAATACTCGATAGAGTATATTGTCTGGGGAAAGAGAAGACTAAAAGTATCAGTTATAACTTATAATTTATATTTGGTTGTGCTGCTGGCTGAATTAGTTTGGCAGAGGAAGTTGTTATATTTGTAGGCCTAGGGTTAATCATGGTCACATTATGATGATTTAGGATGATCTTACTGCCACGTGTTTCCTTAGATGTTAGGAAACTAATTGACTAAAAAAATTGCTGTGACATTTCAAATAATTGGGCTGTACAACCTCACTTTACAAAGGAATGCCATCTGTATAATATAAAGCTTTTAAACTTAACAAGTTTTGACAAATTACTCTCAGTATTTGTTATTACATTATTCTTGAACAGCTTCTATTGTGATTTTGTAGACTAAATGTTTAAACATTCCGCTCAGTACTTTTTTGGTTGAAAATAGAGTAATTTTATATTCCAAACTTTTGCAATGTCTCCTTTTCCCCTCGTTATATCATAGCTACACTGAATAGATTATCCTTTATAAACAATCGATTTGGCTGTAATGTTCTGAACTTGTAGATATGCAGTTTTTTCTACTAAATTTAATTTAAAATGTAATTTGTAGTGAGAAAGTTTCTCGTCAAAACCTTTGTATGATTATTTAGTGCCAAAAAGTGGTTGATTATATTTTTTTAGGTTGGGAGACAAAAAATTTTGTTCTTCTTTGCCCTATAGTGTTCCTGACTTCCTTTTTCTTATGATCTACCGCCTATTATATTTTGTTATGATAATATTTATACAATACTGTATGAGCTAAGCAATGAGTGCTTATAATTATTAGCTATACTTTTTAATTTTATGATATATTCGGTTCCTGTTTATAAGGATGATTTTTATGTCCATTAAACTTAATTTTTATAAAAACTAAAAGTTGATCGGAGAAACTTAAAAGTTTTTTTTTTTTTTGGTCAAGGGAATCTCTAAGATTTATAATGATCAGTCTTCACAGTTTCCTCCTATTGTGAATTAATTTTCCAATTTTGAAAATAAATACTACTAAATTCAAAATTTCAATTGGATGTGAAGTCAATTTGTCATTGAAAATGTCACCAATAGTGTTTGAATTTTTCTGTCTTCTATAGTGTTTGGAAAACAAGTTATTTTTCCTAATTATCAAAGATAAATTTGATAATATGTCTAGTATAATCAATTTAGCTAGAAATTGATCATAATGCCATTTAAATATATCCCACGTTATTATATATTTAATCTTTGAGTATAACTAAAAACATAATTGCCGCTGTACTTTTACAAGTGACTTTTTGATGAGGGATGTCATGAGACGGCAGAACTATTGTTTTTTGATATTATAGACTTTATATGGTTCAAAAGACTTGGAAACCAATACAATTTTGTTGTGCGCCTTGATTCAAATTTATCAATTCAATGTTGTGATTGTGATAGTGTAATCAGAGAATATTGCCTGACAATGTCGTGCTCTTGTCAGTAATGACCAGAAGCATATTATAAGTTTCTTAATGATTCTCTGTTGTGACAGTTTATAAAACATATCTTGACTAAACTATGCAGATGAAGTGTTGTTATTATTAAGCCTATCTATTGCTATTATTTCATTCCTTTGATTGGTTCTGCTGTAACTTATAGTGTTTAACAAAATCATATATTTTTCAGCATTCATCTCATTCTTTGAAATGTGGAGATTTCTGTATGGCTTTAATTTTCTTTTTGATATTATTTGTATAGCTGAAAAGCTTTTAGTGCCTTTTCATTTCTGTTCTGGTAAGTTTGGGCCAAGAGACTCAAATTTCTTTTTGACGTAAGTGTTTGAAATGGTTAAAAGCTGATTGAATTCTGTTAACTTCGTCTTTCTCAGGAAGTTGCTTATAAGCGCAAGGTGCAAACTCCAGTTAATAATCCCAGAAAACTGAGAAGTACAATTGATCATGAAAGGGTTGCGCCTGATGGAAATGATGCTTCAATTCATAAAAAGATGTTTAGTTTGAAGTCCTTATCTGTAGAAAAGAAGCAAAAAGTTAAAGGCTCCGACTCAGTGGGAAAGGAACAAAAGCAAGTGCCTCCTTTTTGTGGCATTCTTAAGAATCAAAGAAAAAATATTTCTGGAAGGACATCAAACGTTTGTGATCGAGAAGATGGTTCTGAAGATAGCCATTGGGACACTCAAGTTATAACATCAGACAGGCATGTGAAATTCTCAGGTAAGGATGACATACTTGGTCACTCATCAGATGACACCATGTTCAGTGTATCTTCAGATGTGCCAGCTACAGCATCAGGAAAGCTGTCCTCTGGAAGTGAGGAAGCTGCTCTTTCAGAGGTAAACAGAAGTGATGAGAACACTTCCACTGATATAAACAAGAAAAAGGAGCCTTGTCCTATAGTTGAAGATGAAAAGTTTTCTACTACTCCTGAAGAAGTCTCTGGACAATGCTTTTTGAAGCCATGTTCAAATCGAGAGAAGTCAAAGCATCTAGTAGAGAAGTGTGAATCATCGACAAAGGCCGCGCTTCATGATAGTAAAAATCTACACCTGTTTGATAGAGGCAACATGACTACAGCTCCTTATTCTCCATATGCTGGAACTACCAGAACTCTTTCTGCTCCACAACCGGGGAAGATTTGCAGTATAAATACTCAATCGCATGACTTTGACGCTCTCAGCTCCTCTGTTAAGTTTGTTGATCATGGGAAGAATCCAACCCATCAGATTTCTACTGTAAACTCAAATGCAAGTACAAGAAGCTTTTTGGAGCCTTCATCGTCATATTCTGCATCATGTAATGAAGCTAATGAAAAACCTCAGCTTTCATCACAGTTTTATGGAGGGTATGATAATAATGGGCAAGCTTTGGGTGGCAAACCATTGTCTCACATGTTCTTAACAGGTATGGTAGATAACTCATTCTCCCCTCCTGGCTCGGGGAAAGTAAGTGGAACAAATAACTGCTTGGATGAGAGCATTTTTGGTTTGCCACTCAATTCACATGGTGAATTAATTAATTTCAGTTCGAGTGGAAAAGTTGGGGTGAATCAGCCGCAGGCTTTCAGTTCACCAAGAGTTTCTAGCAGTGTTATGCCTGTTAATAATATTGTCAGTCGATGTGGGCAGGAGTATTTAAGCATTAATGAGAGGGGTTTTGTTCGGGAAACACTAGTAAAAGATTGTGAGGAACCGTTTCCACATTATCCAGCCAGGCTAGGTGTTACTGAATTGCAAAATTTTGAGGGGGCAGATATTCACCGGCCTAATTCTGATAGTAGTTCCACTTCCAATCATATTTCCTACCCATTTCATTCAGAGTTGAACCCAACGAGAAACTCATTCATTGAGCAGAATCAATACAAGCAGGTTCAAAAGCACAAGGGAAATCAGATGATTTATTTAGAGGAAAGTTCAGATCCTGTTTCGCTCAGTTCCAGCCAGCCAACAATGCGGTTGATGGGTAAAGATGTTCCAATAAGTAGAAGCAGCCATGAGATGAAACAGTTTGCAGAAGACGCTTGGGCCGATGAGGTTTCCAGAAGAGGGAACCACTCAAAAGATGTAGCTTTAGAAAATTCTTTCACGGAAAGATGTCCTAAGCAAAATTTGGTTTCTGGTTCATCAACACACGTATCAACTGAGAATAACTTGCAGTCAGTGAAAATCCACTACAGTCAGGCGTTACAAGGTAAATATGGAGCTCAAAATGGAAGCCTAGAAGTCGGTAGAAATGCTAGTTCATGTTTTCTTCCATTTGCCCCGGCACCTCCTCCATCTTGTGGGGTATTCAATAGGGCGGCTCATGACTTGCCAAAACAGTTTATTTCTGGAGCCAAACCTCTAGGGCACGGTCCTCAGTCCGAGGGAGTAACTAATCCTCACAATTTTGCACAACCATTCTTTGGATTTCCCTTATCGAATCCAAGTGATGAAGAACATGCTCAAACATCTTGGTTTCAGAGACCCTATAGAAGCTTACCCCCTTGGTTGTTAAACTCAGCTCATGAAAAGCCACCTGGAATACCTCAGCAATATTCTGGCCCGGGTTGTAAAAGTTCTCCTCACAATAAATGGGGAGGGAATTTTACTACGCCATATGTGAATCATTCAGCTGTAGTATATCCTCCGAATCCTTCGACTTCTCACGGTCAAATGAAGACCTCAGTTTGTTCAACTTCAATTGTTCAACCTCCACCTGATCCAGTTACATGTGTCACTAAGCCATCCTTTACTATAAATAGTGGTCGTAGAAGCATAATTAATTTTTCTGACAGAGTGAAGTTCGATGACACAACTATCGAAAGCAGAAATGCCAGGAAGAGGCCTGCAGCTAATCTTGATGATTCCACGACAGCTTTCATGTTACCTAACATAGAAGTGCAAGCTGATCTGACACGAGAAAACCGAAATGCAGAAATGCAACGGAACACAAGGTTGCTTGAACTTGATCCACTCGGGGATAGTGCAAGGAAATACTGTTGCCCGAACGAGGCTCTAAGTATGCATCCGAAAAGCTATCCAGGTGTTGTTGAATCTCTTAAACCGGCTGGTGTGACATCTTCAGGTCCTGTAAGACTAAGCCCAGGAGCTAAGCATATCTTAACACCCTCACAAAATATGGAGGAGGATAACTCAAAACTGATCCATTCTTCCATTCCCATTGCTGCAACTACTGACCGTGGTAGGGATCTAGAAATTCAGAGAAAATTGACAAAAGTATACAGAATGTAGAGAGAACAGACAGGTCATATCATTTTATGATGATATCATTTTTGTTTTTTTGTAATTCATATTTATATATCCACTCGTTATGAGCATAACAGGATTGTCCACGTACAAACTATTTGCCAGGTTGCTTGAACAGGTGGGAATTTTGATATAAAATACCGCCCCCGTCTTTTTTGATCGTTCAGCTATAAATTTGTGAAAGTTTTTGTGGCTACTTCAGAATTTTATCACCAAAGACGTTGGTTCATGGTGATGATGATGGTGATGCCATTGACAATATCTCATTTGGATCACAGGTATTCTTACACTTGGCATCTGTATAATGACATGTGCATCTGTTAAATTTACATGAAAATGATGGTTTCCTATCTTACCATTCTTAAGCTTAGCTTGATCAAAATCTTTTAGTACGCTAAAAATTACACTACCTTAATAACGAAAAATATATTAGTTCGTCCCTTAAAATCCTACATTCTTATATTCCTTGTAGGATTGAGCTGGTTTATTTATATATTTTATGGAGAGTTTATTTGAAAATTTAGCATCAGAACAGAAACTGCTAGCGTCATAGTGATTTTAGGGAGCAAACTTAATGGGAAGGATTTATCTTTTATTATAATGCTGACATCAATATTTTAAGAGAAATTAGTCTCCATTGTGAGGGTAGGATACTCTTAATCCTTCCTTCCTTTCTTTTTTATTTTTTTTTTAATTTTTTTAAAAAAATCTTCTCCAAACCTGGATTTAAGCATTTATTTATACTACACAAAAAAGCTAGGAAAAAATATTGCATGAAGATGATGCATATGAAGAACTAACATGGTAACTGATTCCATGGATTTAAGCATTTATTTTGATGAACATACTTCTAGAATTGTATGTTAAAAAAACCATTATAATCAAAATTTTCTCGCACACAAAAATCTCAATAAGTCTAAATTTAGGCATTTATATTATATAATTCGTTTTGATTATACGATTACTTTTTTGTTTGGAAGGTTAAAAAAGTAACCATAAAATGCTTCCAATCCCATTGCCATCAGCACCAGTGTTACGGTTTCATTGTCGCTGTGTTACTATCATAATCAATATGACACTTTTCAAACACTGCTTATATATATGCTATTGTTTCTTTCTGTGTTGTGTTCTCTGGTATTGCCATCAATACAACTGTCACGTATATGCTATTCTCCTTTTTTTCTGGCAAAATAAAATATAAAATCCCAGTTAAAATCTAAAGCAATGTTTATTGTTTACTCACTAATTAACTAGTAAGGCTTTAAATGATAAAAATTATCTGGCTAAATAAAACCCTTTAAATTTGCGATCCTTAACTAAGATGAACTTTTGCTTCCATATATTGCAATTACGCACTATAATTTTTTTCATAATAAAAAGTTTTCTCACAAAGGGACACGAATTGAGAATTCATTTAGACTAAATAGATCTTTGTGTGCATGGTTTTGGATGTATGAATTTCATAGAAGATTATGGAAGTTGGAATATTTATTACACTCACCAATGATCGAGCTAGAAAATTGAATTTTATTTAAGTGCGATTCGTATTTTGATAAATAAAAAATATGTGAAATTTAAGATTTAACTCAACTTTGGATTTTAATTAAATTAGGTCGTATGATTTTGAAAAAGAGCTTATACGAGTACATTTTATAAAATGACAGTATGATAGATTCTTGAGTACACATTGATTTTTAAAAGCGAATTCTTAAATTGATAGACAATGCAATCGGCACTAAAAAAACAAGAATTACAAGTCAACAACGGTTTATATTATTTTAAAAACCCCTTTTGTAAGTTCCTGTTTAATGTTTATGAATGTCTTTTTAAGGGTACAGCAAAAACATAATCATAACAATAATCACAATTTTGTGTTAGAGCTTGGAATATAGACATCATAATTTTGTTTAAAATAAAAGTGAAGCTAACAGTAGATGAAAACACTCCACTTTTATCCCCCAATTAAAAAAACTAAATACTAGATTTAAAATTGTCAATATCGTAAGTTTAAACAAACTTGTAACAATGATTTGAACTCATCATAAATCCGAATTGTAAATTAGTAAGAGTTTATTTTATATTTTAAATTTAAATAATTGAAATTAAATCCATCAATATTTATAATTTATCATATTTAATAAACAAAAATTATATAAAATTTATATACAAAGCCATCGAGTATAATCAAATTGAAGAAGTTAATATGAGTTTAAGGATATGTGAACATGGTTTAGTAAGTTAGAAACGTAAAAACGGTAAATTCAGTATATAAATTTGTGAGTTTAACTAAATTTGCAATGGTCACGAGTTTACTAATAACTTAACTCAATTTTATAAGCTAAAAACGTAAAAAGTTAAATTCTGAGAATCCACACATGAGTTTAACAACAATGATTAGATTGCTTAATGCAAGAGTGATTGGATAATAAATGACATTTCATGTGAAATATTAAACAAAAGAAGAATATGCTCTAAGCGATTTAGGACACAAATAAAATAAGGACAAACTCTAAATTTATCTTGATTTAATTTCAATTCAAGTTTTCATATCAGTTATCAAGTTTTCAGTTGAGATTTTAAATTTCCATTAATGTTTAATTTAAACCGTACGTTTAACTTTCATAACTTTCGACTCTAATAAAGTTGTTTCTCGTTCTACAGCACACTTCTTAAAAATCATTTTAAGGACTTTTTTTTTCCATTTTTTTAATTAAAAAGGGGTGCATCACTCTAATTTAACAAAGGTTCTAATAAATATATAAGATAAAGTTTTGGTAACTTGAATTATATTGAAAAAAGTCATACATATATAGAAGATTCTACGAAGAAAATATTTGCAAGACATGTAGAAGAGGCAATTTATGCGTTTAAGACCGGAGGAAGTAATGTGTAAACTCAACTTTAAATGACAATAATCTTTTTATTTGAATTTTAACGAGTGTTGGTCATATTTATGTTTCTAAAATAAGTCCGATTCACGTAAATTGAGATAAATTTTTTCCACATATTTACTTTATAGACCGTAAAAGCTACCTCGTATTCCGTAAATCATGATTGAAAAACACTTATAGAGGCTATCCAAACATGCTAATAGTTATGTACAAATAATCTCAAATACCAAAAAAAAAAATCATTTGTAAAAGTAAAATAATTATATATGCATGATTTAGGATTTAACATTAAGTAAGTTTTAACCTTCCAAGTGTTGCCAGAAAAGTCCATCCATGTCCAATGAAGGCGAAGCTATAGAGCATAGACCAAACTTATTGATTAATCATAAATTAAAGCAACAAAAATTAAAAGAATAAGGTTTTTATAAAATAATTACCTAACCATAAAATAATTGGTAGGCAAATTAAGAAAATCTGACATGACAAAATAAATTAATTGTAGCATAAAGTTACTTATAATTATAATGATAACTTTTTTAAAATATGTCGGCCAAAAAAAAACTTTTTAAAAATATGACAAATAACATTAATTTTTTTTAAAAAAATTCGGTGGTAAAAATCCCATGCAATGTAAACATAATTTTGATCTTTGAAATTAATATATACTACAACATGTCCTAAATGTATCACCTTATTTGTATTGCAAATTGTACTACAAAATAAATTCTACACATTTATAATTAAAGGAGTATGATTTTTTAAGACGAATTTCCCCGTAAGAGAGAATCCATTTCATTCTTCATCACACGTAACCTCAATATATGTCTCTGATGATTCCTTGATAAATGAATGCTATATACATATATAGTTGATGGTTTATAAATAATGTCGCTCTTAATTAACACAAACTTTAATTTACATAAATAAGATTGATTTTGAAGTATCTATCTATCTATATATATCGTGTTGAAATTAAATAACATTAAGAAAAAAAGGAAGATACAGTAAATGATCAAGCTGTGGTTCTCCTCTAGATATCTAAACTATAAACAGTCAAACTCAGTTTTTGTCTCAGAACATGAACTCAAAATATATTACATCTCAGTGCTTCCTTGCTTCTTTTTCAGCCTGCAAAATATGCAGAAAACCTTATTAACATTAGCACAGAAAAAACATATTCATTTTAATTATCATTACAATGTAATGAATGAATAATCATTTCTATACTACAACAACACAACTTTAATCTCTCTCTCTCTCTCTCTCTCACACACACATATTACTTTCGGTCTTTAATATAAGATCTAGTTTGTATATATATACATACGGTTCTGATGACTCGATCGAAAGCATCGGGGCCATATTGTTGTATATAAGATTCAACGGCTTTTCGGGCATCAAAGCTCATCATCTGAAGAACCTTCTTGTGATGTTCTGCATAATTTGAATTATTTATTCCAAAGCTTGCCATGTTCTTAGTGTAGGGCCTTGCATAATTTTCATATATATACGCTGCTCCATTGAACATCGGCAACACTAGCCACAGGCAAAACACCAGCTTCACATATGGCCATATCGGAACCCTAATAATTAACCACAACCAAACAACACTAATCAATTTAATTACACATTTCCATATATATATATATATATATATATATTAAGTGGATGATTAAATAAGGGTAATTAAATTAAATAAAACTTTGCTGAATTTAGAACCACGCAAAAAAAAAAAAAAATTCTTAACATTTAAAAACCAATAATAAACCCCCATAAACTTTCGATATATGCAGATAACCTCAGACTAATCCTTATACCTCTTAAATTTTTTTCATATGCATATAACTCTTTTAAACTTTGAGTTAAACGAAAATAAATTCATTAAACTTTGAGTCATTTGAGGGTAACTAATGCATAGAATTAATAGTGTATAAGAGTTATTTGTATAAATGTAAAACGTTCATGGAGGTTTAATGTAAAGTTATAAAAATTAGGGAGGTTGTTTATGCAAGACATAAAGTTCAAGAAGTTTTCTATAATTTAGTCCAGAATTAATAGTATATGAGTTATTTGTATAGAATATAAAAGTTTAGGGAGGTTTATTATAAAGTTTGAAACGCCACGGGAGTTATTTACATATGAAAGTTTCAAAGGAGTTTTGAATAATTTAATCTTATGATGATGATGATGATCATATATATATATATATATATATATATATATATATATATATATATATATATATATATTATCATTATTATTATTTAGGAATAATATATATAGACATACCAAGAAAGGAGTTCATGGCAGAAAAGCTCAAAGAGGGTGATGAAGGAATATAAAACCCAGTAGGTCAGCCATTGCTGGTCATCCAACGTATTCGGAGACTCTATTGCCTTCATTGATGCCAATCTACATTATGTGTGTTTTATTATATTATCATAATTCACTACTTTAATTAAGAAAATCATAAAATAGTCAAAACGATATATAATATATGGAATCAAACCATCATGAATAACTTACAGAGGATACAGAAGCATGACTCCAGGTCTGGTATGACAAAAATTTAGAATAGAATGTTAATTAGTTAATATGGAACGCAACAAATTTAAAAAAAAAAGAATAGAATGTTAATTAATTTATATGGATTTTGAACTATATCTATAAAAAAACATGTGAATGAGCATATTTATATTATATACATTTAGTAGAGAGAGAGAGAGAGAGATTATATGAAGTAATACACACACACACACACACAGATACCCGACGAGTGTATCGATATTTCTGGCCATTGTTGCAAGGATGCCCATGATGAAGAAGAAGCTTCGATCGGTTTCTGAAGTTTTCTGGTTTTGATCTGTTGATTAGGAAGATTCAGAATGAGAGATGATCATGAAATATTATTGCCTTCTGAGTTTTGTGGGTGTGTCTATATATATATATATATATATATAGAGAGAGAGAGAGAGAGAGTAGTAATAAGGTTAATGAAGAATGAAGTAAAGAATGTTTGAGGAGGAGATGACCCAAAAGTTGTGGTATGTTGAGTCTTCTTTTCTGCAACGCAAAGAAACGACCACGCGTGCATGCATAATGAAGCCCATAACATTATAATAATATTAACAACGTCCTTAAGAAATCATTTGCGTGTGCTTATTAATTAGCTTCACTTTCTAATTAAGAGGCATTTCTCTTTCTGATCACTTTTTTTTTTAATTGCGAATATCTACCTTTTTATCGGAGAAAATCTTCTTGATCAATAAACTAGTTTTGAACTATCAGTGTGACATTTTTTTTAATGTAATATTATCATATTATTTTATAAGGAAAATCTATTTGCATAATTATATTTTTATCCAAATTTTTAATTTGATACTTGTATGTGTTTTCTCTTAATTAAATAATCAGTTTTACTATGTTAGCATAACTTTAATTTATTAGCATTATTAGCCCCGTACAAAAGTTAACGATGTCAATAGAATAAAGTTAAAGCATTTAATTAGAATAAAAAAAAAGAATAAAAGTAACAAAATAAAAATTGAGTGAAAGTATATGTAGCCGTAAATATGTTTTCCTTATTTTATAAGACGATCACAACGGCTCAATTTTTAATTCAAATGTGGAGAAGGGATAAGGAGAAGACAATTTTGTTGGGGGGGGGGGGGGACCATTCAGATCACAATTCAGTTATTTTAATTGACTTAGTAATGCAAATTACGCACACACACATTCATGCATGGTTTTTTTTTTGGGGTAAGTTTTCATTAAATATAAAAGGGTTAATGTCTATTTGCCTCACAAAAAATATCAATTTTACGTTTGAAGTTTTTTTTAGAGTAATATTATTTTAGAAGTTTTCAAATTATAACAATTTTATTACAACGGTTATCTAAATTAAATTTGACCGTTAATTGATGAAATATATTAAGTTTGAAGTCCACAAAACATATATGTCATTTTTGTTTTGGGTTTATATGTAAAGTTGCCCCCTAAGTTTTCACTTATAAGTTATATTATTTTGAAAATTTTCAAATCGTAGTAATTTCATCTTTATTATTATCCAAATTAAATTTACATGTTAGTTGGTCAATCGTACTTTTCAATCGTGATATATATGTATGTTTGAAATAGCGATTGAAACTTTCAATCATGCTTTTCAATTGTGATTTACAGTATACGAGTTAGCTTTTACAGTCTACAAGATAAATATATGGAGAAGTTTTGTCTCGACTTACATGAATCGGACTTATACATAAGCATAAGCTAAAAACGATCTGAATGATTGGAAAAAATAAAAAAGGTGAAATCATCTTCAATGTCATTCACGCTGTTAATTTAACATATTTGGTTAACTTATAATTAAATTTAATCTTTATAATGTCTAAAATGACATTGCTATAATTTAAAAATTTTTAGGGTAATATTAAAGCTAAAAACTTTTAGAGCAATATTATTTTTGAGAAAAAAATTTTGGAGTAAATTTAGAACTTAACAAAAATGATATATATGATATGAACTTATATTTAGTTAACTAATTGAGCAACTTAATTTTGATAACGACTGAAATAAAATTATTATGATTTAAAAACTTTGGATCCAACATTATTAAAAAAAAAAAGATTTCAGGAGCAAAATTAAAATTTTTTGGACAACTTATGGGAGGAGCTTAACTCAAAAGAAATTTATAATCCTTGCAGGCGATTTTTTTTTGTCAAGGATCGTGTGGAGGGCGTTTCGGTAATTTCTTGTTACCTGGTCGCACCTTGGTCCATTGCGCGCCTTCTTCTCACAAGGTTGCTCTTGCTCTATATTCCAATTAGCTCCCCATTTTCTCGCTATCGCTGTATATCTTCTCGTCCTGATGCTCATCTGAACCCTAATTGGGAGCCTGCGTTAATCTGCAACACTCGCATTGGTTTTGCTTCTTCAATCTCTGTACGATCTGCAAAACCCTAATTTTCGCTTGTTGTTTTCCTGTTCCTTGATTCAATTTGGTTTTGATTTCGTTTCACCGTCTTAATTTGAGTGTTTCAAGTTTTAAACCATAAATTCCGGTTCTGGGTCCGAGTCCGAGTGCTAATTGGGGCGGTGTGTCCGTTTTTCCCAAGTTTCATGTAAATTATATGCTGTGTTCCGATTCCGATCCGAGACCCGCCGGGTGCCGTATCGACCAATTAACCCGACAGTTGTAACCCGTTTTGTATCGGTTGGGCCAGGCGGGTTTCGATCGCAGCTGCCCCAAACTCCAGCTGTGTGGCATGGGATCCTACGTTCATCCTCCGGTGTCTATACGAGGCGGGTCAACCCGCCATTACATCTTTACGTTCACATATCACTTGGCCTTGCCATCTGATGTAGCTTCAGTTATATTGTTTCCGATTTATGTGTGTATATTTTTTCGCCCGGCAATTCGGGTTGAAATGGCTTTGTCTGTTTTTTCATGCATTTTAGATTTTACTAACCTCCAAAGTATATTGCCATTTGATGGTAGCTTTCTCTGTTTCAGCATTCCTTCAATTCCTGTTCAATGCTTCTCTTGCTATAAATTATAGTAGTATGTTGTGCGTTAAAGGATCTTTATTATATAAAAAAGATTTTTTTTTTCCGGAATAAGTATCACTTAGCTCCAGTTGCTGCTTAGAGCTTGTTTGCGTTTTATTGCGAATGTTTCAATAAAGTCCTCCAGTTCGTAAAAGTTACAGAGTATTAGTTATTTTTTTTTAAAAAAAGTGTCATCAATAGCCATTCGAAGAGGAAAATGAGTTATTGCTAATGTTGACCTGTACAAGTAAAACTTTTCATTTTTTTTAACACACACAACTTTTCATCCTTATTGATGCTCATTTTCAAGGCAAACTGATAGTTTTTTTGTTTTTGGCCTCTTATAGTATTTAATTATATTCAGATCTTTTCTGCTGTAATATATGCCTTCTTGGCTGATTGCGTTATGAAAGTTAGGAATCAGTTCATTTGACTCTGACGTTTTTGGACTTCACTCTTCAGTGAAATTTGAGGGGGGAAGTTCCCCTGGAGCTGTTCCTTTGGTTTTTTCTTAAAAGAAAACTTTAATAGCTTCTGTAACTACTCCCCTTGATTTCTGTCTTGGAAGTGACATATTAACCAATCTTTTCTGGCAGCTTGGGAATGTAATTGAAAATATGCTGGATAATGTCTTCATACTTGTGCTAACTGGATTGAAAAACAACAGTTTGAGTGGATATATAGTGTACTTTTTCTTAGTTGAATTTGGGCCTACTTTAGTTTTCTGCTGTTTAATATCTACGCTCAATCTGGCACCAAATTAGCATTGATGTGGCCCATAACTTGCCAACAGAGTAGCATATTCTCTGCACATGTTAGGCACATGACCAGCACACCTTCGTTTATCTTACAATAATTGTTGAAGACCCAATCCCCTCTGACTGCTATCCTACTGACTTTAACACAGGAAAGTGGAGTGACCAACAAATACATCCACCAGCTCTTCATTATTCATCAATCCTCTTCTTTGTTCTTTCTATTTAACCCACTTTATTCTTCTTTCTTAGTTCTTTGTGATGAGTTCCTTGCGTATGTTTCGAGGAAAATGGCCAAAAATGTGGGTTGGCGAGAACACAGTGGAGTTTTGGGTCTGGTTTATTCTTCTTTATGCCTAACATTTGTGTTTTTTTTTTCTTTTTTTGGGTTTTAACTTTTAATTTACATAACATCTTTTATTTTTTCCGATTCAATATTTGCAATTGGCATTTTTCAAACATGTTGATGCAGAGTAGACTGCATAAGGGTGTTATGCTGTTGATTTCTTTTTTTTTTTTTTCTTTCCTTCAAATGGAAAATTCTTTAATTGAATTAATAGCCATGCTTCTGTGACAGGAACAGGTTCATGCCATGGACATGCCAGATGGTGTGATTGTCAAATCTAGCAGGCTGAAGTCTGTTGTATGGAATGATTTTGATAGGATTAAAAAAGGTGATACTTATCATGCTATTTGTAGGCATTGTAAAAAGAAACTCAGTGGTTCAAGTACTAGTGGAACATCACATCTGAGGAACCATTTAATCAGATGTCAGAGAAGAGCTAACCATGGCATGGCGCAATACATTACAACAAGGGAAAAGAGAAAGGAAGGAGCTCTTTCAGTTGCAAATTTCAATTTAGATCAAGATCAGAAGAAAGATGATGCCCTTAACCTGGTGAACATTAAATATGAGCAGGAGCAGTTGAAAGATGACTCTGTCGCTGCTGGAAGCAGTAACTTAGATCAAAGAAGGAGTCAATTAGATCTTGCACGCATGATTATTCTACATGGTTACCCATTGAGTATGGTTGAGCACATCGGCTTCAAAATGTTTGTAAAGCATCTACAGCCAATGTTTGAGCTGGTGACCTTGAATATGGTTGAGGCTGACTGTATAGAGATCTATGAGAAAGAGAAACAAAAGATGACTGAGATATTGGATAGATTGCCTGGTAAAATCAGCCTTAGTGCAGATGTGTGGACTGCTGTTGGTGTTTCTGAGTATCTGTGTTTAACAGCAAATTACATTGATGAATCTTGGCAGTTAAGGAGGAGAATTTTAAATTTTATCATGATGGATCATTCCCACACTGAAGACATGCTTTCCGAAGCTATCATGACGTGTTTGATGGATTGGGATATTGATAGAAAGTTGTTTTCCATGACGATGGATTGTTGTTCTACCAGTGATAACATTGCTATCAGGATTGGTGAGCGACTTTCACAAAATAGGTTCCTTTATTGTAACGGGCAATTGTTTGATATACGCTGTGCTGTCAATGTTATACATGTCGTGGTTCAGGATGCTTTGGGTGCTGTGAGTGAAATAGTCAATAAAATTCGAGAAAGTATACGCTATATCAAAAGTTCACAAACTCTTCAAGCAAAGCTCAATGAGATGGCCAAAGAAGTTGGGATTCAGAGTCAGAAGTGCTTATTCTTAGATAATCCGCTGCAATGGAATTCAACTTATTCAATGCTTGAAGTTTCCTTAGAGTTCAGGGATGTTTTTACTCTTCTGCAACAAAATGATTCAGTGCTTGTTTGTCTGACTGATGTTGAGTGGGAGAGAGCAACTGCAATCACAAGCTATTTAAAGCTTTTTGTAGAGGTTACTAACGTTTTCACAAGGAGCAAGTATCCAACTGCAAATATATATTTCCCTGAGCTCTGTGATATTAAGTTGCAATTAATTGAATGGTGCAAGAATTCAGATAAATTTATTAGTTCTATTGCTTCAAGGATGAGAAGCAAATTTGATGAATATTGGGGTAAATGTAGCCTAGGATTGGCAGTTGCAGCCATGTTAGATCCTAGATTTAAGATGAAATTGGTAGAGTATTACTATCCACAGATCTATGGTAGCACTTCTCCTGGTCGTATTGATGAGGTCTTTGAGGGCGTGAAGGCTTTGTATAATGAACATTCAATCTGTTCCCCATTAGCTTCTCATGATCAGGGTTTGGCATGGCAAGTTGGGAGTGGTCCACTTTGCCTATCGGGTGCTGGGAAGGACTCCAGGGATAGGTTGATGGGATTTGACAAATTTCTCCACGAAACTTCTCAAAGTGAGGGTGTGAAATCGGATCTAGACAAGTATTTAGAAGAACCTCTCTTTCCACGTAATGTTGATTTCAATATATTAAATTGGTGGAAAGTTCACACTCCTAGGTATCCTGTCTTATCTATGATGGCGCGAAATGTATTAGGCATTCCAATGTCAAAAGTTCCATTGGAGTTGGCATTCAATAATCGAGGAAGGGTACTTGATCGTGATTGGAGTTTACTTAATCCTGCTACTGTACAAGCTTTGGTGTGTTCACAAGATTGGATACAGAATGAACTGGAAAGTTGAGGAATACTTTTCCGTTGCCTTCTAACTCCATGTCAATTTTCTTAAGTACCCGCTTGTAAGTTATATATTCCTACTCCACAAGTTAATTCTCCTTAGGCTTCCAATTATTATATTCGATTTTTAGTTTACATTCCTATGTAGTTGAGCAAGCTGGTTTTATTACTCCCCCTTTTCTATCTCTGTTTATTTAATTTTTTGTTGATTGTGTTGGTAATCTGTGTTTTCAATAAATTAAGATATATGATGTGCAGAAATATGCAGTCACTGTAACTAATTGTTTCCTTGATAAGAACGCATCTTGAGGACATTATTAATGGATTTTAACTTTATCATCCAACGAAAAAGAAACTTCGTTAATTCTCAAGCCCAAAATTCTGTCTATCAAATTATTTCGGTTTTGCCCATCTATATATATACTAAGCAAAAACCACGTGCTGGACTCTTCAAATTTTTGTATGACAAAATCTGGACGCTTTAGATTTTTCTCTTCTTTGGAGAATTAGGTTTTCAGTAATGTCGATATTGTTGACATTTCTTGATTCCGATACTTCTAACTTGAGTGCCACAGGGTTTCAGAGTTAAATAACTTGGCCAATGAGACAAGAGACAATGAGCCGATGGCTCACATGCCACAGGTCTTGGTCTTCATGATTGAGGTGAGATTGATGTCTAGTGTTCAATTCTTGTCCTTAACTCCTTACTCTCATGCTTTGAGGCCTCCTGTCACATTGTAAATAAAAAGGAAAAGGAACTATATATACATATGTATTGAAAAACTGCCAAATATGTCGTCGTATCTAGATTCCCAGTTATTTAATTTGGTGTTTGGTCTAATTGAGGTATCAGGAAATCAAGTTGCACATTTGCCAGCTGCTTTTGAGGAACTAGTTAGTGTTCATGTGCAACAACATCTCAGTAATAGCTTATGAGTAATTATACACACTGTCCCGCGCATTGCACGGAGTTTGAAGTAAGTCGCACCATACTTGATTTGAGAATAGTGTGGCTTTGCTAGATTTCAAATTTTGTTATATTGATGTTGATGATCTGTGGAAGCAATCACATGGAGTGGCCTAGATAGTTGAGGAAGCAGTAGTATAGAGGTCTAAGCTGTCTTAGAAGGAAACAATGTGTAGTGTTGCTTGAAACTTCAATGACAGAGATCTTGTTGCATGTACAACTTTGTTTTGATGAAACTGTCTAGCAAATGTTTATAATTTCGTCCCTGCATTTTTTAAGATGGTGGTAATGTTTGATCCGCAGGAAGTATTAACTATAATAAAAGGCAGCAAAACTAATAATTTGTGGTATCATATTCATAGTGGTCACTTGCCCTTCCAAAATGATTACATGACAGATAAAGTTTTAGAATCAATGACCTAATAACAGACTAAAAACAAAATGTTGTATATACACCTTTAGCTAATTCTTGTTATAAAATAATTTTACAGTACTTATATCTAAGTTCCTCTTAATTTAACTATTAATAAAGTTTACTTTATTCATTATGTTTGTAGCATAGCCTACCCCTACCACCTTATTGTTCAAAATTTTGTAGTGATGGAAATTGAAGGGGATGTGATAATTTATTTATATAAATGGTTCAATATCTTTTATAGTTTTGTTGATTTACTCAGACTCACAAGTACATAATGAATAAAAATTCAAGTGGGTTGGTTCATAAAAGCTTGTTAAAATGAGAACTTTTCTCCATGATTTACACATTTTCTTGCCAACTTTTTTGAGTTAGCCTGCTAATCATTATCGGTATCTACACGTTTACACAAGTAGTGTGTAATATTCTGAATCTTACATAAGACATAGTTTATTTTTTTATTTTTGTAGAGATTAAAGAAATTAAATAAATTATTTAATTATGTCATAAATTGTATATCTCTAGATTGTATATCAGTTTATATGTTACATAAAATAGTTTAGAGAAAAAATTATAAATATAAATATTTTAAAATAATTTAATTAATTTTAATTTTTTTAAAAAATCAGTTCTATCTCAGAGGAGGAAGGAGTTGTACTAAAGAATCTTTCCAAAGTGGGAGACATGGAGGCTTTAGCTTCTGGCACAGTACCTTTCTTTATAGCTCTGATTCCTTCTTATCCGGACGCTGCCATGCCCATACCTCACTACTGTAATAATAACCTGACAATACATTTTCTACTTCTGATTTTTATAACCCGTGGCTTACGTACAAAATATTGATTGATATACTAATAACGATGGAGTTTAATAAAAATGGTTAGTCTAATATTCGAATTCTTAGTAGAAGGGGTTTCACGTTTAATGTCGGACGAAAACTTAAAAAAATTCAATTCATATAATTCATATATAATCTCCTATTTTTTTAATTTTTAATATAAGATGTATTTATTTAATTTCATCAGATTAAAAAAGTTTGTTAAGTTAGTTAATATGATATGTATTTTTTAAAACACCTTAATTATCTTCCTTAACTTCCTACTTCCATTTTTTTTCTTGATTATCATTGTGAGAGCATCAATAAAAATAAATAAAAAGAGAGAGAGTATCAATAAGGATAAATTAAAAAAAATTGATAAATATAAAAATTGTATTTTTTATTTAAGATTACAAATAATTTTTAAATATGTATTATATCATGGGCTGAAAAATGCTGTCTATAAATCCACCTCAGTCCCAATCAATAAATTGGATATATGCATCTATGTGCCTGTTTGGGAACTCGGTAGAGAAGTGACTTTTTTTTAATGGAGCTTTTACAAAAGCCCATTTGAAAAAAAGTCAGGTTGTAAATGTGATTTGTGTTTGGATTGACGGTGTGAGAAGTGGTTTTTTTTCAAGAAACCTGTTTGGATTAGCGTTTGAAAAGCCCGTTTGGATAAGAAATGACTGAAAAGGGCATGAACCTTATTCAATACTAAGTATATATTGTTTGTATATATATTATTATAATTGATGTTAAAAATATAAATAAAATTTTTTAAAATAAAAAATTTAAATAATTATTGAAAAAAGAAAAATACACTGAAGCACTTAATTTAAAAAGGATACATATATATTTCAATCAGAATCTTATACATTAAGTGAATCATAATTGGATCATCTACCCCTATCAAATTCGTCTACCTCTAACAAGTTTGTCTCTGATCATGTCACGAACATGATTCATGTGTGATGAAGATAAGGATGATTTTTTTCTTAAAAAAACAACAGAAGAAAAAAAAATTACATTTAATTCCTAAAAGTTAAATTTAACTACAGTTACATCCCAAAAAATTTTGTCAGATCATAAGTTACAAATATGAGTCTCTATTGCAACTAAAACTCTCATGTTTGTAACTCATTTTTAACAAAAAATATTTCATACTTAATACTTATCTTTTTAATATCATTTTTCCTAAAATAAAAAGTGATGCAAATTATAAAAAGTGATGAGAATTTGGAACCAAAAGCTATATGTGGTAGCTTTTGAAAAAAAGCTACTTTTTAAGCTAAAGCCCATTAACATTTAATGGGTTTCCAAACACTAAACTTTTACCCAAATGAGCTTATAGGTCCCAAATGAACTTTTTTTTATCCCAAATGGGATTCCAAACAGACCCTATATCACTCTAAGGTTGCAGTTGCAACTCACTGGGCTAATGTGTGGGGGAGGTGTTTTGAACTCTGCTTTTTAGAGAATGACTTTGGAACAATAGGGAAAATAAAAGGAAAAATATAGAAAAATATAATTTGAACATCAAAATCCTGTTGATAAATATGTTAATGGGATTAATAAGAATAGTAAATACAATTGACAACTCATTTTATTATTAAATCATCTATTTAAAATTTTAAAATTTAAATAATATTTTTTTGAGATTTTCTCAAAATAAAAGTACTCTTAATTGTAAAAAAAAGAAAATAATAATGTGGATTCATTGTAATGAAGTCATTCTTAAAATGGTTAAGTGATTTTGATAGGAAAGTATATAGTGAGTGTTTGGCATGGCCTAATCGCATGATTGGTAATCAGAAGCCCTTATGCAATCTTGTTTTGTTTTGTTTTTTTTTTTTGTATAAATGTTTGGATGGCTAATTTCTGATGAGGGCTTATGGATGTAGATCGTGCTTTTTGCATAAGCTACCTGACCGGGCTTTTTGTGATTGGCTTTCTCCTTTTTGACCGTGACTTAATAAGGGTGTGTTTGGATTGACGGTGGAAAAAGTGACTTATTTGAAAAGTGACTTATGGATAAGTCTGATTGGGTAAAAGTCAAGTTGGTGTAAGTTGTTTATGTTTGGATTAGTGATTGGATAAGTGCTTTTATAAAAAAAAATGTGTTTGGTTTGGCTTTTCCATAAGTGACTTTAGAGATATTTAAAATAAAAAATTGTAAAATATATTAAAAGTGGAAAAATGTATTAGAAATAATTTAGATAATTAAATTGCAATGAAAATGTAAATAAATTAGAAATAATACAAAGTTGAAGTTTCTGATATAGTCAAACATAACAGAACAAATCATATCAAATGTTCGCAACAATTAGATTCCTGATGGCGTCACGAACATGATTTATTTGGGTTGCAGATGTCCGAGAATCATTTGTTGATGATGGCTCTTGATCTTGGCTATCATCCACCAAAATTGTGGCCTCATTTGCTGCATCCCTAAAGTGCTCATCAGTTTGAGAATTTCTTCTAATAAAATTATGTACAGCCATTGTTGCACAGACCATGCGCACTTGAGTGTGGAAGCTGTACTTTGGCATGTTTTGTAAGATCTGGAACCTATTTTTCCACACTTCAAACGTCCTTTCTATTGTGCATCTCAAGCTTGAATGATAAAAATTGAAGGCCTCATTAGGATTCCGAAACCCCCGTTGATTCCTGAATTCAGGGAGGTGGTAACGTTCACCTCTGTACGGACTAAGAAATCCAAGTGATGATGGGTAGCCAGAATCAACCAAATAATATTTGCCTAACATGAGTTAAAATAATTGCAAACGTTAGATTATTTTAAAAGTGAAATAACGTAACTGAAGTATACCAAAACATACCTTGTGGTGGATGTGGGAAATTCATGGCTGGATTTGACACAGCAGAGTGAAACACACGAGCATCATGTGCTGAACCTTCCCATCCCACTAACACAAATGTAAAGCACATATCCCAATCACAAGCAGCCATGACATTTTGCGTGGGATATCCCTTTCTCCCAATGAACTTTTCCCGGCTCGGTCCACTTATCACACACTTGATGTGAGTTCCATCTATAGCTCCAATAGCATTCTTGAAAAATGGGAAATATCGGTCATCGTTCTTTATTTTTGGATGACATTCAAGGAATTCAAGATCGATTGGCCTGATAATTTCAGTTGCAAGATTAAGGCACACATCCAAAACAGTATGTAGCAGCCTACTAATGGTTTTGCCAGAGTGTTGAAATATTTGTTGTGCTAGCCTATTCCTTACTCTATGTCCAATAGTGAGCAAAAACATCGCAACCATTTCCTCGACTCCTACATTCATAGAATTTCTTAACCCATGCTCACCCAACTTATTGCATAAACTGTAGAATATATGTTTTTCCATTCTAAAAATCTCATGACACTTTGAACCTTCACTTGCTAAAATTTCTTGCACCCAGTGGTGACCTGTTCGCGTACTCATTCTATACGGTTGTCTACATAGATAGGGTAGTAAATATTGACTAAGCAATGCACATAATTGTGCATTCATTTTTAACTGGGCGTCAAGAATATTAGCATTATCATGCTCTTCATCTTCCTCCATCCCTGGTAACATGTTTTGATTGTTACGATTTGCCATTGATGTACCTGTGATTGTAGTTAAACTTAGGTGTGAGCAACAGGAGTAAGAAAGATAACATTACCATACAAATATAAACCACATAAATCGTTCTAAACGACAAGTCATATAAGCCTAAATATTTTTTAAAAAAACTAAAATTGTCTTAAGTCAGGCATCCCCATATGAACTACAGTTGGAGCTACTGCTCCTCTATAATATAACGCAACCATAAAACTTTAGGTCCTTAATTATGATTTTCTTATTAAACCCTCAATCATTAACCATGATCATCATATATTTTATATGTATTCTGGGCATAAAGCAACTAGCAATGCTACCATAAATCCAGGATAGTTTGAGTGCATTCAGCGCACAAGAGTTTGTTCAGACACAAGAGCAATGCTACCACACACACACACACAAGAGTGTGTTCAACGCAGATGAGTGCATAGATGAATGAAATGCTAACACCACACAGATCAGACAGAGTAGAGCATAGGAGTTCATATATTCACAGATCAATGAAGACAAAGAATGTTTGAACATTACCACTTCAGGTAGAACCTTGGGTCACCGCCGACGGAGGAAAGAGAGATCCGATACTTCAAGTGAGAACAACGGCGAGATGAGGGAACCGAGATCCGACACACTTTGATCCACAGTAGGCCAAGCAAAGACACACAAAATGCTAACACCACACAGATCGGACGAGAATGCCACTACCGACGACGACAACAATTAACAGCACACAGATCGAACAAGAACGGTTGGAGGAATAAGTTTGGATGAAAGCCACTGCCTGCAACACGTTTCGCATGCGGCCGACAAAGGAAGAAGCAGACTGCAATGTCGGCGAGATTTCAAGGTTCTTCCTCAACCACACACGAGAACACGGAGAGATCTACCACCGACAACGACTCCGACTCACAACACTCGTCGGTCGAGAATAGCAGGAGGGATGTCGTTTCGATGAAAGCCACAACTTGCAGCGAGTTTCCCAGATGTCCGACGGAGGAAGAAACGGAGTTGAAAACGGCGAGATGCGAAGCTTCTTCTTCAGCCGAGGAGGAGCGCACGGTGGACGAAGAGATGAGGAGAGAGAGAAATGAAAAAGCAATCTAGGTCAGACAACATTTAATGCCTTTAACGGTAATAAATTTTTTCACCTGATAAGCTCAGTTATTAATCTAGGAAAAGGAGCTTTTAGAATAAGAGCTTATTTTAGCTCAAGTCAGTTTCCAAAAAGCCCAACCAAACACATGTACAGTGTTAATATCACTTTTAACTTTTGAATTGGGCTTATTAAGGGCTGAAAAGCCCATCCAAACACTCCCTAAGTGTCCCATGTGTTTGGTCCCCCCACTTCTCCAAATCTCGCACTGTGATCTCTGCTCTCTGTCCCTATCTTGCAACTCCATCGCCTCTCAGCTTCAATCATCTCCAGATCTCTCAGCTCCATCGGCGTCTCTGATATCTGCACAAATCCCTCTCTATATTTTTTCCGTTGATCTCTCTGTCCGTGTGAGCTCCAGTCGGCTTTTGTCTGATCTCCGTCTGATCTCTATATCCCGTCGGCCACAGGTGGTTGCAAATCCCTCATCTATCTTCTTCTTCCCTCTCTCAGCGGTTAGAGGTGGTTCCACCTGAAGGGGTTCTTCATCTCTTCACTCTCTCTTCATTTTGCATCTCTGTCGTGCTTCGAATCCTCAGGTCAATCGGAAGCTTTTCTCTGTGTGCCTGTCGATCTGCGTTGTGGTCAGCCGTCTGTGCCCCCTAACAACCTTCACTTCCTCTGTCTTCCTCCCTCTGGTCACTACCTTTGCAATCTTGCAAAGTGGTAAGGTTTGTTTCTTGATTTGGAAAAGTGCTTTCCAGTGCATGTCTGATTTTCACTGTGGGTTCCATGTTTCTTCCTCTACCAAGGTGGCTTCCGTTGAATATGTGATATTTTTTTTTGGGCTTGTCCGATCATAATGCTGCCATTCATGAGAAAATTTTTTTCTCTTGTAAAAAAGGAAAATAGGTGCAGAAACTGAGAACGGAACACAGAAACAGGGGAGTTGATTTCACATTTACACTTACAAATTTCTTTTTCATTATATCCTTGCTAAGGAAAAACAATATATGGGCATGCTTCGAATATCCTTGCTAAATTTTGGTTACACTCCTGTCCGTGTAATGTTGTTCTGAAAAGTTGAGGTTTGCATAATTATATTCCAAGGCAAGTGATGAATGAAATGGACAGGTGATAAAAAATCAAAAACTCGCCCACAAACTCTTTTATAACATATCGGAGTTTATGGCACAAACTTACCCACAAACTCACTATAGATAAATTTATTATTTTGATCTCACATCACAATTAACTCATGGGTCACAAAATGATTTCTAACATAAATATCCAAACAGTAAATATGACATTTTAAAAACATGTGGGCCATATAATGACAATATAGAAATTAAGACAACACCAATACCAAAAGAGGCCTACAAGATTCTCAACGTCTATGCCTCTGGTTGCTTTCCTTAGCCTCTATCCAGATTAGAGATATCGCTTGAAAAATTATTTATAATGACGGGGTGAGACATAAAGTCTCAGTAACCAAAATCAATTTACAAAATATGCAGGAAAAGATTGGAAGTCAGAGAAGCATGTTTAACTGACATAATAATAATAATAATAATAATAATAATAATAATAATAATAATAATAATAATAATATTCGCATAATTCAAAATTTAACATGATATAATCAATAAATAAAACCATTCCTATTCATCCATCCTACTCCTCCTTATCTCCTCTGGACTGGTACAACCTATCAGTGCTAGTATACCCGGCCAAAGGTTAGCTAGTCACATCAAGAATATTGCCCCCTCCCATGCCAAGTTCAAATTAAATAACCATCTCCATGTATCCGTCACAAACCAATTTGTATCCAACATGTTATCTAATTAGTTATGTAATATTTTTTTATTAAATTTATGTATCTTGATACTATATTTTTTATTTTACAATTTTTTCACTTCTTCATAATATTAAATTTTTTGTATACAATTACTATAAAAATATTTATGCAATCATTAATCTAAATAAGTTTTGACTTTTACAAAAGCATTTATACAATCTAATCTAAACATAAGTCAAATTATACAATCTTATTTTTACCCAATCTTAAATTTTCATAAGTAAAATTTTTTTTTCAGACAGCTATCCCAAGCACACATTGGTGTTTGGTTGGGCTTCTGTTTATGCATAATCCTAATTTACATAAATCGAGATAAAATTCCTTCACATATTTACCTCGTAAACCGTAAATCACGATTAAAAAGTATGATTGGAAGTTATAACCGCTACCACAGAGTATTACCTGAAGAGAAGGCATCTCCTTCATCACCTCACCTTACTCAATATATAAGATAATTATTATTAAATATGATTATGAAAATGTCAACTTTATTAAATTCATAATTTTTCTCTCTCACAATTTTACCAGCATAAGGGATAAACTGATAACGTTACTTTGTAACCAACAACACATATGTGCTTGTTTGTTATCACTTATTTGAATCGGGCTTATTATATAAGCCCGATTCAGGTAAATCGAGATAAATCTCCTCTACATATTTATCTCGTAGAACGTGAAAGCACCTCGTAGACCGTAAAAGCTACCTCGTAGACCGTAAAAGTTACTTCGTATTCCGTGAATTACAATTCATAAGCACTTATGAAATTTTCAACCACTATTCCAAACAAGCTCTATATATAAATCACAGCTATCTAAAATTACGATGATTAATTGTACTAAGTCGTACTTATCAATAAAATATTTGAATAGTGATTCATCAATTTTTTTTTTGTAATTATAGGATAACTCTTGTAATATAATTTAACTTTTTTTATTTTACCACAAGTCTTGTTTTTGTATATTTATAAAAGATTACATGTTTAATGTGTTCACAATATGATATGAAAATTTGTAAAGCAACACATATTTTTATTATTATATGTGCTTTGAATTACTAGCTTAACATTGATAAAAGAAAATAATTATTTGAAGTCTCAGCCCATAATTTTATGTTACATGCAGATAACCCTAAAATCAATTAATTTAATTTAAAACCCCCAACAAAACCCAGTCTCAGTGAGACAGTACAGTGAGTAGCGGATCCAATCTTCGTCAAACAAGCATTCCACACTCCTTCGCACGCCGTCCACCGTTGTCTGCCCTCTGTGGTTGCTCTCGAGCAAGTGGTGAAGAAGGTCGAAATCCCAGGGATTTTTCTACTCCCAAAATCCGGTGAGAATGATTTGCTCAATCTGGCTTTGCATCTAGATTTTAATTTGTTCCCCGCGTCATCTGGTGTTCTTGCTTCGTTTCAGAAATTCTTTCGGAGTAGGTGTAAACCTCTGATCAACCTCGGCTTCAGCTGCTAATGGCGAGTTCCCTTCTGAATATTCCGACTAATGCGTTTCACAAGCAACAGAACCACCCCGTTTTCTTCTCAAGGGGCAGTAGTAGCTGGAGCAGTATTCCCGTTTTGCAGAAGAAGAGCTCACGTATGCAACCGTTAATGTCAATAGCAGCTTCATCTTCAGTTCAAACCTTCCTTGAGAAGTCTGCGCCTTCATCCCAGAATGCTGGCCTCCCCATATTGGTGATCACTTTTTGGTCCCATACTTAAATGCCGCTTAGATGTTTAATCTGGCAAATGTTGACCCAAGCAATGAAATTTCTCGTTTTACATTTTCTTGTTACTCTTGCCTTCAGAAACGAGGTCATAGGAATAACTACTTCCTGGGAAATGAGCAACATAGTCCTTTGTACTTCAGCTTCACTCTGTTTCTTTTCACCTCTGTTGGTAGTGGAAACTGGAATTGTACTTATCTAAGAAGTTTTTTTTGTCCATTCAAATAAAAAATGAAATATGAATTCAAGTTATTTAACTCAGGAGGTTTTGTGACACGGAATAACTTCTGTAAATACCATACATTCTGCAAGGAAAAAATCTATGCTATATGGATTTTCTGGCTGCTTATGCCTCATTAGAACATATAATGGCACTTATATACTTGCAGGTGTTAGCATTTTCTATCAAATTTTAATGGTAAACGTGTTGGAACTTGGACCTAATGCTCTAGGTCTTAGCATGTAAACTCGCCTCTTGTCTTACTGGTGGGCTTATATCATTTGGATCATTGCCAGTGGAAAAATGATTTCAATTTTCACTGGTCGATAACATCAATTGCCTGCAATGGACAACTATATGCCCCGATGTATAAAATTTTCTGGTTACTAGTCTAACCTTATTTAACACAAATCATATTTTTCCTTGTAATTTTCTATCCCTTTCATTTCTATATATGGCAACTTCCCATGTCTACAGCAGCACCCCCTCCCTCATCACTCTTGCTGACAGCATTCTTACCTTCAATTTTTCTTATCTTTTTAGTGTTGATCTGTTGGCTTGAGATTTTACCTTATTAATTAAAATGTTTTCATTTGAACAGTAACAACCTCTTGCAGCAGCCCTTTGATATATATTGAGCGACTACCCTGTATATTTCTGTTTGTTGATTCCACACTGTTGCCCTGCCTGTATATGACTGCCCAAATTACAGACCAAATCTGCATTAATGATGAATTTATTCAATTCAGGTTAATTCATGTACTGGAAAGATGGGACATGCTGTCATTAAAGCAGCAGAAACTGCTGGATTGTATGTTGTTCCATTGTCATTTGGCCTTGAACAGGAGTCTGGACGAACTGTTCAGATCAGTGGAAAGGAGTTTCTTGTGCATGGCCCTTCTGAGAGGGAAAACAGTCTTGCTTATGTCCTTGATAAATATCCAAATTTGATTGTTGTGGATTATACAGCACCTTCTGCTGTCAATGGTATGTTTTTGAACATTTGAGCCATGTTAACTGGTAAATGGATAGAGCCAAAATATTTTTATTCTCCCCCTTACTTAACTAACTTAATTAATACATGTCGCAAAGAAAGACAAACAATCTGTATTTGCTGCACATGCTGAGTCCTGGCTCCTTAATACCTTATCTTTAGTGTCTTTTTTTAATAAAAAATTTAATCCTTCAATTTAAATATCTGAAACTCTTGACATTTTAAACATAGGAATTGAGTAAAGTGTACTTTGTGGGTTG
Organism: Albizia julibrissin; assembly: GCA_037074505.1. Taxonomy (NCBI): domain Eukaryota; kingdom Viridiplantae; phylum Streptophyta; class Magnoliopsida; order Fabales; family Fabaceae; genus Albizia; species Albizia julibrissin. Next base: position 16,583,584 of record CM073484.1, read on the forward strand.
GAATGATTCATCTTTGCTTAGCCTCAACATTTTATGCGTTCACTGTTACTTTCATAACAGGAGCACATTTGGATTTCGGACGTATTAATTTACAATTTTTAACATTTAACTCAAAGTCATTCTCTCTTTTATGTAGAAGTTGTATATCCATTAATCTTTTCTTCTCACATGCAGGTAATGCAGAGTTATACTGTAAATTTGGTGTTCCCTTTGTGATGGGGACCACTGGTGGAGATAGGGACCTGTTGTATAAGAATGTAAAAGACTCAAATGTATATGCAGTGATATCTCCTCAAATGGGAAAACAGGTATGTCAAACTTAAACCTGTGATCATTTTCCATTTTTGGTGTTTTTAACCTTTTTGTATTTTGTCATCCTTATGCTGCTAATTTCTTTTTCCCTTAGGTTGTTGCTTTTCTTGCAGCTATGGAAATTATGGCAGAGCAATTTCCTGGAGCCTTCTCTGGTTATTCCCTGCAGGTCATTCTTTCACCTCGTTTACATCTTTTGGGGTGGGTAGGGTGCTTATGGTTATGGACAGAAGCTATCCTAGATCACTTCTTAAGTTTTTATCTTGATCTAATTTTTTTCCTGTAGCATTTAAAGCATCAATATTTAATTATGATACTGTTGGCTGTAGGTGAATGCATCTACACAAGTTTTTATTTTCTCTTGAAGAGAAACTGAAGGAGGAAAAGAAAAATTATTTATCCCCAAATGTCTCTAATTTAGTTGTGTAATGAAATTCCTCCGCATCACTGTTTCCCCTTTTATAGAGGCATTGTACAAATAAAAGAAAGTATGGTGGTATGGAGAAAGAGTAGGAGGTAGAACAGAATCTTAGTAATAATCTCAAATAAATGCCCATAGTAATCCAAAGTCATGACATCCTTATTTCATTTTTCATCTGCTAAATTACTTTAATCATAAAAATCTGACATACTTTTTAAGAGATTAGACTTTGCAACATGTTAGTAATTAAGACAGAGTGAATCGTTTTAATTTATATATTTCCATCCATATCTTTCTTAAGGCTAAATAAATAGCATCTGTATGATGTAAAGCTGCTATGGTTCTCCATTCAAACTTGGCCAGAAGCAATGGTTGGCAACTGATTGAGATTGAATAGATCATAGTGCAAATAATTTAGCTGCTGAATTCTTGCTAATCAGAAGTCTGGGAATGCCAATTCTGAATTGCAGTCCTTCTTATTTCTAATTAGAAAGTGGAGTAGTTTTTGTGTTCGTCTAGAAGTTACTATTAACTTGGTACAAAACATTATACATATTAGGAGGTCATAGATAAGAATTATTTATATATTAATAATATAACGCACATGCTCAGTGTTCTTGATAATTTATGGCTGGTGTAACCATATTGAATTCTGTATTTTGAGAAAAAATCTTGCTTTAACTCACTAATATATAGACCGTTGGATAAATTACTTCTGAATTAAAATGTTTGGTCTAATTAAATCCTTTTCTCGGTTGTGATTATATCTCCATTGTGTTTCCATTGGATGTAATAATTAAATTGGATGTATTCTTTCAAGATGTTAGGTACTGGAGTCTCATCAAGCAAGCAAAGTTGACGCATCTGGAACTGCCAAAGCTGTAATTTCGTGCTTCAACAAATTAGGGGTGCCTTTTGACATGGATCAGGTATGTTAAATTACACTTCCTGGTTCACTGGGCTATAGTATCATATGGTTTGATACTCACCTTAATGCTTGTCGTTCTACTATTCGTCCAAAATGTTGAGTGCAAATCTTGAATTGTCATTGGTTCTCACATATTGCCCCTCGTTCCCAAATACATCAGATACAATTGATCAGGGATCCCAAGCAGCAACTTGAAATGGTGGGAGTCCCAGAAGAGCACTTATCTGGTCATGCATTTCATATGTATCATCTGACATCACCAGACCAAACGTATAAAATGAGCTCTTTAATTCCATTCTCTCTCTCTCTCTGTTTATTTATTTATTTTTTACATGTTTTGATCTTTTTCTAATCCCTAATTTATTTCTCTTTGAAAAAAAATTGTTGCAGGGTTTCCTTTGAGTTTCAACATAATGTTTGTGGTAGATCAATATATGCAGAGGGCACTGTTGATACTGTTATCTTCCTTGCCAAGAAGGTGATGATTTTTCCACTAATCTCTTTCTTATCTTATCAGGTTTAAATGTATATGTACTGTTTCATTCACTTGATGAAATGTGATCATGAGTGATATCATATTAAAAAATGCATGGTTCTCAGGAATAAAAAAAATAAAAAATTACCTCACGACACAGTAAATTAACTTTTGCGTTGAAGTGTTCTTGGATACACTTTTAGAACTTTTCTGTCCATTAGATTTAGGAACTTTATTCTTTCATTCTTTTAATTAAAACTAATTCAACTCAAGGGTATGGTAGGACATGCTTTGTCCATGCCGATCTAGGGGACCATCTCCATCCAAAAGTTAATGGAACTAAAACAAAGTAGCGTCCACGTCTCTCACAATTTGACGAATGAAGACTTGAATTCCCACTGGGAAATGTGCCTACATTTAATGCTTGACAGTGTTTCGAATAAAATTGCCTTCATTAGGAGGACACATATACTTAGCCAAAAGAAAAAATAAAAAAAAGCGTCATAGTCAGCATGCTAGGTTTGATGTTAAATTCTGGATGCAGATGGGATAAAACATGATTGAGGGACTAAATTGAAAGAATTTACTTGTGGAGGACCAAACCTTTATAATATTTGATCTATCAGTTAGGGATCTAAATTGGGGTTTTCTCTTGACAGTATGACATAGATGGCTTCATCCTGCTTTGTTGTTCTTCCAGTTGTTTATGTTCGATTTAAGCTTTTTAGCAACACTAATTGTAATATTCTGTTCATGCAGATTGAATCAAAGGACGACAAGAAAATCTACAATATGATTGATGTGCTGCGAGAAGGAAACATGCGATGAAATTTTCTTCTTTTAAGACACTGGATGTTTTATGTTGGAACTTGTTTAGAGAGATTCAACATTTTGGTAATCGAATTGCAAACTCTTTTCCATTGTCCTCATTCTTTTTCGTTGAGAAAAGCTTATTGTCCGTTTGGGGTAGCTTAAATATTATGCTCCATCCCTTATTAAAAGTTTTAAATAATTGATTTGTGTTAATTAAGAAAACTATTAAAATTAGTTAAAGGTATTAAATATGTATTATTTTTTCCAACTATGCTTTTATATGTAGAGAGGATAAGTGAGAGAGAATAAATGTAATAAATATTGTCAACAAGGGGTAAAGTTGTGAAAAAAATGGTAGTAAATGTTTAGACAAACATAAAATGAAGCTTATATTTTATATTTTAGGACTAGAGTTGGAGCATGAAAAAGAGGAAGGGAGTGTGTGTGTGTATTATAACCATTTAACCAGTGAACCAACATAATCGTTTTATCATATTTGGTAAATATATATATACAGATGTATTATTAATTTAGCTTGCAAGATTTTTATGGAAGTTAATGTAAATTTTGGAAGAGTTGTCAAGTCGCTACAGTGAAATTGACAAAATTCAAACAAAACTTGAGAATATTGTGGGTATTATAAGAAATATAGTCTATTAAAAAACTTGTTAAATAATAATTTGTCAAAATCTGAACTATAACTTGTTAACATTTTAGGAATCAGTTGTGGATATTCAAAGACCATTTAAAGGACTTTTGAGTGTATGTCTGTGAACTATGCCGAGGATCAATTTTTGGGCTAGAATCAAGGTTTTAAAAATGCCTATAAAAATACTTTCTCCCAACTTAAACTTAATTACTCGGTGCTCCTTCCAACTCTACTCTATATTCTCTAAAATCTATTCTCCCTTTTTTTTAAAAAAAAAATTAAACATGAGAGGTAGACATTAATGGTTGAGGGTTACAAGTAGAATCAAACTAGTAACCTCCCATTTAAAGCTAAATATCCATATTATTAGGTTATAAGGTCATTGATTCTAAAATCTATTTTTTAAAATCAAATCGAAAAATTTCAAATCACAATCAATTCTCAATATTTAAAAGAACAACTAGTCAAAATCTGAACTATAATTTATCAATATTTTAGGAATAAATTACTGAAGCCTGAATTACAACTTGTCAGTATTTTAAGAAAAAATTGTTAAAATTTGAACCGCAAACTCGTCAATTCCTCTCGAAACAAGTTGTCAGTACACAAAAATCATTTAAAGAATTTTATCAATATTCTGGAGAAATTCATCTCAAATTTCTATTAAAACAGTTATAGAAAAAAAAAAAGCAGTCGTGTGTTTACTAACAATTGTTGGAAAAATTCGACAATTAAGTGCTCGTAGGTTATTTACCCTAATTAACCTTCAAACGAAAAAAAGTAACAAAGTTCCAAACTTTATTTTTGGTCAAACTTTTGAGCTTAAATATTCTCATAAGAAATTGACAAACATTAGGCTTAGCCTCCCCCATAATAATCACCTGCAATTCACTTTTTACCATACAATTTACACACTTTTCTCAAAATATTTTTTTTTTGCTAGAAAAATGTTTCTTTTTACTGGTAGAGTACCTTTTTGCCCATGCCTTACTGTAACAACCACACACTACATTTTGTGCTTCTGGTTTTCGTAAATTGTGACTTACGAACAAAATATCAATAATATCTATTCTATTATCCACACACACACACACACACACACACACACACACACACACACACACACAGAGATTATTCTATTGGTAGTGGATTGAAATAAAAAGAAAGTTAATGAGAAGATAAGAGAGACTAATTTTGCTAATTTCCTTTTAAGATTAGACCAACAGAAAGGAGGAAGAATGTGTTTGCAATATAAAAGGTTAGTCTACCAACTCATTTATTTGGCCGTTCACTATCTTTACGTACATTTTATAGAGAAATGGAAAATATAATACTGAGTTCACAAATATTTCTTATCTCTGTTATGTAATTTAGAATGGTTACACAGACATGTTTGCTTTATCTCATATTTATGTAAATGTATTTGCTTATATTAGCATAGAGGAATATATGTTTTTTAATGGAAAATTAATTTTTTAATTACTATAGTTTTGACTAGGCTATAAGTTAACTGCTTTACTCAGATTTGGTACAACTTTATCATTTACAATTTTGACTTGGTTGAAACTTAGTCCTTAAATTTTAGCTTATTACAATTTAGTCCTTACAAAAAAATGTTTTCAGCATGAGTTCATTCTACACTTCTATCCTTCTAAAAGCCAGATCTCTCAATATTTTTCATCTTGTCTCCTCAGAAATTATATTATGCTCTGCACTTGCCTCTCATAGAGGACCATGTGCATTAGAAAAGAATCTGACATAATCCTTCGGATCAAATTTCTTTGTGAATAATATGATTTAGTCCAGGTATCTATAGATTGAGGTTCTAATGTGGTCTGTATGGCTAAGAAATGCTTAGAAATAACATTGACATGGTAAGATCTGTAGTTATCTTGAACTGAGTCTTAAGATTTATAAAGAGATTCACCCCTATATGATTATCTTAAACTTTTATATTTATGCGGATAACTTCTATACAATTAATTTTACATATCATTTACCTGCAATAACAACTTAAAGTCAAGGGAATTCTCCATATAATAGTCAAATTTTGAGGTGTTATATGCACACTAGAACAATTTGAGGGGTATATTATTGATAGGTGATAATTATCTGCATAGATTTGAAAGTCCAAGATTTATTATCAAGTTTTAATGGTTAAGAAGGTTATAATAGTAAAGTTTATGAGAGTTTTATATAATTATAATTATAAAATAAAACGCGCGCGTGACCGCACGTACACAAAATACAAAAGTTTTAACCAATAAAACCATGATATGAAATGTGACTATGTTTTAAATTCGTTGTACCTACAAAACAACTTATTGTATTTAACTGGTAAAGTAAAAAGGAATTGGAAATTGAGGGTATAATATAGTAGCTGTTCTAATTGATTAATTGTAAGTGGGCCTACATTATTAAATTTTTTGATGAATAATTTCATATGGTATTACGTACCAATCAGTATATAGAATATTATAGAAAATGGTGGGGGACATTTCAGTATTATTATTACTACTACTACTACTACTACTTTTCATTCTTTTATTTGCCCAGACACTCATTTCTTTTATTGCTTTTAGATTTTGATGTTGGGCCAAATTTTGACCTCCTAATTTTTTTTTTCTCAATCCATGTAACTATGCTTCACATCAAAATATGCTTAGAATAATTTTGGATGTATAATCATTTTTTTTAATTATCATGACATTATTAAATATATTCATTTGGAACACTCTCTTCTATAGATGAATATATATACCAAGTACTAACGCTAATATAAAAATTAAAATGTGCTTTTGAGATTATTAGAAGAAGATATAATCAGAGTAAAACTTAAGCATACTTTCATTATAAGAATTTAATGTTAAAAGTAGGTTAAATTTACATATATAATCTCTTTAAACGTAGAGTCACATATATGTGTGTATAAATATATATAATCTCTAGCTTTCAACTTACCAATGAGCTTCATAATGTAAAGAAACCAATTTGAACAAATGACAAAACTAAGAAATATATACTTGATAGAGCTTTTAAGGGATAAATGTTTATCTCATTTATCAAATTATAAAGAATTTCACTCAATTCATCTATTCTAACATCTATCATAAGCTCGTAAAGGTTCTACTATATCTCTACCACTGGTTTGCCATAAATTTATAGTCATGGGGACTTCTTAGAGTTGTAATATTGAAAAGAATAAATGAATGTAAAATGTAACAAATACTATGCTTGCCCCAAATAAATTGATAGATCACTTGGCACTATTTAACTAAATGTAATTCAAATCTTTTGTCATAGCGCCTTATTTATTTTTTTCTTTCTTTGAATTTTTTTTTCTTTTTGCTTTGATCTTTTTTTTTCCTTTTCTATTTTTCTTTTTGTTTTCTTTCTTTTGACTATTCACATGACACTTTTCTTTTAACATATGCAATAGTACTTTTTTCCCCTTCTTCTTCTTCTTCTTCTTCTTTTATTATATCATAGTGCTAGGAAGAATTTGATAAATGATGCAAACATAGCATTTGTATAATGAAATAAAAATGAAAGTGAAGGGCTCAAGGGGGTAAACAAAGGTAAATGATGAATGATTTGTACTTGGGTAAATGAGTTTAGAAATGAATGCCCCTATCATACTATAAATCTAAGGCATAATGTAGCTTTGAAAAAGAACCAAGGCAAGTTCTAAAGATTAACTAGAGAATATGTGAATACACACATGATGAGAAAATAGAATCAAGGCTCAAAAATTTTCTAACAAGGTTTTTCTCTACCATATCAACTTCCTAAAATCAAGCTAGTCATTCAAATTAATAAAATTGCACTAAAGACACTTCAATCACTTAATTGAATAAAGCAAAGAGATTACTCAAACTTAATACAACCATATTTGGAAATGCTTGACTTTCACAATCATCAGGCATTTAAATTTCATAAAAGCATGTCAAGGAGTTATATTAGGAAAGTAAAAATAGGGGTCCGTTAAGCACTTCACAAAACCAATTCTCCTTAAGTTCAAATTTTTTTCAATTTTTCTCAAATTTCATGAACTAAAACACTTTGAATAGAGATATCCCTCCCCACACTTAATTTTTACATTGTCCTCAATATAAATAAAAAAAAAACAAAAACTAGCTAGACTTGTTTCTTCGATAAATTGGTAAGTTGTGAAATTCAATTTAAGATCGAAGCACACTTCAACAATCACCATAAGGGGAAGAAGAAAGAAAAAGTGACTTTAACAATGAAATTCAAAATGTAGTAAAGATTAAGTGTAAAGTGGGAATGACATATGAACATGGAACATTTATTAACTTCCTAGGAAAAGAAAAACAAACAAACTTCTCCTAATGTCATGTTCCCTCCCCACACTTACTTGTAACTATGTATCACAACAAATAGATATTGTAATACCCTAATTTCCAAGGCCTTTAGATGATTTTGAATGTATAATGATTTCAAACCTGAGACCATAACAATTAAAAGTTCCAATTTTAAGGCAGAGTTCAACTTATATTTGTGTAGGGTTTTCAAATTTTTTTTTTAAAAATAAATATGAGTGGTCTCATTCTAGTTTGTAAATTCATTATCCTCATAAATTTCAAAATCATTTATTTAAAATGTAGAGCATTTTCTATCCATAGGTCGCATAGGGGTAGTTAACTTATGAGCTTTTGGATATCAGTGCGTTATCGAAAATCTAGCGTATTGATTATAACTTATACAGTCTGCGTCATGGGTACTAGTACTACTATCGCTACTACTACTACTTATAAATATTTTACAGTCATCCAAAATAAAATGATAACCAAATAATCCATAATTAATTCACCTTTTCTTCGTCCGTCTATATTACTTTCTTGCCCTTGGAGCTGGACGCCTTTGCTGTATATCATTTGTTGAAAAAAGGGTGAGATTCAAAAGAATCTCAGTAGTACACAGATCACTCATATAATATGCAAATACTAAGCATGTAAAATAAATCATTAAACAATACAACTTACAGGAATGCAGCACACAAAAGGGCCTAAACGGTCCCTTATCACAGACTCACAACGCTTAAGATTCATAATTTGGCTGCCCAGGGCCTCTGCCCCATACAAGGTACAGTCACATGCTTTTTGTCTCAAGCCTACCTGGCTCAAGACGCCCTTGGGTAACTCCCGGTGCAACTTGTACTTACGGGTCTTACTGCCTATGAGCTATCTGTCCCGCACATATACAGATGATATGGTACACGTACATGGCATCACACATGATATAAGAGATAAGGTACTGTCTGACAGTCTTTCCAAATTTGGTTCCTGTTCTCAGTCTTTTAGGCGTCCCGGGCAAATGTCAAATCCTATAATTTATTATTCACGGACGGACGAATTATTACTTGCTCCAAATATTTAGTATTTCAAGACACTTTGGTAGGTTATCATTATAGTTAATACATTAGGACCATTGGGTATTTAATGGACACATACCAACACTAAATATTTAACTTGACCCATAGAGTCCCGATTATTACAAAAATACCCTTACTTATTAATTTTGCATTATTACCCAAATCAGTCAGAATTTTTAATAATCTTTGAAAATTCATATCTTGACCTAGGAATATCCAATTAATGTGGTTCCAAATTCTATGTGTCAATAAATAAGTCTATTTTAAGATAAAAATAAGTTCCACTAATACTTATCCATGAATCATTCCCACTTTTAACTTTTATCCATACTGCCAGAAAATCTTTCCTGTTTTAATAGCTTAACTTCTAAAATTCATAACTAAATCTGTAGAACTCCAAATGGAATGTTTCAAAATCATATATGATCTTCTTCAAGTATATTTCCATGGAAAAATATTATCATATAGAAATTATAGCCAAAATTTTTTCAGAATATCGTTAAACCCCATCTATTCCAGAAAAAGTTCCAAATTCATCATCTAAATTTAAAAATTCATATCTCACTACTTACAAACCTAAATGATACATAGTATATATCAATTTAAATCTTATCATGTATATTTTAATTATGAAAATTTTCATAATTTTTGGACTATATTTGGCTAATGAAATTTATTTTACAACTAAAATGATTCGAGAGAAACTAACCGAACAATATCTCCTCTTAATTTCTAAAATTCTAGACTTATAGCAATCATCCAAAACAACCTCAAATCAACCAGAAAGAGTTAAGAATATGTGAAGGGAACTCACCTATACTAGGATATGAAGTTGTATATGATATTTGTAGCCTCTTCTTCCTTCCTCTACCGGCACTAATTACTCTTACATATCTCTCTTTCTCTATTATATTTCTCTTGCTCTCTCTTTCACTCACTCTCTCTTTTCTTTCTTTTCTTTGCTGTTGGCCGATTGAAAATTGAGAAAATATGTGAAGTGTGTGTGTTGTCGTGTGTGTTTATGAGAGTGAGAGAGTATTGTTTTATTAATTAAATAAATATGTGTGTGCCATATGTGTCTTATGTTAATGTTTTTGTGTGCGCGCACGCATGAGTCTCATGTGAAGCATGGAATGATGTGTGTGTTTTTAATATTATATATATATATATATATATATATATATAGGTATATTTTTATCCTATTAATTACACACACTAGACCTTAATTTTTCCCTTTGTCTAACTTAAGATTCCTTAAATTTTATAGATTCTATAATTTAGCTTACTATCCAACTCTCATAAATTAATCCTTAGCCTTAAAATAATTTCTCAGAGAGTCCTAAGCCAAATTATGACCATTAATTGTTATTTCATGAATTTTTTAGGAAAATAGGCTTTCAATTCCCAAGATTAATCTTTATCACCATTTAATTTTCTTTTTGGGAATTTAACCTTTTAATAAATTTTGGGATGTTACAGATATCACCAGCTATTGAAACGATAGAGAAAGAGAAGGGTGGAAGGGAACAATCGGGCAGTTATGGAGGCCTTTGATCCTCTATGTAGTGCTTGATAAGGTGATCATTGACTTTGAAGGTAATACCGGTCGCCTCATCCATAAGCTTTACAGTCCTAAATGAAGGACCTTAGTCACAATGAAAGGACCCTCCCATGTTGTTTTGAATTTCCTAAGCATCAACTTAAGGCAAACTTTAAATTTTAATACTTTCTCTCCCTCATGAAACTCCTTCCTCAAGATGTGTTTATCATTGACCATCTTCAACTTGTTCTTGTAAATTTATGCATTTTCATAGGACTCAAGTCACATTTCTTTAAGTCCTTGAAGTTGCATTCTCTGATTAGCCAAAGAAGATTCTAAGTAGATCTAGTAATACGGGCTCAACCCGCGGGCCCGCGGGTTAGGACAGGGTTTTCCCAACCCGTAAAAATGCGGGCCACACAGGCCTGCACCGCATGGCCCAAGGGTTGATGCGGGCTGGCCCGTGGGTTGGCGGGTTGGCCCATAATTTTTTATATATATAATAATCTCACAAAACCTATAAATTGTCCCTTCACATTTTGGTACCTCTTAATCCAAATAGAAAAAATCTTAACCTTTTTACTTCTTCTTTAAACAAAATTATTATATATTGATTGTTTGAGGATGATTTTATGTTTTTTGTGTATAAACTTTGATATATTTGATAACTTTATCTCTTGAATTATAGATTATATTTTTAAATGTTTATAAGAGAAATAATTGATGCTAGGAAGATAAATTTAATAACTCACATATATGTATATCGTATTTTCGGCCGTCTTAAAAAATATAAAAATTATTATTTTTTAAATGTGGGCCCGCGAGCTGGCTAGCAAACCGCACACTGCGGGTTAGGGTTGGCAAAAAAAGTGCGGCCTGCAGGTTGGTGCGGGCCAACCCGCAACCCACGGGTTGGCCAGTTTTACCGGCTCTAATTCTAAGTCGGCATTACAAGCTTTGATTGCCTAATAAGACTTGTGCTCAAGCTCTATAAGAAGATGACAAGACTTATCATAGAGTAATATAAATGGTGACATGCCTATCGGTGTTTTGTAGGTAGTTCTATATTCCTAAAGAGCTTCCTCCAATCTCTTACTCTAGTTCTTGCGGGGGGATGGCTTCACAATCTTCTCTAGTATTTGCTTGACCTCTCGATTAGAAACTTCAGCCAACCCATTAGTTTAAGGATGATAAGGTGTTGCAAGTTTATGAGTGACTCCATACTTGGCAAGCAATGACTTGATAGTCTTATTGCAGAAATGTGTCAATTGATCACTGATGATTGCTCTTGGAATTCCATACCTACAAAATATATAAGAACGTAATAACTTGGCAACAATAGAAGCATCATCTTTTCTAGTTGAAATTGCCTCTACCCATCTAGATACATAGTCCACTACAAGAAATATATAAGTATATCCAAAGGATGGAGGAAAGGACCCCATGAAATTCATACCACATACATCAAAGATTTCATAAAAATGTATAGGCCTCATAGGCATCTCATGCCTCTTACCCTAACTCCCAAACCTTTGACAAGTATCATAAGATTTGCAATAAACATATGAATCATGAAACAAAGTAGGCCATTAAAATCCACACTTCAACACCTTCCTAGTAGTCCTATTCCTACTAAAATGCTCCCCCTCCGCACAGAAAGAAGAGTGAATAAGGGAAAGGATAGAATGAATCTCATCATTTACAACACAATGGAAGATGTTTTGGTCACTACTTTGTCTCTAAAGGATAGGTCGATCCTAAAGATAGTAGCTAGCCTCCCTCTTTAGCTTGTTTTCTTGAAACCTAGACATAGAAAGAGGAACTATATTAGAAACAAGATAATTTACAATGTTAGAGTATCACGGCTCTTGTACAGCTAGAGCAAACAAAGCAGGATAATGAAAAGAGTCAATAATGAGATTAGAGGGGTCAACTCCCTGTGTATCAAGAGGTAGGTGACTTAAATGGTTTGCCACATAATTCTTGCCATCCACTCTATCTCTAATCTCAATATCAAGCTCTTGTAGTAATAAAGCCCATCTTAGTAGTCTATCTTTATACCGAGGCTTCTTGAATAGAAAATGAACAGCTGCATGATCAGTAAACACCACTACACAAGAATTAATCAAATATTGCCTAAATTTGTCTAAGGAAAACATAATAGCAAACAACTCCTTCTCTATAGTAGTATAGTTCACTTGAGCTAAGTCAAACGTCTTGGATGTATAAGCTATTATTCTAGATAACTTATCCTCTCATATCACCTACGACTTTGTTAGAAGCATCACAAGATAACTAGAAATGCAACTTCCAATTAGCCGCAATTAAAGAGGTGTCACTGGTATTGATTTAAGAGTGTCAAAGCCATGTCTACACTTTTCATTAAAATGAAAATTAGTTTCTTTTTTAAGCAAAGTGGAAAGGGGAATGGCAATTTTACTAAAATCTTTAATAAAATGCCTATAGAATCCCACGTGCCTAAGAAAAGATCTCACTTCTTTCAAATTGGTTGGATAGGGAAGTGATGCAATAACTTCAATTTTAGCTCAATCAACCTCTATTCCTTTAGAGGAAACAAGATGACCTAAAACAATATTACTATCTACCATAAAGTGACACTTTTCGTAATTCAGAATAAGATTATTTCCAAACATCTTTCAAAGAAAGTTCAAGACTAACAAGGTACTCATCAAAATCATTGACATAGATGGTAAAATCGTTCATAAAAACCTCCATGTTTTGCTTCAATAAATCACTAAAGATGGTCATCATACACCTTTTAAAAGTGTCTAGAGCATTACATAGTTCAAATCACATCCTTTGATATGCGAATGTACCAAAAGGACATGTAAAAGTAGTCTTCTCTTTGTCCTCAAATGAGATAGAGGTTTGAAAATATATAGAGAAACCATCCAAGAAACAATAATGAGACTTTCTAGAAATCATTTTTAACAGTAATGAGAATTTCTGCTAGCTAAATATGAATGAGGGAAAGGTAAGTCATGAATTCTTACCTCATTACCTTTGAGTAGAAGCTCGTGGTTGGATGACTTCTTAGTACTTTCATCTTCTTGCGCAATTACCACTCCTTTTTGCTTTTAATCTTGCTTCTTGGAAGTCTACTCAAGGAGTTCCTTCTCTTGCTTGCTTTCAAAATGAGGAGCTTGCTCTTTAGAAAAAGGAGAAGATACATTAGTTTCTTGCAATTGGAAGGGTAAAGGAACCATATCATTTCTTGGAGAAGAATCTACTATGATCTCCTCATCTACTTCCTCATCATTATCATCTTTAAACCCAACTGTTTTCCCATTTCTCAAGGTCAAACCATTGAGATACTTAGGATTTCTTGTCATTGATGCTATCTAAAATTTGAGTGGCAAAGGAATTTAAGTCAATGGTGTTAGTCTCCTATTACTCCATCTTACATTCCAAACTTACAAACCTTTTTTCAGTTCTAGCGTCTTTTTTGTTCATATCATCATACATATATTGGATACTCTTGATAAGTTGTGAGATCTAGTTATCATCATTTGGAACATAGTTGTAAAGTTGCAAAGCTTAAGAAGTGGAAGCCTTGTAGTGAGTAGGTTCATTATTACGCCACTGGAAGTTTTAATGAGCTTTCCAACCTTCATTGTAGGTGTTGGAATTAGGATCTTACTTAGAGTTCAATCTCCCTTGATACATAGCGTTAACTTCCTCATATTGGTTATGACATAAACATGTAATGTGCATTACCGAACGACAATTACTATAACTAGGTATAACAAGAGCTCTTGAAGGAGGAGGAGAAGGAGGAGGTGCTTGGTGGACACTTAGATTCAAAAGCTCATATATGATGAAGGAAAATTGTGAAGTGACTAGGTCCATTTTAGAATCAAGTGAGTCTATCCTCTTACTTGAACCAATATCATAGACTCCTCTTAGCTCTCTCATATTGTATTGTTCAGTATTTATAGCTCTTGTTAAAATTTGAGCTCATGCCTCTTCAGTAGTACAATCTTCCAAAGAACCTCCAGTTACCGCATCTAGAATACTCTTCTTATTAGGTAGAAGATCATTATGAAAATACTTAATCAATTGCTTATCTGATTTGGTGGTATGGGCACTTAGCTATAAGCTCTTGAAATCGGCTTCAATATTCATAAAATGACTCTAAATGATCTTGTTTGATAGAATATATCTTCTTTTTAAGTTATGCAATCCTTGCATTAGGAAAGTATTTGTCCAAGAAAGCTTTCTCCAAATTAACCCATAAATGAAGAGCATCATTAACATGCCTTGGTAACATCAAGTATCTCTCTTTATACTTCCCCTCTAAAGTGAAATAAAACACCTTTAACAGTACATAATCTAGACAAGCACTAACATGCTTCATATTTGAACCAGGTGGGTGCAAATTGAGATGGTTGTAAGAGTCTTCCTTTTTAAGTCCATAGAAACGAGGTAGTGAATTAAGCAAAGGACCCTTAAGCTCAAAATTTACCTCAAAGTTAAGACATTCAACTTTGAAAGGATCATAAGTCACATCCAATCGTGTTACATCCCTTATAGTTCTTCTCCTTTGTTGACCATTACCATCACCATCCATTATTACACCCTGAAAAACAAAATCATTTATATCAATGAAAAAAATCAAGAGTAATATAATGATCGAATGTCCTATCAAATTGGTCGGACATACAAAGCTTTCAAGCAAGCAATGAAATAATGAAGTGCCAAAACTATCTTGCACACAAATTCAAGCAAAAATGTATGAAATGGAATGAGTGCAAGTATATGTGAGTATGTATGATGTGTATGGTATGTGCATGGATAAGAAGAAATAGAGAAATCAAGAAAAGTGGCAATTAAATTGTCAAAATGCTCATATTCATATGGAAAACTATATCATCAAAACTGTAACTTGGAAATTGGAATCATGCACATAAATAGTATAAAAAGCAAGTTATCCGCAAGTCATTCAAATATAATGAAATCACTTTACATCAACCAAGTACAAAGCAATCTAAAATCAAGTGAGAGAAATGCAAGAATGCAATGAAATGCTAAGTGCTTGTTTGGATTAGCTGTAGAAAAGTGTTTTTTTTTCTAATGTGGCTTTTACAGAAGTCAAATTGAAAAAAAGTTATATTATAAATGTGATTTGTGTTTGGATTGACAGTGGGAGAAGTAGGTTTTTTTTAAAACCCAGTGAAAAAAAGTCAAAAATTACTTCAATGAGCTTATAAAAAAAGAAGTTTTTTTTAAAAGCCCAATGAAAGCTAATGTATTCACAAACGTGTATGCAGATACCAAATGAACTTTTACCCTCCAAATGAGTTTTTTCCACTCCCAAATGGATTCCTAAACAATCCCAAAAAAAAAACATGCAAAACTACTTAAACTTTCTAAAATGCAACCTAAAGGCTCAAGTTACTAATCAATCACAGATTGACACTTAGCTACTAGAGAACCAAGCCACTTGAAGATAATGTGTTGGCTTTATGTCTTAGTAAGCTCTTCAAAATTTAACTAAGAATTGCAATATATAGTGCAATCCCATATCTTCTCTTAAGGAGCATTTTTTTAATTACATAGGAACTAAGTGTAATGACTGACATGAAATAATAAAAAGGGGAAAATTTGCTCTTTTGAAACTGCTTTTTACAATTCAAAATTATCTTGTTCTAAACTAATTCATTTTGGGATTTTTTTCCCTTTAAAATATGAAATGGAATGATGATGAAATTAATGAAATGAGAGAAACAAGAAAATTAATAATGGAATGAGCAATTCTTCATAACAATGACACAAGCAATCTTCGTTTCAAATAATTATGGGAGATTAAACATGCTAGTTTTAAGAGACTCTAAGGGCCACCCCTTATATTAGGCTTAACTTAAATTGATTAATATCAAGCCACCTTGCATATTAATCTCCCTAACTTACGTTGATTAAGTAGTTTAGCAATTAAATGAACTTAAAAATCGTATTTACCTTTTAATCCAATAACCGAGCTACTTTGAATTACCACTTGATTTTCTCATTAATCTCAATTTAACACTGGCCACCTATATGAAAAATCAAGATTAATAATACTAAAGTCTAATGCTAAACACAATTAATAAATTCACATTTACTTAACCAATGCAAACACAAGACATCATTGATCCATTAACCAAGCCACCTTGAAATTAGCACAAAATATTTACAAATTCATCAATTCAATGACTAATCAGCCTAAAAAATGATAATTAAACTAATTAAACATAATGTCAAGTACCTAATAAAGATTGAAGCCACCTCTAATCTCCCAATACATCAAAATAAATCAGTCCAATATTATAAAATTTATTATAAGACTTAAAAATCACAAATTTAATGTGGAAATAGAAGAATGAAAGAGCAAAAAGTCCTCAACCCTTAAATTCATGCCATTACTACGAAGGACGAATGGGTTCAGCCACTGCCCTAATAGAAACAGCATCTCCAAACAATTTCAAAGCCTCAGCCATGGAGAACACCAATTAATCTTGAAAGATTAAAAATGGAATAAGAGAAATCAGCAGTTGTAAGTGGAAACACAAACAGAGCATAGAAGCCACTGTTAATCTGTCTGAACAGAAGAAGTAGCTGGTGTCCAAGCTTATCGGAGGAAGAGAAGAAGAGTGGAGAAGGTTTAAGCTTCATCCTCCTTTGGTTCGCCACTGTGCTTCGCCACAACTTAGGCTGGGAGGAGATTGATGACTGCGGAGGTGGAGAAGGTGTTGTCCGACGGTGGTAGGTGTATGGTGAATCGAAGGTCCGAGCTCCCTGTTCTCTTCTCTCGCTTCATATTCGACACGGACTCGTGGCTCTGTCTCAAAGCTTTCTTGCTCACCGGTTGACGACGGAGACGAGGTATGGTGGTGGGTATTGGTGAAGGGTGAGGACGGTGGTGAAGGAGTGGGCGAGGTATGGTGTGGCGTTGCCAGTCTTGTCTCTCCGGTCGATTTTGAACTTCTTGATCTGAGCTTTTGTCCGCAGCGATGACAAATGGAGGTTGAGGGAAGAAGGTTGTGCGGCGGTGGTGGAGGTGAGAGCTCGAAGAAGAAGGTCCCGAGCTCTCTCTCTCGCCCTGTCTCCCCTTACTGTGTCTTACGAAGAAGAAGAAGCTTTAGCCGGGTCGGAGCTCCGGGTGCAATCGAATCCCTTTGGTCAAAACTCACGTTTTGAGGGACTAAAATCGAAGATTCGAAAGTTTGTCGAGGGACGAAAATAAACAATGGAAAATTTTTGTGGGTAAATTAAAATTTACAAAAATTTTGAGCCTTTTCTGAAGTTTTCTCTGATTCTTTTCTTCATCATTTTGTATTTTCAAAAAATTATGGGTTTTTTTCTATAATTTTCACCAAAATGATCTACAATGAAATTAAACCCAAAATGTAATACATGATATATGAAATTTTTTTACCTTTTTTCAACCTTAATTTCATACAAACTCCTTTAATCATAATTAATCATAAAAAAGATATTTTAAGCTCAATTATTATGATAAAAATTCTAAATAAAATATAAAAATATATAATAAAAATAGAAATTTGTCATAGGAATAGTATATGTGCATGCAGGATTATTATACTAGTTATGGTATCATAAATGCTATTATATTTATATGTTAAGGCTTATGAAATATAAGTTTTCTTATATTTCGTGCCGATCACCACTTATTTTGTAAGGTATGGCATTTCTTGATGAATAATTTCATATGGTATTACGTACCAATCAGCCTACAGAATATTACAGAAAATGGTGGGGACATTTCAGCATTATTATTATTATTGCTTTTCATTCCTTTATTTGCCCAGACACTCATTTCTTTTATTGCCTTTAGATTTTGATGTTAGGCCGAAAAATTTTGACCTCCTGAATTTTTTGTGGATCCGTGTAACTATGCTTCACATCAAAATATGCTTAGAATAATTTTGGATGTAAAATCATTTTTTATTATCATGACGTTATTAAATATATTCATTTGGAACACTCTCTTCTATGAATATATATATCAAGTACCAACGCTAATATAAAAATTAAAATGTGCTTTTGAGATTATTAAAACTAATTTAAACTGATTGAACTTAAGGGTATGGTAGCTAGGGTATGATTTGTCCATGCCGATTTGGGGGATAATCTTCATCCAAAGGTTATTTATACTAAAACAAAATAGCGTCCAAGTCAGCATGCTTGGTTTGATGCTAAATTCTGGATGCAGATGGGATAAAACATGATTGAGGGACTAAATTGAAAGAATTTACTTGTGGAGGACCAAACCTTTATAATATTTGATCTATCAGTTAGGGATCTAAATTGGGGTTTTCTCATGACAGTATGACGTAGATGGCTTCATCCTGCTTTGTTGTTCTTCCAGTTGTTTATGTTCGATTTAAGCTTTTTAGCAACACTAATTGTAATATTTGGTTATGAACTTTTCTGTTCATGCAGATTGAATCAAATTAAAGGACGACAAGAAAATCTACAATATGATTGATGTGCTGTGAGAAGGTAACATGCGATGAAATTTTCTTCTTTTAAGACGCTGGATGCTTTATGTTGGGACTTGTTTAGAGAGATTCAACATTTTGGCAATCGAATTGCAAACTCTTTTGGATATGTAATTTCATCGGACGGTGATGGTAGCGACGGAGTTGGGAGCAGAGGAGGTGGTGGGGGCAACAAAAGTTAAGGCACCGACAGGAATTCTGATAAAGCATCTTTATCGTTGTCTCAAGGACGTACGGTATTCTGCTTTATAGAATGAATACATGGAGTAACTCTAATACAACTTTAGAAAGTATATCTAAATATCTACATCAACCCACGGAACTCAGGTAGCAGTCACAAGCTTCTTATTCCAGGGTAAGGTCTTCAAGAATCAGCTGGAGGGTCAGGTCGGTTCACTTCTACCATCTGAGTGCCAAAATACTTTTCCAGTAAATAACGTTCCCATCATAAAATATGAATATACGATAATAATAAACTGGTTAAATCATAATAACATAAAGCAACTTGGCTTTTAAATAGGAAAGCATCACTCATTCAACATTTAGACAATTAGACAACTAATAGTATAAGACGACGACGACGACAACCACGACCATAACAACAACAATAATTGCTATTTAAAATAAAAATATATTCAAAGAACTTTTGTTTGAAAATCGATAACATAATTTAATAAAAGAACAGTTTTATTCTTAATCAGAACCTAAACAAAACGATAATAGGCATGAACATACAGCCCACAAGAGTAAGTAATTGATCTAGCATAGCTAAAAGCCACGAAAATAGGCTTGGCTAAAAGCCACCAAGAACTTGTATGAGAGGTACTCAAGAAAACCCTCCCTCAATTCCACATGTGTTGGCCGTTAGCTAGGTGTGCCATGACGTGCCAAGGACTAATAGAACTATCACTAGCTTCCAGTGTCCTAAGTTCAATCCCTAAAAATACATTTTTCTGGCATGCATGGAAATAACAACGTTTTAACTCAAGTCAATTTCAATACAGAATGGATAAGTGTTTCCTTCCCATGCAAGTATAAAGTTCAGGGAAAATCCTGTATAAACCTATCTAAAATAGGGAAATTATAGATTAAATTAGTAAATTCAATAAATCTTTAATTAAGTCATGAACTTAATTTGGGATTTCAAAATGTGGGTATAATAACTTTAATGCTCTCTCCTCTCTTCTCTCTCCTTTAAGAGTTTTATTGCTTTATGACTTTATAAATCAACATTAATATATAATAAAGTAAAATATGATTCCCTAAATCAAAGGAATTTTTTATATTCTAAACGGATGATCAAGAATAATTAAAAAATGAATAATTCAATAAATTAAGTGGGGAGAGAGGTTAACGGAGACACCCTACTCTCATGCTGACTATGTCATGATAGTAGCATTGATATCAATTTAGTGTTTTTTTAATTGAAAAATTAATTAAATGATATTATTGATAAAAAAATAATTGATTTTTTTTAAAATAAGTATTTATTTTTATCAGGTGAGACAAAAACCTAAAAAGGAAAAAGGAAAGCACCACTCATGCCAATTTCAATTTGCAAAAGTCAATTGAAATAATAGTAACTTATCCAATGTTAATTTAAACAAACTCTGAATAATTTTCCCTAACACAAAAATGTTTATTGATATAAATTATTAATATTAATAATTTATTTTTTATCATAGGCATGTAAATTTGATTTACTTCTAAGAATATTTTTAGATAAAAGATATTAGATGTACCTAAAATGCTTTACATATGAAATATAAAACTTTCCACAATCTGTATATATGAAACAAATGTATTAAAATTTATACTTAATATATTTATTAAAAAAAAATTGTTCATGTTAATAAAATGAACTCTTGTTTAAAACTATCGTACGTTTCTGTTGTTACAGTTGTAGTTAATATATTTTTTATCCGAAAATGATAGATAATATATTTAAATTATAAATGAATTAAATTTTATTTGATTGCGTATCAAAACTAAATTTAATTTTATTAAACACACACACACACATATAAACATAAGTTATAGAGTAATAAAATTCTTTAAAGTTGAGAGAGGAGAGGGCATTAAAGTCATTTTACCCACATTTTGAAATCCTAAATTAAATTAATGACTTAATTATGAATTTTTTTAATGTACCAATCTGATTTAGAATTTTTCTATTTTAAGTAGCTTTATATGAAATTTTCTCTAAAGTTTAAAGTCAAATAGAAGAAATTAAATAAATAATTTATCATTTCCATCAAAAGCTTTAACATGTCATTTTCTGAAATGCAAATACTCAAGAATGTAAAATACTTGAAAATGGTCGAGGTAGTACCCAGTAACAACATCATTTTCATATTAAGTGAGGCATTATTTACTTACCTGATAATCCCAGAATCTATCATATTTAATAGCCTTCAAAATGACTTAACCATTAATTCCCTAATATACAAATAACACCATTGTCACTGCAATTACAGTCTTTAGAAATCTGTATCTATAGCAATCTTATTTGGCAAAAATTATTTCCTTTCCTCTTTAAGAACCTTGCTTATCCTCTTATAGCATTTAAACTCCATCATAAGTTTCAAAGGTTATTTAGAACAAAAAAAATTATAATAGCCAACACACACACACATAAACCCACACATGTTGTAACACCTTAATTTCTAAAGCCTTTAGATTAGTTTAAATATATAATAGTTTCAAACCTGAGACCAAAACAATTTAAAGTCTCAATTTAAGACAGAGTTTAATCTTATATTTGTATAGGATTTTCAAAAACTTTTTAAAATAAATATGTATGGTCTAAATTTTAGTTTGTAAATTCATTATCTTTATCAGTTTCAAAATCATTTATTTAAAATACAGAGCATTTTTTATCCATAGCTCGCATAGTGATGGTTAATTTATGGGTTTCTGGATATCAGTACGTTACCGAAAGTCTAGTGTACGGATTACAACTTATACAGTCTGCGTCGCGAGTACTAGTACTACTATCGCTATTATTACTACTTATAAATATTTTACAGTCATCCAAAATTAAATGATAACCAAACAGTCCTTAATTTATTTGCCTCTTCTTCGTCCGTTTATATTACCTTCTTACCCTTAGTGCTGGACGCCTTTATTGTATATCATTTGTTGAAAAAGGGGTGAGATTCAAAAGAATCTCAGTAATACAAAGATCACTCATATAATATGCAAATACTAAGCATGTAAAACAAATCATCAAACATCACAACTTACAGAAATATAGCACATAAAAGGGCCTAACCGGTCCCTTATCACAGACTCACAGCGCTTGAGATTCACAATCTGGCTGCCCAGGGCCTCTGCCTCATACAAGGTACAGTAACGGGCTTTCTGTCTCAAGCCTACCTGGCTCAAAACGCCCCCGGTGTAACTTGTACTTACGGGTCTTACCGCCTATGAACTATCTGTCCCACACATATACAGATGATATGGTACACATACATGGCATCACATATGATATAAGAGATAAGGTACTACCTGATAGTCTTCCTAAATTTGGTTCCTGTTCTCAGTCTCTTAGGCGTCCCGGGCAAATGTCAAATCCTATCATTTATAATTTACGAACGGACGAATTATTACTTGATCCAAAATAAGACACTTTGGTAGGTTATCATTATAACTAATACCTTAGGTCCAATAGGTATTTAATGGACTCATACCAACTCTAGTATTTAACTTGACCCTTAGGGTCTGTTTGGTAGGAGGGAAATGGAGGGGAAGGGAGGGGAGGGAAAATTTTTATGAGTTAGATTTTAAAAAATTGGAGAAATGGGGTTATAAAATTTTAATAAAGATAAGATGTAAAATAAAAAAGTAAGAAAAATTAACTAAAAACTTTCAACCCCACTTTTTCAATTTTTTTAAATTCAAGTTATAAAA
This sequence comes from Albizia julibrissin, assembly GCA_037074505.1. Taxonomy (NCBI): domain Eukaryota; kingdom Viridiplantae; phylum Streptophyta; class Magnoliopsida; order Fabales; family Fabaceae; genus Albizia; species Albizia julibrissin. The sequence continues at coordinate 16,606,551 of CM073484.1, forward strand.
ATTTCCCCTCCCCTCCAAATCCCTCATACCAAACAACCTCTTAGAGTCCCAATTATTTCAAAAATACCCTTTTTTTTATTTTTGTACTATTACTCAATTCTGTCAGAATTTTCAATAATCTTTGAAAATTCATATCTTGGCCTAGAAATATCCAATTAAGGTGGTTCTAAATTCTATGTGTCACTTATGAAGTATATTTTAATATAAAAATACGTTTAACTACCACCTATCCATGAATAATTCCCAGTTTTAAAGTTTTCTCGCACTGCCAGAAAATCTTTCCAATTACAATAGCTTAACTTCTAAAATGCATAACTAAATATATAAAAATCCAAATGGGATAGTTTAAAATCCTATATTATCCTCTTTAAGTATATTTTTAGGAAAAAATATTACCATTTAGATATTATAGCCAAAAAAATTTTATAATTTCGTCAAACATCTGTACCAGAAAACGTTCCAAATTCATCATCTAACTTTAAAAATTCATATCTCACTATTTATAAACACAAATGATACATATTATATATCAAATTAAATCTTAATGTCTAATTTCCTTCTGAAAACTTTCATAATTTTCGGACCAGGTTTGGTTACCGAAATTTATTTTACAACCAATATGATTTCAGAGAAACTAACCGAACAACAACTCCTCTTATTTTCTAAAAATTCTAGACTTATATATAATCATCCAAAAATCATAATCTCAAGTATTCCCATATAATTTTTTGTATAGAATTCATTGGAAACCTCAAATTTATCAAATTCTCTTTCCTTCCTTATGCACTATTTTAGCCAAAACAAAACCTCACAAGACAACAATTCATTATACTAGGTTCTTACGCTTCCCAAATTACCCAAAAATAGTCTCAAATCAACTAGAAAGAGTTAAGAATATGGGAAGGAAACTCATATATCAAATTATGGAATTGTGTGTGGAATTTGTAATCTCTTCTTCCTTCCTCTACTGGTAGCAATTACTCTTACATATCTCTCTTTCTCTATTATGTGTCTCTTGCTCTCTCTCTCTCTCTTTTTCACTCACTCTCTCTTTTCTTTCTTTGGATGCTGGCCGATGAGAATTGAGAAATATGTGAAGTGTGTGTTGTGTGTTTCGTATGATTAAGAGAGTGAGAGAGAATGTTGGTTTTAACAATTAAAAGTGTGTGTATGTGTGATGTGGGTATTAAATTAATAAGTGTGTGTGTGATTACGTGAGAAGTGAAAGAAACATGGAGATGGAGTATATTTATTTAATTAATTGAATGTGTGCGCGTGTGTCTCATGTGAATCAAGGGAAAGAGTGTGTGTGTTTTAATATTATATATATATAGGTATATTTTTATCCTATTAATTACACACACAATGCCGTAATTTTTCGTTTTGCCTAATTTAAGATCCCATATATTTCATAAGTTTCATAATTTGGCTTTCAATTCCCAAAATTAATTTCTAGCACCATTTAAATTTCTTTTTGGAAATTTAACCTTTTAATAAATTTTGAGATGTTACACATGTACACATACAAGTTTATGTATTCACAAATCTATTTTTCGTAACAAGTTTAGGAGAAAGAAATAATTATTTAGCTTTTCTATGCATGCAAGTTTATATCTATAAAAACATTATATATAATTCTTCATGTCTTAACATCCTCATACTATTACAAAATCAAGTTCCTTCCTAATACCATGGCATAAAATTACCATACTTTTAAAATTCCATAAAATTCCTTTCTTATGCATTTAATCAAACACTTCATGTGCACTTTATGCATCAACTAAAAAAACAATTACTTATGATTACATATTATTAACCCAACTATATCAAACATTACTATTAATCTTAAATTTTTTTATCTTTTAATTTTATAAATTATATTTTTAATTTTATAATTTTAACACCGTTAATGTTCCTAGTGGAAAATGCTAACACGGAAAATTCAAGTGATAACTATATAAAATTAAGTGATGATTGGGAAATTAAATGATATTAATCTTAAATTTAAAATATGTGAAAATTAAAAAAAATATATCTAAGAAAATGAAAGAGTCACTATCAAAACCTGATTGTATTAAAAAATTAATTTAATAATCTAAATATATTAATTTATTAACCTAAATATTAAAATCTCGATTTCATTTGTAAAATTTTTTTGACTTATTTTATTTTAATAATTTAAATATATTATATTGAAAAAATTGAAATTTAAATATATCTTGTCAACTGTACAGTTATTACTTATATTAGTTGTGTCAACATTTTCCTTTAACAACATTAACAATGTTAGAAATATAGGACCCAAGGTATTATTTATAAAGTTAAAAAACTAAAAGTATACCTCATATAAAATTTAAAGGATTAAAATTATAATTTAGCATTGTCATTATTATAATTTATTATCTTTTATTTATTTATTTTTTAATGGACTCTCTCTCTCTCAATCTCTTTTGTTTGTTTGTTTTTTTTAAGATGGGCCTTTACAGAGTATATATTTTTGGGCTAGAATCCAGGTTTTAAAAATACCCATCAATCTCCACCAAAGAAAAAACCTTCAAAAATTAAAATACTTTCTTCCAACTTAAAAATTAATTACTCGGGACTTCTTCCAGCTTTTTAGTCTACTATATATTTTCTCTAAAATCTATTCTCCATGAGAAAAAATAAATAAGAGGGGTTGACAGTAGATACTAATGGCTTGATAGTTGCAAGTAGAATCAGACTAATAACCTCCAATTAAAGTATAACATGGATCTTAACTAAGCTACAAGACTATTGATATTGATTGCAAAATCTATTCTTCTAAAATCAAATTTGATTTTTTTTAGATAAAAATAAATAAAATTTGAACACACGACAAAATTCAAATCACAATCAACTCTCAATATTTAAAGAATACCATGTCAGAATCTGAAATATAATTTGTCAATATTTTAGGAATAAGTTACTGAAGGCTGAATTACATTTTTTCCCCCGATACAAAACTGAAGGCTGAATTACAAGTTGTCAGTATTTTAAGAAAAAGTTGTTAAAATTTGAACCGCAAACTCATTAATTCCTCTCGAAACAAGTGGTCAGTACACAAAAATCATTTAAAGAATTTTGTCAATATTCTAGAGAAATTCATCTTAAATTTCCATTAAAACTGTTAAAAAAAAAAAAGCAATCGTGTCTTTACTTACAATTGGATTGTTAGAAAAATTCAACAATTATGTGCTCGTTGCGTAATTTACCCTAATTAACCCTCAAACTAGAAAGTACAAAGTTTCAAACTTTTAAGCTTAAATATTCTCATAAGAAATCGACAAACATGAGGCTTAGCCTCCACCATATATAATATCAACTGCCAATTCACTTTTTACCATACAATTTACACACTTTTCTCAAAATATTTCTTTTGCTTTTTGTTTTTTTGGCCAGAAAAAAGTTTCCTTTTGCTAGCAGAGTACCTTTTTTGTGGGTCTGATTCCTATATATTTGGACTCTGCCCATACCTTACTGTGACAACCACACACTACATTTTCTGCTTCTCGTTTTCGTAAATTGTGACTTACGTACAAAATATCAATAATATCTATTCCATTATCCCCACAGAGAGAGAGAGAGAGAGAGAGAGAGAGAGAGAGAGATTATTCTATTGGTAGTGGATTGAAATACAAAGAAAGTTAATGAGAAGATAAGAGAGACTAATTTTGCTAATTTCCTTTTAAGATTAGACCAACTGAAAGGAGGAAGAATGTGTTTGCAATATAAAAGGTTAGTCTACCAACTCATTTATTTGGCCGTTCACTATCTTTACGTACATTTTATAGAGAAATGGAAAATATAATACTGAGTTCACAAATATCTCTTAACTCTGTTATGTAATTTAGAATGGTTACACAGACATGTTTGCTTTATCTCATATTTATGTAAATGTATTTGCTTATATTGTTATTAGCATAGAGGAATATGTTTTTTTTATGGAAAATTAATTTTTTTAATCACTATAGTTTCAATTAGGTTGTAAGTTAACCGCTTTACTCTGATTTGGTACAACCTTATCACTTATAATTTAGACTCGGTTGAAACTTAGTCTTTAAATTTTAAATTACTACAACTTAGTCATTATAATTTATTAATTTTAACCATTTCAACCTTTAGTTCATAAGCTTCATGAAATATATATATTTTTCTAAAATATAAAGACAAATATTTTAAATGGTTAACCATAGGGATTAAGTCGCATCAAGTTAAAGTTACGTTTAAGGACTAAGTTACAATCAAGTTAAAATTATAGAGGTTGACTTAGTTAAAATTTAGGGACTTAGCAATTATAAAGAAAAAAATATTAATTTTCCCTTTTTATGATTTATCTAGCTTGCATGCTTAGTTATTGAATATTGAGTAAGGGGTTTGCTTTCAATATATATTGAATTTATATCTTTGTCTTCTCTCTTTCAAGTTTCAACACTTCAAGAGATATTTACTTTATGTTGAGGTTTAGGGTTAGTTAAAAAACTAAGACAACTAATATGGCATTATAAAAGTGATTATTATTGTTGTCGTAGTCGTTCGTCAATGATTTTTCATGACATAGACGTCTCCACTCTCAGATGACATCTAATTATAAATTTTCAATTCAAAGAAAGTTATATATTTTCAAAATAAATCCACATCAATCCGAAATCAATTACTTGGATTTTTTTTTTTATACATATCACGTTAAGGGTAAAGTTGTAATGCACTAAGCTAATGTGTGGGGAGGTGTTTTGAGTACTATTTCGAGAATGAATTTGGAACCAAAAAAAAAAAGTACTCTTAATTGTAATAAAAGAAAATAACAATATCAATTGAGGTTATTCTTAAAATGGTTAAGCGATATTGATTAGGTGAGTTTGCAATTTATGGTACAAAGTAATGCATAGGGAGAAGGCTGCTTCTTCATCACGTTAATCAAATTTTAGGGTTTTGAAAACACATGGATGTTGCAGTTGTGGTCCCATGCACAGAGAGCTAAACGTCAAGTTTCAAATAATAATTAATACACATTGTTATGGGCTTGGAAATGAAGACAATTAGGTTGGTACTAGCATTTTAGGGTTTTGAATATTGCTTCACACCTGTAATATTTTTTCCATATATTTATTTGGTATTTTGTGTTATTAAATTAAATTGAAACATTGTTGAGCTCAATAATTGGGAGTGACTCTTATTATAGCGTGATTTCTTTCCTTAGATTTGCTCCCTTAGCTTGTTCGTGTTTAAAGAAGATCGAGTCTCTTCTAGCTACTTGTTTAAATATCAAAACAACTATAATTAATACTCCCTGCAATCCTTAATATAAGATAGTAAGATACATTAAACTAAGTTGATTAGATTAAGGAAGTTAGTTAGGTTATTTAATATGATATGTATTTTTTTAAAACACGCCATCATTCTTAATTGCCTTCTTCTCTCTTCTCATTGATTGTTATTGAGGAATCATTAATATGGTAAATTAGGAAAATATTGACAAATATAAAAAATATGTCTTATATTTAAGACTAAAAATAATTTTCTAAATATATCTTATATTAAGGACCGGAAGGAATGTATACACACAATTATTGACAGACTCACAGTTGCTATTGGGTCTATTTGTCCTACCATCCAGTGTGGTCCACAATATTATATATATATATATATATATATATATATATATATATATATATATATATATATATATATTAGTTGTGGCTATTATGAACTAATAAGAATATTATTTAATTTCTCTCTTTCTGAGATAAAAAAAGAAGAAGCAAGAATTGCTATGGATCTCTTAAGGAAGGATTTTATATAAAATCCGAATAAAATACTCATAAACCAAATATTTAAAGGTTTTAGGCTAAAAAGAAATGAAACTTCCCAATGTTTTAATAAGGAATTACTACATACTGTGACTAATATAAGATGTAATATACAGTACAATTTACACTACAAACTAAATATTATATTAAGATTCAGAGATGATGTAATATATAGTATAATTTACATTACAAACCAAATCTTATATTAAGATCCAGAGATATAGTATACAGTTTTTGAGATGTCATTGTTTCATCAGTTCCCTAAGTAATGTGGTGCGGTTATAGACTCTTACCCTATATCCTTTAACTGAATTAAAGTTTTTAAAAATTAGTTAAAATTAATAAATATAAAAAATGTATAATTATTTTTCTAAAAATATGTTCTTATTTATGAATGAGTGAGAGAGAGTAATAATGAGAAAATGATTAAACAGAATGTTGAGAGAAAAGATGAATTGAGAGAATAAAGGGAATAAGAGAGAATAAATGTAACGAGTCAACATTTTAATTAATGCAATGCATATAATTAGTTGAGAGTAAAATGAGTATAAATGCATTTATTATTCAAACCACTTCAAATAACACCTTATAAAAAGGGACAAGCGCTTTGGCAGGAAAAAAAAAAGGACCTTATACATAAAAATAGGAGGGTATATGATTTAATCATAAATATATGAGTTTATTTGATGAAAGTGGCATATAATTTGTACATAATAATAACAAATAGTTTACTTAAGTACTTTTCACGTTATTTTTACAGATGTTGCTTCTTTCCCTTTTTTTTTTCCCCATCCGTTGTCCTCCTTTCTCTTTTCATCATTATTGGATCAAAATTTAATGATCCACACTTAATATTTTCTTCCCATCCTTTTTTTCATTTCTCTCTCATCCTTCTCTTCATTGTAATAATGTTTTTATAAAATATTATATCTGGACCATTAGATTTTGATCCAATGGTCATGAAGGGGGAAAAGGACATCATCAGATGGGAAAAGAGAAGAGAAGATAATCTAGGTCCCTTTTTTTACAAGAAACAACTACCAAAATCTTGCATGTGGTTCAAAATATTAATTAAAATCAATAAATGTGTAAATTATTTATCTTTCTTTCCTATTATACTTATTTAAAAAGAATATGAAAGATAATGAGTACTGGTAATTTATTACAGAAATATAATGAATGATATACTTAATGAGATAAAAATGAAAAGATCAGGTTAAAATTTTAGATAAATAGATTTGCTTCTTATATTAAGTACCACCCCTATGAAGGAGAATGTTCCTTACAACAAGAATCGGAGGGAGTAATTTTCTTAATGTCATGAATTAATTAACTGTCTTTATATATATATATATATATATATATATATATATATATATATATATATAAAAGAGCAGGGGGAATAACTAATAATAGGCATATACACACATGGCCAATGAGAAAATTGTCAAGGAGAAGATGATTGTACACACACCCAAATTCCAGACACCATAATTAAATTAGAGGGAAAGCCTGAAGGAACAATAACTATATTGAGTTGGCAAAAAAATAACTATATATCTATATTGAATTTAATCAATAATCAATGGATTATTTTCAAACCCTACCATTTCTAGGTTATATGATCACATTGTGTGGTCCTCAAACAAGAAATTTCAATTATTCAAATTTGCTTTTCTGTTGTGAAGTCACAAAGTCTACACAATATATAGAGTTAGTGGCATCAAAACTTGTTCTAATCGTACATGCCATAGCCACATCCTGCATTTAATAATGCTTCAGCTAAAATAGTAAATTTTCAGAATCACAAAACCTATAATATTATCAAATATTGGTTTTGCATTCAAAGTATCGGACATGAATGTTATAATAAATTTGGTTGTTTGTTGATGTGAAATTACATTGAAGTGTGTGTGTGTATATTCGAATTCCACATGAAGATTAACACTTTAATTTAAAATTTATTATATCCACGGAATGTATTTTTACGTGTTCCATCATAGAATTTAACTCAGATAAAGTTCAATGATCACGTTAATTATAACTAACAAAAAACATTTTCACCTTACAGATACAATTACTATCTTGATTGATACCTTATATTAATATTATATTACACAGAATTTTAAGAATAAACCAAACTAATTTACGACTATGACTCGTAAATAGATAATACTCCTATTATAGATTATATATATTAGTCATTAATTAGATGATACTTTTTAAATATATGGATAGTCTGTTATTTTCTCCATACACTACATTTTATCCAATGATTGAAATAATTTTTTCTCTAAACCATGTAAGCCCTTTTTTTCTATTATTTAACTATATATCCAGACCCCTTTTTTGCAAGGAATTAACGAATATGTAGGTTTTTTTACCTTACAATATTTCTAGATGTACCTAAGTGTTCCAGACACACCATAATTTTCTAGAAAGGTGACTACTTGATTACTAGTAGCTATAGCTAGCTAATTTGATTGAACTTGCTAGATTGGCAATAGCTTCAGTGCACAAAAATATTCTTGATAGACTTATCTAAGAATCTATACTTCTAGATCATATATTCAAATATTATTAAACTCAATTGAAAGTAACTTTTTCACATGAGACATTTTTTCCATTTACAAAATTTGAAATCCTCAAATTTACTTGAAGAGATGGAATATAATCCTTCCCACTCAACCAGACTATTATTACTTTTATGGCTAAATTATACAGAATCCTTCCAACATTTTTTTGACCATGTACAAATAATCCCCTTAACATTTGAAACTTTACAATAATGAATATCTTAAACTTTTATATCTTAAACATGTATAAATAATCCCCTTAATAAAACCATTAAATTTGATCTAACAGTGTTAAATTATAAGAGAAGAAAACTCTTAACGGCTTTAGGTCAAATTTAACAGTTTTGTTGAATTTGCACTCTTTTTAATTGTTCATTGTTATTTTTACCCTTTTTAAAACTTATTTATGCCAGACGCCCCTCAGAGAAAATTTTATTGCTAAAATTACACCTTAACCCTTTCTTTTATTGCCTTTAGATTTTGATGTTAGGCCAAATTTTGACCTCCTGAATTTTTTGTTCGTCCATGTAACTATGCTTCACATCAAAATATGCTTAGAATAATTTTGGAAGTAAAATCACTTTTTATTATCATGACATTATTAAACATATTCACTTGGAACACTACTCTCTTCTATGAAAATATATGCCAAGTACGAACGACAACCATAAAATTAAAATGTGCTTTTGAGATTATTAAAAGAAGATATAATCAGAGTAAAACTTAAGGATGCTTTCATTATAATAATTTAATGTTAAAAGTAGGTTAAATTTACATATATAATATCTTTAAACGTAGAGTCAATATCTAACTTTGAACTTGTCAATGAGTCTCTTAATTTTGCATGTTGGTAGATATAATTAACCATTTGCTTGTGAAAATAATGAATTGATTAATGACAATGAGAAGTTGGATATGCAATAATGTTCATGTTCTGACAAATTTTATCTGCAAAAAATTCTGAAAATTTTATTGTCAATTTTTAAATAGTAAGATATTATCTGTATATATGACTAAAAATTTATGGGAATTTTATGTAATAATGCTTACTTCTATTTAGTAAGATAAGAAAGCGAGGTTAAGAATGGAAACCTAATTAATTAGTGCCACTAGCTCTGGACCCCATCGAATAAAATCAAATGAATGAATGTTAGAAACCTACAAATTATATTCTCCAAGAAATTTCATAACTTTATTTTCGTTTGTTTTTTTATCTCATAATTATTTGAATTAAGTCTGGATTCGTTCTTCGTTTGGTCACGAATAATTTCTGAAAGAGAGTAAAAAAAAAAGTGATTATTTCTTGGTATAAAAAGTTATTATTAATTAGGGAAGATTTTAGTTTTTTCTTAGTATTTATAATGATATTATACATTTCTGCCATCCTAAAAATTATGAAAATGTTGCATCAGATAAGAAAACCATGCTCATCAGTGATCATTCTTGACACTAGAAGGATTCAACAAAAGCAGGAATTTAATTTGTCAATTAAAAAAATAAAAAAGACCTCCTAACAACTTTTGAAACAATACATTTGTTTACATCCAATAGTTTGTAAGGATGCACACGGTCTATACTAGAAAATTTTTAAAAATTGGATTTTTTGTCACATTAAGCTCATATTGTTACGATTCATATTCCAATTGAAATTTTTTGTAAAAAAAAAAAATCTGAAGAGCAACATTTCTCAAAATGTTTGAAAATGTCTATATCATTAAATAATTTTAATGCATCTTTAAGATTCATAATGAATATATATAAGGAGAGATTGAGTTGGTGTGATGTCTATTAATGAAAAAAGAATAAAAAATTGTTTGACATAGTTCAGACATATTCAAAAACAGTAGTTGAAAGTGCCCGAGAGAAAATAGATAGACAGTATGAGTCTTTTTGAAAATAAGTATAGAAAGACAAAAAACAAAAAACCACTCAATGAAATTATTAAACAAAACATTTTGATTGTTATATTTATAGACTTACTTGTTGATAAAATACAATAACGCCATGCGATCCATATATAAACACAAGTGCATAAAATTTTAATTATGATAATTATAACAGATTGCTTATGTATAATATTAAGCACTACGTATGTATGATCTTACTGGTTTAACATGTGTGTACCGTACGTGATTCAATTCGATATAGTCATACTTAATTGTTAGGTGATGCAACATAAACTTTAATTTTAACTAGAATTACGTTTAAATATAAAAAGGGTTTTATTATTTATCCCTCGATTTGGTGATTATGAACTGTATGGTTAGAAACCAGTGTGTGAGATCATTTTCTCGTATTTAATTTAGAATATTATGTGTTTTTGTTAACAACTAATTCAAGAGAAAATTAAGAGCTTAACTCGAGTCCATATAGAATAGATCTTGGGTTTGAATCCTTTGATTGATATTAAAATAATTGGAGAGAAGAATAACAAGCGGTCGTGTCTTTTATAACAATTAACCTGTTGAAAAAAATCGACAATTAAATAAGTGGGCGAAGATAATTGGCCTGCCCAACTTTTAATTTTCAAACTAAAAGTAAAGTTTCAAACTTCATTTAATATACGTAGAATTTTAATTTGTTAAACTTTCATTTAAGCTTAAATCTTCTCTTGAGAAATTGATAAACATGAAGCCTAGACTAGACCATTATAATATTCAACTACTAATTCACCTTTTACATTATACAATTTTCACATATTTCTTCAAATGTTTATTTATAAAAAAGCACAAGCGTATAAAGATTGTAGTGACCATATGAACCTAACTAATTTTTATCCATTTTTTATAATATCCAGTCCAGGTCAGCATTTTTCCCTTTTTTTTTCCTTTTGTTTTTTATCAGCAGCATTCTGAGTGAGAAAGACTTAGAGTCTCTATGAGAAAAAAAATGGTAAAAAATCATTTGCATGATCTGAACACATATAAAGAAAATCATTGGATTTGCTAATGGCAATAGCATATATCAAGTAACTAATATGAAATCTTTTAAAAAGGGGGTAGATGAAGAAAAAAAATACTCAACAAAAATTAAGCACGACCTATGAGTCAACAATTTATACAAAAGATTTGGACGTTATTAATAGAGCATATTGATATCATGTAATTCACGTGACCAACCTTACATAGTTAAATAAGTCAAATAAGACTTATTGTTATCGTGGTGGTCAACATTCAGCAGCATTTTTCTTTCTAATTGATGAGCGCATATACTGTTTCATTGTAGTAAGTATAGTAGTAATCTAAAAAAAGTCATATATTACTATAATTTTATATTTTATACCGATCCATATTTTTTTTCCTAGTCCAAATAAATAGGTGGGAATTGAGAACACCAATATAAGGAAATGTTCATACAGGTTAGTCAAAACATCTTAATGAATTTAGAACAAATTGTTCATCATTTTTATTCCTCAAACGCAAAGCTGTCTCTTAACGGCACGCAAAAGGCTTTTTGGTAAACATTAATTATTATTCTGAAGTGTATAATTAAATTGAAAAATAGTTTTGATTATAAAAAAAATGACGCATTAAGCTGATATTTAACATATAAATCACTAAATATCATTTGAAAAACAGCAAGTTAGTGACATAATTTAGCAACAGAATTTACATATATATACAATTAGGGTATATTATAAATCACATATAGTAATTAAAATACTCCTTCTCGTCTTTAATATAAGACATATTCACCTAATTTGATTAAATTAAGAAAGTTAGTTACGTTAGTTAATATAACATGTATCTTTAAAACACCTTAATTATCTTCCTTAATTCTCTCATTCTCCCTCCTCTATAATTGTTGTTGATGGAGAATAAATAGGGATAAATTAGGAAAAGATTGACAAATATAAAAAATAGTTCTTATACGTAAGAATAAGATCAATTTCTCAAATAAATTCTATATTATGGGCAAGAAGTATGACATTTAGCTCTGAAATTTTCAAATTACACTATGTACTTCAATTTAATTTGGAATTTTACACTTAATTATGCTCGATTAATGAATTTAGGCCCATGAAATCCTAAGGGGCTGTTTGGTGTGAGGGGATGGGAGGAAAAATGACCGGACGGAAAAAAAATTTTATTTAGATTTAAAAAAATTAGAGAATTGGGGTTAAAATTTTTTTTTTACTCTTTCTATCATACATCTTTCATTTATTAAAATTTTATAACCTTATTTTTTAAATTTAACTCAAAAATTTTATACCCCTCCCTTTCTTCCAAATCCTTCATACCAAACAGGCCCTAAGATATTATCTACCAAAACACATAAGTATTTTGGTCTATCAAACCAATTAAACCTATTGTCCAAAAAAAAACTAATTAAATCGATTAGCAATGAAATTTTGTGACGGAATCCTGTCACTAACCAATCAGTGATGGTAGAATAGCAACTGAATTTCCATAGCAATTCCATCACTAACTAACCCCCTTTTTTTAGTGATATATGGTGTGATGATGAGGAGTATATAGTGATTAAAATGCTTAACAATGTGAAATTTGAGTAATTAAAAGTGCATCCAATATTTGTATACCTTAGTTATAATCTCGTTCATGTATAAATTATGGCAATATTTTATACTCCTCTAGCCCTAATTATAGGACATCATTTATCACTACAAGAAAATCGAGTTTCAGTGGCGACATTTGGCGGCGACCTATAGTGTTACCGCTGAAAGTCCAACTTTCAGCGGCGACAAATAAGTTACCGCTGAAAATTCTGACTTTCAGCGGCGACAAATTTTGTCGCCGCTGAAAGTGTTATAATCAGCGGCGACTTCATGAAGTCGCCGCTGAAGGTGGTATTTTCAGCCGCGACTTGTTAATGTCGCCGCTGATTATAACACTTTCAGCGGCGACAAAATATGTCGCCACCGAAAATATGTTTCAGTGGCGACTTTTATGTCGCCGCTGAAAGTCTTATTTAAAATTTTTTAAAATATTAGTTTTTTATAACTTGAATCTTTATAGGACAATCTTAATTTGTTTCTTACTATTTTCATAACTTGTACACTTACAGTGTTTAATTAATTTGTTTTATGACCGGTCGTTCTTTTATGCCCAATCCAAAACTGTAATCCTTGTCCAAAATGTTATTCTCCTAATAGATAAAATGTGAAAGGTAATGTTCATTAGAGGATTTTTAAATAAATTTAGTGAATAAATTGGATTTCATTTTGAATGTTATAATATATTCCTAAATATTCTATAAAAATTTATATTAGTCCAAAATCATATTTCTCATATAATATAAAAACCATAATGCAGTAAAACTGTATGATAAAGCTATATGAGGTGGATCCATTGTTCAGTTTTAAAACATTGAATTACATTTGTTGTTTAGGCAACGACTTTCTCCAATGACATTATCTGTAAATTGCGCTTTGAAATATCATGGGTAACAATATTGAAAACATTTTTTTAAAGCAGTTGTTATTCAAAATTCATATTTTATTTTAAAACCCGATTTTTAATAAGTTGATTGTGGTATGTTTTATATCATATTGGTTATTATTCCAAACTTATATTCCATATTTAATTTAAAGACCCTAATATTTATAAGTTGAAAAAAGCTTGTTTTGAAACCTAATATTTAATTTTGAAGATATACTAAATTCTTGTTCCATATGTAATATTAATTAAAATCTTAACATTAACTACCAGTTTCAAACTTAAGGGATTAAAACTAAAATTGGGTGACACTTCAAGGTCCAAAAGTGATTTTAACTAAAAAATAATTAAATTAACTTTACTTATATATTTTATAATTAATTCATTTACTTTATTTATATATTTTAATTTTTTGTTGTGATAGTTGAGCAATAAAATTTGCAAGGCGAGCTGGTATACCCTTTCGTTATTAATTCAATGATCCGGGTTCGATTCTACGTAATGGAACTTAGAATAGTTTTTTTCCAAGTGATGCTAATTGTTCAAAAAAAATGTCACAGCATGTGCATGTTGCAAGATTCGAACCCACGCATACTTGCTGGCTTCAACTTGGCGCTCTTGCCAATTAAGCCAATTGGTTATTGATACTCTTGGTGGAAATTATATTACCTCTATAATTTTTAATTGTTTAAATCCTGAGACCTAAATCCCCAAATTTTAGTTTCAGCGCGTCGCGATTTTCATTTCCCTGTTCTTTACAGCAGCAACAGCAGCGACTTCGTGAGACGAAGTGAATCTGAAAAATCATCACCGTTGTTTGCTCCTATATTCTCTCCTTCGCTACTCTTCTCCTCCAGTAACGTCGCTGTTTTCTGCTTCTTCATTCAAGTAATAATCTATTCAGGTCCAAAATATATAGCATTTTAGATGTCATTTGTAGTTATGTTCCTGTAGCTCATTCTGGTTGTTAGTTCTAAATTAGAAAGTGAATAGCTTGCCTTTTGAATAAAAATCCTGCAATTATATAGTGCTTTAACTGTTTCTCTTAATCAGTGTTTATGACATTAATGTTTGGTTATTCGTTTCTGTTAGCATTAAGGATTCACTGGCTTTATATGGTTCTAGCTTTATATGATTCGTTTCTGTTAGCATTAAGGATTAGTTTGAAAAAGTTGAGTGTATTTTCCATTGGCTTGACTCTTTTTTCCTCTCATGGAAGAATCGTCAGAGGAGCTATTTGGTTTAGGGAAAAGTAAATTGTGAAAACAAAAATGAAAGAAAAAGAAACAAATGTGGAAAGAATACATAAATAGTTTAACAAGTTATTAAATGTACATTTGGGTAGATATTTTAAAGGAAAAATGATATGATACAAATGAAAGCAACGTAAATAAACATGCTTTGAATCTATATTGGATGCTTGCAGATATATACTGTGTAGGAGAAGTGAAGTGAACATGAGAGAATTTTCTGAAATTACTTGTCTTGAGTTTTTTTCTTCTTTTTTTTTATAGAATATTCATGGTTGGTTCAGGTCTTTCTCTCCTTTCTTCTTCTCTTTTTTACAAGCATAAAGTAGAGGCGGGTTTTTACTGATTTAGTATTCTTGCAGCCTCCACGTATCACTTATTATTTCCATCCATATGTAGTTTTTATTGAAATAGGAATGGATAAAAGTTGGTTAGATATTAAAGACAGAGGCAACCTAGCATACATTAGAGGAGTAGACAATTTTCTACAATGGGCATTTACTCAACATGGTGTGACAAACAAAATACGTTGTCCTTGTAAGAAATGTAGGAATGTTTTATTCAAGGTGAAAACAGATGTTAGGGCAGACTTATTGATTAAGGGTTTTTGGGATAGTTACAAGGTGTGGGACTTGCATGGAGAAAATACTAGATTTCAAAGTGGCTGTGAGACTTCAAGAAGAGTGATAGAAAATAATACTTATGAGGATGAGAATATTGTACGCTGAATGGTTGGTTCATTGGATGCCTAGCCCATAAGTGATAATCTCAGTTTCAATTAATCAATCCTAAGTAATAGCACTCAGATAACTAGCAACATGGAAGGTGCATGCTCACCAAATAAACTAGGGATATTTTTGTACGCAATAAGAAAATTTAATTAACTTTGCTACAGTAAGTTTAATCTCTCTTTACTTTAGTTTATGTTTTCAATCCTTTTTTATTTTAAATTGCACCATTTATCGTCTTTGTATATTATGCTTTATAGAGGGACCCCACTACCGGACAACCTGCACCCCCTGACCAGTTTTGGCAAATCACACATACTAGGAAGACAGCAGATGGACAGTTAGTATGGGCAGATCCGCAATCTGAGCAAATTCACGTATGCATTGTGTTTTTATATGCTACACTAAGTTCACGAATTTTTTTATCTCATTTGTTTTATGCTTTAATTGTAGACTGACTTGCATGAACTTCTTCAACAACAACAAGAAGAGGTAGAGAGTGATGCTCGAATGACCTCTGATGAAATATTGACAGCTGTTCTTGGTGAGAGATCATGGTATGTAAGAGGAAAAGGGTATGGAGCAGAGCCTTTGAGGAAGAGAGGTCGCTTTCAATCCAATGATAATTCAGCTGTGGAGAATGTGCGTACCAAATTGCATGAGGAGTTTGATAAAAAATTTCAAGAGGAGCGTGCAAAGATGGAAGCAAATCTTGCAGAAGAACGTGCAAAGATAGAAGTAGAGCGTGCAAAGATGGAAGAAGAGCGTGCACAATTTCAGCACAGGATGGAACAAATGGAGCAAAGAATACATGCTCAACTAGCTATCTTGATGCAACAGGGGTAAGTAGCAGCTCCTACTTTATCTACTCCTAGTCCTGCTGGCCCACAAGCTGGTCCTTCTCTATAGTTCACGTGTTTAATGTTTTTAATAGGAAATCCTTAGACTTTGTATAAGAAATTTAAATACTCGATCTTAATTTTGAAGCATTTTGACAGTCAGATGTTAGTTTTGAAGAATTATGTTAATATCATTGTTAGTTTAAAATTACTTTTGATCTTCATCAATACAGTGTATAGGTTTTAATTTCAGCAATTTATATTAAAAATTGAAAAAATTACAACTTTTAGCGGCGACATTTGTCGCCGCTAATACTTGTTTTTGCTGCAACACAAAGAGTTGCCACTGATACATGTTTCTGTGGCGACAAATTATCGCTGCTGATAAGGGTTTCTGTGGCGACAAATTATCGCCGCTGATAAGTGTTTCTGTGGCGACCAATTATCGCCACTGATAAGAGTTTCTGTGGCGACAAAATGTCGCCGCTGATAATGGTTTCTGTAGCGACAAAAATGTCGCCGCTGATAAGTGTTTCTGTGGTGACAAAATTGTCGCCACTGATACATGTTTTTGCGGCGACAAATGTCGCCACCTATACCCCACTTTCAGCAGCGACCCCCGTTTTCGTGCCTTCTCATATACTTTTAGCGGCGACAAAATGTCGCCGCTGATTGTCTGTTTTTAGTAGCGACGTAGAAATGTCGCCACCAAAAGTATCAGCGACAGTCGCTTTAGCGGCGACATAATGTCGCCGCTGAAATAGATTCAGCGGTGACTTTTGTCGCCGCTGAAAGTTCATTTTTTTGTAGTTAGGAGCTGATCTTGGTCATAAATAGAAGATATAGTTTACATATTTGTCAATATTTTCTTAATTTATCCCTATTGATACTTCCTCAATAATAATCGAGAAGGAAAGGGAATTAAGGAAGATGCTTAGGGTGTTTTAAAAAATATATGTCAAATTAACTAACTCAAATAACTTTCTTAACCTAATCAAATTAGGTAAATGTGTCGTATATTAAGGACTGGATGAGTAGTACTTATGTTAGATTAGCTAGTGTCCTGTCTAGTATACTTTAGTTTCAAAATCATCCAAAAATAATAACATTAATATTATTATTTACCAATAATAATTGGTTTAAATGTTTCACCACTTATTTCTATTGCAAGAATCTCAAATTTGAACTTTATATATGAAAAAAATGAAGAACTTTAAACTTGTATAATTTGATATGATGACTTGGTATAGATCATTTGAGGCCAAATGTGGTTTACAGAAATCCGTTGGCATTGGTACATATATTACCAAATAATATTATTATTATGGGCTAGGGGTAATTTTGCAATGAAAGTTGTTACCGTGGGGTAATTTCATCCCGGAAGTGTAAAGAAGGAAGCAATTTTATCCTGACCATTATTCTAGTTAATTTTAATCGTTAGTTGACCAAATATACTGAGCTGACAGCTCACATATTATCCACGTTATTTTTGTTAAGGTATAAATTTGTCCCAAAAATTTATGTGTCATCTATTTCATTTTTTTCATCATAAAATTTAAAACTTTCAAGGCAAATTTGCTCATTGACAAAAATGACGTAGATGACATATAGATTCTTAACTCAATATATTTTGTTAAATAATTATTAAAATTAATTGAGATAACGGTTAGAATAAAATTGCTCATTTTTTTACACTTCCAGGATAAAATTTCAGTCTGAAAAACCTAAAATAAAATTGCTCTTAACCTTATTATTATTATCAAAGTAGGTCATCACATACAAGAACTAGCATATATACGTACATACAATGCATGGGTTGCACATGTACGATCAATGTTGGCCCCAAAAATTGTACGATGAAAACTTACATTTTGATAAATATTTGACAAAATTACATAAAAGATATGTTCCATTAATGATGAGCATAGGACTTTTGAAAATTTAAAAATGTAGGTACAAAGAATGGCCATTATATAAACTATTTAATGAAAAAGCTCATCAAAATGAAAGTTAATCAAGATTTTCAAAATCTGCGGGACCATCAAAGTCAAAGTACAGGAATGGGAGGAGAGAGAGGGGAATGAAAATAATGAAAGTGACTTGAAGATGAATTCCCAAAAGGATTACAGCTAATTAATTCATTAATTCGTTAATTGAAAATTAAAAATCATGATCATCAAGACGTCACGTGGTGATAGAGCCCCATTCAGTCACGTAACACCAAGATTTTTTTTTTTTTGGGTAAAAAAATATGCAGTAAAAGGAGAAAAAAATGAAAGCCTCTAACTCAAGAATTTTATTTTTACCATGCTGAGTGAAGGAATTCAAGCACCTATTATATATATCCTCGAAAGGTTGAACTCGCAACTGCTTGCGTAAGGCAAAAACTATCTCTTGACTTTATTTTATCTAAGTTTAACATTAGTGCACTAAATGATATGTTTATATTAATCTAGTTCTAAATATAAGAATTAATGGATTTATTTGAATACTAAATATAATACCTTAATTTACTTTATCTTCTAAATTTATAATTTTTTCATAAACTATTTATATTGATTGCACATATTAATATAAGGGGTTAATTTCCAATACAAATGATTAAAAGTGGTACTTTAAGAAAACTAATATACAGTTTTTATAAATAACTAACTTTATTAATTTTTTTTTATCTCTTCAAATTAACGATCTAGCTTCTATATTTAGGACATGAGGGAGTAATAACAAACTAAGTCCATAAAAATATGACTAATACTCTACAAGGGTATGAGTTGAAACTCACTTCTGAGAATCTTACTTATAGCTAATTTGTAAATAATTTTATAAGGGTTCAATTCAAAACATGAAACTTTCATGTTTTGACTCTAATGAGTTCTGGGACCTAATTTGCCTAATTATTTTTGTCCAAAAAATAAAACAAAATGGTAAAAACCTTTTCTAATAAGGTTGGACTAAAAATCTGTGAACCGCATTGAATTCTTGACACACATATATAGCAAGAGGGGCTGAAGAAAAAGTAAAGAAATGAAGGTTGAGAGAGTAAAAGCCAAAACTGAGAATTGCCTGAAGAAGCAAAAATGTAAGAGTGGTTTTGGGAGCAGTGTGGAAGATGGCATTGAAAACTTGGAAGCTTTTTGGGTGAAAGAACAGATTAAAGGTCACTCTCAAAATTATAATTCACCATGTCACTTTCCTTAAGACCCTCACCCCTCACCTTTGTCTTCTCACTCTTCACGTTTTCCCATACTTGAAGGGTAGGGTTGGACCCTTCTTTTACCTTCAACCCTGGTCTCTGTGTGTGTGTTATATCATATGTGTGTGTGCTCTCTCTCTCTCTCTCTATATGTGTGTGTGGCTGTAATTCCATGCTTTGATTAATTAAATAAAGGGTTGAAATATAGGTGGTCCTTGCTATTTGATCGAATTTTAGTTATGATTTTAGAAATTTCAAATAGTTGGTGTTAGTTCTTATAGTTTCATAAAGATTTGATTGATTTAATAGCTGGTCCTTATACTTTAGAGTTTTGGTTTCTGTCTCTATAATTGAACTAAGTTAGGATGAAGCTATAAGGACCTAAATCAAAATACGATCATTTGTAAGGATCAACCATGATATGAACCCTTGATAAATATTGTTAATTGATTTAAACAGCTTCTAAATACATATAATATATATTAGTTAAATAACTGTAAGAATTTATCAGCTTAATTAGATGGTGGAATAATATCCTCCATTGATACTCATGTGAGCAATAATCTTTTTGTTGACGCCTTGCACTAAGTCTTGGCATATGAGTTTTGCATTAGTGGGACCACATTATATGGATGAGTTGTTAAAATCATTTCAAGTAATGATTATTAATAATCTTTTAATTTAAGTATTATTCATGCCTACACACACACATATAAATGCATACTTATTTAAGCCACTTAAAAATTGGTAAATTAAATTAAATTAAATTATCCAACTTGGGTTTGAATCCTGTGGCTAATGTGAGGATACTATTAATGAAGCCACTGGCACTAAGCAGCTCCTATAATAACTTTTTTTTTTAAGATTGCAAGTTTGACCTTCTATGAATATAATAGATGCGTGAATTCTTTCATTTGAGTTGAGAAATAAAAAAAAATTAAAAAGTTGTCATGACCTTGGTTAATCTCAGAGATTACAATAACAATGCATTGTTAATAATGAAATTGAATTTAGTGGTAGAGTTAGGGGTGATCGTTGAAGGGTCAAGTTGGATTCCATAAATACGTGTCTTCCATCTTTCTTGGCCAACTCTCCTTTCCATATTCTGCAACCTTTTGACACCATAACCTCACCACACTACAAATATTTATCTCCTTCACACCATAACCAAACATTAAATCTCTCTCTCTCTCTCTCTCTCTCTCTCTCTTGAGAGTTTTTGGCCATGGAGGCTCCAAATGACCTGCAAGTAGCAGTAGCAGGAGGAGGAATTGGAGGGTCATGTTCATCTCATAATCAGAAGAAGAATGGAAGAGGGAAAATAGAGATAAAGAGAATAGAGAACACAACCAACAGGCAGGTTACTTTCTGTAAGAGACGTAATGGCTTACTCAAGAAGGCTTATGAATTGTCTGTTCTCTGCGATGCTGAAGTCGCCCTTGTTGTCTTCTCTAGCCGTGGTCGTCTCTACGAGTACGCCAACAACAGGTTTTCCCATTCACTCATCTCTCTCTCTATATATATATATATATATGTATATATGATCCATAATCTTCAATATTCGTCTTTTATTTCCCTGTTATTAGTTCTCTGAAAGCCAAGTACTACTGGGTTCATGTATAATTTTCCTTTGAGCTCTTCAAAATTTGTTCGTTCTTCCTTTGTGTGTAAAAGCTGCTATATTTAGATCTGGGGAACAATTCTGGTTCATATTCTCGAAGTTCTTTCTTTCTTTCTTTGCTTGAGCAATCTGGGAAATTAAAGCAAGCATGGTTTTTGTTTTCAATTTTTTCTCCTTTTCTATGTTTAATAAAGAGATATATTATATTTGTTTGTTTTTTTCCCCAAAGTTAAATACATAAAATATGTACTGGCTAGATTGGTTGCAACAGCTGAATTAGCTGGAAGCTTATGAAGTTATGGACCGTACGTGTTCTGCTCAGTTTAGCCTAAAGCGTGTAAATTTTCTTAATAAATTTTCAACTTTAGTTTTCTTTTCTTCGTTTTGCTTGTGTCTTTTTCCTTAATAAGCTTTCTGGTTCGTACACGCAGTTATTCATTATGGGTATATATATATATATTTTCCCTTTTTTT
Organism: Albizia julibrissin; assembly: GCA_037074505.1. Taxonomy (NCBI): domain Eukaryota; kingdom Viridiplantae; phylum Streptophyta; class Magnoliopsida; order Fabales; family Fabaceae; genus Albizia; species Albizia julibrissin. The sequence continues at coordinate 16,628,455 of CM073484.1, forward strand.
CTGTAAGGTTCTTCCCACTTTGCTAGGATTCAACAGATCTGTGGTAATATCAAGAAATAGGCATTAAGGTGAAACATTATAATTGAGAAGCCTTCATATAAAAAGCTCAAAACAAGAGATAAAGCTTTTAGGGTTCCAAAATTTTGCAGGTTCAAAATCTTAGCTCGATTCTCTCATTTTGCTAACTCTCTCTCTCTATGTAGCTACATCTCTGTCTTTCTCTCTCTATATCGATCAAATCTAGCAAAGTCTGACACACAAACACAAAGCTGTCATGATTTTTCATCAATCTCTTCCATTTCTTGATACTTCCTTAATACAATCATTTTATCTCTCAGATCAGTTCAATTCTGAGACCGTAAAAAGTTTCAAATTAATTAATTACCTTATTAATTAACGTTAATGAGATCAGGTTACTTACCACCAGTCCTCTTTCTCTTTTATCCTTAAATTTTGTTTCTCCGTACAAAGCAGAAATGAACAACAGAACAAGAACCCCCATTAAAAAAAAGAAGGTTTTTCTTTTTTTAAAAAAAATTGCATCAAATTTTGCGCAATTTCTTGTAACCTAGGGCTCCTCTCGATTCATAAGCTGAGTTCAAGTATATATTTCAATAAAATATAAAATCCTTTCCAATACATTTTCGCCAAAAATAGAGTTCTTCACTAACACTTTTTTAATAATAACATGAGGGTTATTGTCTAATATTAATCTCTCCTTTGTTCCCTAGTATTTCTTATGCAGTTCTATAGTTTTCAGAATATAAGAATAATTGATAAATAAAAAGATCCAAAAGAAGTCAAATAAATTGGTGTATACTGTCATCTTTTGTCTTGATGGTCGAGCTGAGAAAAGTAGAACTCTATGATATCATATATTTCCAAGAGTAGCAAAAGAGAAAGATAACTTCTCTCCAGGCTCATCTATACTTAATATATATCCTTTCTCTCTCGCCTTTTATGGCTTTCATCTGTGTAGGAATAATAAAGTTTCCAACACTTGACGTAAATAATAATAACCCCACCTACCCTCAATTATATATGTGTATACGAAATTTCATAGAATGGGAAGGTACCTCATACTTATTGTATAAATAAATATCACCACTTTGTGTCAATATGCTTTATCAGACCAGTTCAGAGAAGGAGGTGTTTCACTTTCACTATAAAATGAGATGCATATTGATATTTCATTTCATATAACAGCATAACATAAGTTTCAAATTTCTTTCTCACATAACTAATAAATTTGGTCTAAGTTGCAACAGATTCAAATTAAGGTTACAAAGAATGAAACTTTATATAATCTAACAAACAAACACACACGCACATAAAAGAAATAGGGAATAGAAGAGACAGAAATGGGAAGAAGAACATAGGGAAATGGTGAAAGAAGTGGTAACAGCGAAAGGTAAGAAGGAAAAGAAAGAAAGAGAGTAAGAAATTGTGATATATTCTGAGCTTATTCTTGCTTTGCTGCAGCTCATCTGAGACACTTTCTCAGATTCATCAAAGCTTCACACTGACACTATAACTCTTTATATATACACTTCAATCCACACACATAAATCCAACCTATATATTCTCTGTCTTTACTCTATAGTTACGGGCATGCCACATGTGATCTCCACTGTAGGAGATATATATATATATATATATGGGCATGCCACATGTGATCTCCACTGTAGGGGAGATATATATATATATATATATATAGACACACACACTCCCTCCCTCCCTCCCTCCCTTCGGTCTTAAATATAAGATCTAGTTGACTTTTTTAAGATAAATTAAAAAAACTAAATAAGTTATTTAATCATATCATATATTGTTGTGTATTATTAGATTATATATCAGTTCATAAATAAGATAAATTAGTTTGGAGAGAAAAAGATAAAAAGATAAATACTTTAAAATAATTTAGTTAGCTTCATTAATCTCTCCAAAAAAATCAACTAAGTTATAGGAACTTGCAAGCTAGAGAGAGATTATATATATTTAGGACAAGGTAGTATACAATGCAAATTGAGTTCAACCCTATAAATTAAGGGCCATTTAAGCTTGAGAGAGATGTGCCAGCATGGGAGAGACAACCAATCATCAGGAATATATACATATCATACGTGGATTAGTGTTTATATATAGGAGCAACCGCAAGCCAAGTGTTGGTCTTCAGTAGACTTTTGAGTGTATGTATGCGCATCCAAAACTTTTTAAAAGTGTAAATCTATATATGTAGTTTATGCATCTTGTTTTGTAAGTTGTGTGTGTCCCCTTAATAGATTATTGTATTGTTTGTTGTGGCGTGTATTTGCAGTGTTAGAGCAACCATTGAAAGGTACAAGAAAGCATGTGCTGCTTCCTCAAATACGGAGTCTGTAGCTGAAGCTAACACCCAGGTACCTACTTATATGTCTCACAATACATACATGTACGAGATTAAAACTAAAGTATTGATTTTAGTTTCAAGAGTTTAACTTTGTATAGTTATAAGATATACACACACACACCCAGGTTCTCGTTCATATATATTAACTTAATTTATCTGAATGTTAATATATTAGTTTTATCAGCAAGAATCATCCAAGTTAAGAAGGCAGATACACGACATTCAGAATTTAAACAGGTCTCTTTATCTTGATCTCTTTTTGGCCACCATCTCACATTTTCTTGAAGAACATGTGTGTGTGTTTGTCGGCCAATAATTGAGTGTGTTGTTACTGACTGAATTAATTTGCAGGCACATTCTGGGAGAAGCTCTAAGCTCCTTGAGTCTGAAGGAGCTCAAAAACCTAGAGGGCAGATTAGAAAAAGGTTTAAGCAGAGTTAGATCTAGAAAGGTACATATATGTGTGTGTGTATGATACTCTTAATTATTAAAGCATATTTTCAATTCATTTTTCTTTCCTTCGCAAATTTTAAATTTTTTTTATTGTAGTTTGTAAATCTAAGGGTATGTTTCGATATAACACATAATAGCACTGGATTTGCATTGATGAAAGTTCATGATTTCGAGTGTGAACTACATTACTAAATTTGAACTGAAGCACTCAATTCTTTTAATTTTCAGCACGAAACATTGTTTACTGAAGTCGAGTTCATGCAAAAGCGGGTACACTTCTTCTCATCTTCATTTTATAGTTATTATCTTTTCTTTACTTAAGTTGCCTTGGTAACAGCACTATCTGCTACATTTGGATGATGTCTCAGACTCGAATTTAATATTGACATGTTTGCATACGCATGTGTTTAAATTGTATAAAAATCTCTTTTTATTATCTATATCAACATTATATAATATGAAAATGTTGAAATTGCAATGTAAGCATGTTACTCCAAATAAACGTATACACATAAGCAGATCCTAGTGTTTTATTCCGCCATACATCAATTATTGTTGACTAAATTTTATTTTTTAAGTAGATTTCAAAATAATTTACTGAAAGAAAAAAAATTGTATTAAGGCTATTTGAATCCCAAGTATTAACTAACTAAATGCCTTAACAATTAACAGAAAATGCATTTAGAATTTAAACAAGAGTAAGTATTAAAAACAAGAATACATAATAAGCTGCCCAAATCATTCGATAGAAGCTAAACGAAAAATAATACTCTCATTTAAAGATGCATAACCAAGTCCAACCTAGTAGTCTCTGATCGATATTGAAATTATAAATGTAATGTTCTAATGTACTTATTAGACTTACGACCATTATATATATCGCAGGAAATGGAGCTTCAAAACCATAACAATTATCTACGAGCAAAGGTCTCTCTCTCTCTCTCTAGATATATATATATATATATATATATATATATATATATATATTAAATAACACTATGGAGTACTACATGTTGTCTTGAGTATGATGGATGAATATATATATGCAGATAGCAGAACAGGAGAGAGCAGCACAGCAGCATCAGCAATCGAGTGTGATGCAGCAGCCGGGAAGTGTGTGTGAGTCGATGCCCTCACAATCATCTTATGATCACAACTTCTTCCCTGTTAATCTCTTGCCCTCTAATAATCATCATCCCTATTCTTCTCAACATCATGATCACACTGCCCTCCAGCTTGTGTAAGTTTTTGTTTACTTCATTAAATAACCAACCACGTGTTGCATGCATGCATTTCCCATCTTTTTAATCAACTAACTTAACTAACAATCACCGACTTTAATTTGCTGAATGCATTCAACAATAGAGGGTACTACTTCTAGTAATCACTACTCCATCTAGGACTTTCTATTCAGACTTTTCACGTTGGTTAATAGAGGTATCCTATGTACAAGACCAAGTTGATTTTTTTTAAGAAATTAAGAAAGTTAAATAAGTTATTTAATCATATCATTCCTTCTGTATGATTAAATTAATATCTCTCCTGTCATAAATATAAGATAAGATAGAATTGACTTTTTTCAGAAATATTAAAGAAGCTAATTAAATTACTTTAAAATATTTATATTTATCATTTTTTTTCTCTAAATTATTTTTTCTAACATATATAAACTAATATGTAATCTAATGATACATAATATGTGTTATGATTAAGTAACTTATTTAGCTTCATTAATCTCTTCAAAAAACAATTTATCTATGTCTTATATTTAGGACTGAAGGGAGTATATCAGTTTATAAATAAGATAAATTAGTTTAGATAAAAAACGATAAATACAAATACTTTAAAGTAATTTAACTAATTTCCTTAATCTAAAAAAAAAACTCAATTGGGTCGGAGGATGTAGTATATAAGAACATGGTAGCTTGTCCTAAATTTATGTCAGTTAAAAAAACAACGATATGTAGAAATGACTTTTATGTGAAACAGTTTTTTTCTTAGTACTGAATGTCGGCCCCCAAGAAATGAGACCTGCCTTTTTGTGTCTACCACTTTTTATACTTCTTAATGTATTCAAATTGGTGAGTTGGTTATGTTTTGTATACTTCTGAGTAAGATTAGGGTTATGAACCACTTATTTATAGTTCATGACTACTTTAATATGCTTTATAATTTCCCTTGTATGATTTGAACCATTTTTTCTATATGTTTTCTTCTGATAACTATTTATTCATTTTCTTTATTGGATGCTCAGGTAGCTGATAATTGAGAGGAAAGATTATTGGAAATTGTTTCATCACAAGCTTCATTTTGGTCAATCTGGATACTTTGCAACTGGGGTCTAATTACTACGTACTGGAGAAACCACTCATATGGGATCAGTTTTCTAATTGAGTTCCTTTCATTAATTAATTAGAATTTCCATCATTAATTACTCTCTGAAACCAGCAAAACAATACCAGCATTTTGGCCCCTAACTTCATATATATATCAACTATGATTATATAAAATATGTTGTTTATTATGTCGTTTTTCCTTTTAATGAGAACTAGTTAGTTTTTATCTCATTATTCCTTGCTGGTTTATCTTCAGATTTTGCTACTAAGAAATGCATGTTCAAAGGTGTAACATGATGTGAAAGTATTATAATCTACTAATCAAATGAATAATTTGGCCATCCGTACATAGGAGCTGATATACTAGATTTCGATATATTGATTCGTTATACATTATACTACCCAGGTGTGTCATAATTGAAATAAATTTTTAAGATTAACTTTTCAGTATAAATTTAATTTCATGAGAGGTATTACAAAAATATTTTATCTTATTTTACTCATATATATGTGGAGTACTGAATTTTTTTTTCAATTTGTTTATGTTTAAAATGACAATTCTACACAAACAAATTTGAAAAATAAATAATTGATAACTCATAAATTATTTCAGGGAGGGGTTGAGCTCACTTACAACTTAAGGGCAGGGGCACAGGCCACAGGACCATTGACCTTGCGCCCTTGCCCAGTCACGCACAACCCAGTCGCATGTCAGTCACACACTACCCTTTAGATAAGCTCAGTATGCCTAAATCATTGGCTGGGATAGAACATTAACCACATGAGAATTTATACTTTACCAGGTATGTGATGCCTCCCCAATGCCACAATGGCCTCAAGGATCAAACTCACCCCTTTTATTGAGCTTGTGTAACCCTTCAACCTCTAAAACCGCATATGAGGAGTATTATTCACAGATAATGTACGGGAAGTTTAATATCTACGTGAGCGAATTCTGAACTTATATGAATTCACACTTTGTTCCATTAGAAGATATCTTTTTCAGAAATTTCCCTGTCTCTATATTTATATTCTCCTCTAGATCTTAATATAAGATATAGTTGGGGAGTTGATCTTAATTCTAAAATAAGACAGTTTTAATATTTGTCAGTCTTTTCTTAATTTACCTTTGTTAATACTCTCTCAACAATTATCAAAGAGAAGAAATAATGAGGAAATTGAGGAAAGTGACTAGAGCATTTTAAAAAATACATATAATGTTAACTACTTAACTAACTTTCTTAATCTAATCAAATTAGATAAATATGTCTTGTATTAAGAACCATATGAGTATTTTATATATATAAGGAGACTTGGAGCTAAGTTTATGTAAAATTTTCAATCCAAACAATGAAATGATTTATATTTAACAGAAATAAAATGCTATATAAACTAATAATAGCATAAAACAATTTCTCCAGACAGAAAAGCATGTTATCAAATAATTTCCAGCATATCTTCACCGTAAGTCTTGAACTGAAGATAATATAATGCATCTATTAGACAGGGTACTTGGGTTCTTTTTTTTTTTTTTTTTTTTGGCCCAACAGTAGGTAAACATAAAAAAGTGTTTTTTAAAACACTTTTTCTCAAGAAAAATAAAATTCTTCTCATATACTTACCTCTAATATCATACAGACACTTCTAAAAAAGTTAAAAAAAAAACATGAATTATAAGATATTGTATCAAATTAAAGGAATTATAAGATACTATACAAGTAGAATAATTTTCCTTACAGAGAATTAAAGCATTTTTAAGCAGGTAATTTACAGCAAAATACAACAGCAAAAAATTACAGTTTCTGATTATATAATCTGCGCCCAGAGAAAAAATCAAGATGCTTCTTGTAGCTGTATCTCATAAGTCTTAACAGCTTACACTGTTTCTATGGTGCTGACCGGAAGGATCTTCATATATATATATATGACTCTGAATGATATATGTATACATGCATATGGAAATATCAGACAATATTATGCTGTGCAGAGCGTATAAGTCAGAGACTGAAGGCAAAACCTTCTTCCCTCAGATCCCATACGCATATTGTCCTAATGAATCCCAAATGATCGGCAGTAGCTTGTCTCTAGATCTCAAGGTTTAGTCTCACCAGGTGAACACAAAATAAACCAATACCTTGTGTTGGTTTGGAAATGAGAAAATAACTATGAGGTCTTAAGAAATGATCGTAATCATTAAAAAATCTCACAACAAGTAAGCAGCATATATAATGATAAGTTCTGGTATAGGAAATAACAACTAACAAGTCCATGCTGCTCACTTGTTCTAAAACTTTTTGGTGATTACAATCGTTGATTGAGACCTTGTAACGATTCTCTTGAAAATATCTGGACCAAAAAACCTAAAGACAAGGCCTGTCCAAAATGAACGCATAGAGAAGTCTTGGAAGCAGTAGAACTGTGTTGGTTCAGGGTGTAATTCCACAACTCCTGATGAATTTGTCAGAGAAATTTACGTATCTGTTCCATAAACTCCGAACTTTTGGGAAGCCAATTTCGAGCCATGGCTTTGCAGGGCCACTGAAATGAATTACAGCAGCATATTCCAACCTATCTGGACTTATTTCTTCCGATTGATGGGGGTAACCTAAGTCAGTCACAAGCCATGATGAATCTATTGGATGCACTTGACCCTCAAAAGCAATCAAGGCTGGTGGAAGCACTCCTGGTTTCCATAATGCCAACCCAGATTTGCGGTTCTGTGAAATCAAATAAAGATATTGAATATTTTAGAATATTAATTTCATAGGACACATTAGAAACAGAATTGCCAAAGTATTTTTATAATCTGCAGGCCAACAACCTTCAAACTCAAGCTTAGGCTATTATTCAGTTGAGAGGCATATATGGTTTTATTATTCACAAGAGTCGCATCAAATATTCTAGCACTATTACAGTTCACAAGATTTGAACAAACTAATAAAATCTGTCCTACATGGTTTCCAAACACAAACCAGTTCGCAGTGATATTAAACATGCCAGAAAAGTGCAGTTCAGAACCATAGACCAAGTAATATTTGCTCATCAGTTCAAAATGCGAAACAATGAAGTATACAGATTACTTATTCAATACTAAAGTGATTCATCGAGAATGAAGCACCATAAAGGTTACCAAAACCCATTTTATTGCAGAATTTTGAGGCTAACTTACTCAAATAAAGTGCATCAAGATATGCTTACTAGTTTCAACCATTGAAAGTAAGTCTCAGTGATATTCGATCTCCTCCAAGCTTCAAGATCAAATATATTCATGCCGTGATGCCATACGCTTTGATCACGATCGAAGTTGGATGATATGAGAGGATGGGAGAAGTTCAAGTAGTTGATGTATTTACTTCCAGGGAAAACAGCTTCTTCCCCATCAGATGATGACTTGAAAACCGAGCCAGAGACTTTTCCATTAAGATCTAGTCCCCACAACGAAGATACGTCACGTTGCACCACGACATCATCATCCAAAAATATTACCTTGTTCAGATCTGGAAACAGCTGTGACAGGCCATAAAATCAAATCATGAAACTACCATCATCAGACCAGTCAATTCTACCAATTCCGATCCCTAAAAAATCCAAGTTAAGAGGAACTCCTCTAGTCCTTAATATAAGAAATATTTGGGGTTGATCTTGGTTCTAAATATAAGATATAGTTTTTATATTTTTCAATCTTTTCCTAATTTACACCGATTGATGTTCCCTCAACAGTATTCAAGGAGGAGAGAAAATCAGAGATTTAAAGAAGATGACTATGATATTTTAGAAAATAAATTAGTATCATATTAACTCACTCAACTAACTTCCTTAATCTGATTGAATTAGATAAATATGTCTTATATTAAGGACTGGAGAGAACTTTAAACCAAAAGGTAACTATTTACCTCAGGGATATAAATGCGGAGATGATTCAACAAGGAGAGACTGCTGGGCCTTGGAACCTCCATGAACCTGTTTTGCTCTTGATCACTATGGTTGATGAATTCCCTTTCTTTAATATTCTTGTAATAGTTCTTCCAAATCAATTGATTAGTCTCCAGAATCTCGTGAACACCAGCATTAACTTCTTCAGACCAGTCATGTTGGTGCAATCCCCGAACTTCCACTACTGCTGATGATTTCACAGAGTTGGTGGCAAACCATGCATGCATGGGAGTGTAAGTTTTCTTATCGGTGACAATGTGAAAGACCAACTTTTCAGGGTTGGCTGAGTTTTCAACAGTGGAGGTGACAACAACAGAAGCAGCGAGGACATTGTCAGTTAGGAGAACAAGGTGGTGGAAGGTAGGATCAACTAGCCGAGACACGAATTCAGCGGGAGGTAGGCGAGATCGGGACATGGCATTTACAGAGTATTCTTCAGCTAACTTGAGGCTTAGACAGTTTAGGCTCTTGGGAACACCATGTGAAGCTAGATGCCAGTAAACTGATTCTATATGTCTCGCTGATTGCACCTTGATTTCCATTCTTGATAGCTGCAAAATATGATCAGAAGAATATCATGTGTTGAAATGGAGTCAATACAAGAGGAGACTTTGAAATGTGCACATATCAATATCATGTGTTAGGTGAAATGGTCCTCTACTATCCAGATTTACATAAAAGGTTAAGGTGAAAATTTATCTCGGGAGTTTTGGATGATGAGCAATATTACTCTGAAAGTTTTTTGTAGGTTTAATATTTCCCCGGAACTGATAAAATGGAGCAATGTTAACCTTTACCATTAGAAATTTAATGGTCAACATCAATTTTTTAACGATCAACGTTGGATTTTTAACAATATGGACAATATTACTATATTTTGAAACTTTTAAAGTAACATTAAAACTGAAAAAACTTTTGAGATAATATTACTCTTTAGCAAAAACTTTCGGAGCAAATTTTTATCTTAATCCTTTACATAAATTAGGCCTACTTTTATATGTGAGCCTGGAAAACAAGACCGAAAAACTTGAAGAGAAACTTGACCAGAAAAACTTGGTCTAAGTTGAAGGACCGATTCCTCTACTTTTAATAAGTTTTGTTTTTACTTCCTATACTTAACCTCAAACTAAGTCTTGATGAAACTATGAGGACTAAAAACGACAATTTGAAATTTTAGAAACTAAAATCAAAATTTGATTAAAAATGTAAGGACCAACTATAATATTAACCCCTCAACTTTCTTAAAGTTTTATATATTCAGTTATAGATATGTACCGTGGCTTTGATCTTGAAAGCGAATGCCTCGAGGTCTTGTCTTTTGGAGGCCCTCATCAGTTTCACAAGCTCATTAAACGACTCAGCTCCTTCTTCACTTTCATTACTGTCGTTTGCCTCTAGCAGTGCTCTGGTCAGCTCATCTCTGAGTTTCTTAAGATAAGTACATGCATAGCATCAACAGCCATGGGATAACAAAAAACAAAAGAAAAAACGAAAAAAACAAAACAAAACAAAAGTAACTATTTAAATTTAAATCCTACTATTTGTTCACTGTTTTACCGAATCATCATCAATTGACGAGTTTAAATTTTTAAAGAAAAGTGGTTTAACATATTCGAGGCTAAATTATATTGTCGCTGAAAGTTTCACCGTTACCACTTGACCTCGGCTAGTGGCTGAGTGTACAACATTTTTATTTTGGGAAAATTGACCCAAATAAATTCTTTAGAGAGAATAGGTCTTTTTAACAGACATAAAATGACTAGATCATACTAAAGTGAATAGACAAAAAAGACATTTTTGACAATAATTATATTCTAACACAAGTGGTTAATTTTTTTTAAAAAAATAATTTAATAAATAATTCCATATCTAAATTTACCAACACTCTATTTATTAAAGATTAAAATGAACTTTTAGCCAATAAAAAATGACAAAGTTTAGATGAAGAACAAAGAAGAAAACGATTGAAAAAAAAAATAGTAATATAATTGGATAAACATTAGTACATAACTATTTTAATTTTTTATATTACTGTGGATTGTGCTGATTGAGCTGTCCATTCTATTATTTTCCTTGCTGTCTTGTTATTTTTGTCTAGTTTCAATAATGCGCCTGGCAAACCTTAACAAAATTCGATGCAATTGAGATTCCACAAGTTTGAGTAATGGACAAAATTTGACAAGCCATTGATGTGTCCTATATATTCCAAAGTTTCGTTTAATCGGAAAAAAAAAGAAAATAAAAAGATTATATTTATATATAACTTTTTAATAGTTTTGATTGTTGATAATTTATTTAATTAAAGATATGTAATATTTAGTCCTTCAGTAATAATACATATGCATGACTAAATTAAAATATTATACACTTAATATGTTTGTTTGATCGAAAATTAATTTTCTGACTAAGATGTTGATAATATATAAAATATAAATTGCATATAAATTATGTCCATAAATAAAACCAGTTACTTAATCAAGATTTACGTCCCGTATACGAGACCTATGTATTCTTAATTATGATTTACGTCCATCTACTTAATTGTTATTTCACTGATTGAAGTAGACGCAAAGTATACAGAATTATGAATGATAGTGTTTGCAAACGTTTGTCTTAAGATGGGTGAGGGAAAAATTGTTGAAATCCAGAAATATGAACAGAAAAGGAAAGAGGAAAATAGATTAAAAAGGCAAAAAAAAAAAAAGGAAGAATAATTTCACGAGATGAAAATGTGAACATAATCTTTAAGCATAGGCTTGAATTATTGGATGAAATACATGGATTCCGACGGGGGAAAAAGATTTTAAAGTGAACTCAATTGATTTAATTTTACATGAAGAAGAAATCACATAATAAAAAAGGCAACATATAAATTAGTCATGACTCACTTAACTAATACCACGACTTATAGAAAGTTTGTCGTATTGAAATTGAGGTAAGAGCACATATTTCACCTTCTAACTTTATGCAACGTTTTAGTTTGTTTTCTACATTTTATAAAGTATTTTTTTAGTTATTTAACTCTAATGTCATTAGTCTCAAATGATATTTTTATGTCAATTATTGTTATTTTTTAAAAAAATAAACTTAATGTGTCAATATTAGAAAATGTTTTGTCAACCTTTAAAATTTGTAATAACAGAATTTTTTGTCAATAAAATTAATGGTGGTAGGGTTAGATGATTGAATAGACACTTTATAAAACTAAGAGACCAAAATAAAAGTATATAAGTTAAAATGAGCACTTTTAGACTAACACATGATACGATTTCTTATAATATGTTGTTCCCAGTTCCCACTTTTCGTTCACTAGTTGGAATTTACTCGTATTATTCATCCCCACACACACGCATATATATCATTTTTAGCCAAGGGGCTTATAGCCGCACTATCCATACTTGCTAAATTTGATTATATTCATTGATAAGGTGGGTAAATATATATTGTTAACTATTTCATGCACGGTGTATTACTTAAACTACGCACTTTTCAAACAGATAAATCGTAATTTTTGTAATTTATTATGAGCAAGGTAGTTTGTATAAATTTCATATAAAAAACTGATGTTATTGGGAAAAATAAAAGTAATACTAAAGTTGAGGGTCACACGATACATACCAGAGGCGAGTCACTCTGGCCCAAAAACCTCCATCGTACACAATCTGCAATTATCATTTCCACTAATATAGTTTAAAACGGGGGGGAAAACAAAAGCTCTCAAGAAGACAATCTAACTTTTTATGATTCATTTTTCATTTGTATAGACGAGTCCTTTTCTAATGATTTAACTTTATTTTTATACGATTACCTCATATTGAATATTAAACTAAAGTATTCTTTGTATCTAATTAGATATATTCTTTTAACTTTACTAGGTTATGCAGTAATTGCAGAAAAGGGGAGAAAAGACAAAACAAAAATTCACAAAACGATGGAAACATAGAAAAATTAGAATAGTAACGGGCAAGTATACGAACTAATTCAAAATAGCAAAATGGTTTTAAATAAAAATTAATCCTTTTAATTTTTAATATAATACTTATTTACCTAATTTAATTAGATTAAAAATGTTAGTTGAGTTAGTTAATATAATACTTATTTTTTAAAACACCATAATCATTTTTCTTAATTTCCCCATTCTTTCTCGTTTTTAATTATTGTTAAGAGAGCATCAATAGAGATAAATTATGAGGGAAAATTAAAAAATATAACAATTATATCTTATATTTAAGATTAAGATCAATTCCTATGTTATATATTAAAGACTAAAGGAAGTAATTAATAATTAATATGACATATTCTGAAACATTCTAATAATTTTTCTTAATTCTCTCATTCTCTCACCTCTTTAATTCTTATTAAGGGAGTATCAACAATATAAATTAAAAAAAATTTGACAAATATAAAAATAATATATTTTACTCCATCCAGTTCTAAATATAAAATAAAATTAACTTTTTTAGAGATATTAATAAAACTAATTAAATTAATTTAAAATATTTATATTCATCTTTTTTCCTCCCACCCATTTTTTTTAAGATATAAACTAATACTCCCTCTGAGCTTCGGTCATATTTATAATTAACTTTCTCTCTAATGGGGTTTGTCTTTTTTATAAACAACTTTCATTTTGTATTTAAAGATATAAACTCTTTTTTCCCAAAATCCTTATTAAATATATATTATTTATAATTAATTATCACACACATCAAGAATTATATTTATGGGAGAAAAAGAGAGCTCACTAGGTGAACAAAGTCACAAAGAATTGAGAAAATATATTTTACTATCTCTTATATTTTTTATGTATTCTTTCTCTGATTTCATAAATAGAGGTATATATGAAAAAAAAATGATATTTTTAGCACATTTAATTTGTGTTTAACCACCCGTTCGTTTTGTGCAATCAAGAAGAAAATTATTTATAAATAGAATCGGAGGTAAATAATCTAATGATATACAACATATGATATGATTAAGTAACTTATTTAACTTTATTAATCTCTCAAAAAAATTTAATCGATCAAAATTAATTCCCTAAATATATCTTATTTTAACAGCCAAAGGAGTTATTAATAATTAATAAATAGATAAACGAGTAAAAGCATGAGCACAAGTACATAACGTGTAAAACGACCCCCCACGCTGAGAAATTTCGTTATACGTCCCTGATTGCAGTACTTTCTTGGGACTGAAATTCTTATTATTCGTTTCTTCTCATTAATGCAATTGCCAAACTCAACCAACTTTTAATGTTCATTCGATTAAAAAATGCTGGAAAACAAAACCCTGAAAATTAAATCAGAGAGTAAAAGATTTTTGAAGAGTAGAGTAATAATTTCAAAAAGTGAAGAAAAAACACTACGAAGCAGTTACTGAAGCTGAAGAAGAATAAACGCAAGATTCGAATTACCTAACGACGAGCAAATCGCAGCAGATTCGAGCACCAAGAACGCCGTTCTGACAAAGAGAAACGGCAGGAGGATACCGAGCAATAGCACCACCGGCAGGAAAACACCGGCGGAAATCCGGCGACCTCCTGAAGCAACAGCAGTCGCCGCCGTACTAGTAGCCTTCTCCGATCCTTTTCCGGCTACTCCTCCTCCTCCGCTGTTTGATATCGCGATCACTCTCTTTATCCCCTTTGCCGATATGCAAAACTTCATCGTCTCGATTCCATTACTCAATCCGATTGCTTCTCATCCTCCTCCTCGTCTTCTTCCTTCTCTGAATCGAATCGGCGAGAGAGATCTGATGCTTCACTGGCTCACTGGTTCAGTGCGAGACAAGCAAAGAAGAGAGAGAGAAGAGATGGAGCATTTATCCGACCTTTTGTACTTTGTAGAGCAAAATGGAGTTCACGGGAATCGAAATTCTCGAGGCACAGTGAAATCAATTAATTTTCTCGAGGAGGAAGAAAAGGAGAAAACCAAATCAAATCAAATGTGTCTGAAAAATTTTTGTGAATTAAAATTCAGTGAAAGGGAGAATGAGATACTGTATGCGCGCGTGTTTTGGGGAAAGAAAAGCCAAAACCCAAAACAGAACACAAGCCGTGATCGAAGCCGCGGGAAATTAGTTGCTTTCGCTATAATCGCTATCGATATCAATATTAAAATAAAATATTTAAAACTTTTTCACAAAAAAACAAAAAATGTTTGCCAATAATAATGGGGCAAGCCAAGAAGTCAAGACCTCTAAAATTAAGATTTCAAATTTAATTAGATTTTTGTAGTTTTTTCTGATAATCATGTTTTTATACTTTTAATCCGGTCATGATGATTTTTTTCTTTTCATCAATCACCTAAAATTATAATATGAAAATATGTAAAACTATAGTATGAAAATATAGGGATTTAATGGAATCATATTTGTTATGTTGGGCTTTGTATTTTTTTTATACATATTTAATGAAATTACTAATTTATCTGGTAAAAAATATAGGAATTTAATACTTAATTAAAAATAAGATAAAATTGGGAGAATTGTTAAAAAAAACCTTGCAAGCAAATTAATTGCTCATTGCTACCATTGCACATGGTGGGTGGTATGTTGCACACGGGCGGATGATATTTTACACACAAGGAATGGTGTTTGTTTTTCACAGGGATGTTTTTTGCATATGTGGATGCTGATTGTATATAATGGATGCTTACTTGCACATTGGTACCATTTAGCAATTAATTTGCTTAAAAGGTTTTTTTTAATCATTTTCCTATAAAATTATAAGTACGCGGAGATTAATTTTTTTTTCAAATATAAAAAAAAATTTAAAAACAAATCTTTAATATTATAATGCAAAGAGTTGTTAATTACGATTTTTACCCTGGTTGCTACCGACACAGTCATGACGTGGAAATCTTTCCCTCTTGTTTACTGTGGGGTCCGCCGTAGTGGACCATTACTTTCCCCACCTGAATGAGATAGTTGTTAGTTACCTTATTTAGAATTTTAATCAAATCAAATATTCAAATCATGACATGATTGTCAATTATAAAAACACTGTAATAGCTTGGAAACTTTTATAAAAGTAGAATAATTTTGAGAAAATTCTAAATAAATATCATATGAATTTAGAAAACTCTAAAAAGCCCGTTAACATATGTAAAAGATAAATAGGTCTCAAAGGACTAAACTAAAATTTTGAAATGTTGTATTTTTATTAAAATAGCCTTCAAGTTTTTTTTTAAAGGGAAACCCTCATGGGTGCCGGAGTTCCGCAGCCACCATTGTTGGAGCTCTAATGTCCGGGACCACCCCGCTAATGGGACTCCAGTGGCTGGAGCTCCAGTGACAAGTTGAGTAATAAAAATGACTACTTGATCTCCTTAAATCCTATCAAACATCGTTGACAAATTGAATAAAGATAATGACAACTTTAATATAGTCATTAATAACCTCGGGAGCACAATTTGTCAATCGTTTTACTTAAATTGTCATTACATTTAGTCAACTTGTTAACAATGCTAAATAGAGTTTATGCAGCTCAAATAGTCAATCTTATTACTCAATTTGTTGCTGAAGCGGTCAGGTGGGGCCCACCGCTGGAGCTCAGCACCAATGAGAGTTCTTTCTTTAAGAAAAACTTGAGGGGTATTTTGGTAAAAGTGCAACATTTCAAAATTTTATAATAGTCCTTTGAGACTTATCTGTCATTTTCATGTGTTAAAAAACTTTTTGGAGTTTTTTAAAATTCAAATGATATTTATTAGATTTTCTTCTAGAAGGAGATCAAAAAGGAAAACTAGGTTTTTCAAGCCTAGAAAACCCTTTGCCAGATGATCAAGGTGTTTTATTTGTAGAAGAAAGGGGCATTTTGCCAAAAATTGTTCGAATAAAACCAAAAAAAATATCAAGATGATCCAAAAATTCCATAGCATCTTGATGATCACAGATAACGAATCAGATATTGAAAACTTCCTTGAGGAACATTCTTTTAAAGATGGAGATACTCAATATGTTGTTTTTCTTTCTGATGAAGAAGAAGATTCAGAATTTTTTGATTCTTCTAATCTTAATTCTGAATTAATTAATGGATCAAAAGGAGTCTATCCTCCTAGATCCATCAATATCATCCCAGCCTTATATTCAAGCCAAAATATCCATCCAAAAGACCAATCTTTCCCCAAATCCTTTATTGGATCTCTTGGATATTTAAAATCCAATCCAAAAAAGAACCTTAATAACCCCCTTCCTAATATAGGGCATGTTTGTTTTAACGTTGGGGATTGTATAAGCTCTTTTAAAATTAAAAAAGCTCGATCATCACAAAATGAGTGTTTGTTTATGCGTTCAATCAATTGGGCTTATCTAATATTAAGTAGCTTTTTTCAAAAGCTATCTGGACAAGCTTTTTGACTGGATTCGCATGATTGTGGGGTCCTCTGGGCTGCTTGGTACCCATCAAGATATTTCCACGGGAGGTCTTCACATTTGCCATTGTGCACGCTTTCACGGCCATGCTCTGCCACGTGAAGTTCAGCCACTTTAAATACTCCCTCTCATTATTAGCATATGGTTCTTGTTTTTTAATATAAAATATGTTTTTTTAATTTGATTAAATTAAAAAAATTAGTTAAGTTAGTTAATATGAGATATATTTTCTAAAACACTCTAGTCATCTTTCTTAATTCTCTCGTTTACTTTTTTTTCTTGATTACTATCAAGGAAGCATCAATTAGAGTAAATTAGAAAAAGATTAAAAACTATGTATTATTTTTAAGATGGGGTCAACTCCTTAAATATATTTTATATTGGGGATCAAGTCAGTATTCAATCACTTTTAATAAATTTTACAATTTTTTCTCTTAAATATCACAAAAAGTCACTTATGAAAAAGCCAAACCAAACACCCTTCATTTTCATAAAAAGCACTTATTCAATCGTCAATCCAAACACAAATCACTTACACAATCTAACTTTTACCTAAAGCTACTTTTCTATAAGCCACTTTTTAAATAAGCCATTTTTCCACCGCTCATCCAAACACACCCATAGAGGTCCAGGTTCTCACTGATAAGTACTCCAAGTCAATCTCAGCCATTGCCTTTTTTGATACAGGGTCGTGCAATACAGTGATAAAACCTCATATTCTTCCTCCTGAAGAATGGGTACCTCATGACCAATATTTTTTTATTTCTAATAGAAAACTTTTTAAAATTGATCTTATCTCCAGGAGAAAAATTAGAATTAAATTCTTCCCAGGCTATACTTTAAAAATTAAGGTGCTAGGAAGTGATCTCCCAGGAAAAGATATCCTCTTAGGTTTTGATGCTTTCTATCATACTCAGAACCTCATGATTCTAACTAAATGAATAAAGTGGAGAGGGAATTTCAATCCTTATACAGAAATCCCTAGTCCGTTTGAATTATAACAAGCTCCTCCTCAGTATTCAGACGTTAAAGATCAATTGCTTCAATATTGTGCAGAAAATCATGATCGGTTTTCACATCCTTCTCTATTATGGAAAAAGCAGGAGTTTTTCTTCAAGTTGCCTTTCAAAAAGAATGAGGATATTAATCCTACAAAAGCCTCCCATCCGAGAATAAATCCTGATGATTTGAAGCTAGCCAGAGATGAATATCCAGCCTTACTGAAACAATGACTTATTGAACCTACAAAATTTGATTAGGCTTGCCAAGCTTTTTATGTTGAAAAAAGATCAGAAATCAAATGAGGAAAAAAGAGGCTTGTCATTGATTACAAACCCTTGAGCCATTTCCTTAAAGATGATAAATTTCCATTACCAAAGCCCAATACCCTGTTTGCCCATCTTAAAATGGCCTAAGTATTTTCCAAGTTTGACCTCAAAATTGGATTTTGGCAATTGGGTATACATCGAGAAGACAACTCTAAAACTGCTTTTTGCATACCTAATACCCAATATTAGTAGACTATTATACCCTTTGGACTCAAAGTAGCCCCATCCTTATTTCAAAATGTCATGACCAGAATTTTTGAGCCTATTCTCTATAGTGCCCTCATTTACATTGATGATATTCTCCTATTCTCTAACATTGAAGAATCCCATAAAACCCTCTTGGTCTAATTCTCCAAGATCGTGGCACAATATGACATTATGTTATTTTTAAAGAAAAGTGAAGTTGGTGTCAAAGAAATTAAATTCTTAAGCATGCATTTTAAAGATGGCCAATACAGTCTAGGACCTCACATTGCTTAGAAATTATTAAATTTTCCTGATAACAATCTCTCTCCCAAGCAAATTCAACAATTTCTTAGAATTGTAAATTATCTCAGGGATTTTATCCCTCATGTGTCCAATCATACTAGCCAGCTGTTCAAGTTACTCAAAAAGAGTCCTCAATGGGGAAAAGGATAAATCGAAGCTGTCAAGTTCCTCAAAAGTATTACTCAAGAACCTCCACCGTTAAAAATCCCAGATCAAGGAAATCGAATCTTACAAACTAAAGCTAGTGATGAATTTTGGGGAGCAATGCTTCTTGAAGAAGTCAATGGCAAAAGGTACTATTGTGGACATGCCAGTGGACAATTCAGAGAACAAGAGCATTATTATGTTATGTACAAGAAAATCATTGCTGTCAAGCGAGGAATTGAAAATTTCAGTTTTCATCTTAGCCCTTACCACTTTATTGTGGAAATGGACAACACATCCTTTCTAAAGATGCTCGATCCAAAGAAAAAGATCTTTCCTGATACTTAATTGCTTAGATGGAAAGATTGGTTCTCTAGCTATAAATTCACAGTTCGACATCTGAAAAGTCACCACAATATTATTGTAGATTTTCTATCCAAATCTCAGAAAGCTACTCCTCCAAAAATCCTTTCTCCAAACCTTTTTTTTTGTGAAGAATCCTTTCTTCAAACCTTTGTACATCTTTACCATCTCAAATAGTCTTCCTGCTAGAATTATGGCTCATCTCATAAAAGCCACTCTTCTTCTACCAGATGCCTATCTTACCACTAAACAAGATTTCATCCACTATGCCAGAAATAACTTGCTTCATTGGCTTCATCTTCTCTTTATAAAAACTAACCTTCTTCCAGCTGCCTAACATTTTAGTATAGATACTTCCTATGATACCTTACCCTTTATTCAATGTCCTATCCTTGAAGAAATGCTCTAATATATGTGGTCATTGACCATTCTCCACACTAGTGTCATAACTGTTGCACCCCTATCTGTTTATTATTACCTTTTTGACAAAAAAACATGAAAATTCTAACCTCTACCAGCTCCTTCAGCTCTTTGACCCTACTAGAGAGGAATCTTGTATAATAAAATAGATGAATATGACCTTTGGAAAATTGCAAAAAAGAAACAAAAAAAGGTTTTCTTGTGTTTTCTTTTTTAACAAGTCTTATTCTTTTAGTCTTCATGGAGACATTTACTTCAACAACTATGTCAACCCCTGTCATTCTCTATTCGATTGGGTCAGAAAAGATACCAAAGAACTTCAAGAAATAGGTTATCGTTTGGCAGAATATAATCAACAAGCAACGAAAAGAATGCAAACTCCTTGGACCCATTCCCTTTGAAGGTTTTGGTTATGAGGATTTGTACGCTCCACAGCCTTATTATGTTTCTTGTTATATGTACTCCTATGAGCCATCCCAACCAGATCCCACAGATCTAATTTTTCAAGACTCACAAGACCCCTATGAAGATTTTACCCAGCTGAGTCTATTTACACTAGGAACCTCAGCCCAGACTTCTCTACTTCCTTAGCCCACTTTTTCTCAAGGCTATCTTCCTTACTGCACACATGATCCAGCCCAAGGAGTCCAAAACCAGGAACCTCCAGAGTTTTTAGAATCCTCTAAAACTTAATCAGACTCCCTCCATTATGCTCGAAAATGCTCTATGATATAGACAATGACAACTTGTCCCCTGATGATGACCATGAACCAATAGTAAAGTTAAAAAAAAGAGTGTCAGCAGCAAGTAAAGACAAGAGTATCGGCAATATTTGAAGATGAATGTGTTGGCAGCAGGTGAATCCAAAAGTGTCGGCATCACATTTTTCTCTTGATATTAGTGTGTACTAAATAAGTCAAATTGTTAGTGATACACATCTATATAATTTAAATACGAGTATTCGTTCAGTTTAACGCATTTGTATTAGCACGTTTTTCTTTCCGTCATCAGTATGTTCTGTTATATGCTAAGTCCAAGTGTCCAGTCTGTACTGTATGATGACTCATGCATAATCAATTTGTTTCCTATTGCGTCCGTCTGTAAAAAGGATGTCCAGGAGCATCAAAAAATTGTAATCTCTTCTATGAATATAAGATTATTTTTCTAGATGACTTTTTTCTAAATTTCTCTCTTCTTTTTTGAAAACCTGAGTTCTTAGTATGGTGTCTCTGTCTCTATAAAAATTCAAGTATGCTCTGCACTTGTCTCTTTCAGAGGAATTTGTGTATAAGAAAGAATCTAACCGTGATCCATTGATGAGAATACTGAGAAATGGTTAACTAATAAGGCCAACTTATAGATAAAACTGAAAGAATTCGAAGTCTTAAAGTGTCCTTAAGCCAGAATGAGATGAGAGAGTTCGGACTTACCTAGACTAAAATCTCATTTCAGGGTCAATATACTGCTGGTATAATTCAGTTTGTTATTTCTCGGTTCATCCAAAATTACCAAATGAGATTGATCTAGGTCTAGCTTAAATTTAAATTATTATAGATTTTATTAATTTAATTTATTATTTGTTTGTATTTGTTCCTAATAATTTTTAATTAGGATGAGTCTGCATATTTGTATGGAATTCGAGATTTATTTATTTTTTTAAAAAAAACTCATTTGCATCTTATAAATATATGTTATGACAATGGTAAAAAAAAAGAATATATGTTATGACTAGGAAAGTGATATTTTGCATAATTTTCCTGAAATTTTAAACTTTTTAAATAAATGAATAAATTAAATTTTAAAATAAAAAACAACATAGAATAATACAGAGAAGCGCCTCATAAAATCTAAACTGCTCAGATGTTAGGGATGTATGGATCATACCAAATCGGCTTTGATATTAACCCAAAGTTTGGTTTAGTGGAGACCTCAAACTGTATAAGGCAGCCCATAGTTTGCTTCGCTTTAGCACCAACCTAAGGTCAAGCTAGATTGGATTTGGTCCAGTGAACTACCTAAACTGTTCGAGGTAGTCCATGACCTCTATATAATTTTTTCATCAATAGGAGACAAAATTTAATCCTAATAATTACAAATAACACAATAAAAAAACCTATAAATATATAAAACTCATCTTAAAATGTTAAAACCAAATCAATTCAATATTTTTTGTATATTTTTATATTGAAGCGATAGATGGATATTAAATATAGTACTTGAATATAAAACATAATAAATTTGGCCACAGAAGAAATACAATAGCAAATGTGTGGATTTCAAGTGTAAAATAAGGCTTATGAGAGAATGATTGTCTCGGTAAAGAAATGAAAAGCCTACCATATACATTACATATATATAAGGGTGTTACATTTAAAAGGAAAAAAAAATAAAAACTCAAGTTAGATTAGACCAGACCAATTGGTTTGGCCCCTTGTTCAATTTAGCTCGAAGAGGGCAATTTGGTTTGATCTTGTCCATTTTGGTTTTGGGTTATTTTTTTTAGATTAAATCAGATCGGGTATTTTTCGGGTCAAAACGGACTACCGGGATTTTACACATCCCTAAATGTTAATATTAATAGAGAAACATATGATATGGGTTATTCATATAATATTTAGAAATTCTAAATTTTCAATATTTTTAATTCAAACTTAAAAATTTTTATACTTTATATTTTTTAAGAATTTTTTTTATATTTTAATGTCATGATTCGTCTTGAAAAAACAACATACAAAAGTTTTAAAATAAAAAAGAATCATTATCTAAATAAAATATTTAAAAATTGAAATATGGAAGATTGTGACTGGCCTATTATTTTTTATAACTACATGCTGTGTTTGTGTGTGCATTAAGCAAAATGATTGGTGTATTAAATAATAAAGAAGTCATTTTATTGATTCCTATTATAAATATTGATTGTTATTACACAATATAAATTATATTAACTATTTGAACTTATTTCTTTAATTAAATTAAATTAGATAAATTTTTCTTATATTAAGCATTGGGAAGTAGTGGATCAAATAAGGAAGAAAAACAGTTATGAATGGGTTTGTCGAACTGTTGTGATTAGAGTTCTTGATTTGTTTGGTATGGGCGTATGGTATCGATCACAATTTGATAGTTTGATTCAATGTTAGGGGAAAATCAATCAATAAGCGCTAATTTATTTATACCAAAATAATACTATTGCAGTACAGTTTTGTACTAGAAAATTATATATAGCATTAATTTAAATGGATTTCTCTTAGAAAATGTATTAACTAAATAATGACAAATTTCTAAGGTTATAAACCGGAACCGGTCAGTGAACCGGTCAGGGTACTGGGTTAAGGGTCAGTGGGTCAGACTGGAGTCAAACCGGAGCTAACCCAAGACCAAACCGGTGAGAAAGTGAAGATTTTAGACTTATTAATATGAAATTATAAAGAAATTTTTTTAAAAAAATTGATTTAAAAAAAAAGGGGACCGGTTCACTACCCAGACCGGACCGGTTTCTTGCCCGGGTCGCCGGTTTCCGGGCCGGACCGGCCGGTCCGGTCCGGGTTTAATAACCATGCAAATTTCATCATTATTTTTTCACTCAACATCAAATATGATTAAGAGAATTTGGTAAAACTGAAGAGTTAATTTTAAATCAGGTTATTATTAGAATAATATAAATTCATAAATAAAGCTAATTGCCTAAATCTAATGATATATAATCTAATAATATATTCGTACAACATATGTTATGATTAAATAATTTATTTAATTTTTTAAAAAATTATTCGAGTCTTATATTAAAGGGCAGAGGGAATATAATAAAATTCAAAGACTCATCAACACATGAGAATTGTAAATAGGAATCACATTTGGAAAATACATTTCTAACATAAATTAATAATTAATATACCATAACTAAAAAGAATTGAGCATATTCTCATTAACAATATCAAATAATCATTTTGACTTAGGGGCTGTTTGGTATGAGGGATTTGGAAAAGAATGGAGGGAAGTGAAAATTTTTATAATTTTGATTTTAAAAAAATTGAAGAAGTGAGGTTAGAAATTTTTGATTAATTTTTATTACTTGTTTATTTTACATCTTATCTTTATTAAAATTTTATAACCCCACTTTTTTAATATTTTAAAATATAACTTATAAAAATTTTCCCTTCCCCTCTATTTCCCTCTTGCCAAACAGACCCTTAAAGAAATTGACAATTCCTCACCAAGCTCCCAAGGGCAATCTAGATACCTAATTGATCAAATTTATTCATCGGCAGGCACACTTTAGACTATAAGATTCATAAAGAAGTAAGAACTCTACAAATCTGTTTGGCCGGCAGATTCTTAATTATTACTACTCAAATTAAATGAGTGTTATTGAATTTGAGCCTCCTACAACCTAAGTAGAAGAACGGACACAATTATATAATAAAGTTGCCAAATATCACTCTTTGCAAATTATATTCCCTCCGATTTCTGTCACAAAACACTTTTTAGAAGGAAAATAATGATTAATCCTTAATATAAGTTACTAAGTCGGGTGTTAATTATAATTTTTTAAGATTACCTCTATTTAGAGCTGACGTAATTTTTCTTTTTTGTTTACCAAGATGTAATTCATGCTTAAATTATTGGTAAATTTATAATTTTTTTTCATCGCAAAAAAATTTAATGTCTCAACTATCTTTCATTGATTTAAGTAAAGTGGTTGAAAATGCCATATAATAGTCTAATAGAAATGGAGCGGATGGAAGTGTAGCACAATCTCTATGTTAAAGGGGATGAGTTAATCTTAGCTCACTATATATTTACAATAATACGTGCCCATTAAAAGAACTAATTAATTAATATAAATCAATTATTTAATTTAATTAGATGCCGGGTAAATAAATAAAATAAGTATGCAATAAAAGCACAAAGTTGGTTACTAATAAAGTGATGATCAAATTTTCTCCATTTTGGTTCCATTCATATTAATTCTATCAATAAAATTTAAAAAGTTATTTTAATATCAAAAATTAAAAGGTTATTTGTTAGAATATACTCCCTCTTTTTTTTTTTTGATAACAAGAATATACTCCCTCTAACATATAACATAAGTCATCTTTAAAAGAATTCTTTCATACATATTATAAGTTACTTTGAGAATAATTAATACTGTGTAATTACCAATTTTATCTTCAAATTAATGATTAAATGAGGCTTCCTATATTTTAATTTTCATCAAAATGGATAAATTTTTTTTAAAATAATTTAAGATAATTTAATAAATTAATTATCATTTGAAATAACTTATACTAGTTCAGAAAAAAAAAAAGAGATAACTTATACTCGTACAAGTATTATATATTGGAACAAGTATGAAGAAAGCATTATGGCCCATCGATGAGTGATGTGTGGGGAAGAGGGCCATGTGCTTTGTAAAATTTCAAAAAGCACGTGCGTGGTGCGTAGCACTCTAAAAGATTAACGTAAATATGTAACTGAGTTTGATAAACTATTCTATCCGATACTGTTATGAGAAAATTTTAAAAAAATACTATTTAAATTTTAAAATCTTAAATAGGTGATTTAATAATAAAATATTTTATCAATTATATTACCATTCTTGTTAATCCCATTAACGACTTTGTCAACGGGATTTTGAAATTTAAAAGGTATTTTTTTTAGAATTTCTTCTACTATTTATAAGTAATTTTATCTTTGATTACATAAAATGAACTAGTAGTTAAAAATAATAAGTGTATCAAAAATACCATATTTTTTTCCATATATACTCATATTTATGAAAACAATAAAAAATGTATAGAAAGTATGAGAGATAGTAAAATATATTTTCTCAATGTTTTATTAATTTTATTCACTTAGTGAATTCTTTTTTCTCTCTTTCTCTTTTCTGAATATAACTCTTGGTGTGTGTAATAATTAATTATAAATAATATATATTTAATAAGAATAAAATAAGAAAAATGAACATACATTTTTAGACATAAAATAAAATTTTTTTATAAACAGGACTAATCTTATGAGAGAGAAAGATATTTATAAATAGTACAAAAAAGAGTATATTTTTAGAGAGACATATTATTGATGTTTAGATAATTTAAAAGATCACAATTTCCTGAGTATGACTCTTTTGCGCAACCAAATTGCGAGAATAAATTTATGTACACATGGGGGAGCTTATTTGGTCGTTACTTTGGTGCTACTGTTTTTTAAGGTTTAGGTATCCATCTTTGGTAAAAGTGAGTAACCCAAAATTATAGACTTTTCAAATGAGTTTTAGCGTTAGCCACGATATCCTCCCTATACATATCAATTATATTTAAGTAATCTAACTAAATATCAATTATATTGTAAGTATTTATTAAACATTAAAACTGTAATTTCAGAAACTTTTTTTATAAATTGAAATAAAACTCATTTCACATATTTATTTTATAAATTATAAAAATTATTCTCTAAAAACTAATCCAAACAATTCATCACAATTTCATGATTCTTTTGTGCTAATCTGGATCAAAGTGGAATATATCACATCTAAGATAGGCCCACTTCAACTAAATGATATACTGTTTTGTTTGGCTAAATAGTTTTTGTTGCTCTGCTATGCTTTTGGTTTTATAAAATATTTTTAATTTTTAATTAAATTCTAGGAAAATTCTAATTAGATGCCTTGGGAATTTAAGGAACTCAAAGGGATTCTTATGAGTTGTCATTTACTCATGAAGTATAATAAATAGCCAATAAAGTGTAGTAAACAAAATTGATTTAGAAGTTTAATATTTTAAAGATATTTTTCTGAAATTTTTGCTTAAGCCATTCTAGATTCGGACATATTTACAAGAGATAAAAGATCATTTGACTTTTAGAAATAAGCCCGAGGAAATAAATTCGTATTCCATAATATTTTTTTTATAAGTATATGTATTCTCATTTAATTTTGTTAAGGTGCTGTTGGCATTAAATATAAACATCTTTTTGATATGAGATTGGGCACTAAATATGAGCATCTATCTAGGGTGAGATTTGAGCTTTGTTGGCTATGCAATGGACCAACTTCTTCCTCCAGGCCTAATCCTACTATATTATTTGAAATAGTTCTTTTAGTCACTTCAGGGTTATTAAGTATAAAATTGAATTAATGCAATATAGTGTATAATTCGAGTTGTTTCACTTTAAGGAATCAATTATAAAACTAATTCTTAATAAAGTAAATAATTATAATGCAAAATTAACAAGGATAAAACAAGATTGGTTGATTTTAAAAAATATGGATTAAATGTAATTAAAATAAATATTTTTTGAGATTTTTAAATAAGGAAGAATGAAAATGGGTTATAGATGCAAGTAACGAAGATACTCTTAGAAATGGTTTTCAATGGTTATCCTTGCTCAATTAAATTATTCGGGGAGTTAATACACTAAGTTTCTGATATTCCAGACCTCATTAACCAATGAGTTTAACATCACAAGAGAGGAACCCCTACACTTAAAATGTCATTAAGCCCTCTTAGTATAATGAGTTCCTTTAAGTTTTCTAATATATCAAATTTCAATCACCATTGAGTTTAATGCTTAAACTCATGAACCCATTAATTTAAGCATTATTAAAACTTCAGAGTGATTATAAAGTAAGCAATGCATTTATGTTTAACTACAATTCCAATTCAATCAAATTATCTAACAATACCATATTAAATAGATAGAAAACAATATAATCATACAATATATATATATATATATATATATATATATATATATATTAATGAGTTCAAATCCTCATTATAAACCCAAAATCATAAAAATTTAATCTATAAA
Source organism: Albizia julibrissin (assembly GCA_037074505.1). Taxonomy (NCBI): domain Eukaryota; kingdom Viridiplantae; phylum Streptophyta; class Magnoliopsida; order Fabales; family Fabaceae; genus Albizia; species Albizia julibrissin. Next base: position 16,656,495 of record CM073484.1, read on the forward strand.
ATAAAACATAGTTAAAATAATAATCTCAACGTATAAATATAAATGAATTTTAAACATAAGTTTCAGTTAATTTAAACTCCCCTTTAAACTACATACAAGCTTAAATCATCTCCAATTCATGGCATAAAAGTTTCAAGCTACTCATGGAAATATCTTCAACAAGATAAACACCCTCTGATTCAAACATCCAGCCATGAAAAATCAACAATTAAAATGATAAATCAACACTAAATCAAGGTAGAATTGAGGCTGGATTTGAAACAGAAACAGAACAAAGGAGAAAGCCACGGCTGTGATGATGCTGGAACAATGGAGTTGGCGGCAGTAAAGCTGAACGACAGTGAAGGAAGGAGGTGATGATGGCGGTGTAGGGTGTTTGGTGAAGAAGATATGAAGCTTGCGCGTTCTCTGTTCTGCGTTCTGCTTCACTCGCGACTCAGCTCTATCTCTTCTCAATCTGTGCAGAACAGAGGAAGGCTGGACAAACTCCAACGAGAAAGAACCGGCAGTGGAGGATCGGCAATGATGGTAAGATGACGGTGGTTTCTCGGTGGGAAGGTGATGAAGGGTGGAGATGATAGTGTTGAAAGGATGAAATTGCCGCCACCCCTCTGGTTCGTATCTCCATCTCTGCTCACTCTGAATATCCCAGCTGAAAAAAGTTTCCGCTGCAAAACGCAGAGTTTAGCCAGTGGACCAAACTGGATTTTCTGAAATTCGGGAACTAAACTGTTATTTATAAAATTTGATCACAAACTGCCATTTTCAGTTTTAATTCAATTTTTCAACCACCTACAATTAAAAACAACTAAACAAACAGCCAATATTCTAAAAAAAAAAAATCAATGATTAAGAGTATTACAATTATTTTGACAATTTTATTCTTTTTAGTCCTAATTTAATATATTTATTTTTAATCTCCGTTAAACATAAATAAGATATTTCGGGCTAAATTATTATGACAAGAACCCCAATTAAAATATAAAAATATATAATTAAAATAGGTATTTGTCATTATTCCATCATTCTTTTCATTTGACTGCATTTTTCTCAGTTTTGAGGGTTAAAATATAATTTTTTTTCGCATTTTCTAATAAGTATGCTTCTCGGGGATAATACCACTTACTACTTCAACTATGAAACCAATTTCAGTGCCTATCCTTAAGCTTGTCTCATATGGATCGTTTAAGTAATATCTGGATGGTCCATATTTAATATTTTTTACATTTTATTTTTCTAAAAATTTTGATGAGTAGAAAATGTAAAAAAAGAAAAGAAAAGGATAACATCTCATCTAGCATTTTTTGTTCAAAAACTGATTTTTAAAATTAAAAGTATTATTTAAAAAATATTAAGATTTGGACGGTCTGGATGACACAAGCATGACTTTAACTAGAGTTGAAACAAAACTTGGCCTATTTAGGCCTTGAATTTATAAGGGTCGGGTTTAAAATTTTTACCTCAAAAGTGAAAGTGGGTTTAAAAGGGTCATCCCGGCTCTTTTAGGCCCGTATATATATTTTTATTTTTAAAATTATTTATATGATAATAATATTATTGATTTTTTATTCTTTGTTAATGATGTTGCAAATATTTAGTTGTTATTATCTTCTTTACAATTAAGTTTCATAAGAATATCTTGTATTAAGAATCCTAAAAATTAAAAACTTATAAAACATATTTTTTATTTCATAAGTATTCTGACCAATCTTGTATTTTATGACTTATTTTCTAAGTATTGTTTTGTTTATATCTTGTGTTGTTTATTTTGTTGACTATCTACTCTTTTCAAGATATATTTATAAAAAATATTTTTAATTTTGTTATTAATTATTTGTAATTATGTTATGTGGACAATAATTTACTTTTTATTACTACTTAATGATTGTGTTCGTTTGTTACATGATGCGTATCATTAACAACACCTATATTTTAAATTAGAATCTTCATTATATAATTTTTTTAAAAAACTGAAAAAAATAGCAAAAATCGTTAAAATAGCTTAGATGCTATAAGGCCAGTCCTAACCCTTTTGTTCAAGAGTCATACTTTAAAAAATAATTATTTTTTTTAACTAAATCTAAAAAGATTGACATTTTTAGACCTTAGGGCAGCGTTTTTTACCAACTCTAACTTCAACCACCGCCTTGTTTATTTCCGTTGTTTTATTTCCCTTCAACTTCCCTTCAATAAAATAAAGTGATGGGCTTCATTAAATCCAAAAGGGTTTCAGTTTGGGCTCCAATGGACATACTATATTGCTGTGCATCGGTCCAGTAATCTGGTTTCTAAATCCGTGTGCCGAATGGGGGAAAATAAATGAATAACGATCTAAAGCTCACTTCGTCACCGATCTATGCGTCAACTATTTTCTGCGTCTGTAGTTTTACCCTTACAGGTACAGCTATGTTCTGTTTTTACTTTCTCCTCCTTTAGAACTTAAGAAACTTCTGCTAAAGATCTTCATTTTAGATTGTGATTGCTTCATATGGAACTAGTTTACTGCTTATTTTCAATATGACTTTGTTTTCAGCATAGTTTTCTGGAAATTGTGTCGGAGCTGTTTGGAGTTCTGTACTTGATGAGTTTCAAGTTTAGTAAATTTTATTTTTTGGGTGTGGTTTCTTCCCGATTTATTTGCTCGTTCATCGTACTTGTTTGTTTTAATGTGGAATTTGAAATGCGGAACCAGTATTTTGAGCAAACAAAACGCAAATGTTTGGAGATTTCGCATTGCATTTGTGAAAGATTATAATGCACTTATAGAGATCACCTTAATCTTTTATTTTGAAAGGAAGGAGAGGGTGGGAAAGAGAGATGTTAGAACGATAAGCTTTTGTGTTGTTGCGGATCACTGGACTTACTGAGGTCATGCTTGAATTATTTAGATCTGGGAAAAAGGTCAGCAGCGAGTGTATTAATCTCTGCCAATTAAATTAAATATAATGTGTGATTGTTTATCTTGAAAGCTAGCTTCAAGAAAACAACTATTACTCATTCTATAGAAGTTAGGAATTACAATACTTGTCTCAAGATAATATCAATACAGACCACAGAATTAAAGTCTTCAGAGGAATAAAAGTTGAACATGTGTTATATGTTTTGCTGTCAAGATCTACACCTTGAGTTTATTCCTCCGTTTGAAGAAGATCTTGTTTGTTTGGCAAATGGAAAAACTTTGGCTATATTTGAACTGTAAGCACATAAGAAAGAGCATCAACTCTTTTTTTTTTTGGATGCAAGAGAAAAAGGCGGGAAAACCTGGCCACTCTTGCGTCAAAATCACTTTTTTTCTCTTATATTTTGGATTAGTTTTTGGAGAATAGTTTTTACGATTTACGAGGTAAATATGTGAGAAGAGTTTTATCTCGATTTGTGGAAAATGGCTTTTGAAACTGTGGTTTGGACAAACCCAAACACTCACAAAATCTGATTTCAGATGGTCTACTATGTTATCTCTTCATCTGTTGGGTTATGGAGGGTGGGGACAATGATCTCTATTGTGTTTTGTCTAACTTTAAATGCAATTAGCTAATAGTATGAACACTGTTTGACAATGTATTTAATAGCCTTAGACAAGCTGCATAACGGCTGCATAGGTGTAGAACTAGTCTCTTATTAACATATTGGCAACATGAGATACTGTTGGTAGGATTGACTTGCAAATGCAATCTCTTGATGCACTAAAAGCTGGATCAACTGTCAGAAAGATATCTAGCTGGAAGCCGCTTAAGTCCAAAACTGTTGGATATATTTGTATTTTCTCTGTGTAGTAATTTTTAATGATATGCTTATTTAATTTTTAAGTGCTGGATTCTATCTTAGCTTGCATATGTTAATTAATATATACTCCTCCAGTTTTTAATATAAGATATATTTACCTAATCTGATTAGATTAAGGAAGTTAGTTAAGTTAGTTAATATGATATGTATTTTCTAAAACACTCTAGTCATCTTTTTTAATTCACTCATTCTTTCTCCTCTTTGATTATCATTGAGAGAGCATCAATAGAGGTAAATTAAGAAAAAGATGACAAATATGAAAATTTTGTCTTATATTTAAGACCAAGATCAGCTCTTCAAATATGTTTTATATTAAGGACCAGAGAGAGTATTTGTTTTAGAAAAAGTCAGTTTTACCATGGTTGGACTACTACATCACTTCCCCTCTTTTCAGTGGTTCAATCACTGAAGTTTGATCCATTTTCTACAACATTCGATATATTAGTTCAATCACAGTCCTCCACCTAGTGGATTCCACTTCAAAGTCTTCAAGTTTTCTGGTACCCCAGTTGTGCTTTGTCAGTCATTTTTTGTCTTGCGACTGATAAAATTTTGTTGTATTGTGCTCATTTATAGTAGGCATTTACTGTTGTCAATACTTAGGTGAGCACTAATCTAACTAATCTAAAGCTATAATGTGATGGCTGCGTGTATTTGGTGTTACGCTTTTCACTAATATCAAGTTGATTTACAGATATGATTTTCACCGATCAGAGTTTATGAGTAGAAGAGGCTCATTTGGACTGAAAACTTGATATTTCTTATATTTTGGGGAATCAAATGAAGATTTACATGAGACATTCAACTGATGATATAAAAATTTCACCAAAATAATAGTCGATGAATTATTATTTCTGTTATCATTCTTTCACGACTTTAAAGTAAAGAACTGTATCTCTGCTTGCAGCATGTTGAAGCGTGGATACAAATCAAAGGCATGGAATGGTCCTCAGAATTGGCGAGTCCCATTACTTCTTGCATTTCTTATACTGATGCTAGTTGGACTTTTTTTACTATTTCAAGAAGTTGTTCAAAAGCCTAATTTATCTGATGTACTTAAAAAACAAGAGTGGAATAGATTTGACTCAGTTGTGCAATTGCATCCCACAGTAGAGTTCCGGAATGGAACAGATGTAATATGGCAAATACCTGAATCACCCAAGGCTGTTCTCTTTCTGGCTCATGGATGCGATTGCCGAGCTGTCAACTTTTGGGATCAATCACCTGAGTGCCCGAACTGTGTTGGCCTCCCTGAAGATCGATTAATTGTACTTAATGCTCTTGCTCGACAGTTTGCTGTTATTACCATTTCAAGTGCCGGAAGATGCTGGGAGTTGAATAAAGAAGTTTTAATTGTTAAAAACATTATTAAATGGTGGATTAGTGAAAGGAAACTTGAGAAACCTCCTCTTGTAGCTTTGGGTGCTTCTTCTGGTGGGTATTTTGTATCTGTACTTGCTAATATCATGAAGTTTAGTAGCATTGCGCTCATGATTGCCGAAGGAAAATTTGGGCTAATCAGTGTCAAAAAGGACTATCCTCCTACTCTCTTTGTGCACATGCCTAAAGATCTCTACAGGCAGCAGAAAATAGATGAATATGTGGAAGTTCTTAAAGATAAAGGGATTGATGTTGATGTTATTGAATGCTTGGAAATCCCCTTATCGCCAAACACTTTAGCCGATAGAATTCCCGGACTTGGTCAAACCGTTTCTGTTGGGCTGTTTGAGTTCTTTCAGGAAAAGGGCTTTATTGATGACAAAGGATACTTGAAGAAAGATGGGCGTGCTTTAAATTGGAAAAAGGCTCTTCAGGAAAAGAAAGGTCTCTCATTTGACAAGCGTCTGTTGCCACACATCCAAGAGGAGCTAAACCTTGCATTTGCTTACCATGAGATGACTAGTGTTCATTCTGACAAAATTTTCAAGTGGTTTGAATCTCACGTACGCTAATGGTGGTGGGTTTTTTTTCCCCCTCTTTCTCATTTTTGTAATATATAGCCATTATGATTTTTGACTCTGTTTTTTCCTTGCAATATTAGGTAAATAGTCTTCCTTTCACTTTTGTAATATACAGTTTTTCACATGTAATGACTTCCTGTGATGGATCCTGCTGGTCATACTGATAAGATACAGATATTACGACAGCTCAAAGTATTTAGTATCGAACTATTCATGTGCCATTTATGGTATCTGGTACGAGTACTGAACACGTATTGACACAGCATGACTCTATATTTAAATAGTTCATATTAATGCTGCACCAACATCACCTAGAATGAGACCCAAACATGAGAAGGAAACATCACCAACATGTTTGACTGTGATGTTATAATGAACCCATAAACCATATTCAACTTTACATTAATGAAAAAGGATTACCTTTTGAGGAAAAAGCAGAAGAGAGCCATAAGTATAGGAGCATACCTATATTTATGGTGTTCAGCTGCTGCTAAGTCCACTTAAAAAGGACAATAACATGACCTACTGTAACTATAACTCACCCATTTTTCCCTCCACAATTATGGTTTTCTATGTTCTATCTTAGGATATTGACTAATATGTTGTGTCTTTATTAGACTACCAAGTACCAAACCTACTAAGAAGATGACATGTTTGATTGTTATGGGGAACCCACAAATCATAATCAACTTTACATAAATAAAAAAGGGATTTACTTTCAGGATCTGTTTGGCGGAGGGTAATGGTGGGGAAGAAATTTTTTTTTGAGTTAGATTTAAAAAAATTAGAGAAGTGGGGTGATAATATATTAATAAAAATAAGATGTAAAATAAAAGAGTAAAAAAATTAATTAAAAATCTTCAGCCCCACTTTTTCAATTTTTCATTTTTTTTTAAATCCAATTCATAAAAATTTTCACCCTTCTTCCCTCCAAACCCCTTGTACCAACAGCCCTCAGGAAAGCTGAAGAATATATGTGATAAGACTTCATTTGGATTGGGCAATAAATCAAAACAAAGGGTAAGTGTAAAAGCATGGCTATATTTATGGCGTTCAGCTGCTGCTGGTGCTAAGTGCACTTAAATAGGACACCAACTAGACTTCCTATAACAATAACTCACCCATTTTCCCTGTACAATTATGGTTTTGTATGTTCTATTTCTTGGGGACCCCTAGGATGTTGACTAATGTTTTGTGTCTGTGTTCATATTAACATGTAGACTACCAAACCATGCATATATATTTGCCTAAAGAGACAATAAAAACAAAACTTTTTTGAACATGGTGGGTGTGGGCCGTGCTCTTGTCTGTCTCCACAACCCAGCTGCCTTGCTGTCACTTTAAATGGAATCCATGTACCTTATACCGTACGTACAACTAATTGCCAACTGTGTGGCTAACTTTGGATTTCTAGTGTAGAAATAAGATTCATGTCAGATTGGGGGATGACACTTGAGGATTACCTATCACAGAATTTTGAAATGCATGACAAATCCTCATTAACCGTTTAGTTAACGGTTTTAAATCTCCCAACTGCTTGTTGACTTAATGTTGACTCTTGAAAAAGGGTAACATTACACCGATTTTGAAAGATTTTGTGTTATATTGTCCCATAATTTTCTTTAAGGAGTTCATAATTTCTCCAAAGATACTTTCAGAACAAACATAAAGTTTTGTTACAGGTCATTTTTGAATTTAAAGTACTATGAAACTTTATTCAAAACTGAGAAACCAAAGAAGCTGCGAACAATGTTTGTAGTAGTAGTTGTAGAGTAGTGACAAAATATCCTTGTCAAAGTAACACTGAGGAATCAAAAACAAAACACACACATAAACTAGCTGATGAATAATCAAAATCAAAGTCTTACATCTGATAAAACACTTTCATTTCAATAAACGGAGACAGACACACACACACACAACCAAATAATTGCTGTTGATCATATCATATCATATCAGATCAGATCAGATCAATCTCGAGGCTTCATTCTTCCTTCATTGGCCATTCTGAAGAGATGAGCCTGAGCTGCAGCAGCCTTGTTAGAGCCAGTGGAAGTGACAAATCTGTCTCTGACTTGGTTGGTGGTGTAAGGGAACTTGGTGTTGACAAGAGAGTTGAGGAATGAAGCAGTGCCTTCTCTGTAGAGAGCTCCAAGGCCATCAGTTCTTGTGTTGGAGAGTGCTTGTGGCAAGCTCATGCCTGCTCCACTGAATCCTGGAATTGTACCTGTCACTCCAAATGCACTCCCTAGTGTTCCCCACCACCCAAGTATTCCCCAGATCATTCCTGGGTGGTTCCTCCAGTAGCTGCACATTAATTAAACCAGCAAGTTCACTTGTTTGTATTAAGATCATGATGCTAGTTACATCATATAGTGAGTGTTGGATGTGATAATTTTTAAAATTTTAAAATGAGAATGTAGGAGGTGGCGTTACACAAATTAACAATGAACAATATTTAAAAAAAGGTAAATTTTAAGTGAACATTTCAGATGTGCATTAGGTGGTCATAATCAATATAAGTAAAAATGTAAAATGAATTGTAGTTTTCAGTTCTAACTGTCAAAACTTCTGAGTAAATAAAGACCATCAAATATATCAGGTGTATTATATCTACGTGTGTGTGTGTGTGTGAGAGAGAGAGAAGTGAAGCACCTGAATAATTAAAAAAGAAAGAAAGAAAAAGGAAGCTGTGTTGTGTCCAATATTTTATCCAATACTATGGGCCATAGCTCAACACTTCCAAGTACATTAACTCTCTCTCTCTCTCTCTCTATATATATATATCTATATATATATATATTTCGCTTGAATATCTGAGTCATTATATAGTTGCTTCTAATTTCTTGCATGAAATGTAATGTTTCCTTTGCGTAGTAAGCAAATGAAAGGAAGTTATACCTGCAAGTACCAGTGATGGGAGAAGGAGAAGGAACGTAAGGAGGTGACGAAGGGACATTGGGGGTGCCTGGGTCGGTTGGGGTGGCCGGTGGGCTGCCGCCTCCATGAGAAGGTGGCGAGTTATAGTAACCGCCACCGCCATGTGACGGAGGGTTTGATGGGGTAGACGGTGTTGATGGCGTCGGAGACGGATCATGATGTGGTGGTGAACCACAGTTCTTGCCGGAGGGCGTTGATGGTGTTGGGTTATAACTCCCACCACCGCCATGTGACGGTGTTGTATGAGAAGGTGGTGGTGAGCTTCCATAGCCGCCACCACCAGAGCCATGAGATGGAGGACTCCCATATGATGGAACTGCAACCCAAAAAAAAAATATATATAAGTTCTCAAAACAGTTTCTCTTTAAGCAGTTGATTATTCAAACGTAGTACTACTCATCATGCATAGCTATGAACTGTATCAGGAAAAAAAAAGAAAGAAAGCAAAAAGCAGATATCTTTGAGGGTCAGAAAGTTGCAGATTGAGGCCAAAGGACTTTTGGTCTAGTGCCACTAAGTCTAGAGTTCGATCCATACATTCTTCAGGCATTGCGCCTGCTGTCTAAATTAAAAAAAAAAAAAATTGTTGCAGAGAGAGATTGAGAAGAGAGACCTGAGGGAGGAGATCCTGCACGTGGGTCTGGAGAGAAAAAAAAGTTTTTCTGGTCTTCAATGGTGGCGGCAGAGGAGATCACTGGGATTACAAAGTTGTGGGAGATCAATGCAGTGCTGAGTGTGAATATGAATAGTGAAGCAGCTGGGCTGCTTCTTCTGATCTTCTTCTCCATGTTAGAGTGTTCTCAGAACAAAACACAGTGAAGAAGAGGAAGAAGAAAAATAAAGGAGGATTTAGGGTTTGAAGTGTGGATTGGAGAAGGGTGTGAAGAAAGAATATATAAGAGGGATTGGTTCACACGGAATGAAGTTAATTTTTACAGGTGGAGAAGTGTTTGGTTGGTTGATGTTTTGCAGACTGCATTTACTCATACTGTGTAGCAATATGTTCACTATTTTCTTCCCTCCAATAATGCTTTATTTTTTTTTAAAAAAAAGGAAAAGAAAAGAAAAGAAAACAGTGAAGGAGCTTAAAGAAGCAGGATTTGCTTCCTGTGGTCAGGAAGTAGCTATTTTCATGACAGAAAATAAATACTCTGTTCAATTTATAAATAATTTTTGAAGCAAATTACAGAGACCAATGAACCTAGTTAAATTCAATTAGAGACATTATTTTAAAAAAAAACATAAAATTTTTAATATTTCATTCATGTAACTCTACCTTCTAATCAACTCACTTAATTATTGAAGGATTTTTTGGAATTATGGTTAAAAAGAACCTCTTTGGAATAAAATCATTAATAAATTATTGTCTTCTCTAAAACAGTTTATATAATGAAACATGAAATAACTCAAAATAATGTATATAAATCGACACTGATGGAGTAAATGAAGCTTATACGCAGAAAAAATTTTCAGGAGCATTTTTAAAAAATGTAATTATTTTTGTATCATTTTAAAAAATGCATTTCACTTGTAATATATTTTTACTTGTTGACCACATACATATGAAAGAAAGATATTCTAATCTAGTTAGTAAGGATTTGACTAATAATTAATAAAGTTGTAAATTTAAGTCTCATTGTCTATATGAGAATTTTATTAGTGGTTCATTTGTAAGTACGTATTTTTAATTGGTTAAGGTTTTTCTTTCTGAGACTTAGAGAGTACAATGTTTTCATTTTTTCCATAGTTCTCAGACTTGGATCGGACCGGGAACCGGCGAACCGGCTGGTAAACCGGTCCAGTCCTGGTCACCTTTTTTATTTTTTTTAAAAAATTGATTTTTTTAATTTTTTTAGAATTTCATGTTAATAAGTCTAAAATATTTAACTTCTTACCGGTTTAGTCCCGGGTTAGCTCCGGTTTGATTCCGGTCTAACCCAATGACCCTTGACTCATTACCCTGACCGGTCCGGATTTAATAATCTTGATTTTTTCCACTATGTGCGCTTCCTATATAAATGTTTTTTCTTATTATTATTTGAAGGTGTGCTCAAGTGAGCGCTCAATTAATCTAAATTTTGTGTATTAAAAAAAAGAAAGATGTATTTTTAATTTTTTTTAGAAAAGCTTCATATCAAAGAATCAACTTATTATAGTTACAAAGTTAAGGTTAATAGATGTTAAATATTATAATTACTTTCAAGAATTGAATTTAGTACATAGTTCCATGAGTTTTTCAAGAAGTTAACTCTAAAGTATTTATAACTGATGTTCTAGTAATTTTTTGAAAAAAATTTAATATTAAATTTAATAAAAATATATTAATATTTTGAATTCTCTCAAAATAATTATAACTATTAAGATTCTTTACCAATTTTTTTTAAATAAGTCTGTTAATGTAATTTTCTTAGTGTTTTAGTGGGAGTCACTTCTTTTAATATGTTTCAATAGTTGTTTATGGTTATATTAATTAGTTTAGTAGTATTTAATAAATAGAATTAAATTTTTTTGTTGGAGAATAATGTTATTTGTTGGCCATAAAAATATGTCAGTGTCCCATGTGCTATATATGAACTAGTTCAGGACTTTCTTAGCTGTTGGCCAAATTCCTACACATGCTTCCCTTTCTTTTTCAATTAAATTAAGACATCCCACGTGAAAACAATTGCGAATTGTTTTTTAAACAAAGACTTCCAAATTATTAAAATTTTTAATTAATGATTTTCCTCTAAAATAAGTTATAAATTACTTATCGATTATAGTTAATTCATTAGTAGTTGTAGAAAACAAACTTAATTTTGGATTTTGAAATTTTGGAATTTTTTTAAAAGATTTTCTCAAAACAATAAAAATATGGAAAAAACCAAATAAATCACTTTAAAAAGGTTACGTATATTTAGCTAATCGCCTTATAACTAAAAGGCATGAAAGCTTTTATAAATAGGATATCACAAATTTGATCACATTTATATTACACTGATTCATAGAACGTACTTGTGTGTTCAAACGCAAGTAACTTTAGTAAAAAAGTTGAATTCAAAATTTAAGTAACTTATACGCTAATTGTTGAATTTTTTGTTTTAATTTTACCTCTATTTAATTTCTATTAGAAAGAGAGAAAAAGAGAGAAAGAGGAGAGAGATGTGATAATCATTTGTAAAGAGAGACAAATAATTTAATAAAGGAAAATGTAACAAATGCTATCAATTTAACGCATTCTTCGAGATATTCGAAAATATAATATAAATGACTTATATTTAGGCACATAATAGTATTTAAATTTTACTTCCAAATTAAGAACTTTAATATAAGATACTCCATCAGTCTTTATATAGTATATATAAGGTATCATTTTTTTTTTATATGGACTTGTTCCTTTTTATAAATCTATTTGATATAGTTTCAATAATAAATGTACTTTTACCAATTTTACAATCAATTACTTTTATACATTATATTAATTAAAATTTTAACTTATTCCTTTTATTCCCTCTCATTTTCTTTATGTTTTCACATCATTTTTTTTATCATACATTCTCTTTTATCATTTTCTCATTACTCACTCTTTTACTTATTCATAAATAAGGGTATTTTTTGGGAAAACTTATATTTTTTATACATTTATTACTTTTAACTAATTTTAACTGTTTTTTAAAATCTTACAATTCAGTTAAAATAATTTTATATATAGGGACCGAGTGAGAAAAATTTATAAGTATTTTTGTCATTAGTTGAATTAGGAGGTGTAATGGTCCAAAAAAAAAATTAGGAGGTGTATTATGAACTTTTTGAAACGCGACTCACATAATTTTGTTTAATTTAAAGAACAAAGCTGTGATACTGCCCAAAGTTTTTAATTTGGAGAGTGATATAAATGGGGAAGAAAACAAATCAATAACTAATAATGATTTACTTATTTTGTATTGTATCCATCAAAACTCAAAGTTTTTGAGCTCAAATTCTTGTTAACTCTTCATTATTGGTAGGTATTCATTCAATGTGGAGGGTGTTGCCTTAAAATTGAAATAACCTATCGACTTCTAGTTTTTAAGAGGTGGGGTTTTTTTTTTTTTTTGGGGGGGGGGGGTTGGGGTGGGTGTTTTAAATTAATCGTTCTGCATAATTTTGACTCAGTTTCTATTTTTAATGTGTGTTTATATATTAGAGACAAGAAAAGACAAAATAAACTCTATAACTTTTTTAAAATTTTTTTTTATAGTTTTATTCTTTTTTATTGATAAAAAAAGATCAAAATAATATTAAAACGAGGATAAGGTAGTCACAATACAGAGTTTAGTGAAGGAAAAGTACAGAGAAAAGCTACAAGCTTAGGATTAAGTACTTTAATAAAACCTATGTTAACACTAACAGAGAAATTAAGCAAGTGCAATAAATACTTATAAGCTACTCAATCGTCAAAACAAACATGCTTAAATAGATTTACTTCTAGAGTTAATGTAAATACCGGGACTTATCTTAAACAAGATAAATAATGAGGAAGAAAAAGTGAAAATAAGTGATATTCAATACATGGTCCTTATAGAAAGTTCTTGATTGGTCTTAGAAGAGTAGAGTTGGTCCCACAAGCCCCATAGGAGAATTGAAAAGGTAAAAAGTAAAAAAAAAAATTAAAAATCTCAAATAAATGATTTCTTATTAAAATAAATTATTAATTACTAAATAAGTGTAGTCAATATCTAAACTATTATAGAAAATAAAATTTGTGTAGGATTTTGATATTTTGATAGTATTTTTCTAAAACTTTTTCTGAAAATAACGTGTTTTTTTTTAATATAATAACGAGAATAGGTTAAGGTATACGTTTGGATTTTTATGTTTACGTTATGTTTCATTTTGGTCATTTAATCTTATAAAGTATATTTTTTGTTATTCAATAACACTGCTAGTTTCGACTAATGGAAAATACCAACTCATAAATTTTAAGTGATGACTATACAACTAAACGTTGATAAAGCATTATTGTATTTTAGAGGAATTCTTGTATACTCTAAAAGTGCCACCTCATCAACTCTAATCAATCAAAAAGCAACATTTAAGCAAATTTTAATCTTAGTTGGTAGAAAAAAGAAAAAAGAAATCAACTTCTAAAATAAAAAAGAGGAAAACCTAGCTGCCTAATCCCAAGTGCCATGGCCCAATTAGAATCATCACTTACTATTAATGAATTAGCGTTTTTTGTTAAATAAAACCAACGGTATTAAAATTGAATGACTAAAAATGTATTTTATAAATTTAAAGGATCAAAATAAAACATGTTACAAACATAAAATATCAAATATATACTTTAGCCACGAGAATATCATGTCATTTCAAAGCACCATATGAATTCTTTGTATCCTTGTTGATGGTTCAACTTTTGATTATTTATTTATTTATTAGGGAAAATAATTAGCAGTATAGATCCTGTTAAGCTATTAATTCCAATAATAACTATCTAATCATTGAAATTTCATTAAAGAATCAATAAGAATTTTGAAGTGGATTATCTAAAATTCACAATTCATTCTATCTGATTTGTGTAATCTAGTTATGAAATAAAAAAAGAAAAGTTCAAATTAACGTCCATAAATTGTGAACGAGATTATTTTCCCTTATTGATATCACATAGAATCAATTATAAATTTCAGACTTGGTTTCATAGGGCCTGTTTGGGAACTAATTAGGAGGAAAAAAAAGTTTATTTGGAGGGTAAAAACTCATTTGACATCTATAGACTCGTTTGGGAACACAATAGTATTCACTGTTTTTTTTTTAAAAAAAGATACTTTTCCTATAAACTCATTGAAATAACTTCTGGTTTTTTTTACTGGGTTAAAAAAAAAGCCACTTCTTCTACCGTCAATCCAAACACAAATCACATTTACAGTATGATTTTTTTTTTCAATCTGATTTCTACAAAAGCCACATTAGAAAAAAAAATCACTTTTCCACCGCTAATCCAAACAGGCACATAAGTGGTATACTTAAAGTTCATGACTAATTTTAGGCTATTTTAATAGTTTAGTTTTTTTTTTTTGCCATAGATTTTAACAGTTTAGTTGTAAGAAAAATGAAAGTTCAAATTAATTATGTAGGTTGTGAACGAAACTACCAATGTTCCTATAATAAAATTTCAATAATTGAATGTTCTATTCATACTTTTTTTTTCTTAAAAAAAACTCTCCAGTTTTAGTTATAGGGCAAAGTTTTAAAGCTTTATTTGATCCAAAGTACAAGGCAAACAGATAGTATTTAATTATTTATCAGCTCAGAACCCTCCTTTTCTCTGTTTTAACCATTAGACCAACAATTGAATGATCCATATTTGATTCTTTTATAAAATTATTATTAAAATGTTAAATTATAAAAAATATTTAATTATATACAAATTGCTAAATTTGAATATGAATAATTCAAAAATACACTAAAAAGTAAAAGAAAATATTTTATATAAAACTAAATCTAGACTATTCAAAAAACATTGATTTTATGATTTAAAAAAAGGAAGAGGAGGGAAGAAAATGGGAATGAAAGACGAAGGGTTCCAAACCGAGTATCTAATTCTTTTTCCACCCTTACCCTTCCTTAATCGCAAGGAGTTGTTGGCATGCTTTTATATTCCTATACAATACTACTTTATTGTTATTATTACTTTTAATGAAGGGAAAAATTACAAAATCTAACATTTCATTAGGACATGAAATATCACTTCTTAACAATTACGAGATTAGTTAACTTCGCCCTCTAATTAAGACTAGAGGGAATACTTGCTTGCTGTGTGCAGCATAGGCCCAAATCCAAAAATAACTCCAAAAAAAAAAAAAAGGAGGACACAATTCCAATTTTATTGGATGTCCCCAAAGGAACAAAAGAAGAGGAGATGAAGTCAAACTTTTTGTTTACTCAAACTATTTATCTATCCATTTTGGCTTTCTATTGTCAAAAAGAAGATTAGCCATTTGGTGAGAATCTAATATCAACAACAATCAATCAAAAAGATATTGACAACCATGGAATTCCTATATTGTAGCGAAGCATTCTGCAAAATTATGAAAAGTTGATTCCAGTCTTACACTGGAGGAGGAGGCTCTTTTACAAAGAGCTGTGGGCGAAACAATAGTTCATGAGATGGTGGTTCCAACCCTCTTCTACGCCAATGATTTAGAAATGAAGTTTCCAGTTTCCTCACCTGTCATCACAGTCACATTATCACATATCAGTATTTAAAAGGGGGGAAAAAACAGAAAAAGCTCAATGCAACACTTCGGAAAACATAGGAAGTTGCTTTTCTTTGCTTTCTTCCTTTTTTTTTTTGAGTTAAAAGAGTAGACGCTACAAATGGGATTGACCCTGCGACCTCCCACGAAGCATCTATGCCACTAGGCTACAAGGCAATCGGCTTTGTGTAATTTTTTAATGTCCATAGCTTAGTGGTGAATAAAGGAAAAAGACATTTATGTTGGGTGAATATACATTAGTCTGCCCAAGAATACTAAGAAATTTAAGAATCTGATAGAATTGCTTATGTTGCTCAGACCTTTAAAAGGGAACTTAGGAAGATACAAAAGAAAAGGGAAAGTTACAATCTAATAACCAGAATGTTGACCATACTATTTTGGAGAAAGTGCAGATTCTTTAGGATGTTTCAGACCTGCCTTTGATCAAAAGGGTATTTTGGGGACTATGTTAGTCATCTTTTGACTCTTTATAAGCTGTTGCTGTGGCTAAGAGGAGGTAAGACTCATTTTGTAATAAGAGTGTAAATGAATCAAATCCAAAGAAGGTTAATCTACATGTCTCTAGAAAGTGAAATAACAGTCACAAATGTACATCTCATGAAGAAATCTTATCACATTCCTGTCATTTTTCTAATGGAATTTTATAAGACGGCAACAAGACATATTTGTCAAATTTCTTATATAAAAGTGTAAAAGAAAGAGTAGGCCTTTGTCACAAAGTTCCAAAAAAAAAAAAAGACCAGTAACGTTCAGACTTGTTCCAATCTTCTCATCATCCCCATCAAGAAAAAGAAGAAAGAAGAAAGAAGAAAATCTGTTGAGTTACCAAACAAGTATTTTCATTATACCATTTTAAGTTTTAACCGTCTCAATTCCTTTCCATCTTAAATGTCTGAATGATGCCTTGGTCCTATTACTGTCATGAAGGTCAATCATACACTTGAGGAATAAATAGCACCGAATTAGGAGAATTGTAAAAGAAGTTTACCCATGAATCAAATGACACAGTTGACTAAATTGCAAGGATATAGATTAGGATGTCTAATTTGCATTTTGTTATGTGATTTCACAATTATCATTTCCCTCTGCATAGGCATAGGCCCAGTCAGCGCCAAATGAGATCCCCAAGCACTTGATAAATGAAACAGAAAAATGGAACTGAAGAACTATAAAGCTATACTTGTACAAATAAAAGGTTATTGAAGATTCAGGAAAGGTGAAGAAGTACTGATCAATGATGTTTTACACCAGAAATGACAAAAAATAGATGCCCATTTGTAAATCACTAATTGGTAATATATGTGTATTTGAGTGTGTGTGTGTTCATGTATAAAGAAATGGAAACATGTGCATGATTATCCTACAAAAGCAAGCAAATCTAACACTGACATTGGTAAATAAAGATGAACTTGTAAATAAGAGACATACTGGAATTTTGAATAAGATGTCACATACGAAATAACATGTTTCGACAATGAAATATAAAAAAGTTCTAAACTTCAGGAAGCTGAAACACAGGAAAGAGAGCATACGAGTATGTTGAACTTGGCTCCCATTGAGGCGCATAAATATTCTTTAATGAGTTTGCCTTTGGAAAATAATTGTAGATATGCATAAGTCGCAGAGAGCAGTAACTTGTGCGTGCTTACTCAAGAACCATTATCTCACTTCACAAACGCTTGGAACAAGGTTTCCCTCCTAGCCTACTTGTGTTTTATACTTTTGGTATTAGAACTCTGCTCTCTCTCTCTCTCTCTCTCTCTCTCTCTCTCTTCCTGCTTCTTGATTCCATTAAAACACTCCATATAGAGTTGTCTCATTTCTGTTTTATTAACAAAATTTTCTTCTTCTAAACAAAAGTTAAAAGAAAATAAGAAACATGGAAAAATTACAACACACCAAAGAAAAGCTAAATATCATAAGAAGCAAACCTGTTGAACAACAAATGGCTCCGTGTCAAGACTAAAAGGTTTGGTCAAAACAGTAAGAAAACCATTTCGATTGCCAAAAACAATGTCAGTGAATGGCCGATCACCCACCTGCAACAATATACTCATGCTGAGACATGAATCCTCAAAACATGAAACGAAATTAAGTTAAAATGAGCTCTTCTAAATTCTTCTATACCATGATTAGTTTTGACGATTCACAGCCGAAATGCTTTTCAATTTCATCAGCTGATCCAGCTGGTTTCTTCACTCCTATGGCACGCAAATACATACGTACATCAACACCAACACTACATTATTACTAACAATCCAAATGAAGATTTCACACGCCTAACGTTTAAAGATAGAAGACATCTCTCAAAACAAAAGGTTACGAATCAAAAGAAACACTTACTATGCCTTATGACTCTAATCCCAATTGCCTCCTCAAGTGCCTTAGCTTTGGAACCATTAGGGTCATACTCATGTAGTCCTAATTCATCAGACACAAGTAGCATAAAAAGTCCTGTGAGTAACATCCCCGTACCAAAAAATTCAGAACAAATTCCTTCATGACCAAAAAGCACCAATATATACACTAATAATGACAGAAACACCTCAGACAACAAAATGTATGTGTTTTAGATACGTAACGGCTCAGAAGTATCAGCAATCCAAGATCCACGCGATGAAATATATAGTGTTTATAAATAATTTAAGTGCCATGTCTATTTGATAACATGATTCTATATTTGAAAGCATAGCTTTTTCATAGCTTATGGAATACCGTACAGCTCCAATTCTGAACTAGCTTCAGACTAAACTTACCAGCAGAATTACTGAAGATGGCAACATCAGGACCGAACTCCGATTTACAAAGTTCCAGCGAAGAAGCAAGAGGAGGCCAAGGGGTCAAACAGTAAGGAGCAGTAATGGTATTATCCTTATCAAACACGACCCCTTTGAAACCCCTTCTTCGCAGCTCACCCCAATCAATGCACCTTAAATCCGGAACAGAGACATGAGGTAGTGCTAATTTGGGCTCTTTCACAAACATAAACATCGAATAAATGGCCTCCAAGTTTATTCTCTGCCCTAAAGCTGCTTTAATCTCTGCCAACCCCATGTTCGTGAAATGTCCCCTCGTTTCCTCGTCGTTCTCGCACCCCTTTTGCTCGTCTTCTTGCGGAAGCTTTTGGTGTGTGGGTTCTGGGTGTTGATTATTGGTGTCTTTGCGGAAAATAGAGAGAAGGAATTGAAGAAATAGAGGATGTCTCTGGCTCTGGCAGTGATTTGAATTGGAATTGACGAAACTGTAGGGATGTCGCAAAGTCAGAGCGGAGAAATCTCTAATAGGGATTTTGCTGTGAGTAGCAGAAAGTGAAAGAGTGGTGAGGTTTCTCTGGTGATGAGCATGGCGATGAAAATTCAGTGGTTTTGGAGGGACGGAACGGCAACTCGGAAGGGGAGCAGCGGCAATAGCCGCAGGCATTGTTAGTTAAATTGCAGTGACCGGGCCATTCTTGGAATCTAACATAACATAAATCAAAGAAAGAAGTTATTAAAAAAAAAAAAATCAAAGGAAGAGAACTAATTGCAAAATCTTCATTGTTTAGTACTCGCACAACAAACTTTATTGGCCGTTCCCCCTGACTGCCTTCTTATGGCAACAATTATCCTAAGCTTTCTGGTTAATTTTTTGAACCAAGAAATACATCTTTGGAGCATTGAAAGTATAAAGGTCATATATACGCAACCAATTTATAGTTAGACCTTGCTTTAGTGGAATTAAGCAATTTTCGATTGCTAGTAGAAGTGAAGATTCACAAGTATCAATTTTATGATTGGAAAATCATTTTCTTCACATTTGTTAATAAATATATATTGCATATAGTTTAATGCATTTGCTATAATATTAACAGGACTAATTCCTTGTTGACATGTTAAGGGGCATTTGGTGTGGTGAAGTTAGCATTAAAATTGTTTGATAATCCCTCAAACTTGAAAAGTATGTTGGAGAAATATTGTTTTAATTTATGAAAAAGAATTTCTGAAACCATGATTTTATAGTTTGCTAAACATGCATGACCTTTATAGAAATGGGACAATGCAATGAAATTTGCAATTTTGCTGGTTAAGCTTTTATTAGGGAGTCCAAGTATTGGGAGATGGTTTCTATATCTTATTCATCTTCATTTCTACTCCTATTAGGCTTTAATATAACACATGGTTAACTTTTTGAGGAGGTCAAGAAAACTAAACAAATTATTTAATCATAGGATATGTTGTGTATCATTAAATTATATATTAATTTTTAAGACAAACAAATTAGTTTGGAGAAAAATGAAAAATATAAATACTACTACAATTACAACAAAACCTTATCTTATTAGATAAAATCGACTACATAGATTGCACGACGTCATTATGCTATATCGAAAATCATATTTTTAGATATATTATTAACCAAAAGGTCTCGCTCTATAACCTCATTGAGTGTTCTCTTCAATCTTCATCGACATCTTTTTAGAGAACTCCATACTACTCATCGGCGCATTCAATGGTTTTATTTGAATATGTCTAAATCATCTCAAATGATTTTCTACAATTTTTCTTTAATAGATACCACTCCAACTCATTCGTGAATGTGATCATTACGAATTTTATCTTTTCTCGTAGAAGCATATATTTCAACATCCTCATCTTGACTACCCTATTTTATATTCATGTTGTTATTTTAAAGCCCAATATTTACTATCATATGGCATTATTGATCTTATAGCAGCGTGATAAAACTTCCTTTTTATCTTATTAGGTACTTTTCGATCACAAATAACTCCAACAGTTTTTTTTTCATTTATACCATCTAGCTTGAATTCTATGATTTACATCCCTATCAATTTTATCATCTTGTTGTATAATTGATCTCAAATATCTAAACTTTGTCACTTATGAAATGACTTGCCCCCTAATTTAACTTCTACTTCACTTCTAACTTGTCTTTTATCAAAATTACAATGCATATAATCAATTTTACTCCTACTCATACGAAAGCCTTTCAATTCCAGAGTCATTCCCCATATCTCAAGTTTAGAATTAATTTCCTACCTCGATTCAACCAATAGAACTATATCATCAGCAAAAAGCATACATTTAAGGATCTCTCATTTGAAATGTTCGGTTATAACGTCTACCACTAGGTTAAACAAATAAGGGCTCAAAACTGATTCCAGATGCAGTAAAATCCTTATAGGAAAGTCTTTTGTCTCACCTCTAGACATTCTAACACTAGTTGTTACCCCTCATACATGTTCAAAATGACTTTAATATATGCAACACACACCACTTTCTTTTTCAAGGCTTTCCAAAGTACATTTCTTGACATACAGTCATATGCTTTCTCCAAATTAGTGAAATCCACATGCAAATCCCTTTCTTTGCTCTAATACTTTTCCATGAACCCCCTTAGTAAATAAATTTCTTTTGTTATGGACTTTTCCGACATAAATCTAAATTGGTTCTCAGAAATAGTAATCTTTAACTTTAACATGTGGTCAATAATCTTTTCTCATAATTTTACTGTATGACTTATAAGCTTAATTCCTCAGTAGTTTGCACAATTCTAAATATCTCCTTTATTCTTATAAATATGGAACAAAATAATTTTTCTCCACCTATCGATCATTTTCTTGGATCATAAAATCTCATTAAATAACTTGATAAGCCATAATACACCCTCTTTACTTAAACATTTTCAAACTTTAATAGGAATACTCTTAGGTCTAAAGCGTTACCATTTTCTATTTTTCTAAAAGCTTTCTTAATCTCACCAACTTGAATTCTACTATAAAATGACAAATTGAGCTCATATTTTCGAGTTGTCAAATCTTTTAAGTCATAAGTCGACCTTGCCCCTCCATCATTGAACAACTTATAAAAGTAAGCTTCCTATCTATTCTTAATATCTTCATTATTAGCCAAAACTTTACTCTCTTTATCTTTTATACGTCTCACTTGGTGAAAGTTTCTAATTTTTTCTTGTTGTTCTTTACAATCTTATAAATCTTACGCTCTTTAACTTTTATCTCTAACTTCTTATAAAACTCCTCATAGGCTTTATCTCAGGTTTTACTCACTGCCTTCTTAGTCTTCTATTTTAGCCAAACGATACTTTTCCCAATTTTTAGCATTATCACACAAGTGTATGGAAAACAATTTTTCTTAATCTTGAATTTCTCTTGAATAGTCTTATCCCACCACCAAGTTTCCTTAACAATCTTTTAGAACTTTTTTAACCATATTCTCCTATATGATATTAGCATTTTCTTGTAGCTCCCACAGCCCCTCCTTCAAATGAATTCTCTTGAAAATCTCTTGCTTCTTCCCTTTTAATTGCCACTACTTGGCCCTTGAGTTTAAAACTTATAGGCGCTTTTATTTTATACACTTAATACACATATCAAGGACTAATATCCTATTTTGTGTTGTCATACCATCCTCGAAGATCACTTTGCACTTAGTATAAGGTCTTTTATCAAGATTCCTTACAAAAAATGATAAATATAAATATTTTAAAATAATTTATTTAGTCTCATTAATTTCTCCAAATATCAATTGGATTTCATACTAAAGACTAGAGGAAGTATTCAATTACTGCAAATTAATGCTTGTGCTACTCAAAGTTTTCTGATGGGTAAGAAAATTAATGCATAAAATAAAATAAAATATGGGCAAAGAAATAAAATGGGTTGATGTGAAGTCTACTCAAATAAAAACTGAGTAGCTTAGAATCTGGTTTGACCAAGCTCCGTTTAATCAATGGCTCTGTTTCCCCACAGACATTATCAGCAATAGAGATCAACTTTAGGTCTCTTTAAATTTTTGTCCTGACACTTTTAATTTTATTTTGTAAGAGTATTACTGTATGCTAACAATATGGTAGTTCGATCATTGATTTCAACTTATAAATTTCTCATTATTCTCATCCTATCTAAAATATAAATTAATGGGGGAATCTTAAATATGAGTGAATAACCAAGTTGAATCAATTACAAATCATGTAAGTGATATTATTTCATAAATATTATATTTATATCCACTGAATTTCACAAACCAAGTTGTCGACTAAAATGACTAGTTGAGTAGTTTACTAATTGTTCTTTGGGTTATACCACTCAATATGTGTAGGACTGTATGTTTGTGTGTTTGTGTGTTTTGATTATAAATTTTAATTTTGATCATATGAAAATGCATATACAGATCGCAGCACCAAGAGTAGTAACGTGATAATTATATAAAGGATAATCCATTGAAAGAGAAAAATATCAAAGTACAATAATATATTACATAGAAAACTACTCAAAAAAGGCATCTTAACAACATGATGATAACACAATATGCAGTAATAACTAATATTGCAAAATCATCTCCCCCAATTCACTAAATTTAAGACAAGAAAAGAAGATAAGGGCATTCAACAGGTAAAACGGAAACAAAGCGTCAAAGTAGTGATAGATAGATTTATAAAACCAATAATCCAAACTGTTGCTCCCATTGCTTGTTGCTGCTGCTTGCATCCCCAAGACAAAACATACAATAAACAAAGATAATATATATTTAGTTAATGACAAAATTTCATTGGCGAGAAGAGGTAAATAATCATAATTTAAAAAAATTAATTTATTATCTCAAGGGAGATTTCTAGCTCATATTCAATCATAGCTTTTGCAACATAGGGCCTTAGTAACATAAAATCGATCTACAAATCATTAAACCATCGGAAAAATTTGTGTCTCCATACTCTGATGAGGAAGAGAGAACTACAAACTCTCTAGAAGCCCACTGTAAATCCAACTCCCTTACTAAGATACAATGACTTTAAAAAGTTGTCATCTTCATTTCCTTCCGCTAGCTTTGAGCCATGAATTTCTTCTTTCTTATTGCACTTTTTTAGAAGAGGATCTCCACAAAGTTCATGATTGCCAATAAAGCTCCACGAGTCAAAACTTTGGATTTAGGTTCCCAATGGAATTTGTCCAATGAAATTGTTGTATGAGAGATTGAGATAATCAAGAAATGACAAATTATATATGGTTGAAAGAATTTCTTCAGAAAGTGTATTGTAGCTAAGATCAAGAGACTCCAAGCTTTTCCTGCCTCTAACTTCTTTGGAAATCTTTCTAGTTAAGTGATTTCCAGACAAGTTCAAAGACCACATTTTTATCAAATAAAACAATTCTTTAAGAATTTCTCCAGATAAACTATTTTTTGAAAAATCAATAATCTTCAAAATGAATTCATCATATTTGTAGTCTAATTTTCTTCCTTTAGTAAATAAGTGAACTTCACGTCTAAGACCAGAAGATTTAGGATTTGAATGCATGATCTTATATAGGCAGCGGGGAATGGATCTACACTTGTGATGGAATATTGACTATAAATTGGTTGGCCCTCAAATTCATAGCCATCAAACTTTGCTGCATTGTATTTGGCAAACTTCCAAAAAATTTATTTTTCTCTAGCAGGAGGTATTCCAAATTTGTCAAGTTTGACATGTCTAATGAAAATTTGTCAAAAAAATTATTATCACTCAAGTTGAGTGTTTGAAGACTCTTTAACAAAACCAATGAGGCAGGAACTTCACCTGTTAGCTTATTACTCCCCAAATTAAGGTATTCCAATTGTTTCCAATTGGCCCAACAATCAGAAAGTGCCTCACTCAAAAGATTATATGATAAGTCCAAATAAGATAACATGTTTTTGTTGGAAATATTGTGTGTGAGTGTGTCAAAGAAAGAAGTCTCATACAACTCAAGATTGGGAATGCCCTAGTATACAATTAACTATGAGCTTGAGTTAGTAAAAAGACTGATAAGAGGAGTATGTGAACTGATTGTTGGAGATGACCGTTAGATTTTTAATTGAATGGTTTTAATGACATTTAAAAGGTTTTATTACATTAAATTGTCATTAATACTGGTTTTGTAACTGTTGTTTTAATTGTCATTAAACCGTCATTAATGGTCATCATTGCAGCTCAACGGTCACATAATATCTGCCTATAAAAGACAATGTATGGAGTAAGTTCTGAAAAAACCAAGGTGTGAGCACTGAGGTTTGGTGACACAGAGGTCCCTGAGCTCCTCTCCTCTCTCTTCTTCTGAGTTATACTAATATCTTTATGCAGTTCTGTCGCCCTGCTTTCTGCAGGAAGAGTTCGTTTTATCCTGGGGAGTGCCGCTTCCTAATCTACTAGGGGGGTTGCGGAATATCTCCTAAGGACAGCGTCCTTGGATGTGACTCGAACTATTTGTTTATTGTGTTTCAACAGGTGCTGCCGCTAACAATTTGTACGGTGTACGATGCTAACGCCAACATTTTTCCCCCTTACTCTTTGGATGGCACAACAGTAAAGAAAGAGATATGAGATAGCCTTTTTTTTTGGAGTAATCTGAGAAAGAGTTTTGAGATGCAAGGAATGTCTCGACATTTGGTGATAATTGCGGGAGGCCTCCTGTGAAATTACTCTGGCTTAAATTTATAGAACTTGATATAGTCACATTGGAGATATCTCCATTAATCAAGCTGTTTGATAGATCATCATCATCTATTCTTGTAAAAAAACTCCAAAAGACATTAACATCTATGGTTAAAATGCCTGATTCATAAATGTCTAGTCTGCGTAGAGACCTATGGGTATATATCCAAGCTGGAGGATTAGGGCCTAGACCTGTGTTACCCAAAGTCAAATACTCAAGTTGAAATGGTGGGACCCAATTAGGATCAAAGCTAGATTTGAAACCATTTGAATAAGAGGATGGATATGATGAGTTTGAGAGATTGGCAAAAAAAATTTCTGATAGAACACCAACCAAGGAATTGACTCCAACGGATACTATAACTAGGTTATGGAGTTGCCTAAGGCTTATTGGAAGATTGCCAATCAACTGATTGCAGGACAAATCTAAGATAATAAAGAAAAAGTATTTCTAAGAGAAGATGGAAATGAACAAAAAAAATAAATTATAAGAGAGATCAAATTCCTTCAAATGTTCATGTTGGCCTAACTACTTTGTAATTGATCCGTTGAGGTTGTTATTGCTCACCCTGAAACTTTTTAAGTTTCAAAGCTTAAACATGGCCACCGGCATCTTGCCCATACAAGTGGTTGCTGCTGAGGTCAAGATTGGACATATCACTAGTGCAATTAAAGAATGAATCATGTAATTCTAAGTTGATATCATTTTCAGAAAGATCAAGAGTTACAAGTGATGTAAAATTGACATAGTTGAGGAATGGAAAATTTCTCAGTCCACAATCACTCAAATATAACTCAGACTATGAGGGAAGCATAGCTATATGTTGAAGCCATTTGGTTTCATTTCCAATACCAACTTAACTAAGGTCAAGATATGCTAAGTGTGACAGAATATTGGATGAGAGAGAAAAATGAATTGTGTATTCATTGATTGACTAATATCTATTTATATACAACATGTATATGTAATCAGAAATATATAACAGAAAGGAGTTTTACATAAAAGAAAGTAGTTTTACAATGTCTGAATTATGGGCCCATAATAAAAATTGTTTGGCCCATAATTCTAGCGTATTAAAATAATGTCTGAATTCCATGTATATACTAAACACAGTTTTAAACCCCATTTCCTCTCATGTACCAATGATAAGAGCAAGTATTCCTAAAGGAAAGAGCAAACTAGTTGAGAAAGCTTGAAGGTGGAAGCACATGTGAAACTTGTTAAGACTATCACATTATTAAAATTTTGTTTATTAGCTATTGTATATATTTATTTAAGGTATTTGGTATGTTAATTATATATCTTGGCATGTATCTAATATCCATAAGGAGAAGTATGAGAGCCAAGCAGAGGTCAAAGTAAGTGCTATATTAAATTATAGTTAATAATACTTAAATTAGGTAAGTTAGCTATTTGTTGTTCTATTGATGAGTCACGTTTTTGGAAAGACATTTGACGGGGCAAACACTTTATCCATGTTATGAAATTTGGTAGGGTTACAGTACACACCCAGACTTTGAAATGAGTCTTATTTCATAATTGTTAGATGTGTGTGTGTGTGTGTGTGTATGTGTATATATATGCTGCAATTTAAAATGTGACCCATGGTGGTTATTGAGATTATCTAGATTGTCCGCTCATGTTGTTTACTGTGAGCAAGTAATTTAGACTTGATATATGTCTGTTTCTCTTTTTAAACACACACACACACATATATAAATTTTTATCACACTAAATTAAGGATATTCCATTGAAAAACAATAACTGATCAAATTTCAAATAATCATCATCCATTCAACAAAGGCTTCTAAGCACACCCAGATATTTTGATGATAACCATTATTACAATATCTTATTTGATCACTATTTCACTAAATTTAAGTTAAAGAAAGGACATTAATAGATAGATTAAATCAGTCTTCAAAGATGTTGCTCCTACTGCTTACTACGCTTGCATCCCATTACCAAAACATATTGAACTACGAACAACAGGAGAAAAAAAAAGAATATGTCAAAAACTAAATTTATTTTAACTAAAAGAAGAAAAAAAAAGATAAACTCATGGAAATAAAAGAGATAAGAACTTTTGCAAAATATCATAATTAATCCATTACCTTAATACCAATTTAATTTGTTCCAAATATTTGATGGAAACTTTTAAGCTTGAGGGCCGACCTGACATAGAGTCGATCAACCAAACAGTGAAATAATCGGAAATATCTATGTCTCCATGCTCTTATTAGGAAGAGAGAACTACAAACTCCCCAAAAGCCAACTGCAAATCCAACTCCCATCCCAAGATATAGTGACTTCATGAAGATGTTATCTTCATTTCCTTCAACTAACTTTGAGTTGTGAGTTTCTTCTTTCTTGTTGCACTTTTTTGGAAGAGGATCTCCACACAGTTGAGGATTGCCAACAAAACTCCAAGGATCAAAACTCTGAATTTGAGTGCCTAAAGGGATTTGACAAATGAAATTGTTGTATGAGAGGTTCAAATAAGCAAGAAAAGATATAGTAGAGATGGTTGAAGGAATTTTTCCGTAAAGTCTATTGTAGTTGAGATCAAAAGATTCTAAGTTTTATGCAACTCTAATTTCGTTGGGAATCTTTCCAGTCAAATAGTTTCGAGACAAATTCAAGGAACATAGTTTAGTCATGTTAAACAACTCTTTTGGAATTTCTCCAGACAAATTGTTGGAAGAAAAATCAATACTATGCAAGGACATGACATCCTTGTAATATAATTCTCTTCCCTTAGCAAATAAACTTGTTTCCTCCCTCCAAATAAATAAAGGATAAGACCGCATGATGTTATACAAGCATTGGGGTATGGATCCTGAAAGCTTATTATCAGCAAGATCAATTACTCTTAGAGAAGACATGTTGCACATCTCTGTTGGAATGTTGCCAAGAAATTGGTTGGCCCTCACTTTGAAAACCAACAAATTTTGTTGCATTGTATTTGGAAAATCTCCTGAAAATTTATTTCGCTTAAGACTGAGGTATTCCAAATTTGTCCAACGTGATAAATCTAAGGAAAAGTTACCAAAGAAACCATTGTCACATAAATACAACAAACAAAGATTTGTTAACAGAGCTATTGAGGGAGGAACTTTACCATATAGCTTATTACTCCTCATATTAAGGTACTATAATTTTTTCCAATTGGCCCAACAATCAGGAAGTGCTCCTCTCAAATGATTATATGATAAGTCTAAATGATCCAACTTGCTTTCCCTGTCACTCTCTAGTTGGCACAAGAACAAGAAAATAGATCCAAACAAAGAGTTGTGAGATGCATCAAAGTAAGAGATATTTGCTGATAGTGTAATATTGGATATGTTTGCACTAATCATGTTGTTTGAGATATCAACATCATAAATTCCTGTTACAAAGCTCCAAAACATATTTGCATCAATTGTTGAAATCCTTGAAGTAGAAATATTTTCATGTGTTATAGACTGTTGTGCATATAGCCATGTTGGAAAATTAGGACCTATGCTTGTGTTACCCAAATCCAAATGCTCAAGTTGAAATGGTGGGAGCCATTCAGGATAAATGTCAAATTCGAAACTTGTTGAACTTAAGTCCAATGATCTTAAATTTGAGAATTTTGAAAATTTCTTTTCAGAAAGAACACCTACCAAGAAATTTGTCCAATGTGTAAATAATTTAAGTTATAGAGTTGTCCAAGGGCTTCAAGAAGATTACCACCCAATTGATTGTAGGACAAGTCTAAGTAGAATAAGGAAGAAATATTTCCAAGAGATGATGAAATTACATGATTGAACAAATTACTTCCAATATCCAAGTATTGCAACCATTCTTATTGGCCTGACTAATTTGGGACTGATCCTTTGAGATGATTACCACTCAAATCTAAATCCTTGAGGTTATAAAGATTAAGCAAGGCTTTTAGTAATTGGCCAGTGAAATTGCATCCACTGAGGTCAAGATGATAGATTGATAGGTGATATTAAAGAAAAGATTGGATAATTTGACTTGATATTGTTGGAAGAAAGATCAAGAACTTCAAGTGATGTAAAATTGACATAATCTATGGATGGAAAATCTGCCAATCCAGAATTGGTCAGATATAACTAAGAGAGTGAAGGAAGCATGGCAATATAGTGAAGCCATTTGGTTTCATTTCGAATATCAATGTAACTAAGGTCAAGATATCTCAAGAATGAAAGTTGAGAAAACCAATGAAGATCATTTATGCTCAAAGCATAGCTAGTTGAAAAGTTTAGATAATGAAAAGCAACAGAAAAATTGCTGACTGATTAAAAGGAGTGATAAGTGATTTGGAGACTTTGTAGGGTGGCATACTCACAGTTTAAAAGTGATTGTAACTCAAGTCCAAGTGATTGAGAAATTGAAGTTGAAGAACACATAGATTAATCTCACCTTGTAATTTATAATTGGAAAGAGCAAGCTGTGTAACTCTTCCTGTGATGTTGTTGCAGTGAACTCCTTTCCACAAACAACAATCTTCTTCAATAGTCTAAGAAGATAGTTAGTTTGAAGAATCATCACTCCTTGCTTGAAGATCAAAAGTATGTTTTGATTATTCTCATTGCACATAACATCCTTGCCTACTGGATTGCATATGCTTCTGTTGATTGTTGTTGCAAATAGTAAGAGCAGAAAAACAGAAGAGATTTGTGAAGGGAAGCTCCTCATTGTGTTTTGATTTGAGTAGAATATTAATGATCTCTTCAAAGTACTATATCCATGGTATATATATAAGTGGGGAACATATATATATATATATATATATATATATATATATATATATATATATATAAGTTGCAATTTCAAAGATAAAGAAAATCTAACTTAAAAGCTTAAAAATATTCCATGCACGTCATTTTCCTACTCGAGTCTTCTAACAATTCGACTTCTTCTAATATTTTGCTGGTAAAAAAGGAAAATGATAGAAAAATACAATTTAAATTATAAAAACTTTAATATATCTACTAAATTAGTAAAAGGACAAATAGCTAATCAAGTATGAATACTGGATTTTGAAGTTTAGATATTTTTACTAAAATGCCCCTCACATTTTTTCTTAAAAAATTTGAGAAAGTCGACACTACCTCGTCGAATGGCCGTGTAATATCCTAAAAAGTACTCAAGGACTAAGTATACTAATGGATAGTGAAATTAATGAAAGAATTATCCCAAGAAATTGTATGATGATTTTAGTTCGATTGGTTATCGATAAATTATCTAATTTTCGCCTAAAATCTAGAATGACCAAAAACTTAATTGGAAGGCAAGATGAAGGGTCAAGATTAACATTTTAAAAGAAAATTAAATCTCTTCCCTTCATGCTATAATCTCATCCAAGAATAAGGGGAGAGATGAATCAATTAATGGCTTCACCTTTTATCAAGGAACAAAAAACCGGACCGGTCAATGAACCGGTCACAGCACTGGTTTAAGGGTTAATGGTTCAACCGGGGTCGAACCGGTGGTCGAACCGGTGGTCAAACCGGTCATATTAAAATATTATAATTTATTAGTGGTAAAGATCTTTAGGTAAAAAATGCTTAAAATATATTAGTAATAGTTATGATGCCTATATTTATATAATGACATCTCCTTTCCTATAATTAATTAATTATTATATCCTCTAAAAATCATTTTTTTTAGATTTATTCTTTTTTTACTTACTTTTCTCTTCATTTTGGTCTTCAAACTTTCATTTTTCCCTAAAAAATAATGTCCAATAGTAGATAGAAGAATAAAAAAATATATTTTATTTAAAAAAAAAAAAAAAAGGAAAACCGGTCAAACCGGTCGAACCACCGGTTCTGACCGGGTCGAACCGGTTCACCGGTTTTGCTATGAACCGGACCGGATCACCGGCCGGTCCGGTCCGGTTTTTTTTTCATTGCCTTTTATACAAGAAAGTCAACAAAAATGGCTTGGACACTTGTAAAGTAAAAGGGAGAGGCTTTAATTCATTAAGTCTTAATTCTTCATATTCTCATCCTCATTTACGATCAGCTGCACAAGAGAAGAGGAAAGAGAAAGCTTGACTAAAGAGGCTAACTAAAGTTGGTTAATTAACCATGTAACTTTTCAAGACTCTACAAAAATGTGACACATGGCATATTTCTTTTCTCCTCTTGGTGATTTACGACCAAGTGATTTGGAAGCTGAAGAAGAGTGAATTAAACTCATCAAACACTCCCTCACACAACTCCAAAGTCGTCCAAGAAGCTTAAGGAAAGAGAAAGAGGAAGACAACTTCAAGGTAAGAGATTCTAGCTCAATTTTCACCTTCCAAACCACCTCCATGGCTCTTGAGGCCTTCATAAAAGTTGTTCTCCTCTCTAAGAGCTTCATTTCTATGGTTTTAGAATTTTAAGAGGAGGTGTTTTGAGCAACCTTGCAAGAACAAAAGTTGGAGAATCAAAGAAAAAACATAAGGAGGAGTAAGAGGTGAGTTTTAGCTTCATTTTGAACTATGGATTGTGTTGGTTGGTTGATGATTTTTTCATGTGAAATCTGCCCTGTTTTTGGTCAAGTTATGATTATGAAGATTCATGGTATTTTGGTTGTGTTCATGGTGTTTTATGATGTTTAGAAGGCTTATAAAACTAGTATGAGACTTAAATTGCAAGTTGGGTAATTGTTGGCTTATTTGTCAAATTTCTGCCCTGTGCATGACGTAGTGAAAGAGTTGGAATTTGATAATTTTTATGTTTCCATTGGCTTTAGAAGGCAAAATTGTGTAGGTATACAAGTGTTCATGAATTTTGGATGTTCCTATATCAATTTGGAAATTTTGGAAGTGTGCATGAACATGTTGTGTAATCTGCCCTGTGTAACAGTAGATG
Source organism: Albizia julibrissin (assembly GCA_037074505.1). Classification (NCBI taxonomy): domain Eukaryota; kingdom Viridiplantae; phylum Streptophyta; class Magnoliopsida; order Fabales; family Fabaceae; genus Albizia; species Albizia julibrissin. The sequence continues at coordinate 16,688,740 of CM073484.1, forward strand.
TTGTGCGTGATAATTCAAGGGGTAAATCTTGTCCTAAAATTCTTAAACTTTCCATTCTGAAGTTAGAGACATATACCTTTAATTTGATATGTCATAAGGATTAATTGGATGTGTATGCTATGAGTTACACATTTTTGAAGTTTGGTCATGTAAAACTGGAAAATTCTGGAACAATGTCCAATTACTGGAAATTATGGATTTTTGTGCGTCAAATTGGCCAATTAAAGTATTTTTCCATGAAACTAGACTTAATAAGGGTCACATAGGCTTTGAACCACCCCAATTGGATATTTGTACAAAAAGATATGAATTTCTAAAGTTAGTGGACCAAATCTGCCAGCATTTGTGCCTATGCGAAAATTGCAAAATGTAATGGCATATTGTAATTTCTTTGTACACCAAGGGTGGAAATTAGTCCCTTGTGATAATTTGACCATTTTAACTCATTTTTTGACTTGGTAAAGTTACCATAATAACCCTAATGATAACCAACATTAAAGAGTAATTTATAAATGTATTGGGCTAAGTAATAACCCGTCCATTCATGAATTCTCACATATAGGATTCGATATCTGTCCGGGACGACCAAGGAAGTGGTAACACACCTCAGAATATTGGAAAGGTTAAGGTAGTAACTTCTCCCTCATATTCTATGTATCTTGCTTCATGCATATTCTTGCCATTATACATACTTGAACTGTGAACATGAATCGGGCTGAATTGCCCCTTAAGCATTCAGATGAGAAGGTCTTTGGCCCAATAGAATGCCCAGCGCTGTGGGAAGGGACGGTATGTCCTTGAATATAATTATTTATTGAATGAACATATCTCTGAATGTTGAATGAATATTGAACTGTTTGGTATGTGGTGGTTGTTATGGCATATTTCTTCGTATGCATTTTATATGAGTGCTATTTGTTACTACTAGGATTCTTTTGAATTTCACCATTTTTTCAATAACTAACCTGCAGCACGGGCAAGTAGGTCTCATGGGAAGAAGATAGCTACGGACGGGTAGAAGTGAAGACTTAGAATTTATTTTCGGTTGGTTATCTTACTTTTGGAATTGTATATAAACCGAATGGTATTTTGGTAAACTTAGTACTCATGGTGGAAAAGTACACCAACTGTAAACCTGGAAGGTTGTATGTAACCGATGTAAATTATCTAGAACTGGGCGACAGTACCAGGTGGACCCTTTTGTAGCGAACTTATTCTGATTATCCGCTAAGAACTTCAGTAAGTACTCTGATATTAAGAAAATGGTAATAAACCCGGATGAATTAAACCAATTTGAAAATGAAAATAAGACCACAACTAAAATGTTTTGAAATACCTTTCGAAAACCCACTTAACTATAGGATCGACCCTGTAGTGAAGTTGGGATCCCCAATGGATTAAGAACTGCTTTTGGTCTCTCATGTGGCATCAAGTCATGTTTTCCACTGTTTTGTACGGTTCAAAAGTAGGGTATTACAGGCCAGCCGCGGGAGCTCTTGCGATGGTGGCTAAAGCTGCATTGACAACTTGAGTATAACACCTAGCAATTTGGGTATACATATTGACAAATTAAGCTCTCAAAGTCATCAATGTATATACCAAAGTTCCCAATTACTATTTTTAAGTTGTCATTGTCTATACTAAAGTTGTCAATAACACCTAATAGCAGTTTCAAGGAGTTGAAGAGTTAATATATGTACCTAAGTTGCTAATTGCTATTCTTAGGCTATCATTGTCTTGAGTTGTTAAGGATGCCAAATAGGGGTAAAATTGTTAACTCTTAGAAATCGATAATAGTCTAGCATATTTTCTTTTCTTTTCAATTCTTTTTGGATTCAAATTGTGCATATAAAAAGATTATAGAAGAAAATGTGATATAATAAAAGCAAAATCAAACTTTTGCTAAACCTTGAGTTAAATACATATGAGTGTGATTATATGTGAAAGTTAAAAAAGCTTATGGATTCCTCCTCTATGTAGGTAGAAGATAGCAAGTTGTAAAAGCTTTCAAAGATCATGAGAAGTTGTGAAGGAAATGAAAGGGTGCAAGAGGAAGATAAAAAAGGACACCATCGAAGAGAAGCCTGTATTTTGCTATGGAAGTGCTATAGCCAAATCATTGCAAAATTGCATAAAAAATGACCTTTCTGTCTACCCTTTGGTTGTGGATTTGCTGTAGTCAAGGTCATAGTGAAACTACTTGAAAGAACACTACTTCTGTCTAACAATTCTCTATGGGTTCACTATGGCGATCCAACAAAGAATGTGCGAAACTGATACTGTGCATTTTGAAAACTGAAGTGGAAAAAAAGTATAAAATCGAGGGATAGGCCGAAAATCACCTATTTTGGACTTCTTTGATGGTTTAAGTGTTAGGGCTTTGCATTTGGAGCTTAGGATTGAAGTGAGAAGAAATTTGAAGCTTTAATTCTTGGGTTTTTCTCATTCTTCTTCCTTTTCTTTTCTAGTTTCTTGAATGGATGTAATAATTTCGCATAGTTGTAGCTATTTAATAATTATGTGTAGTTAGACTTTTCATTCTAGGATTATTTTGAGCTTTTGTATGAATTAAGACTTGATTATTTTTTTTTGTAGTTAATGAGATATGTGTTGATTTTAACATTTGCTTAATGCTTTTAAATATTTGGCTACCATTTAGATTGACTTGTTTATGTGGATTTGACTTGAGAGAGCTATCATAATGCTTCTATATGTAGAACTTGGTTAAATCATGCTTGACTTAAAATTTACTTAATAAATAGATAGCTTGTTAGTAAACTAGAGATATCTTTATTAACCTTACATTATCACATTAAGGTTATTGGTTAGAGTTGATTTTCATTGATTGTAGTAATGTAGGAGTAGGTGGTATATTATGAATGAATTTTCTAAATAAATGATGGTGCGTGAAGCATTTAGTGGCAAGGTTGAAGTGAGAAGGGACATATTGGGTCATATCCACATGGGAACAGGAGTTTGTCTCTAGTCCTCCCTTTCCCAATTGTGGAGCCATTTGATAAGTCCCAATTTTACCATGTATTTCCATAACTTTTTGAGATATTTTATTGATAATATCATGTTTGGAATGCATTTATAATGATAAATTGTGATTAATATTGGTTATGTGAAATTAATGATTAAAAGAGCTTAATTGATACATTTTATAGTTTGTCCTAAGTACTTTAATTGTGGAACAAATGATAGTACATTGGAATGAATTGTTTTGTAGGAAGCTTGGGAAAAATTGGTGTTAAAGTTGAAAATAGAAAAAAGGACTAAACTGAAAAGTCTAGAAAGTTTACAAACAGGCAGAAAGAAAGGGATCAAATTGAAAAATTAAGAACGTTTCTGGAGTCGAGTGCAATGAACAAGGAACAAAAAACCGGACCGGGCAATGAACCGGTCACAGCACTTGTTTAAGGGTTAATGGTTCAACCGGGGTCGGACCGGTGGTCGAACCGGTGGTCAAACCGGTCATATTAAAATATTATAATTTATTAGTGGTAATATATATATTAATATAATTTTAAATTTCCATAGATTAAAATAAAGATCTTTAGGAAAAAAATGCTTAAAATATATTAGTATTAGTTATGGTGCCTATATTTATATAATGACATCTCCTTTCCTATAATTAATTAATTATTATATCCTCTCAAAATCATTTTTTTTAGATTTGTTCTTTTTTTACTTACTTTTCTCTTCATATTGGTCTTCAAACTTTCATTTTTCCCTAAAAAATAATGCCTAATAGTAGATAGAGGAATAAAAAAATATATTTTATAAAATAAAAAAAAAAGTCAAAACCGGTCAAACCGGTTGACCCACCGGTTTTGACCGGTTTTACCGGTTCAAACGGTTCGAACCGGTTCACCGGTTTACACCTTGAACCGGACCGGACCACCGGTCGGACCAGTTGAACTGACTGGTCCGGTCCGGTTTTTTTTTCAATGGCAATGAACGTTTCTGGAGTCCGAGTGCAATTTTGGACAACGTCCAAATTTCATCTCCACCTATCAGAATTCGCTGGAAATTAATTTATAAGATCGGCCTCTCTCCGGATTGGGATTCCGATCACTTCCACGCTCTCTCACTTCCAATCCTCTCATCTTCATCCTCTTCCATTCTAACTTCTATTACCGCCACATTCATCTTGGATTCTATAATCTGCACCATGGCAGTAGCTGGAATGAAGCTCAGTGGAGTTGAACCTTTAACCATACATGGCTAATTCAATTTTTCCCTGGAGCTATGATCTATGTCAGAGCTACGATCTATGCCGGTGCTACAGAGTTCATTAGGAGTTTCTTCTTCTGTGTTCTTAGCTGGTGCATGAGTTTGTATATTTAGCTTTGGACGTTGATAAGAGGAATTTGTATTTACGTTTTTGAAATTTAGACAGATTCGATTGTGATTGTGATAGACGTTCTATCATATTGCATCTGATTTGTTGCATTTTTGGATTCGAATATGAATTTGCTTCATATCCTATTTAGCTATAATGGCAAAATTATTGATCTAGGGAAGGTTTCTTTATCTCATCTAAATAAACCGGAAGATTTTAGAGAAAATGGTTTAGAACTTTAATTCAGTGATTAGATCACACGAACGCTACCTCTTTACTGTAATTATACTCTTAGTATGTGGCTCATTAGATTTGCTAGGAACTTTAGCATCCATTAGGCTCCTTAGAGAAAAGAAGAATGACCTAGGCTAGTTATCACTATACTATAGTTTGCTTAGCATATTTTTTGTAGGTTTAACAACAAGCTCTATCAAAATGGTGCCGTTGCTGGGGAGCCTTATTTGTTAAGGTTCCCTAAGCAATACCTTGGGCCCGAAAATATACATACATACATATATATATATACATACATACATACATACATATATATATATATATATATATATATATATATATATAAACTCTAACAAAAATTGATTAGGAATTTTCTGGTTTTGAAGTTTCTGGTTAGGTTCATTTGCTGAAGTGACCAAATCTGGAAATTGGTGGTATGTGTATCTGAATGTGCTTGCTGTGTTGATCCTTGCTGTGGCATTTGCTGTGATACTTCTCCCTGACTATTAGAACTTAGTTGGCCTCTGCTTGAATTGTTGAAAATTGTTGTAAGGAGTCGCTGGAATTGCTGCCGTCAATACTTGCTGGAAGTAAAGAGTCCATCTGATTTACTGTGCTAGATAGCTGATGAATTTTACTCTGTTAGGTGATAATTCTTGGATTTGACGATAAACAGTTGTAATTGGTCACGGAGATCAAAAGAAATTCGTTGTTCTGAATAGTAGTTATTGGTTTAAATCCTTTGTGAAATTCATATGCTTTGGTTCTTAAATTTTTTAACGAACAGAATGCAATTAACTTTTGACATTGAAGTCACATATGGCGTGTGTTTATTATGTTATGATAAAAATTCTTCATTGGAAATTCATCTGCTTTCTGTTGTGATTGCTAGAACTTGATGATTGGAGACCAAGATTTTTTTTTTCTATAGCAGCTTGGCAACTGAACCATTTGCTGAAATTTAAGATGGATTAATTAACTTTCTGCCGCAATCTGAACTGAAACATTCTGATTGAAAGTTGATGTGACTATCATTGCTAAGAAGGAAAAAAAAAAATTAAAACCACATTAAAATATACACTGCTGTGTGTGCATTTACTGCTGTGATACAAATACCTTGATGCAAAAGAATTCTGCGTTGTTGCATTCACTATAATTGGTTGCTACATTTGGCAATTTTTCTTTCTACCTGAACCAAACATACTATTGTTGTGTTAATGTTTTCTGGATTGTCACCATTCATTTGTATTGAAGATGGAGACTGATATGGGTGAGTTAATGGCTCTATGCCTCATTTCTGATCAGAAGTTGGCAAGGTTACAGAGTTTGAATAGACAAGTGCAATTATTTGGAAATTCAGAGGAATTGGAGAAGGAAAAACGGGAAATTAAGCTGTGGCTCAATCAATACTCCAATTACCTTATGTGTATAATGTCATGAGCTACTCAAGAGGCATTTGAGGAACAAGTGGGAGATGGCATTCAAGGATTCAAGCTCAGTTCATATGTAGAAAATGGAGTTGATACAACACCTAAGAGGGACATAATTGAAGCTCATGATCCACAATGTTGTAAGAGAGCTAAAATTGCTAAACATTGGGATGGATTACAAGCTGAAGATGCTGCCCCTGAGCATTCTTTAGAAACCTGCATAGTAGATAGATCTCTTCTAATTTCAGAAGTTGCATCCTAACTCTACCATGCCATAAATTGGTGCAGCCATCTAAGGACTTTAATTTGGCTTCTGCATTACACTTTAATAAAGCTATACTTGATGACTTGTTGCTGAGAATGTTAGAAGAATCCACTGCACCTCTAGTTCGCTTGGAAAGCAATATAAGTATTTTCTTACCTTCCTTGATTCTTAAAAACTTACCATTTTCCTCTGTTGATTATAAATCAAGGGGGAGTTGTTGGCATAGCTTTGTTGTTGGATCACTCTTTCAAGTCTGTGCTGCACATATATCTTGGATTTCATAGCATAAGGAGGTTAGTGCCAACTGATTTGATCGCTGCCCCTGCACAGTGCAGATTCGCTTCTTGTTTTGTTCAGAAGACTGTAGGATCACTGAGTTACAACATGGCAGTTCTGTTCTTATTGATTCTTCTCCTTTTCTGCTGAAACTTGAGGAGCTTGTTTTGCCATGCAATTGTTTGAGTTTTACAGATGTTGGTTGTTCCTTTTGTGCTGATAACATATGTGCTAGACATGGCAGTGCATCTCTAGATGAAATTCTCTCTTGTGATTAAAGTCCAGATATAAAGCTAAGTGAGCATGATATTTCTAGTGTGCTAGTTGTTGATAATTTGCTTATTTCAGATACACTCAACATCTAGAGATTAATATGTGCAACTAATTATGAATTGTTTGAGCCTGAGTTTGAGTATGTCATGTTTGAGCATCATGAGAAATCTCATTTACATGAATCACTTCATACATCTCTTTCTTATGACCTTGCATCTGATATAGTAGAAGTGTGTGATGTAGAGTATGATTATTTTTACTTTACTAATGATTCTAGAACTGAACATGGTTGTAACATATTTTGGAGTTTAAAGCATGATGATACATCTATTCATGAGATGCTTTCTTGTGACTTGCCTCCAGACTTCGGTAATTGTGAGAATGATGTTGCTGCCATGCATTTTCTCGAACAAACCATAATGAATTCTGATCTATTTGAATCTCACTTGGTCCTTGCTAATCCTCTTCTTGCAAAGCTTGGTCATACTTCTACTCATGAAGTCCTTTCTTGTGACTTGACCCCATATTTACTCACCCATGTTTATGATTACGTGAACCACTTAAATTCTGTTATATATTATGCTGCTGGTTCTAGTTCTCTCCTGCATGAAATTAGAGGCAAAGGACTCCAAGGAAGTCAAGACATACCATATATCTTGGAACCCTTACCAATTGACCCAGAACCACCACCAAGGACGAATTACTAACCAGTGGATCCTGTTTTGGAGTGCTTTATGATTCTCATATTTGATGAGAATTTTTGCTATAGGAGCTTAAAGAGATTTCGTTGCAAGGTTGTCTCTTTCCCTCACTTACATTTTCTGTTTTGAATTGCTTCATTTCTTTGTGGCATTGATTGCTTGAAATAAGTGTGGGGAGGGAACACACTAGTAGAAAAAGGTAGAAATAAATCTTAAACTCCACTATTATGGCATTTTGGTGTGAGGGAAGATGGAATTGCATGTGTGAGAGGCTTTGCTTGCTGGCTGAACATAGAACACACGAGTGGTTTCACTATGTCTTTGTTGTGCTATATCTCTTTGTTGAACTTTGATTTGCTATGTTTTTTGATCTCCTTGTCTCATTTGGTTGCATTGAGGGTACTGTAACATTTAAGTGTGGGGCAATTAATAAGCCCCAATTTTACCATGTATTTCCATAGCTTTTTAAGAGATTTTATTGATAATATGCTTGGAATGTATTTATGACAATAAATTGTGATTAATATTGATTATGTGAAATTAATGATTAAAAGAGCTTAATTGATACATTTTATAGTTTTCCTAAATACTTTAATTGTGGAACAAATGATAGTACAATGGCACGAATTGTTTTGTAGGAAGCTTGGGAAAAATTGGAGTTAGAGTTGAAAATAAGAAAAAGGACTAAACTGCAACTAGAAAGTTTACAAGCAGGCGGAAAAAAGGGACCGCAGCGCAAAACGCAAAAAGTTTTTGGAGTCCAACTGTAATTGTGGACAGCATCCAAATTTCATCTCCAGATATCAGAATTGGCTGAAAATTGATTCATAAGATCGACCCTTCTCCAGATTGGGATTCTGATCACTTCCACTTTTTTTCTCACTTCCAATCCTCTCATCTTCATCCTCTTCCATTCTAATTTCTATTATCGCCACATTCATCTTGGATTCCATAATCTGCACCATGGCAGCAGCTGGAATGAAGCTCAGTGGAGTTAAACCTTTAACCATGCGTGGCTGATTCAATTCTTCCCTGGAGCTATGATCTATGTTGGACCTACGATCTATGCCGGAGCTACAGAGTTCATTAGGAGTTTCTTCTTCTGTGTTCTTAGCTGGTGTATGAGTTTGTATATTTAGCTTTAGACATTGATAAGAAGAATTTTGTATTTGCATTTCTGAAATTTAGACAGATTCTATTGTGATAGTGATAGTGATAGAGATAGACGTTGTATGTCTTGATTTCATGTAAGTTTGATTACTCTTGAATATCTAGTTGATATTTGATGTGATTGGATTGATAACTCATGGTATGAATTGTTCGATTATATCTTTGGAAGTTTCTATCACATTGTGTCTGATTTGTTGCATTTTTGGATTCAAATATGAATTTGCTCCATATCCTATTTAGCTATGATGGCAGAATCATTGTTCTAGGGAATGTTTCTTCATCTCATCTAAATAAACCAAAATTTTTTGGAGAAAATAGTTTAGGACTTTAATTCAGTGATTAGATCACACTGAATGCTACCTCTTTGTTGTAATTATACTCTTAATATGTGGCTCATTAGATTTGTTAAGAACTTTAGCATCCATTAGGCTCTTTAGAGAAGAATAACCTAGGTTAGTTATCATTATCCTATAGTTAGCTTAGTATATTTTGTAGGTTTAACGGCAAGCTCTATCACCCTTCCACGTGTTTGTATTGGAAAATCAAAAGCAAACAAACATTTAATTGCATCCTCATATGTCACTAGTAATATATATTTGCCAAATCAAGCCAACTACAAGGATTAATTTAATCACAAGCTGGCAAGATGTGTGGATAAGAGATCAGGCTTTTTATAATGTTACGTTCCAGATTGATGTAATTCTCAACTAACCTTAATTCCAAGATTTGAACGTATTCGCGTTTTCGTAGCCCTTTTTTGCTTAACTAGCTTATGACACTGTTGCATGCTTATAAATGTGGTAGGACGATTGCTATCAAATAATTAATTTCTGATTATTATCCTATGCTTTTAGTATATTGCTTATAATTAAATTAACTGGGAAATATTAATTGTGTGAATTATCAAGCCAAATTAATCAACTAAATTTATGGTACCGGTGCACATAACAAAATACTTCATGTGTATATTTGTACTTCATGGGTTTGATTTGAGATTAGTTTGGTCAAATCTGTGTGTTTGTGTGTGTGTAATTTAGATTAAATGATAGATAGAGCCCCGATACAAGAGAAATCTTGCTCAGCTTTCAGGGATTAGGGGAAAAAAAAAAGAACCTATTGCAGATTCCTAATACAAGAAACCTATAATGAAACTTTTTTTAATATTTTTTTTTCTAGATTTTAAGACTTGAATGAGATTTTCCACCAATACAATCCTCTTTTCTCTCCTTAAAAGCGATCCATCAGCCGTTGTTATCATATCTCAGTTGACCGAGAACGCGTGGGTCTTTCTTCCTTTTCCTTTTCTTCTTCTTCTTTAATTATTATTTTTTGTCCTTTTCATTTGTTTGGTCATTGTGCCTCAATAATTCATTATGAGTGTAGTTTAGTTGAAGGGAAAGGCATTTTGGGCAGCAACAGCAACCACCAAAGCATATTTGAATTGCTCTGCATATTTAAGCAATCTTTGTTATGTAATGTTCATTATATGTTTAATAATAACTGAGGTATCATTTGAATACATAACCTAACCTAAGGCATGACTCTGGTTTTTTCAAATAGAATGAAACAGAGCATCTCAAGTGTGAAACAAAATGTTATTAGATCCCCTTAACCGTTGCCAGTTCTGAATTTTGATATCTTAAACATTGAAATTAATATCTAATATGCCAACATTAGCCTGTAAATCTTGCAGGTTACAACACTCATATGACTTTTCGTTTTAATTGTTATTATTCTAATACGAAATCAAGCCAACTTTGTTAAATGAGTACCTGACATTTTATTTAATGCTAGAAACAAACTGATCTTGATCCAGCCAACTCTGTTATTTAATGTTCGTTATATATTTGATAAATCACAGATTATTTAAATACGAAATCAAGGTGTGACCCTGTTATTTCAAATAGTGTGAACCAAACTGGAAGAGCATCTCAAGTGTCAAACAAAATATTACTCAATCCTACTACAAGGGTCTTTAATTTATTGTTATTCATCATTTTTGTCAAATTTACAAATTGATTCACCCAGCTTAACATTTTTACATTTACACCTAATAAAATCGTGTTAACATGTTATTAAACTCGTGATAGTTATAAAGTTGATTAAACTTGTGAGTTTATTTATTGAATTTTCCGTTTTTGTGTTTTTTCTTACAAATCATATCAACTGTGATTTTATTTAGTTATTGAATATAAGAACTTCATAATTTTTTTTGGTTGAATATGATAAACTATGAATTTTGATGAATTTAATTTCAATCATTTGGATTTAAAATATACTTAAATCAAATTATGTTATTTTTATATTTTTATTATTTAATCATAAATTTTTCATAGTTATTTATTAATAAAAGTAAAGTCTTTGAGTTTGAGCAAACTTATAATACAAAAATTAATATTCAGTAAGCCAGCTAACTGGATATAAATCTTATAGATTACAAGATAGAGGCCTTCTCGTTTTTTATTATTACACTTGCAACTTAAAAACAGACGCATAATGTTTTTATATGGTTCTAACTCATAATTCTATCAAAGTTTAAAGTAAAATCATATATCACAATGAAGGCTATTCATCAAAGGTTTCTTAACAACATGAAACACACTAATAACTATTATTACAATATTTTGTCTTCTCACAATTCACTAAATTTAAGATAACAAAAGGGCATTCAATAGGCAACATTAGAGTCCTTAACCATGCGTAACAGTAGCAAAGCTCCTTATTCCTTGAAGCAGAACTCAATATTTGAATGAGAGGAACGTTCAGAGTAGTGATAGCTATGTCACTTACATCCAGTAAACAAGACATATAGAAAAATAAAAAAGATAAAACATAATCAGCTAAGAACAGAATATATTTAGCAAGTAGAAGATAAAAGGAAAAAGAAAAAGAAACCTCATTTAAATTATAATACTTAAAAAAGAAAGGCAGAGTTAATTTATTACCTTAAAGAAAATTTGTTGCTAATATTCAGCTGAAGCTTTTGAAACAGAGGACTAAGGCAACATAAATTTGATCTACCAAGTGATAAAAATATCGGAAAAATTTATGTCTCCATGCTCTGATAAGGAAGAGAGAACCACAAACTCCCCAGAATCCCACTGCAAATCCAACTCCCATACCAAGATACAATGATTTTAAAAAGTTATCATCTTCATTTCCTTCCACTAGCTTTGAGTCGTCATGAGTTTCTTCATTTTTGTTGCACTTCCTTGGAAGAGGAGCTCCACAAAGTTCATGATTGCCAACAAAGCTCCAGGAATCAAAACTTTGAATTTGGGTTCCCAATGGAATTTGCCCAATGAAATTGTTGTAGGAGAGGTTCAAATAATCAAGAAAAGACAAATTAGAAATGATGGAAGGAATTTCTCCGGAAAGTCTATTGTAACTAAGATCAAGAGATTCCAAATTTTTCATGTCTCCAATTTCTATAGGAATCTTTCCAGTCAACTGGTTTCGAGACAAATTCAAAGTCTGCATTTGACTTGTACCAAATAGTTCTTTAGGAATTTCTCCAGACAAGATATTAGCAGAAAGATCAACAACGCCACTGTTAGGATATCTAACACGATAGATTTTGTAGTCTAATTTTCTTCCTTTAGTAAATACTTCTATGGTTTGAGTGAGCCAAAATGAATGATGTGGAGGCATGAGTGGAGGCGTGAGTGGAGGCGTGAGTGGAGGCGTGAGGTTATATAGGCAATGGGGTATGGATCCAGAAAGCTTATTTTCAGCAAGATCAAGTATTGTCAAAGAAGAAAGGTTGCACAATTGAGATGGAATATTGTCTATAAATTGATTGTTCCTCAATTTAATAACTGCCAAATTTTGAGCCACGGGATTTGGCAAACTTCCAGAAAATTCATTACCCTCTAGAAAAAGGAATTCCAAATTTGTCCAGTTTAAGAGGTCTAATGAAAATTTTCCAAAGAGATTGTTATCACTCAAATCCAATATCTCAAGATTCAATGAGGCCATGGAGGGAGGAACCTTACCGGTTAGCTTATTACTCCGCAAGTTAAGGAAACGTAGATTTTTCCAATTTGCCCAACAGTTGGGAAGTATCCCACTTAAATCATTGTATGATAATTCCAAGCCAGACATGTTTTCCCCATTACTCTGTGGAAGACACAATAATGGGAAAATAGATCCTGAAAAGGAGTTGTGAGATGCCTGAAAACTGGAGACATTTGCTGATATGTGCGGGAGGCCTCCGCTGAAATTATTATACTCTAAATATACAAATTGTGAGTTTAGTGTCACATTGGATATGTCTCCACTAATGGAGTTGTTTGATAGGTCAACGACAAAATCAATTCTTTCTATGAAGCTCCAAAATAAATCTGCATCAATGTTTGAAATCATTGATCTAGAAAGCCACAACTGTTCTAGGGAACTCTGTGTGTATAGCCATGCTGGAAAATTGGGACCTAAGCTTGTATTTTCTGAAGCAAAAGAACTGAGTTGAAATGGTGGGACCCAATTAGGATCAAAGTCAAATTTGAAACCAGTTGAACTCAAATCCAATTCTGTTAAGCTTGATAGATTGGCAAAATTCCTCTCCGAAAGGACACCCACCCAAGAGTTGTATCCAATGCATAAATCACTCAACTTATGGAGTTGTCCAAGGCTTTCTGGAAGATTTCCACTAAAATAATTGTCGGATAAATCCAATGAAATTAAAGAAGAAAGGTTTCCAACAAGTGATGGAATTGATCCTTCAAATTTGTTATCGGATAATGACAAATACTTTAGGTTTGGAAGCTTGAACAAGGTTATTGGTAATTTTGAGCTGATATTGTTGTATGAAAGATCAAGAGTTTTAAGAGATGTAAAATTGACATAGTTGTAGGATGGAAAGTTGCTTAACCCACAATCCATCAAGTGCAATTCAGATAGTGAAGGCAGCATAGCCACATGCTGGAGCCAATTGGGTTCTCTTCGAATATCATTGCCACTAAGGTTAAGATATTTTACAGAGGAAAGTTGAGAAAGCCAACGAAGATCATTTAGTGCCAACAAATTATATGAAAAGTCAAGGTAATGAAGAGGAGCAGAAAAATTTGCTGATGGAGTATAAGATGTGGTGATTGATTGGTTGTTTGATATGTCTCTATGTAAAGGAAACTTAGAGACTTGGCATGGTGGAATACACACACTTGTGAAATCATTGTCGCTCAAATCCAAAAAGTTGAGAAATTCAAGTTGAAGAAGAGAGAGATCAATCACACCTTGTAAGTCATGATTGGCTAGTAATTCATGATTGGCTAGATCAAGCTTTGTAACTCTGCCAGTGATGTTGTCACAATGAACTCCCACCCATAAACAGCAATCTTCTTGACTTGTCCATGAAGAGAGTCGGTTTGAAGAATTCACGATTCCTTGTTTGAAGGTCAAAAGTATGTTTTGATCATTTTCATTGCATCGAACTTTCTTGCTCGTAATACATGTGGTGTTGTTGAATGTTGTTGTAAGTAGCAAGAGCAGTAAAACAGATGAAATTTGTGAAGGGAAGCTCTTCATTGTGTTTGATTTGAGTAGAATGATCTCCTCAAAGTACTCTATCCATGGTGTGTGTGTATATATACAAGTTCTGAAAATATATTAAAAAAAAGTTGGAAATTCGAAGATAAAGGAAATCTAATTTCAAATATTAAAAATAATCCATGCACGTCATTTTCCTTATCGACTCTTCAAACCATTCGAATTCTTCCAATCTTTTTTCTGTGACATAAATGCATCCATGATCACCACCTACACTTAACAAGCACCACAAAATTTTGAGGAGAAAAAGACACATACTTAATTCCTACGCTTGAAAAGTCTTCCTTCCAAAATAACTCAATCATTATATTAGTTGCATGGGACCCACACGGAGGAGCTTCTTTCTTGCCCTTCTGACCAATCTTCATCGACAAATCCAGATCCTTCATTCTTTACCGTCACAAGATTAACTGCATGGGACCCACAGTCACTTTGTTGTTATGTAAGATTACAAAAAATATTAATTTTATGTTGAAAGGTTAATTGTTTCTTTTTTTTTTTTTTGACCGAAAAGGTTACTTGTTGCTTAAAAAAAAATTGAAACGCAACGTTCAAATTTTTTAATATTGTTTTTTTAAATCCCTTTATTTTTCTTATAAATGCTTTTATGAAGAAAATAAAGAAAGAGCATTAATGTAAATATTCTTATGTAAATGCTCATATTTATCTTGTAAATGCTCTTATGAAAAATAATTGTGTTGGGTGCCTATAAAAAATTCGTTTATTGTTAAATTTACACCTTAATTCTTTTAAAAATTATTAAAATAATAGAGAGTGAGAACACTAGTAGAATCTACAGTACAAAAAGTAATAGATGTTAAGTCTCTTTAACGGCGTTGCTATATCTGCTTACATATAAATTATTTGTGTCTATTTTTACACTCAAAAATAATTAATTGTGTTGGGTGCCCATAAAAAATAATTGATTACTAAGTTTACACATACACCCTACAAACAATTATCTCATAGAAGCAAAATAGATTTGTTGAGTAATTAGATTAATTATGTGGCTTGTACAATCACCCTCCTTAGCAATTAAGTGTCCCTTTATTGAATGAAACGTCATCGTTTTCGTTGCAGCGGACCGCAGCGGATATAAAAAGTAGATGAGGGAAGCTGCTCCCTACGTGCAAGGGCACATTTAAATGATGCCCACAACCACAATGCTGCAATTTTAAATACTTATAAAACTTTTTTTAATGATAATATTTTAATCTAACAATATTTATTTTATTAAATTAAATTTAATATGTTAGTATTTGAGAATATTTTATGACAGCACTTGTTGTTAATGAAATTAATTTATTTGAGTAGAATGAACTCAATGAAGTCTTTATTTATATGATCAGGAGGTGTATAAGCTGTGAAGATCATTGTAAATCAAATGTTGCTTAAAGAATATATTGGAAAATCAAAAGTAAACAAACATTTAAATGCCTTAAAATGAAGGCCGAAAAATCCTTAATAAAAAAATCCATACACTTATTTTTTTAAGGTCAAGTCTTCTAATACGCCTAAGTCTTCCTGTCTTTTGCAGGAAAAATTGGAACATTAATGTATTCATTTTCACAACCAAATGGTTTGAACGTTTTAAAAGGTTACTTACGACAAAATGGATATTTTTTCACGACAAAATGCCAATAGACCATTCAACTAGAGGCTATTTACATGTACAATCGTTAGCTTTTAATTAAAGTAAGAAAAATACCCTATAAAGTATTATTTAGACCTTTTAATTTCAAGCGAGAATGTTTGCAAATTATTCAAATATTAAAAAAAATATTTATATAATGAAATAAAAAATAATTTGTTTTATTTTTTGTAATGAAATGAGAATATTAATGTTTTTTTTAATCCTAAGTTCAACTACACATACATTTTTTCTCATCCGTGACACTAGTGAAGTCTTCGCAAGGTTCTGAAATCCGGACCGGTTACTAGACCGGTCGGGGTACTAGGTCAAGGGTCAGTGGGTCAGATCGGAGTCAAACCGGAGCTAAACCAGGGACAAACCGGTGATAAATTGAATATTTTAGACTTATTTATATGAAATTCTAAAAAAAAAATTAAAAAATTGATTTTTTTAAAAGGCCAAACCGGACCAGTCACCGAACCGGCCTGGTTTGACTACCGGGTCGACGTTTCCCGAGCCAGACTGACCGATCTAGTCCGAATTCCTAAACCATGAGTCTTCGTCCCAAACTACACTCAAATTTTAGTCTTTCCACATATTAATGGAACCAACCAAGGAGCTTCCAATCTTATCAACTCTTTCAATGTCCCTTTGGTGAAAGAGATTTTGCCAATTTCGTAGAAAATATCATTTTCTGCTATGCGATTTTTTTGATGTCGCGTGACTATCTTTTGCTAGTGGCGTGACAATCAAAATATATACTGTTTGAGAAGTAGAATATGAGCAAGAATTGCTACTCGTTCGTTAAAAAGGGAAAAATTCATATATGGTATTTTGATCTTCTGAAGCTTCAAGAAATATTGAAGACACTTATCATGAAATTGAAAAAAAAAAAACACTGACAATAAAATTAATTCTAGTCAATATAAATATAACAAAATAGTTGGAAACTTTTAATATTTTCCAATGTAATTTTTTTTTTAGCAAAGACAATTGTATTAATACCAAAACAAAAAGTAGACAAACATTAAAAACTGAAGCCAAAGAAAACTCTAAAGAAAAAAACCAAGTGGTGGTTTGCATAACCATCTGGGTACCACATCTCTTAAAACTTGAGCTGCTATAAAATCAGCAGCATTATTAGTTCTAGAAACACACACCAATTACTATCTGACCCTCCCATATCAAAACACTTTGGTATAGAAACTAAACTTAAATGTTTATTCAAACTCAGATGTGTTACAATTCCACTTATAACACCTATTTATTCTACTCAAGAGAAGAACAAAAATAATATAAGAGTCAACAATCACTGTCACCAACTCCTTTGTTGACCACCAACCCTTCAGCTAAACCTTGCCGACGTCTACCGACATCTTCGATGCATTCACACTGGCCTACTCTGTTTTTTTTATATTCATACTTCCTCTGTTTTTTTTTCCGTGTCATTCTCTCGGGGTTGGACAAGACTCGTCCTCGAGTTAGAATCAACATCATCGTCAAGATACGGAGATAGATCCGCAACATTGAAAGTGGCTGAAACACCGTAAGTACCAGGAAATTCTATTTTGTAAGCATTGCTGTTAATTTTCTGCACAATCTTGAATGGACCATCAGCTCGAGGAGATAATTTGGCATTTGGTTGATTTGGAAACCGTTCTTTTCGAAAATGTATCCAGACCAAATCTCCTACATTAAAGACTTGCTGCCTGCGATGCTTGTCTCATTGTGCCTTGAGTTTCACATTCTGCTTTTGAACCCTATCACGAACATGTTCATGTAGCTTCTTAATTTCTTTAGCTCTTTGGTCTGCACCTTCACTGTAATAATGCTTGTCTTGTGAAGGAATCAAGTCTAATGGATTGAGGGGTCGAGTGCCATAAACGACTTCAAATGGACACTTTCTGATTGCCTGATTGATTGAATTATTGTAAGCAAATTCAATTTGAGGAACAATAAGATCCCACTGCTTCAAGCTCTTTCCAATAAAGCTGCGTAATAGATTTCCAAGAATCCTGTTAACAGCCTCTGTTTGGCCATCAGTTTGAGGATAGTGAAGCTTAGTTCCCATCTTTTTCTATAAAGTCCTCCAAAAGTGGCTTACAAACTTGTTATCTCTATCAGAAGTGATAGTTTTGGGAATGCCATGAAGACGAACAATCTCCTTAAAGTATAAGTTTGCAACTTGAACCGCATCATTAGTCTTTTGGCAAGGGATAAAGTGAGCCATTTTTGAAAAACGATCAACAACCACCATTATAGAATCCTTTTGTCTCTGGGTTCGAGGTAACCCAAGGACAAAATTCATACTCACATCCTCCCAAGATGCTTTAGGTACTGGCAACGACATATACAACCCGGTATTTTGGCTTTTGGATTTAGCCAGATGACATGTTCTGCATCTTTAGATATATTTGTTGACATCTCGTTCAAGCTTTGGCCAATAGAAGCTCTCCTTTACTGGGGCCACAGTTTTGTCTCTACCAAAATGACCAGCTAATCCCCTATTATGGCTATTATGGGCTTCCCAAATTATAGCCTCACGTAGTGAGCAACGAGGAATGCAAAGAGTTTTTCCTTTAAATAAAAATCCTTCTTCCCTGTAATATTGCTGAAATGGTTGAGATTTAGTGGCATTCCAGGCACCTTGGAAATCAGGATCATCTTGATACAACTCTTTTATAGTTTCAAAGCCTACTACTTTGGCTTGCATAGTCGTTAATAGAGCATGTAAACGACTAAGTGCATCAGCTACTGAATTTAGGACACCAGCCTTATGCTTGAGTAAAAACGGATAGGTCTGCAACATTTTACTCCAAGCGGCATGCCTTCGATTGATCTTTTGTTGAGAATTTAAATGCTTGAGTGCTTCATGGTCAGAATAGAGGATAAACTTCTTATGTAACAAATAGTGGCTCCAATGTTACAAAGCTCGGACAATAGCATAGGAGTTTCTGTCAAGCGTTTCTTCAGTTCTTTAAAACTTTTTTGAGCCTTCTCTGTCCATTGGAACTTGTCTCCCTTGATGCAATCCGTAAGGGGTGCAACAATGGAACTAAAGTTTTGAATGAACCTCCTATAGAAGGAAGCGAATCCATGGAAACTTCTAACTTCTTGGATAGATTGCGGAATTGGCCAACTGTTAATGACTTCAATTTTGCTTAGGTCAACCTGTATACCTTCTGCCGTGATAATATAACCCAGAAAAATGACTTCACTTGTCAAGAAAGCGCACTTCTTCAAATTAGCATAAAGGTTCTGCTCACGAAGAGTTTGCATCACTTGTCTTAAGTGATCTAAGTGATCTGCTAGGCTCTTGCTGTAGATAAGAATGTGATCAAAGTAAACAACAACAAACTTGCCAATGAAAGGGCAAAGGACCTGTTTCATCAAATGAATAAATGTACTAGGAGCATTTGATAATCCACATGGCATCACATTCCATTCATACAACCCATCTCTGGTTTTGAAAGCGGTCTTCCATTCATCTCTGGGACGAATTCGGATTTGATGGTATCCACTACGAAGATCAATCTTGGAAAAAATTATGGAGCCATATAATTGGTCAAGCATGTCATCGAGCCTAGGTATCGGAAACCGATACTTAATTGTGATCTTGTTGACTGCACGACAATCTATGCACATTCTCTAGCTTCCATCCTTCTTAGGTACTAGAAGTACAAGTATGGCACATGGGCTAACACTTTCACTGATCAATCCCTTCTTTAGTAATTCTTCAACCTGACGTTGAACTTTAGCATGTTCTTGGGGACTCATCCTGTAAGCTGGCTTGTTAGGAATTACTGTTCCTGGAATGAAATCAATCGCATGTTGAATGTCTCGCATGGGTGGTAATCCCGACGGAATGTTATCTGGGATCACATCAGGAAACTCAGCTAATAATGGTTGAACGTCTGGTGGAATAGAAGTTCCATTATTTGCCTCGAGCAATAGAATAAGACCCATAACTTGGCCTTCTGATTTGGTCACCTTTAATTGAGACTTCTCAACTAGAGACACCAATGGTTTGGATGCAGTTTTGCCTTTGTTGTGTTCGTTTGGTGGTAAGGGTGCGAACTGAATTTTTATACCATCTTTCTGGAAGGAATATATGTTGGCATGACCGTCATAGAGAGCACGTCGATCATATTGCCAAGGCCTCCCCAACAGAAAATGACAGGCATCCATAGGAACAATATCACACCAAACTTCATCGTGATACTTTTTACCAATAGAAAAGGTAACAAGACATTGTTTAGAAACTTTTACCTCACTTCCTTTGTTAGGCCATTGGAGCTTGTAAGGGTACGAATGGTTGTGGGTTGGCAGTTGCAACTTTTCTACCATGTAGTGAGAGACTACATTTTCACAACTTTCGTTGTCAATGATAACGTCACAGACTTTTCCTTGAGCAGTGCAACGAGTATGAAAAATATTGTGACGTAGCCAAGGCTCTTCTTTTGCTATTGCTGTATGTAGGCTTCTTCTAATCACAAGTGTTTCACCGTGATCAGCAAAAGTGACTTCTTCATCAAAAATTGGTTTATCATTAAACACTGGTTCTTTGGCAGGCAAGGGATTCTCTTCTTCTTCAGATACTGCAGAAGGTTCCCCTTCAATAATGGTGACAACTTTGCGGTTAGGACACTCTGAAGCGATATGACCAAACTCTTGGCATTTGAAGCATTTAATTGGTTTGGAGCGAAACTCCTTGAAGGTCTTTGGTGGAGGCTTGCTTGAAGAGCTAGGTTGATTCACATTTGCCTTACGTCCATCAGAAGTAACTCTGGTGGAGGAAGACGGTTGGTACAAAAACCTTTTGGGTAACTGCCTCTAGATACGAATGGCTAGACGGATGACATCATCTAGGGTCCAGTATTGTTGAAGCTGTACTGGATGGGCAATATTGGTATTTAATCCTTCCAGATAACGGGCTATTGTATGCTCCTCCTTTTCTTGGATATCACACTTCATCATGAGCTTTTCAAATTCCCTAGTATATTCTTCCACAGACATAGTCTTTTGACGAAGATTATGTAATTGAAGAAAATTATCTTGATAATAATTTTCAGGAAGAAACTTACGTGTGAGTTCTCGTCGCATCTTGTCCCACGTTCTGATCTTGCCTTTTCCTTCTCTTTCACGCATTTTTTTGAGATTTTCCCACCATATGGACACATGTTTTTTTAGCTTGATGGCGACAATTTTAACCTTCTGTTCATCAGGAATTTCCTTGTATTCAAAAACTCGTTCGACAGTTTTAAGCTAATCAATAAAGTCATCTGGCTGGAGCCTTCCTTCAAATTCGGGCACATCCACCTTAATGTCATTAGGGTGGAATGATGGTTGTCGAGGACGGCGGCGATAATCAGTAGATGACAACTACTGCTATCGAAATCGCCTTCTGGGGGTTCTCTGCTAGTTTTTAGCAAAGCTTGCTGCATTTCTATAGTAGCTTCCAGCTCCTGTAGTCGTTGCCTCATTTCTTCCATCTCAATCTCGTGCGTGTTCCTGCGTCTTGGAGGCATTTTTGGGCAATATTTGTAAACTTAGGGCTTAAGGTACACAATTATTACATATCAGGTGGAAAGGTATAAGGATAGGATTAGTGTTTTTGGGAAGGAAAGGTAAAATGTAATGTTGGCAAAAAATTTTGGGGTTAAGTAGTAATTTTAGAATGTTTTGGGGCTAAAAATGTAATTTTGGCAAAATTTTGGGTCAAACGTACAGTTTCTGAAAATTATGGATCAGAAACTGTAATTTTAAATGAGAGTTGCAGTTGTATTCACTTTAAAGTATTGAATTCATGCTTGATTATTTATTTTTTTTAAATGAGAATGGGTACACAATTAGATTATGATATAATAAATTAATAAATATAAAATTTTAAACAAATAATTATAAATAATAAAATTTTGTAATCTTTTGCCCAATATACTTGACAGTCCACCATACTAATCAGACTATTATGCGTGTTTTGAAAATAGAGAAAAGGGAAAATTTCACTGTAGTCCCGAGCAAACGAAAATATGAAGAAATGGTCCCACGAAATCGTAAGATGAAAAAATGCTCCCAAAGAGTTGTTAATGGAGTATCCTCATCATGTCGTCAATTAATTGACAATATGAAGATATTCCATTAACAACTTCTTGGGAACATTTTTTCATCTTGCGATTTCGTGAGACCATTTCTTCATATTCTTTTTTGTTTGGGACCTCAGTGTAATTTTCCCTAAAGAAAAGGTCTATGTCATTTTAGCAATCTGATAGGGATGTCATTGTATTTTACTCTTATATATTTGGAGGAAGTGATAAAAAAAAATAATAAAGGAAAGAAAGAATGCATGTGACATATTGAAGACATGATCCCATCCATGACGCTTATGGGAAGTCATCGTCCCAAACTAAACGCTTATGGGAAGTCATCGTCCCAAACTAGACTCAACTTCATCAGTCTTTCCACTCAAATAGCGGAGCCCACCAAGAAACTTCCATTCTTGTCATCTCCTTTGATCAGTTTCCTTCTGGTGAAATAGAATTTAACAATTTTGTTAAATATAATTTTCTAAACACATCGTTCCTGATAGTCACATAATGCTTACTTAAAAGTATGGTTATTAATTCGGACCGGCCTTTGAATCGGTCAAGATAATAGATCAGGTCAGAATTAAACTAAAGTTAACCTAAGGTTAGATCAGTAAGAAAGTTAAGTAAAGATTTGGAGGTTATTAATATAAAACTCTGAATAAAATAATAAAAAATGAATAAAATTTGTTTAAATAAAAAAAAATACTTACCCGGATTTATAGCCAGATTGGACTGATTGGGTGGCCAGTTCTTTGATTTTTGGGTCTAACTGGCCTGTCTGGTCTAAATTTAATAATCCTATTGAAAAGTCTTCCTCCTAAATTGTTGTGAGTTTATTCTTATTTAAATATCTCAAAAAAATAATATGAACTTTCTAACAAGTCACAAAGTCTTCAGCCCAAATCACACTCACTCATGCATAGGATTTGACTTCTCTTCTCTACTTTTTCCCATCCTTTTCCTTCTTTTTCCCTTTTCCACTGTTAGATTAAGATTTCAACGGTCTAGATTTAATATATTATAAAAATATTATTATTATTTTACTTTAAAGATAAAAAATAATTTTTTTATACCAGATGTAAAATAAAGTTGAACAGTTAAATTTATTTTTGTATCTTTTAGGTAAAATTATAATAATATTTTTATAATATGATAAATCTAGAACATTAAAATCTTAATCTATTGATAAAAAAAAAAAGAAAAAGATAGAAAGTGGCATAGGAGAGAAGCCAAGTCCACATAATATGTGCTCATGAATGGATGAAACCCACATCGAGGAGCCTCTTATCTTCCTCCTTGCCCATCTCACCCATATTCATTGACAATTGTAACTGTTACAATTTTAATTGCATGGGAGTCACCATAACTTGTTTTTATGTACGATTCTAAAGAATATTTAAACGAACAAGTGATTGGCCTCAATATAATTCATTCTCAGTGTGGTTTAGGCTCTGTTTCAATTAGCGGTGAGGGAGGGAAAAAGCACGATGAGACGGAAGGATGCACAGTGAGAGAAATTTTGCCTATTTGACAAGGCGATTTCCCCATACGACTTTTGGGCCTAAACATTCAATATCAATGAAGCCACTTAATGCTACTTCTCAGAACAAGCTCTAGCATTGAAGTCAAGAGAGAAGAGGAGCATGGATTAAAAAAAATAAAGAGTACCGTATGGCGTGTCACTTGCTTTCATTAAAAAAAGATAAAACTATTGTAAAATAATCAATATTTTGAGATTTGTAAAAATACCCTAAAAATTTAAATAATAAATTTTAATTATGAAAATCCACCCAAGCACAATTGATCTCCATCATTAATATTTAATTAATCTCTAAAAATTTACAAAAAATAAAATAAGATTGAATAGTCGCATGTAACAAAATCACATTGAATATGTCTAATTAGGTGTTATTTTTGAGTTTTTACAGTTTTTCTATTAATGCGTTAAAATTTTATTTTTATAATTTTAATACTCCTTTAAAATTATCACATTATATGCCTATAATATAATTATAAATTTATATAATTATGATTTATTACATTTTGTTTTGTATGGAGATGATAACTCCTTGATTCATGAAGATAAGGCAAAATTCAGCATTTTGTTTGATTAATAATAGGGAAAACACAAATGACATTAATTAGGGGGAAAATCCTATATATATTATTTAATGAGATTCATGTCATTTTTAATTATTTTTCATCTAAACTTGTTTTTTAAATAATCATCTAAACAAGTGTCAATTTGAAGAAACCCCACTTTTACCACCATCAATCCAAACATAAATCACATTACATTATCTAATTTCTACTCTAACTTAAGTTCCAAAAAGTTAGATTAGAAAAAAAAACAACATTTGCCATGAGCAGCAAGCAGCAACAAAAGCATGGTGTTTATAATAAGAGTAACTAATTCAACTAATTTTCTTAATATACCCAAATCAGTTTAGTAGATCTTATATTGAGAATAGAAATTAGTAAAAGAAAGATAAAAGGATATGGAAAATGAAGCCTATTTCAAATTATAACAATACTTGAAAAATTAAGTTAGGTGTTTATTGCCTCAAAGGAAATTTATTATAGATGCTCAACCAAATCTTTTGAAATAATAGAGAGCCCATGCAACATAAAGCTGATCTACTAAGTGACCAAACCTTATGAAAAATTTGTGTCTCCAAACTCCAATGAAGAAGAAAGAACTGCAAACTCCCAAAAAACCTATTACAAACCCAACTTCCATACCAAGATAATATTTATAAAGAATTTTTTTAATGATAATATTTTAATCTAACAATATTTATTTTATTAAATTTAATTTAATATGTTAATATATGAGAATTTTTTATGTCAGCACTTGGTGTTAATGAAATTAATTTATTTGAGTAGAATGAACTCAATGAAGTCTTTATTTACATGATCAGGAGGCGCATAAGCTGTGAAGATCATTGTAAATCAAGTGTTGCTTAAAGAATATATTGGAAAATCAAAAGTAAACAAACATTTAAATGCCTTAAAATGAAGGCCAAAAAATCCTTAATAAAAAAATCTATACACTTATTTCTTATGGTCAAGTCTACTAATACGTCCCAGCCTTCCCGTCTTTCGAAGGAAAAATTGGAACATTAATATATTCATTATCACAACCGAATTGTTTGAGCGTTCTAGAAGGTTATTTACGACAAAATGGATAATTTTTTCACAACAAAATGCGAATAGACCGTTCAATTGGAGGTTATTTACAAGTACAATCGTTAGCTTTTAAAGTAAGAAAAATACCTTATAAATTATTATTTAGACCTTTTAATTTCAAAAGAGAATGTTTGCAAATTATTCAATCATTAAAAAAATATTTATTTATTAAAGTAAAAAGGAATTTGTTTTATCTTTTGTTTTTTTGTTATGAAATGAGAAAATTAATTAATATTTTTTTTTGTATCCTGAGTTCAATTATTTAACTATACCTTTTTTTTTTTTTTGGTTCTCATCCATGACGCTTGTAAAGTCTTCATCCCAAACTAAACTCAATTATTTCAGTCTTTCCCACCTTAATGGAACCAACCAAGGAGCTTCCCTTCTTGTTATCTCTTTCAATTTCCCTTTGGTTAAAGATATTTTGCCAATTTCGTCAAAAATATCATTTTCTGCTATGTGATTTTTGTGGTGTTGTGAGATTATATTTTTGTAGTGGTGTGACGATGAAAATATACCCGTCGAAAAATAGAATGGGCTTTTAAAAACACTATGATGTTTTTTTATAATCCCGTGGAGCATTTGGTATCCGACACTTTATATAGATCTATCTCATCATGAGTCTTTTTAAATAAGATGGGATTTGAACTTAGTTTGCCCTCTTTATTGTTTATTTAATCTACCACTAGATTAAGTATTTTTGGGTAACTATTATAGTCTACCTAATCCACTACTAAACCAAATACCTCTGGGTAACTAAGGTCTTGGAAAATAAAACAAACATTTCAATGCCTAAAAAAAATCTAGAACCACATTTTTTTAATAGTAAAGTCTTCTAAATACTTTAAAGTTACCTGTCTTTCAGAACCAAAAGAAAAAAAAATTCCTGTGCTACTGAAGAAAAATGGAAACATTAGTACATACATTTTCACATAATTTCCCATTCCTATATTCTTTTTTCAATTTCCATAACTAAATCGTTTGAAAGCTCTTCAAAATGTAAGCGTTGCTAAAGCAACATTTGATTTTTTCCCCCAGGAGACAAAGCAAATAGGCCATTCAATTAGAGGTCATTTATGAATTTAAATTTTGGCTCTAAAAATAAGAAAAATACCCCATAAATTATTATTTAGACCTGTGATTTTCAGTTCATATTATCTACACTAATAGACTGAGCAGCTGCACACAATCATATAATCTTGAAGAGAGAGGGGTGTCTCCATTAGTTTCTCTCTCCATTTACTCTCCATTGAGGATACCTACTATTATATCAACTTTCAATAGTTGAGATTTATCATAATAGATTTTTATTATAATGACATTCTTTATATATTCTTAAATCTCAGATACATTTAATGGAGAAAAAAATCAATAGAAACACCCATCTCCCAATCTTAAAGGCAATAGTTCGGGACTTCTTCGAGTGCTTTTTTAATTTCAACTAACCCTACGTGATACGAAGGATGATAAGTTCAAAAATTATAGATTAATAAAATTTAAAATTATTGCACAATAAATACATGAATTTCTAAAATGTATTTTAAAGCATGAGATATGAGATATAAAAAAAAACTCTTTCATAAAGAAGATTGACAATTTTAATTAAGGTGTACTCATAGACAAACCCGCCCAAGGCATGTAAGACAATATGTTGAGATATACTTCAAAAAATTTTATTTATCTTCTAGCAGCATGTCTGCATATTGAGGAGATGAGTGACTTATAATAGTACTTAGTTTATTTTCCATCTTATCGAAAAAAAAAGTAACAAAAAAAGTGACATGACGATTTCTTGGATATGCTTCAAAAATTTCTATTTATCTTTTATGAATGGACTTGGTCAAATTAGTGATATATCTATTTCATTCTTTTTTTTTTTTTGGAAGATTTTACTGGAGAATCAATTACTTAAGGACCCGCTTAGAAAATTTTTTAAAATATAAAAATAATTTTTAATTTCTAAAAGTGATTAATAGTAAGTAGGCTAATGGAATTTGAAGTGGAGAACATGGGAGGTGGAGAGTAATGTAAGAAGAATAGGCTCAAAAAGTATTTTATAAAATAAGCTAATATATATTTCATTATCTCTTTACTCATAATATATTTATTTTTAAAATGTTTTATTTTACATCTCAATATTTTGACAATCTGTTGGTTATCTCTTGAGCATATTTTATTCTTTATTTGAAGCACACGGTATATCCCTTTCCCAAATGAAAACAAAATCCTAGAAACATTGTATAAGCAAGTTCATATCAGAGAAAGAAGCCAAAGGGAACCGCAACGAAGTGGCCGAGCAAAATAACCGACGTTTCTAATCAGGCAGTAAAGAGACTAAGCAAGATATTTTTGACGTACTGTTGTGCTAAAATATTTCAATTCTTCATAGAGAACAAAACTTGCGCAAAAAAAAAAAAAAAAAAAAACAAGAAGAACTACAATGAAGAGAGGAGAGGAGAGATAGCAACCAAACATATGAAAAATACAGCAAATTGAATATATTTATATACATGTGTCTGACATGGCTCCTGAAAGCACTAC
Source organism: Albizia julibrissin (assembly GCA_037074505.1). NCBI lineage: Eukaryota > Viridiplantae > Streptophyta > Magnoliopsida > Fabales > Fabaceae > Albizia > Albizia julibrissin. The sequence goes on from CM073484.1 coordinate 16,716,427, forward strand.
AAAAAAATAGTGGATTAGTGACGGAATTTCCGTCATTAATCAAATTAGAGACGAAAATTAGCGACAGAACCATATTAGCGATGAAATTAGCGACGGAATTTATTCCATTGCTAAAAAGACCGTTACTAATTGATTAGTGACGGAATTTTAAATTCCGTCACTAAATATTTTTTTATATAATTTAAATTGCCACATATTTACAACATGAGCCTCTACATGTCCCTCGCCAGCGGTCGCCATGTGTGCCAGCCAGCCACTGCCACCTTACATCCGATCGCCACGTGTCACCCTCCACCGCGCACCATGTGTTACAAGTCACAAATTGGTTGCATTTTGTGACTAAGTTAGAATTTGAAGTCATGACCTCTCATGCGTGTGCTAGTGCATTTGCCAATTGAGTTAAGAAGAACCTGTGAAAATTAAATACAAAATCATATATATACATATATATATATATATAGACACACACAGACACAAACACACATTCACACATACATACATACATACTACACACGCACGCATATATATATATATATATATATATATATATACATATATAATTTTGTATTTCTATTTTAGTTTGCAAGCGATATGTGTGTGTGTGTGTGTGTGTGTAGGTAGAATATTTACATAAATAAAATAAGAAAAATAAATTAAAATATTCAAATATATATATATATCGCTTGCAAACAAAAATAGAAATACAAAATTTTATATATTTTTAAATATTTTAATTTATTTTTCTTATTTTATTTATGTAAATATTCTACCTATATTTTTATTATTGATATCTTTTTTATTTATTTTATTTTATATTTTATCTTTTTGTTTGTATTTATAAAATTTTCATTTTATTTGTATATAATATATTATTAAAAATTCAAATATATTATATTATAATTTTAATTTCAAAAATAAATATGAATTAATAGTTTTTATTTATTTATTTATTTATTTTAATATTATATTATAAATTTAAAATAATTTAAAATTTAAATTATTTAAAAAATTATAATTTTAGAAAAAAAACCGAATTATTAAAAAATTTAATTATTAGAGATAGAATTAGCGACGGAAATTCCGTCCCTAATTAACAATGGAAAAATTCAATCTCTAAATTTCGTCGCTAACTTTTAGGGACGGAAATTAGTGACGGAATGTAATTCCATCGCTAATTTTTAGTGACGGAAATTAGTGACGAAATGTAATTCCGTCGCTAATTTAGTGATGGAAAAATTCTGTCTCTAAATTCCGCCTCTAATTTTAGTGATGGAATTTATGAGGAATTAGGGACGGATTAACGACAAAATGAAATTCATCGCTAAACTCCGTCGCTAATTTACTATTTTTTTGTATTGAAGGAATTCTACCTGGATTGTTATAATCAGAAATTACAGACATTAGCTTAAGAGCGATCATATAATCACGTAAGTGATTGACAATAAGGAAGTCCCCTAACAATATCCAATCCCTAGTATCAGTAAACTGAGAAAAAGAGAAATGCCACCCAAGTCGGAAGAGTCACACATAATAATAGACAATACTTGCAAGAAAAAGAACGTCAACGATAAAAAATATATAAATAATTTTTTTTAAAACAAATATGGAAGATGGAGATGGAGAATATGGGAGGTGAAGAACGGGGTGGGAGAAATTGCTCAATTTTTTTTAAAAAGATATAAAAATAATTTTTAATTTGTAAAAATGATTAATAGTGGGAGGCTAATGGAATTAGAGGAGTAGAATATGTGAAGTGAAAAGTAAAGTGAGAAGAATCAGTTAAAAAATTATTTTATAAAATATAAAAATAATTTAGGTGATTCAAGGTGATAAGGTTTAAAAATATTTTGAAATCTCTTTTATTCATAATATTTTATTTTAAAAATATTTTATTTTATATCTCAATATTTCAAAATATTTTGTAACTTCTAACTATTTACTGGTTATATATTTTATTTTTTATCTTTATTTTGATTGTTACGATATTATTATATATGTGAGATGGTTGGAGGAGGGCATGCCAGATGGTAGGAGGAATGTCTTTCAGTAACCTTTTTTTTATATATATAATGAATAGATCAATAGATTTATAGATAATTCAAACATAAATCAAATATTTAACTTATTGAAATAAAAAAGAATTAGCTTTTTTTTTTTTTACTATGAAACGAGCTAATCAGTGTACTCTTTTTTAGGTCTTGATGAGTTCAATTATGTGTGTGTGTTTTATCTTGGAACAAATATTCATTTTTGCATCATAAGTTTGATTTGTGTTGAAATTTATGTGAAATAATTATTATGCGGATAAAAAATTGCAAATATATAAGTGCAGCCTGAAAAATTAAGTTTACACGTTTGCGCATAAAAAAAATTAAAATTTCGGTAGTATTACATATGACATCTCTTCTATTTTTTATTTCCATTCGCTGAGAATCATTAATTGACCATGCATATAAATTGAATGAATATATTTTTAAATTTTTTTAATAATATTTTATATTTTTTAATTCAGTAAACTTATTTATTTAGTATATTTTTTAAAATTTAAATTGATAAATGAACCAGAATAATATTTCAAATATATATATATATGTATATATATATATATATATGTGCGCGCGCGCGCGTAAAAACTTAATGAAGCCAACCAAGATTGATTCATTTAGTAAGAATTTGGCTCATAACTTGCATGGTCATGATTTCAAATCTCTCTATTAATAATGTAAATATCTCTATAAGTGATTTTTGAACTTAAAAGCTTATTTTGATTTTGATAAGTCCTATAACTCAACTCACCTAAAAACTGCCCCATGGATTGCGCTTGCGAAGTCTTTGCCCCAAACTATACTTAATTTGAGTCCTTTGGTGAAAGAGATCTTGCCAGCTCTGTCAAATATCATTTTCATGGAATTGCATTAATCAATTATTCACCAGTGAATATCTAAGTTTTAAAATTTACCAAGACACAAACTAATCTAAATAAGTCGACAGCAAATATCATTGGAACCCGCCAAGAAGCTTCCACTCTTGTCATCTCTTTCAATTTACTTTGGTGAAAAAGATTTTGCCAATTTCCGGCAAACATCATTTTTTATGGAATTAAAAACCTTTGGATATTTTTACAAAAAAAAAAAGAAGTTGGAAAGTTATTAGGAAGAAATTCAGAAAAATACCTTTAAAATTTGAAAATCTTAAATGAATGATTTCCTATAAAAAATGAGTTGTCAATTGGTAATCAAGTATAATCAATGTTTAAATTATTATAGGAAACAAAAATAATTTAGGATTTTGACATGTTGAAGGTATTTTTCTGAGATTAATACATGAGGAAATCAAAGAAATATTAACATATTAAAAAAAACTAAGTGGTCCTTAGGAATGCTCATAAAGACTAAGAAACCAACGACAAGTTATTTCAATAACAATGTCATTTTTCTACTTAGTTGATATTCAGGATTCAAGAATGGGCCTCTAATTAAAGGTAGGCATTTTCTATTAGATCATTTCTCATGCATTATGGGCCCAACATTAAGAAAAGGACCAAGAAAAGTAACCCAGGAGCAAGTCCAACTCGAATTATAGTACATTTACAGATTTAAACATACCTACTCTCCGTAAATGAATGGTAAAACCAGATAACTATTGCCAGAGTGGGAAAAAAACAAGATAGATCTCCTGATTCCTGAATATGAGAGGCCTCGAGGATTTCATTAGAATGTTAAAAGAAGAAGAAAGAAACAAATATCAATATATATAATGAAATTTGCATAGTTCATATCATTCATATGCCATGACGAGTTAGGTGATTTTAAATGGAGTTTTGTTGATAAAATTAAATCTATATCAGCATTTATGACTTAAGCTCTTGTCTTGAAGCGTGCATTGAAGCTGGCATGACTGTGTTTTCTTGCAGTAACTTGATCTGTATGACTGAAAGTGTAGAAGTAAAAGAAAAAAATATTAGTTTTATTAGGGTCCTTTAGTATTAAGATGGAACTCATTCGTGCGGTGTCAAGGTTAGATAAATAAAGGCAGCATCCTCAACTCAACACGTAAACCAAATTGTTTGGTGAAATTGTGATGATCAATGAGAAGGAGGCATTTGAAATCTGATAGGTCCCCCCAAGAAAATAGATCACGAAAACTTTATGCCACATTCGATTGTTAAGTGACAAGTAAACGAAGCAAGTGAAGAGATTAGGTCAAAACAAAGAAACACAAAGTGGAAGTTTCAAGTGCATTCTCAACTGAAAGATTATTGGATTTTGTTCTCAACATTCTCTTGCCAATTGCAGTATTCATAACCTCTCAATTACATGACATTCATATATAGGAACAAGCTCTGAACTAATAGAATGTGGAACAAGAACGCCAACGAGCAAGCCCTCTGTATATCTTAATTGGGAATATAACAAGCATTATTTATAGTTAAAGTTCATCTTTTAAAATGAGCTCATGTGAAGTTGGCATCAGATATATACTCGCGATGCTCTGCATCTGATTGGATTTGAGCAAGCTTTGTTATTTACTTTACATTATATTCAAGAAATAATAGATTATTTAAATACATAATCCAACCAAGGCATGACTCTGTTATTTCAAACATTATAAACCAAAATAGAACAGAGCACAACCAGTATCGAACATAATGTTATAATGATTCGCTGTTGTAGGTTATAGATTTTGATATCTTAAACAACCAAATTAACTAATATCCAATAAGCCAACATACATATAATTCTTACACATTACAACACTCCTACGCCTTTCGTTTTAATTGTTACACTCACACATGAAATCTGAAAACAGGGCCAGCTCTCGATAACCAAACAGAGCATGCACTTGAACTATATTAGAGAAGGATAAACTATTGTTTATGATATGATCCGTAGTAAATGTTCCAAATTGATGTAATTTGCAACTAATTAACTGTAATTCCAAGATTTGAACTTCATGAGTTCATAATCCTGTTTACTTAGCTAGCTTGTCAAATTGTATGCTTATAACAGTAGTTGGTAAATTGATATCGCCAAATAATTATTTCTAAATATAATCCTACCCTGTCAATATTTCGTATATAACTAAATTAACTGGGAAATGCTAAATATGTGTGAATAATCAAGTAAAATTAATCAAACTTCATTTATGTGATAGTATTTCACAAAACTATATTTATATCCACTATTTTTCACAAACCAAGTTATCTAAATATGACTAGTTGGAAGATAAAAAAATGACTTAGTTTTGTTATTTGTTCTTCTAGTTATAGTTATACAGTACTAATCATCAATGTGTGCGTGTGCACTTGCATATAATTTTTTTTTAATTATGGTATAAATACAAGTTGAGAAAACCATTGCCAACGAATTGTTAATCAAAAGCTAACAAACATTTAAACGGCTGAAAAAAAATTTAATGACCACATATCATATTCTTCCTTATAGTCAAGTCTTCTAATACATCCAATTCCTCTAACCTATACTAACGAAAGACAACAAAATTTTGGGCAGAGACCCATAATTATTATGTTTGAAAAGTCTTCCTCCTAACTTGGTTTCAGGTAAAAAGAAAAGTGGCCCACAACAGTCTTCGTTTTGAGCTTCGATTACATGCTGTTTTCCCCTTACTTTGGAAAATCAAATTGGTGAATTAACTTTTCATAGCATTGAAATTCTCCTCACAAGGACCCATTCCCACTTGAACTTCCTGAAAAAGGCCAGCTGGTACTATAATAGGGTTCCATCGTATCATCAGTTGGTTGGTGCATTCTTGATTAATGCTTTTACTTTATTAGAATCTGTTCATTATCTTAGTACATCCATCTGATTTGTGGGTTTAATTTTAGATTAGTTTGGTCAAATCTGTGTGTTTGTGTGTGTGTGTGTAATTTAGATTAAATGATAGATAGAGCCCCAATACAAGGAAAACCTCGCTCAGCTTCTAAGGATAAGAAAAAATATCAAGAAAATCCTATGGTAAATTCTCTATTCAAAATCTATAATGATATTTTTTTAAATATTTTTTCTAGTTCTCAAGACTTGGATGAGATTTTTCGCCAATACAATCCTCTTTTCTCTCCTTCCTAAAAGTGTTCCATCAGCCATTGTTATCATATCTCAGTTGACCGAGAACGCGTGGGTCTTTCTTCCTTTTCTTTTCCTTCTTCTTCTTTAATTATTATTTTTTCCTTCTCATTTGTTTGGTCATTGTGCCTCAATAATTCATTATGAGTGTAGTTTAGTTGAAGGGAAAGGCATTCTGGGCAGCAGCAGCAACCACCAAAGCATATTTGAATTGCTCTGCATATTTAAGCAATATTTGTTATGTAATGTTAATTATATGTTTAATAATAACTGAGGCATCATTTGAATACATAACCTAATCCAAGACATGACTTTGGTTTTTTCAAACAGAATGAAACGGAGCATCTCAAGTGTCTGACAAAATGTTATTAGATCCTCTTAACCGTTGCCAGTTCCGAATTTTGATATCTTAAATATTGAAATTAATATCTAATATGCCAACATTAGCTTGTAAATCTTGTAGGTTACAACGCTCATATGCCTTTTCGTTTAAATTGTTGAACAACTTACATTCAACAGATTATTCTAATATACAAAATTAAGCCAACTTTGTTAAACGAACAACTGACATATTATTTAATGTTAGACACAAACTGCTTTGGATTCAATCAACCTTGTTATTTAATGTTCGTTATATATTTAATAAATCACAGATTATTCAAATACAAAATCAAGGCGTTACCCTGTTATTTCAAGCAGTGTGAACCAAACTGGAGCATCTCAAGTGTCAAACAAAATAATACTCAATCCTCGTGTGAGGTGCTTTAATTTATTGCTATTCATCATTTTTTTTTAAATTTACAAATTGACTCACCCAACTTACCTTTTTTACATTTTCACCTAGTAAAATAAAAACGTGTTAACATGTTTTTAAACTCATGATAGTTATAAAGATGATTAAACTTACGAGGTTATTCATTGAATTTCCTGTTTTTGAGGTTTTTACTTACAAATCATATCAACTTTGATTTTATTTAGTTACTTAATATAAGAACTTCATAATTTCTTTGTTGAATAAAATAAATTGTGAATTTTAATGAATTTAATTTCAATCATTTGGATTTAAAATATATTTAAACCAAATTATGTCATTTTTATATTTTTATTATTTAATCATATATTTTTAATAGTTATTTATTAAAAAAAATATAAACTCTTATGAGTTTGAATACACTTATAATAAAAAAATTAATATTCAATAAGCCAACTAACTGAATATAAATGTTACAGATTACAAGACATAGGCCTTTTCGTTTGTTACACTTGCAACTTGAAAATAGACGCATAATGTTTTTATATGGTTCTAACTCATAATTCTATCAAAGTTTAAAGTAAAATCATATATCACAATAAAGGCTATTCATAAAAGGTTTCTTAACAACATGAAACACACTAATAACTATTATTACAATATTTTGTCTTCCCACAGTTCACTAAATTTAAGATAACAAAAGGGCATTCAATAGGCAACATTATAGTCCTTAACCATGCGTAACAATAGCAAAGCTCCTTATTCCTTGATACAGAACTCGATATTTGAATGAGAAGAACGTCCAGAGTAGTAATAGCTATATCACTTGCATCCAGTGAACAAGACATATAGAAAAATAAAAAAGGATAAAACATAATCAGCTAAGAACAAAATATATTTAGCAAGTAGAAGATAAAAGGAAAAAGAAAATGAAACCTCATTTAAATTATAATACTTAAAAAAGAAAGGCAGAGTTAATTTATTACCTTAAGGAAATTTGTTATTAATATTCAGCTGAAGCTTTTGAAACAGAGGACTAAGGCAACATAAATTTGATCTACCAGATGATCAAAATATTGGAAAAATTTGTGCCTCCATGCTCTAATGAGGAAGAAAGAACCACAAACTCCCCATAAACCCACTGCAAATCCAACTCCCATACCAAGATACAATGACTTTAGAAAGTTGTCGTCTTTTTTTCCTCCAGTTACCTTTGAGTCGTCATGAGTTTCTTCTTTTTGGTTGCACTTCCTTGGAAGAGGAGCTCCACAAAGTTCATGATTGCCAACAAAACTCCACGAATCAAAACTTTGAATTTGGGTTCCCAATGGAATTTGCCCAATGAAATTGTTGTAGGAGAGGTTCAAATAAGCAAGAAAAGACAAATTAGAAATGGTGGAAGGAATTTCTCCAGAAAGTCTATTGTAGCTAAGATCAAGAGATTCCAAATATGTCATGTCTCGGATTTCTATAGGAATCTTTCCAGTCAACTGGTTTCGAGACAAATTAAAGATCTGCATTTGACTTGTACCAAACAGTTCTTTAGGAATTTCTCCAGACAAGATATTAGCAGAAAGATCAATAACGCCACCTTGGGGTTCTACAGCACGATCAAAATTGTAGTCTAATTTTCTTCCTTTAATAAATACTTCTATCGTTTCAGTGATGCCCCAATATGTAATAGAACCTGGACGCGGGGGGTTATATAAGCAATGGGGTATGGATTCAGAAAGCTTATTTTCAGCAAGATCAAGTATTGTCAAAGAAGAAAGGTTGCACAGTTGAGATGGAATATTGCCTATAAATTGATTGTTCCTCAATTTAATAACTAACAAATTTTGAGCTACGGGATTTGGAAAACTTCCAGAAAATTCATTATCCTCTAGAACAAGGAATTCCAAATTTGTCCAGTTTAAGAGGTCTAATGAAAATTTTCCAAAGAGACTGTTATCACTCAAATCCAATACCTCAAGATTCAATGAGGCCATGGAGGGAGGAACCTTACCGGTTAGCTTATTACTCCGCAAGCTAAGGTGAATTAGTTGTTTCCAATTTGTCCAACAGTTAGGAAGTATACCACTTAAATGATTGTATGATAAATCCAAAACATACATGTTTTTCCCATTACTCTGTGGAAGGCACAATAATGGGAAAATAGATCCTGAAAAGGAGTTGTGAGATGCCTGAAAAAGGGAGACATTTGCTTATATGTGCGGGAGGCCTCCACTGAAATTATTATACTCTAAATTTACATATTGTGAGTTTAGTGTCACATTGGATATGTCTCCACTAATGAAGTTATTTGATAGGTCAACATCATTAATTCTTTCTATGAAGCTCCAAAATATATCTGCAATTCTGCATCAATGTTTGAAATCATTGATCTAGAAAGCAGCTGCTCTTCTAGGGAACTTTGTGTGTATAGCCATGCTGGAAAATTGGGGCCTAAGCTTGTATTTTCTGAAGTGAAAGAACTGAGTTGAAATGTTGGGACCCAATTGGGATCAAAGTAAAATTTGAAACCAGTTGAACTCAAATCCAATGATGTTAAGCTTGATAGATTGGCAAAATTCCTCTCCGAAAGGACACCCACCCAAGAGTTGCCAGCAATGCGTAAATCACTCAACTTATGGAGTTGTCCAAGGCTTTCTGGAAGATTTCCACTGAAATAATTATGGGACAAATCCAATGAAATTAAAGAAGAAAGGTTTCCAACAAGCGATGGAATTGATCCTTCAAATTTGTTATTGGATAATGCCAAATATTTAGGTTTGGAAGCTTGAACAAGGCTATTGGTAATCCACCATAGAAATTGTTGTAACGAAGGTCAATAGAAGAGATGTCTTTGGTGACATTAAAGAATGAATCAGGTAATTTTGAGCTGATATTGTTGTCATAAAGATCAAGAGTTTTAAGAGATGTAAAATTGACATAGTTGTAGGATGGAAAATTCCTCAACCCACAATCCATCAAGTGCAATTCAGATAGTGAAGGCAGCATAGCCACATGCCGGAGCCAATTCGGTTCTCCTCCAATATCATTGCCACCAAGGTTAAGATATTTTACTGAGGAAAGTTGAGAAAGCCAACGAAGATCATTTAGTGCCATAGAATTATATGAAAAGTCAAGGTAATGAAGAGGAGCAGAAAAATTTGCTGATGGAGTATAAGAGGTGGCGATTGATTGGTTGTTTGATATGTCTCTATGTAAATGAAACTTAGAGACTTGGCATGGTGGAATACACACACTTGTGAAATCATTGGGGTTCAAATCCAAAAAGTTGAGAAATTCAAGTTGAAGAAGATAGAGATCAATCACACCTTGTAATTCATATCCGAATAGATCAAGCTTTGTAACACTGCCAGTGATGTTGTCACAATGAACTCCCTCCCATAAACAGCAATCTTCTTGACTTGTCCATGAAGAGAGTTGGTTTGAAGAATTCACGACTCCATGTTTGAAGATCAAAAGTATGCTTTGATCATTTTCATTGCATCGAACTTCTTTTTACAGCTCTTGCTGCAAATAGCAAGAGCTGTAAAAGGAATGAAATTTGTGAAGGGAAGCTCCTCATGGTGTTTGATTTGAGTAGAACGATCTCCTCAAAGTACTCTATCCATGGTATATATATAAGTTCTGAAAATATTAGGAAAAAAAAATGGAAATTCCAAGATAAAGGAAATCTAATTTCAAATATTAAAAATAATCCATGCCCGTCATTTTCCTTGTCGACTCTTCAAATCATTCGAATTCTTCCAATCTTTTTTCTGTGATATAAATACATCCATGATCACCCACCACCCATACCAAACAAACACCATAAAATTTTGAGGGAAAAAAACACATTTAATTACTGCGTTTGAAAAGTTTTCCTTCCCAATCAAATAACTCAATCATAATATTAACTGCATGGGAGCCACACGGAGGAGCTTCTTTCTTGCCTGTCTCACCAATCTTCATTGAAAAATCCAGATCCTTTATTCTTTACCGTTACAATATTAACTGCATGGGATACACAGTCACTTTGTTGTTATATAAGATTATATTTAAAATTATTATTTATACAGGATTAAAAGACACCTAATTTTATGTTGAAAGGTTACTTGTTTCTTTAAAAAATGAAAAGGAAAGTTCAACTTTTTTAATATTATTTTAAAAAAATCCTCAAAGAAAAAGGAGTTCAATTAACACTTAAGAGAATACTCTTTTTTGTATTTCTCAATTTTATCTGTTAAATTTGATTTCTCTGTAAAATAGTCTTGTCATTTTTTAATGCATTCGTTGGCTCTTTGTTTAAATCTTTCACCTGGGATCTATAAGTAAATTATTTCTTTGAAATGGATATAAAAGTCTTTTTCTTTTCCTGAAACATGTTTAATCCATAGAAACATTTGTATGGAAATTATTGTGGGCATTTGATCATTTATTCCTTCAAAATAGTAGTACATATATGTTATGTTGAATAGAACCAATTTCCATGCCTATCAATGGAACCAGTTTCCCTACCTATCCTTTTTAGATAGGTAGAGGAAGTTCATCTCATTAGGATGGTCCAAATGAGATTGGAACGATCAAGATTTAATTTTGTTTACATGGTGATTTTTAAATGGAAAAAATTATTTTTAAAAAAATGTTAATTGAGAAATTATTTTTATTTTAGATTATTTATCTATTAAAATAATTATTTTTTAAAAATAAAAAAAATTAATTTTGAACTATTCAAAACTCATCTAGAAAACCCAAATGAGTGCAGCTTCCCCCACATTAGGGAAACTGGTTCGGATTGGGGTCTCTTTGAGGACATGAAGATGAGAGAGTGTTAGAATTGTTTACGTGCAAGGGCACATATTTAAATGATGCCGATAATGCTGCAATTTTAAATACTTATAAAGAATTTTTTTAATGATAATATTTTAATCTATCAATATTTATTTTATTAAATTTAATTTAATATGTTAGTATTTGAGAATTTTTTGTTACAACTTATTGTTAATGAAATTAATTTATTTGAGTAGAATGAACTCAATGAAGTCTTTATTTACATGATCAGGAGGCGTATAAGCTGTGAAGATCATTGTAAATCAAGTGTTGCTTAAAGAATATATTGGAGAATCAAAAGTAAACAAACATTTAAATGCCTTAAAAAGAAGGCCAAAAAATCCTTAATAAAAAAAAATCGACACACTTATTTTTTATGGTCAAGACTTCTAATACGTCCAAGTCTTCCCGTCTTTTGAAGGAAAAATTGGAACATTAATATATTCATTTTCACAACCAAATTGTTTGAACGTTTTAAAAGGTTATTTACGACAAAATGGACAATTGTTTCATGACAAAATGCGAAAAGATCATTCAACTAGAGGTTATTTACAAGTACAATGGTTAACTTTTAAAGTAAGAAAAATACCTTATAAATTATTATTTAGACCTTTTAATTTCAAAAACGAATGTTTGCAAATTATTCGAACATTAAAAAAATATTTATTTATTGAAATAAAAAGGAATTTTTTCAACTTTTATTTTTTTCATGAAATGAGAAAATTAATTAATATTTTTTTTGGTATCCTGAGTTCAATTATTTAACTATACTTTTTTTTACCCCTCATCCCGAAGTACACTCAATTATTTCAGTCTTTCCACACCTTAATGGAACCAACCAAGGAGCTTCTGTTCTTGTTATCTCTGTAAATTTTCATTTGGTTAAAGATATTTTGCCAATTTCATCAAAAATATCATTTTCTGCTATGCGATTTTTTTGGTGTTGTGAGATTATATTTTTGTAGTGGTGTGATGATGAAAATATGCCCATCGAGAAGTAGAATATGAATGGGTCTTTAAAAACACTATGATGTTTTTTCATAATCCTTCGGGGTACTTGGTGTCCAACACTTTATATGGATCTCTTCACAATTTTTTTTTTTTTAAATAAGATGAGATTCATCTTTATAATTTACTTAACCTACCACTAGATCAAGTATCCTTAGATAACTATTGTAGTCTACCTAATCCACCACTAAACCAAATACTTTGGGTAGCTGAGGTCGTGGAAAATAAAACAAACATTTCAATCCCTAAAATAAATCTAGAACCAAGTTTTTTTAATAGTCAAGTCTTCTAAATACTTTAAAGTTACCTGTCTCTCATAACCAAAAAAAAAAAAAATCCCGTGCTTCTGAAGCAAAATTGAAACATTAGTACATCCATTTTCACATAATTTCCCATTCCTATCTTCTTTTTCAACTTCCGTAACTAAATCGTTTGAAAGCTTTTCAAAATGTAAACGTTGCTTAAGCAACATTTGATTCTTTCCCCTAAGAGACAAAGCAAATAGGCCATTCAATTAGAGGTCATTTATGAATTTAAATTTTGGCTCTAAAAATAAGAAAAATACCCCATAAATTATTATTTAGACCTGTGACTTTCAGTTCATATTATCTACACCAATGACGTGGTACTGAGAAGCTGCCCGCAATCATATAAATCTTGAAGGCAATAGTTCGGGACTTCGGGCGATGATTTTAAATTCAACTAACCCTGCGTGATACGAGCGATAATAAGTTCAAAAATTATAGATTAATAAAGTTTAAAATTATTGCATAATAAATACATGAATTTCTAAAGTGTATTTTAAAGCATGAGAAATGAGATATAAAAAAAAAACTCTTTATAAAGAAGATTGACAGTTTTAATTAAGGTGTACACATAGACAAACCCGCCCAAGGCATGTAAGACAATATGTTGATATACTTCATAAAGTTTTATTTATCTTAGGAATGGACCTGGTCAAATAAGTGACATGCCGATTTCCTGGATATACGCTTCAAAAATTTCTATTTATCTTTTAGGAATGGACTTGGTCAAATTAGTGATATATCTATTTCATTCTTTTTTTTTTCTTTGGAAGATTTTACTGGAGAATCAATTACTTAAGGACCCGCTCAGATAATATTTTAAAATATAAAAATAATTTTTAATTTCTAAAAATGATTAATAGTGGGTAGGCTAGTGGAATTTGAAGTGGAGAATATGGAAGGTGAAGAGTAAGGTAGGAAGAATTGGTTCAAAAGGTATTTTACAAAATAAGTTAAAGTATATTTTTAGTCCTTTAAGTCTATATGAGATATACTACTTTTGAACCTTTAACTTTATAAAATATACCTTTAGTCATATAATTCTAACAATGTTAGTTTTACTAATGGAAAACGCTGATGCAACAACTCAAATAATGATTGTATAATTAAATACTATAATTAAATACTATTAATCTTAAATCTAAAATATGTGTAAATTAAAAAAATCTAAAAACCTAATAAATCATTCAATATTAAAACATCGGTTGTGTTTAAAATTTTAGTTTAATAATCTAAATATATTATTTTAATAATCTAACTATTAAAACCTTGATTTCTTTTATTTGTAGGGATTTGACAGTTTATTTTAATTTAATATTATAGTAAATAAATTAAAACTTGAATATGTTTTATCAGCTATACAATCATCACTTAAGTTTGCCGAGTCAACATTTTCTATTAGCAGTATTAACAGTGGTAAAAATATAAAACTAAAAGTATACCTCATATGAAACTTAAAGCACAAAAAGTATATTTTAGCAAATAAAATATATAAATAATTTTTAATTTCTAAAAATGATTAGTAGTGGGATTGAGGGGATGCAATGTGATAAGATTTGAAAATATTTTGAAACTACCTTTTCATTATCTCTTTATTGATAATATATTTATTTTAAAAATATTTTATTTTACATTTCAATACTTTGAAAATATTTTGTAATTTGTAACAATCTCTTCACTTTCTCTTGAGCATATTTTATTTTTTATTTGAAGCACACGGAATATCTCTTTCCCAAATGAAAACAAAAACCTAGAAACATTTTATAAGCAAGTCCATATCAGAGAAAGAAGCCAAAGGGAACCACAACGAAGATGCCGAGCAAAATAACCGACGTTTCTAGTGAGGCAGTAAAGTGACTAAGCAAAACATACTTGACGTACTGCTGTGCTAAAATATTTCAATTCTCAATAGAGAACAATACTTGCTCAAAATTAAACCAAAAAAAAAAAAAAAACAAGAAGAACTACAATGAAGAGAGGAGAGGAGAGATAGCAACCAAACATATGAAAAATACAGCAAATTGAATATATTTATATACAGCTAATGGAATTAGAGAAGTAGAATATGGGAAGTGAAAAGTAAGGTGAGAAGAATCCGCTAAAAAACTATTTTATGAAATATAAAAATAATTTAGGTGATGCAAGGTGATCAGGTTTAGAAATATTTTGAAATCTCTTTATTCATAATATATTTATTTTAAAAATATGTTATTTTACATCTCAATATTTTAAAATATTTTGTAACTTCTAACTATCTAGTATCTACCGGTTATATATTTTATTTTTTTATCTTTATTTTTAACTATTACGATATTATTATACATGTGAGATGGTTGGAGGAAGGTATGCCAGATGGTAGGAGAAAGGTCTCTCAATAACCATTCTTTTATATAAATCAATAGATCAATAGATTTATAGATAATTCAAACATAAATCAAATATTTAACTTATTGAAATAAAAAATAATTAACTTTTTTTTAGCTGTGAAATGAGCGAATCAGTGTACTCTTTTTTATGTCTTGAGTTTAATATATATATATATATATATATATATATATATATATTATCTTGGAAAAAATATTCATTTTTGCATCCTAAGTTTGATTTATGTTGAAATTTATGTGGAGATAATTAGTATGCGGATAAAAAATTGCAAATATGTAAGTGCAAATATTTTATATGACATCTCTTCTATTTTTTATTTCCATTCGCTGAGAATCATTAATTGACCATGTATATAAATTGAATACATATATTTTAAAAATTTTTAATAATATTTTATATTTTTTAATTAAGTAAACTTATTTATTTAGTATATTTTTTAAAATTTAAATTGATAAATGAACTAGAATGATATTTCAAATATATATATGTACATAATTTTTCCAATTCTTCCAATCTTGTTGCTGGCTTTAAAAAAACGAATCTTTCCACCTTTTCAATAACATTTACATGTGACCATAATTTTTTGCTGGTAGCAAATTGAATATATGTTGCACCATAAATTTTTATGAACCAAAAATTAAGTTTACATGTATGGTTTTTTTTTATATATAAAATCGCGTGCATATAACTTAAAATTTTTTTATCAATTTCACATAATAACACCTCGCTCCCAGGGAAAAAATAGTAGAAAAGGAGAGAAATTTATTATTAATTTGATCAGCAGAATGAAATCAATCTATGGTATAAAAATACAAGTTGAGAAATAGATTTTACTTTAAGATTAAGATCAATCTTCTAATTAGATTCTCTATTAAAAGCCGTAGGTGTATGTCTACACACACATGTGCTCATTAATGGATAGACGGAACCCATGCAGATGAGTTGATTCCTAGGGGGATTGAATTGCTTCATTTCATAAATCAACACCACACAGTGATATCATAGTCTTAATGATTTCACTTCTATAATATATACGATAGAGAATGACTTTAGAATATTTATAACAAAATAATTCGAATATAACGAATTGAAGTACCTAAATATAAAAATAAAGTCGACAATATTAGAAACATATTGCTCTGGACCCAGCCAACTTTATTAATTAATGTTCGTTATATATTTAATAAATGACAGATTATTTGCATACGTCACCTAACCAAACCGAACCAAGGCGAACGTGACCCTAAAACAGTGTAAACCAAAATGGAACATACCATCTCAAGGGTCAAACAAAACGTTGCTTTATGCACAACTCGAGTCTTGAAACAGCTAACAAGTGAAAAAATTGTGCAAGAATATTATCAATTTTATAGAGTTATCACAAAGGTTATTCCAAAGAATTTCTATTCAACTTTTGAACTTAATAAATTTGTTATACCCTAAAACAAAAGAAAATTTGTTAGTAAGTATATACTAATTACTAATGATTTAGATTGGTAGCTATATGAATAAGTGCTATTAAGTTCAGTCAAAAATCAAATCTCATGATAAACTGTTCACTAAGTGTCCTTTTGGTTCAAGGAATTAAAAGTAATGTAATAATGATTACATAATTTGTTTGGTTCATCATTAAGAAAAGATGATGCATATACATAAAAAGGTTTGGTTAAATTACATCGAATATAAGAATATATGAGAATAATATAGCAAGTGAATTACATCAAATATGAGAATAATATACAATGACCTTCTCCGTATGTATTCAAACCACTTTAAATTATTTCAATTATTGTGCATGAATTTAATTTTTATTTTACTTATTATTACTTTCTTTTTATTACCTTTTCTTGGTACAATTTCCTTCACTAATTATCTATTTCAAAGGCATATTGTGCTATGCCTTTGAAATAGATAATGACAAAGAGGTATAATTTGAGTAACAATGCAATATTAAATGGAGTGAGGGTTAAAAAAGTAAAAAGAGATTAAAAAAATCCAAACCCATTCAATACGTGTTCTAGTTTTCAAATGAGATTAGGGATATCGAAATAAATTTTATCAAAAGCTGTTATAGAAAATTTTTCATGTCGGTTGTTTAGTAGTTGATGACTTCCCTGCTGTAATAAAATATTAGAATTGAAAGAGACCATCTTTAACGATATTTATAAAGCCTAAAATTAAAGGCACAAACCACTAACAAGAAATTACAATGAATTGGATTTAGTTAATGCCCCATGCTTCATTATTGCACACACTGTTACATTCCTCTTTTTTCAAGTCCAGACATCTGTTTGCCACTAACAATATTTATATTCTTCAATTTTAGTGGGATAGTATTTGATGACTTCCACTTTGTGCTATGCCCAAATATATATTAAACATAAACAATCTTTATTAAGAAAAGACACCTAACCACTCATTGGATTCTTTGCCCAGAAAAAAAAAAAAAAACCACTCATTGGATTCACTTTTCTGGTTTCAAGTGTCTTGAGTTCTCATTGCTTTTACACACACACACACACATTCTTTAGGAAGGTGACTAATCAAAAGCAAGTCAATTAACCTCACCGTAGTACACGCAACGACCATACAATATATGATGTTTCATTCATTTACATTAAGAATTAATAATTAGTTAAGAATGTCAAGGAAGTAATCTATACTATTCTAATAAGATGAATTTTCCCCCTCGCCGTGTAATTTACTTCCTTCTAATCTTAGCGGTATCCTCTTCAATTATTTTAAGTAGTAATAGGACATTTTTATCCCTAAACTATTTTGTGAGTGCTGCTAATCATTCTAAACTATTCAGCAGAGCAATTCTAAACTTTTGGACATTAATGTTTGTTAATTGATTTTTTTTTGACTAGGTACGAGTATTCTTTTATTAGAGACAATTTTATTCAATGCATTATTAGGCATGAAATGTGAGTACCTCTTCCAACAAAAATTTAAATCTTGATATACCACATTGTGAAGGACTAGTCACTCCCACTGTACCTAATCTTGTTGGAACATTTGTGAATTGATATTCTTCATAATACTGAACATGAATGGGGTGTGTGGGCTTATGATATTATTTGTGGGGGAAATGACTTAAAAATTGTTTCTATAAAGAGGACTGACGCCCAATATTGTAGCCCAATCCTCTAAATTTTAACCAAGATACTTGTATGTGTGTCAGAGATGGTTGGAACTTGGAAATAATTAGTATGGTATATGAAGAATGTTGACAAAATTTATTTGTGGCCCAGAAACAATTAATTTTATATATCAGAGTTGGCTGGAAATAATTAGCTAGTATGGTATATAAGAAGTTTGACAAAAATTTCTGAATATGTTATTATATATATGGCTTATGGTTTGTCATACGAACCAATCTCGGAGCTCCACAGGTTATTCCAAATAATTTGTATTTAGCTATTGTGTTTAATCAATTTGTTATGCACTAAGATTCAAAAATTTTGTGGGTAAGTATTAATTATTTATGTAAAACCAACATGCATGGTTTCAACAATTTGAATTTATGTCGTACTTGGTAGAAAAATTATTGGCCGGATAGTTTGATGTGCATAAAGTTAATTAATTTTTATTTTACTTATTACTTGCTTTTCGTTTCCTTTTTTGGGTACAATTTCTTTCACTGATTATCTATTTCAAAGGCATTGCACCTCTTTATATGCGCGTTTGAAATAGATAATGAAAAAGATGTATAATTTGAGAAACAATGCTATATTAACGGGGCAGAGGGTTAAAAAGATAGATTTAAAAATATCCAAACTCATTCAACACATGTTCTAGTTTTCAAATTAGATTAGGGATATCAAAATAAATGATATCAAAAGACGTTATAAGAATTTTATTTTTCTGTTGTTTAGTAGTTGATGATTTCCTGCAGTAATAAAATATTAGAAAGAAGCCATTTTTAACAACATATTTTCCGCCGATTGAGTTAACAACATTTATAAAGCCTAAAAGTAAAGACACAAACCCCTAACAATAAACTACGATGATTTGGATTTAGTTAATGCCCAATGCTTCATTATTGCAAACACTCTTCTTTATGCAAGTCCAGCCATCTGTTTACCACTGACAATATTTATATTATTCAATTTCAAGACCAATTGATTCATCATTTGAACTTTGAACGCATGAGGCCGTATTTAAAACAACGATTTTGGGTATTAGAACGTATGGCATTTGCTTGTGTTTTAAATAATTACAATCTTGAGGCCAAAAAAAAAAAAACAGAAAAAAAGAAAGTTATGTAAGTGTTTCTTTATCTGGTCTACATTCCATGTGATGAGCATTAAATTTCTTATCACTGTGATATCTCAACCATTTAACTTTCTTAACAGACTATTAATTATTAATGTTAATGAATGAAACATCATATTGTTTGGTGGTTGCGCGTTTCCCCAACCCACTATGGTCACCAGGTCAAAAAGATAAAAAATGGAAATCCCAGTATGGTGAGGTTAATTAATTTTTAGTACTTTCCCAGCAATTTTTAACATTAGCTTCAATTTAGCTTATGAATGCCTTTTCTCAATAGTCAGGAACAGCCATTGCTTTGTATTGACCCGTTAGAAAAATAATTAGAAGATAAGACGAAAAGAGACGGAAGTAAATTACACGCTGATTATGGGGGAAAAAAAAAATTAAATTCGTCATCTTAGTGGGATAGTATTTGATGACTTCCACTTTGAGCTGTGCCCAAACATATGTTGAACATAAACAATTCTTTATCAAGAAAACCTACACCTAACATCCATAACAAAATAAGCTCATTGAACTTTTTTGGTATAAAGGGTCTTGCGTTCTCATTATATATATATATATATATATATATATATATATATATATTCCTGAGGTAAGTGACTAATCAAAAGCAAGTTAACACCATGGTACACGCAACGACCAAACAATATATGATGTTTCATTCATGATGAATTAATAACTAGTTAAGAAAGTTAAGGAAGTCATTAACTATACTCTTATTTTCTGATAATTAACCATTATTACAAGCTCTTATTTTCTCACTATTTCAGTAAATTTAAGATTAAAAAAAAACACATATTATTACAAGCTCTTAGCTCAGTGTAACTGCAGTGAAGCTTCGTAGCTTTCCCCTGAAGCATAATATATATAAATTGGGGCAATGACTTAATAAATGTTTCTATTTTAATTAAAGAGGACTGAGGGCCAATATCTTAGCCCAATCCTTAAAAAGTTGAACAAGATACTAGCTTGCCTGGATTGAACCCAACGAACGTTACGTAGAGATAGTATACACATGAAAGATGGCTGAAAATAGTTGCTATGGTAAATAAAGAATTTTGACAAAAAATTTAATATGGAGCCCAGAAAGAATTAATTATATATATAGATTTATATATATATATATATATAATGGGAATTGTATTGATGATGAGGGTAACAAGAGGTAATCAAGAATAGTGATATTTAACGTCTTCTTTTGTTGAGAGAAGGCTTCTATTCTTGCTCCAATAATTACAATATGATTAGTTATATCACTAGATACTTTTCAACAATCTGAATCTATCACCCAGCTCATTCTCAGAAACAAATACATTCTCCAAATATGCAGTTATTTTAACATATAGAAATTGGCAATAAATTCACTTAAACTTCAAAGTCTGCACAATTTACACATCTGGTTAATTAGCGCACAGAATGCAATCTAGCCAAATAAATAAAAATGAGCTCATGTGAGATCAACATTAGAAACCACAGGTTCTCTTGAGCAATCTCTGTTTAATCAATGGCTCTGTTTTCCCACTGACATCATCAACACTGGAGATCAACTAAGCTTTTATTTTGTGGCTCTGACTCTTTTTTTTTTTAATTTTATAACTCTCATACACCCATTATATCATCTGATTTTTGCTTTAAGAGAGGTGTTTCTAATTGTAACACGTACAATTTAGCCACTTGGTTCGAGGGCCGTTGATCCTTTGGTGTCACTAAGTTCTGGAAGACACTTCGAATTGTTTGTTATTACGGTGTCAAAATCTCTTGAAGTGTCTAAAAAAAATTGGGCCACTTAGTAATTGCTTAAACTGCCTGAAAGTAAATTACCAAAAGGGGGGCAAAAAAAAAAAAAAAAAACAGTCCATGAACAAGTTTCTCATGTTTTGGTGGGAACAACTTTGAAGAAACATTTTGGTTGAGTCTTTTACTTGCATTTTCCCCCTTATATTGCGTTCATTTTTTGCTTTCATTTGAGGATGAGTATACCTTATAAGTTCTACTGTTTTATGCTCTTGACTCAATTTAAGGTATTTATTGCTATCTATTCACCCATTGCGTTGCAGGAATCTCTTGTTTGTTACTCATGCTACAAACTTTATTGGTTGATGTAATTCCAAAATTGATGTAAATTGAGGTATGAAGGTCATATACGCAGCCGATTTATAGTTAGATCTTGCTTTGAGGGAATTAAGCAATCTTTTTTTATTGCTAGTGGAAGTGAAGATTCATAGGTATCAATTTAATTTATGGTTGGAAATCATTTTCTTCACATTTGTCAATAGATATATTGCATCGTCGTTAAATGTATTTGCAATAATATTGACAGGAATGGATTAGTTCGTTGGCTACAATCGTTGACAGATTAAGAGGCATTTAGTGTGGTGAAGTCAGCATTAAAATTGTTCGATAATCCCTCAAATTTGAAAAATCAGCTGAGTGGCTAAGTAATAACTAGTTCGGCGAAATACTTCTAGAAAATTATGTTGTTTAAACAAACATTTCCTTCATCCCTCTCTATCTGTAGATTGTCAAAAAGAAAATCAAGATTTATCAAACTATATCTCATAATTCTTGGTACTTTTAAATTAATCGTTCTTAATCATTTTTTTAAATTTTCGAATATAAAGTCTTATATGCTTATTTCTCTTTATTATTCACCTTTATGGAACTGGAGTTATGCAATGAAACCTGCAATTTTGTTGGATATGCTTTTATCGTCATGGAGTCCAGGTAGTCGGAGCTGGTTTATATATCTTTTTCATATTCATTTCTAGTCCCTCGTGTACTTAAATATAAGTTCCAGTGAATTTGTTTGGGAGAGATTAAAGAAGCAAATAAATTACTTAACTGTATTATATGTTATGTATTATTATATTATATATCATTTTATAAGTCAGATATATTAATTTCAAGAAAAATAATAAATATAAATATTTTAAAATAATTTATTTAGTTTCCTTAACTTCTTTAAAAAAAGTTAAATGAAATGGGCAAAGTATTCAATTAATGCCAATTAATGCTTGTGCTACTCAAAGATTTCAGGCAAGTAAGAAAATTATATTAATGCACAAAATAAAATACGATTATATAGGCAAAGAAATAAAATGTGTTGATGTGAAGTCAACAATAGAAACAGAGTTGCCCAGAATCTGGTTTGAGAAAGCTCTATCTAATAAATCCATGGCTCTGCTTCCCCCACATACATTATCAACACTGGGGATCAACTTTAGGTCTCTTGATTTTCGTCCTTGCACTTTTAACTAAGGATATTCCATTGAAGAAAAGAAACTAATTCAAAGTTAAATAATCATCATCCAGTCAACAAAGGGTTCCAATTAGTAGCATAACTAAGCACACGCATATATTCTGTTAATTAACCATTATTACAAGCTCCTATTTTCTCACTATTTCAATAAATTTAAGATTAAAAAAAAAAGGAACACTTTGATTACAAGCTATTAGCTAAGTGAAACTGCAGCAAAGCTTCGTAGCTATTCCCTGAAACATAATATATAATGAGACTTGAATTAGAGAAAAAGGCATTGAAAAAGTTGTAGATAGATCAAATCAGTCTTCAAATATGATGCCCCCACTGCTTACTTTGCTTACTGCGCTTGCGTCCCATTGCCAAAACATATTGAACAACAAACAACACGAAAAAGTAAAAATAGATCCTGACAAAGAGTTGTTAGATGCATACTTGCCTAACCAATTCGGAATTGATCCTTGAAGAAAGTTGAGAAAGCCAACGGAGGTCATTTATGACTAAACTATTATATATGCGAAGTTAAGATAACGTAGACAACAGAAAAACTTGCTGAATTATTATAAGGGGTAGCAAGTGATGGGTTGTCAAATTTGTGTGCATCAAAAGGAGATTTGGATATTTGGCATGGTGGCATTGTTGGAGTTTTTAACTTACATGTGGGTGTGTCAAAGAGAACAAGTCCCACATTGCTTGGAAGAGAGAGAACACAAAAGTATATATTACTCCTTGTGAAATTGGGCTAGTAGATGAGCCAAGAGGAAGAGTGGGCTCGCGCGCATAATAACGGGCCACCAGGAAGCAAATGCAGTTGAAATCCGGCGATTCCCCCTTGCACGCAAATTAAACAGGAACTGGGCACTTTTTATTAAATGTTTTTGGAAAAATCTAAAATTTATTTTGTAAAAATGGCTTACCGGAAATAGCCAATTTTAAGGCATTTGTTTTTTGAAACCTTAGCACTTAAGTTATAGAGGTCATAAATCCCATTTTATTTTGTTTAATTGGCTATCTGTTAACGTTCAGAAACCATCTCATAAAATCGGATTTATGACATCCAACGTTCATAAACCGCCGAGTTAATTGGGTTTATGGCCATTAATTTATTGCCCAACGTTCGGATGCATGGAGAGCCTATAAAAGGCACAGCCTGCGAGAGGTTCAAGAATCCAGCTCTAAGCTCTCGAGCACTCTTCCTCTCTGGTCCTCCTTTGTTATCTCTGCCTTCTAGTTGCTTTGTTTTTTCGCTGTTCTGTTCACCCTGTGTCTGCAGGAAGAGTCCATTTTATCCTCGGGAGTGCCGCTTCCAGCTTGTCGGTGGTTGCGGAATAGCTCTTAAGGTCAGCGTCCGTGGACGTGACTCGGATTCCAGAATTTGCAGGAGTTAGCCAACAATCTTAAGAGCTACCATGGCTTCTGTTCCTCCTGCTGGTCCTGCGTCCGATGCCCATGCCAACAATGTTGCTGCTTCCGAACCTAACAACCCAAATGCTGGTTCTATTCCGATGGCAATGCCTATGCCAAGACAGTTCCTGGATATCTCGAAGATAGAGCAGTTTGAAGGGAAGAACTTCAGACGCTGGCAGGAATGTGTCTACACTGTCCTTGACATGCATGGAGTTGCTGATGCACTTACACAACCTGCACCATCCTCAGATGCTAACCAAGCCCAGAAGGATGATTGGGCTTATGCTAACAAGATTTGCAGACACACTCTTATTACTAATTTATCTAACGATCTGTTCGATGTATACCATGTGTACAAAGAAGCGAGTGAGATATGGGGATCACTTATCCTCAAGTATACTGCTGAGGATGCTGGCAAGCAGAAGTTCATGATAGGGAATTTTTACAAATGGGAGATGACAGATGACAAAGACATCAAGCTCCAGATCAACGAGTACCACAAGTTGAATGAGGAGCTTCGGGCTGAGAAGATTAATCTGCCAGATGAGTTCGTGGCTGGTGTACTGATCGAAAAGCTGCCAGATTCATGGAATGACTACAAGCAATAGCTGAAACACAAACAGAAACAATTGTCCCTTAATGATCTGATCACTCATATCATCATTGAAGATACCAACCGAAAAGCAATACAAGCTGCAAAGGGCAAAGAAATGGATGCTAAAGCAAACTTAGTTGAGGAAAAGCCGCACAACAAGAGGTACGACTCTAAAAACAAAAATAATAAAAATAAAAAACCTTACCACAAGCCCAAGGATACTAACCCTAAAAAGAAGAAAGGCAATTGCTTTATCTGTGGAAAACCAGGTCACTATGCAATTCAATGCAAGAAAAGGGCTAAGGGAGATAACTCTCAAAATGGTGGAAATCCTCCTAAGCCAAATGTGAATTTGGTTGAAGGAGATGATAGCAGTGATGGAGATATCATTGTTGATGTGGTGTCACAAGCCCTTCTTGTCTCTGATGTGAAGAAATGGGTGGTAGACTCAGGAGCTACCAGGCACATCTATGCAAACAAAGAGCTGTTTACCTCCTTTGAAGAAGGGGAAGACTATATTTATCTGGCTGACTCCCGAACCGCTAAGGTTCATGGAAAAGGGAGAGTGATGCTGAAGCTCACATCTGGAAAGACCTTGGCATTAAATGACGTGCTGTATGTACCTAAAGTTAGAGCTAACTTAGTTTCTGTGACGCTGCTTGGGAAAGCTGGGGCTAGGGTCTGTTTTGAATCTGACAAGATTGTCATAACTAAGAGCAATGTTCTTATTGGGAAGGGCTATTGTGATAAGGGACTATTTGTTCTGAGTATTGTTGAAATGAATGAGAATGCATCTTCTTCTGCTTACTTGGTTGATTCTTATGATGTTTAGCATGCTAGATTAGGACATGTTAATAAATCTTATATTAAGAGGCTACAAAACCTAGGGCTAATTTCTAAAACTAAAATTGATTTTCAAAGTAAATGCGAGGTTTGTGTAGAAACTAAATTAACCAAGAGGACACATTTTTCTACACAAAGAAAAACTGAGTTATTGTCCTTAATTCATACCGATTTAGGAGATTTAAAACAAACTGAAACCAGAGGAGGTAAGAGGTATTATATTACCTTTATCGATGATTTTTCAAGATATACTAAAGTATATTTATTGAGAAATAAAGATGAATCTTTTGACAAGTTTCTTTTATACAAAGCAGAAGTTAAAAACCAGTTAAATAAAAAGATTAAATGAGTTAGATCAGATAGAGGAGGGGAATATTTATTACTAAACGAATTTTGTGAAAAAGAATGTATAATACATGAGGTAACACCTCCTTATTCACCTGAGTCTAACAGTGTTACAGAAAGGAAAAATAGAACTTTAAAAGAAATGATGAATGCATTACTTGTAAGTTCTGCAACACCTAATAACTTGTGGGGTGAAGCTTTATTGTCTGCATGTTTTCTACAAAATAGAATACCTCACAAGAAAACTAAGAAGACACCTTATCAATTATGGAAGGGTTTTTTTTGCCTAATCTTCAATATTTGAAAGTGTGGGGGTGTCTTGCTAAAGTTTTACTACCTGATGTTAAAAAGAGGAAAATTGGTTCTAAAACCTCTGATTGCATGTTTATTGGATATGTTCAACAAAGTGCTGCTTATGGTTTTCTGGTTTTGAAAAGCAATGTTTTAGATCATAACACAATAGTTGAAACAAAAAATGCAGAGGTTTTTGAACAAATATTTCCTTTGAAGGTTGAGTATACTCCTACAAGAGTGTAAAATTCTTCTATTGAACGAATTTCAAATGAAGTTTTAGTTGAAGATTTAAGGAGAAGTAAAAGATAAAGAAAACATACATCTTTTGGGGATGATTTTTATACTTACCTGGTACAGGATGAACCCAAAAGTTTTTATGAAGCTATTTCTTCTCCGGATGAATCTTTTTGGAAAGAAGCAATAAAAACTGAAGTTGATTCTTTAAATCAAAATAAAACGTGGGTTTTAGTAGACTTGCCTCCAGGAGAAAAACCTATTGGTTGTAAATGGGTTTTTAGGAAAAAGTATTTTCCTTATGGAACTATTGATAAATACAAAGCTAGGTTGGTAGCCAAAGGGTATACTCAAAAAGAAAATGTTGATTATTTTGACACATTCTCTCATGTAACTAGGATTTCTTCTGTTAGAATCCTAATTGCCTTAGCTTCTATTCACAAACTTTTCATTCATCAAATGGATGTTAAAACTGCGTTTTTAAATGGTGATTTAGAAGAGGAGATTTATATACAGCAACCTAAAGGCTGTATTATTCCTGCGCAAGAAAACAAAGTTGGTAAACTTATTAAATCTTTGTATAGTTTGAAACAAGCACCTAAACAATGACATGAAAAACTGGATCAAGTTGTGTTTAGTGGTGGTTTCTCTACTATTGAGGTAGAAAGATGTGTTTATACAAAACTTATAAATGATGATTGTGTGATTATTTGTTTGTATGTGGATGACATGCTTATCTTTGGTACTAGCATGAGTATTATGCTTGAGACAAAACATTTTTTGTCTTCTAATTTTGACATGAAAGATTTGGTTGAAGCCAAAGTAATTTTGGGTGTAAAAATCATAAGGAATGATATTGGTATCATACTTTCTCAAGAACATTATGTTGAAAAAATTATGAGAAAGTTTGAGCTATTTGATGAGTCTCTTGTGAATACTCCTTATGATCCTAATGTGCATTTAAAGAAAAATAGAGGAGATCCAATTGCTTAATCCAAATATGCACAGATTATTGGGAGTATGTTGCATTTAATGAACTATACCAGGCCAGACATAGCATACGCTGTGTGTAGATCGAGCAGATATACTCATTGTCCAGATAATGAGCATTGGAAGGCTCTGGTAAGGGTATTGAAATATCTGAGAGGTACCATGGATTATGGTATTCATTATATTGGATTTCCCGTTGTATTAGAATGATACAGTGACGCTAACTGGATCTCAGATTTAGAGGAGAGCAAATCCACTAGTAGCTATGTTTTCACTCTTGGTGGTGGTGCCATAACATGGAAGTCAGTCAAACAAACTATCTTAACCAGTTCCTCAAGGAATTCTGAGTTTATTGCTATGGAGTTGACTGGTACTGAGGCTAAGTGGTTGAAAAACTTCTTGGCAGATATCCCACTAGGTGGAAAACCAACACCATCAGTATCTTTACATTTTGATAGCCAATCTGCGATAGTTACGGCTAAAAATAAAACCTTTAATGGTAAAAGTAGACATATTCGATTGAGACATAATATAATAAGGCAGCTGCTAAAAGATGGTGTAATCTCAATCGATTGTGTAAGGTCAGGAGTGAACCTTGCGGATCCGTTTACAAAACCCTTGGGAAGGAAACAAATATTTGATTCATTGAGGGGAATGGGACTTAAGCCGATACGAAATTAACAGCGATGACAACCCAACCTCTATGATTGGAAGGAGGTTCAATGGGTAAGAACAAGTCTTATGTTAGTTCTGCTAGCACAAAAATAAATTGTTAGTCCCTTTCTATGATGCCGGGAATGTGTCAGAATGCATTTTGGTGAGGATGAGTAAAGCTCTTAATGATTTCATAATTATACGGAATGGTGTGCTCATTGCAGGTACATTTTATGAAATCACCTCTCTGAATGTGGAGTGGGGCCGCTCCTATGAGATCGTGGCAAAATCTCTAGAACATTCGTTATGCACCAGGCACGCGCATGGTCGTTTAACGTGCAAAACCGCGTTAGCAGCGAAATGTGGGGGTATAATCTGACTACTAATGCCTCTAGTATACGCCCAAGAGATGTGAGTTCATAGTCCATAAGACCACTGACATCTCTGTGTACTAAGTTTTATTAGTCTAGATTTAGTTCATAGTCCTAAGGGCCACTAGATACAATGGTTATACCCAGGTGTTTAACTAAGTTAAAGGCGTTCCTTTTGACACATATGGGGGATTGTTGGAGTTTTTAACTTACATGTGGGTGTGTCAAAGGGAACAAATCACACATTGCTTGGGAGAGAGAGAACACAAGAGTATATACTACTCCTTGTGAAATTGGGCTAGTAGATGGGCCAAGAGGAAGAGTAGGCTCGCGCGCACAACAACGGGCCACCAGGAAGCAAACGCAATTGAAATCCGGCGATTCCCCCCTGTGCGCAAATTAAACATGAACTAGGCACTTTTTATTAAATGTTTTTGGAAAAATCTAAAATTTATTTTGTAAAAATGGCTTACCAGAAATAGCCAATTTTAAGGCATTTGTTTTTTGAAACCTTAGCACTTCAGTTACAGAGGTCATAAATCCCATTTTATTTTGTTTAATTGGCCATCTGTTAACGTTCAGAAACCGCCTCATAAAATCGGGTTTATGACATACAACGTTCAGAAACCGCTGATTTAATTGGGTTTAAGGCCATTAATTTATTGCCCAACATTCGGATGCATGGGGTGCCTATAAAAGGCACAGCCTGCGAGAGGTTCAGGAATCCAGCTCTGAGCTCTCGAGCACTCTTCCTCTCTGGTCCTCCTTTGTTATCTCTGCCTTCTAGTTGCTTTATTTTTTCGCTGTTCTGTTCACCCTGTGTCTGTAGGAAGAGTCTGTTTTATCCTGGGGAGAGCCGCTTCCAGCTTTCTGGTGGTTGCGGAATAACTCTTAAGGTCAACGTCCGTGGACGTGACTCAGATTCCAGAATTTGCAGGAGTTAGCCAACATGCATACTTACAAAGTCATTGTAGTTCAAGTCAAGTGGTTGCAAAATTCAAGTTGAAGCACACAGATATTAATCTCACCTTCTAATGTATGATTGAAAAGAGAAAGCTCTGTAACTCTACCTGTGAAGTTGTCACACTGAACAACAATCTTGTTCAACTGTCCAAGAAGAGAGTTGGTTCAATCGATCTACTACTCCTTGGTTGAAGATTAAAAATAGTCTTTGATAATCTTCGTTGCAACAGAATGCCCTGTTCAAGGTACTCAGGCTTTTGTTGAATGTTGTTGCAATGAGTAGAAACAACAAAATAAGGGAAATTTGTAAAGCAAAGCTCGCCATTTTGGTCGAGTAAATGATACTCTTGAGACATTTATTGTGAAGTCTACTCTTGCCATTGTTGGATATAGAGAAAATAAGAACTTGTATTATTGATCCTTATAATGGATTCTTGAATAAACAACTATACATCTGAACCTTTATATAGGCAACAAATGGATGGGGATATGGGGATATGGATATGACAAGAAACTATCTAAAAGGGAAAAATATATCTAATAAGAAAACATATCTAAATCAAACAACTAATAAAATAATACTTAAATGGTAACTAATAAATAAATAATTTATAAAACTGCAGTGCATGAAGCATAATACACACACACATATTATTCAACACTCTCGCTTGCTTCAAAGTTGAACACTCATCTACATTCTAAAATCTTCAACTTTGCTAATAGAGAGTGACTTGATCATTATATCTACAACTTGTTATTAAGGACGTGTCATATTAAGGACTGCTTTTGTGGGAGACAAATTAAGTAGATACATTGTGGTGGCTACAGCTTTTGCCCAAAATTGATTAGGAATCTCTCTTGACTTCATGCTTCTGGCCATTTCCACCACAGTTAGGTTTTTTCATTCAGCAATGGCATTTTGCTTTGGCGTTTGTGGTGAAGTGAACTCCTTGCGAATGCCATTCTCCTTACAAAAAGTAGCAAATTCATTAGAAGAAAATTCTCCTTCTCTATTTGTATATAGTACCTTTAAGTAAACCACTTTGTTTTTCTGCAAGCGCTTTAAATTTCTTGAAATTCTTGAATGCTTCAAATTTAAATTTTAAGAAATAAACCCAAACTCATTCTACTGTAATCACCAATAAATAATAGAAAATATCGACACCATTTAAAGATTCAGTATTTATTGGTCTATACAAATCAGCATGCACTAACTCAAGACATTGAGAAGCCCTCCAAGACTTCCCTACAGAAAGGAAACCATTTTTAGTTTGTTTCCCTTTAACACAACCTTCATAGAAATTAACAGCATCAATCTTTGGCAGCCCAAAAACCATATTCTTTTTACTTAGCAATAATTGCAATCCATTGAGATACAGATGACCATATCATAAATGCCACAAATCAGAATTGCTAACCTCTTTAACAACTAAAGCTCTCTTGTCAATAGAGGAACTATAAAGAGGAAGCATACGAGTTTTAGTCAGAGGAACCTTTACAACTATTTGACCAGTCTTCTTATCATAAACTTTACAACAAAAATCATTAAAGGTGACTCTGAAACCATTTTCCACCATTTGTCCCACACTCAATAAATTATTTGCTAAACTAGGCACATGAAAAACATTATTCAAGAGTTTCTTTTTTACCATGATCATTGTGAATGGCAACAGTACCTCTACCTTTTATTTGAATTTTCTTATTGAGTTTCATATAGTTCTTCAAATAATGAGCACGAACTGGTCATATGATTGGAACATCCGCTGTCAATGAACCAAAGATCATTAGAGGATTGAGTGTTAGGGATATGTGCCATGAATGAAATCTGTACATCTTTTGCCTCTGCAAAGTCAGCATGCTTTATCACCTCGTTGCTTTGCCCAACAATAGGCTTCCTTATTCCCAAGTTGTTTTCTCCAATGACATTGAATAGAACTTCTATGCGAAGCTCTTGATTGTTGCTGTTCAGTAAATTGATAGCGGCCTCTGGCTCTATCTCTACCACTAAAATTACCTCTACTATAACCTCTATCTCTACTATAGACTCTCCTTTCACCTAAAAGGCCTGCTCTTGATGGTTTTTTTTTTTTTAAAAAAAAACTAATTCATCATGTCCTCATGAGCTTGCAATGATCTCATTAATTTATCAAAATAACACTTAGAAAGGTCATGTGCCTCCTCAATAGCAGCAACAACAAAATTAAATCAAGGAGTTAAAATTCTCACAAATTTTGCAACAATGAAGAGGGGGTGTATGTTTTGTGCCTTGATAACTTCTTTAAAATTTAACCAAGGATTGCAATATATGGTGCAATTCTGGATTGTCTTTTGAGGAGCCTTTTATTAATTACTTAAGAACTAAGTGCAATAATTGATATGAAATGATAAAAAGAGGAAAATTTGATCTTTCAAAACTACTTTATTTTTGGGATTTTTTTATTTAAATTATGAAATGAAATGATGGAATTAATGAAATGAAACAAGGAAATCAATAATGGAATAAGCAATCATTTATAGCAATGATGCAAGTAATCATCACTTAAAATAATTGTGGAAGATTTAATCATACTAGTTCAAAAATGACTTCAAGGACCATCCCTTAAACTCGGCCTAACTTAGATTGATTAATACCAAGTCATCTTGTATATTAATCTCTTTAAATTAAGTTGATTAAGCACTCTAGCAATTAAATACACTTAAAAATTATATTTAACTTTTAATCCAATAACCGAGCCACATCACATTACTACTTCATTTTTTTATTAATCTTAATTTAACAATGGCCACCCATACGAAAAATTAAGATTAATGATGCTAAAATCCAATGCTAAATATAATTAATAAATTCATATTCAATTTTGAAGTAACTCCTTTTAGTCGCTTCGGAATTATTAAGAATAAAACCGAATTAATGCAATATAATACACAACTCGGGCCGTTTTACTTTGAGGAGTCGATTATGAAGCTAATTCCTAACAAACTAAGTAATAACAATGTAAAATTGACAATGGTAAAACATGATTGATAGATTTTCAAAACTATGAATTAAATGCAATTAAATTTTTTTTTTGGAATTTTTTAATAAGGAAGAATGAAACTGGATTAAAGATTCAAATGATGAAAATGCTCTTGGAAATGGTTTTCAATGGATATCCTTGCTCAATTAAAATATTTAGGGAGTTAATACACTAAGCTCCTAATATATCAAACCCCAATTACTATTGAGTCTAACATCACAAGAGAGAGGCCCCTACTCTTAAAATGCTATTAAGATTTCTTAGTGTAACGAGTTTCTTTAAATTTTTTAATATACCAAACCCCAATTACCATTAAATCTAATGTTTAAATTCATAAACCCATTAATTTAAGTATTATTAAAATCCCTTAGAGTGTGATTACGAAGTAAGTAATACATTTAAGTTTAACTACAATTCCAATTCAATCAAACTATCTAATAATTCTATGTTAAATAAATAGAAAGTAATAGAATTATAGAAAACACACACATATTAACGAAATCACATTTTTCTTTATTTATGTCTATTTTATACACAAATTGACTTCAAAAGCCAATAAAATTATGAAAAATGTGTTGAAATCTATGAATTTCTAGAGATTATCAAACTCAGGAGTTAATAGATGCAGTGTCAGGCCACTCTGGAACTGTGAAGTGAATTGTGTGAGCCGGAATCCTACTAATCCTCATGTGTTGGCTTCAGCGAGTGATGATTGGACAATTAGGATATGGGGCTTAAGTTGTCTGAAAGAAAATTACCAAAAGGAAAAAAGAAAGAAAGAAAAAAAGAAAGAAAGAAAGAAGCAGTAGCAGCTGCAATGGCTTCCACCAATGCTGGGTATCGACAAGTTTTTCATGTTTTGGTGATAAAAACAGAAGAAAAATTTTGAAGGAGGATAGCTTGAGTCTTTTACTTGGAATTTTTCTTATTTAATGCGTTCATTTATTGCTTCCATTTGAGGAAAATATACCTTATAAGTTCTACTGTTTTATGCTTTGGGCTCAATTTATTGCTATCTATTCAACCATCGCGTTGCAGGAATCTCTTGTTTGGTACTCACACAACAAACTTTATTGGTTGTTCCCCCTCACAGCCTTCTTACTACCACAATTACATATGGACTGAGTTTCACATTTCATGGGAGGTGTGGA
Organism: Albizia julibrissin; assembly: GCA_037074505.1. Lineage (NCBI taxonomy): Eukaryota > Viridiplantae > Streptophyta > Magnoliopsida > Fabales > Fabaceae > Albizia > Albizia julibrissin. The sequence continues at coordinate 16,750,181 of CM073484.1, forward strand.
CGATGAAGGACCAGCCTTAAAACTCATGAAGTTGTCCTTTAACAGATTATTAGTTGGGCTGTCAAACCGTTCATCTTCTGAAGAGCACATAAAAGGCTTTTCTAGTGAGTTGATTGCTTGGCCCCTACCATCAAGGGACAAACAAGTTGTTGGTTCCGAAGGAGTCATTAAAAGAGATGAATTTGTCAGGATAATTTGCAAATGCACTATATTCTCTTGGTTATAAAAATTGTAGAAAATAATTTAAGGTGGTTTGGACATATTCAAAAAAGACAATTAAATATGCTGGTGATGAGAGTTGATTAAGTAGTATAGATTCCTCTAAAAAGTGGTAGAAGAAGATGGAATGAATATTTAATAAGAATATAAAACGAGATCTATTGGTTAATAATCTGTCTAAATATCAGGTTTTCAATATAGTACTATAGCGCAGTGCAATCCATGTATTCAACCCTTACCTATTAGAATAAAGCTTTGTTGTTGTTGTTGTTAGTGGTGGTTATAAAAAGAGTGGAGCATGTGTACAAATCTTACAGGTTATTGCAACACCCATGCCTTTTGGTTTTAATTGTTGCACTTACTTACACGTGAAATCTTAAATGTAGAGGCAAGTAATATGTTTTTTTTATATGGTTCTAAGTTCTAACTCATAACTCTTGTATACTGGTTTTAGGTTTTAGGATGCGAGTTAAGGGAAGTACAAGAGTTTTTGGGATCAACTGAATAGTTGTGCATGAAAGAGACGCAATGGTTATTGTTGATGTAAAACGGCCGGCTCTTGATAACCAAATGGGGTGTGCCCTTGAGCTATTTTAGAGAGGTATAAAATTTTGTTTATGAAATGATTCGTATTAGTCTTCCAAATTGATGTAATTTGCAACTAATGAACCTTAATTCCAAGATTTGAAATTTGTGTGTTCACCTAATAAAACTGTGTTAAGACACTTTTAAACTCATGATGGTTATAAAGTTAATTAAACTTGCGAGTTTATTCATTGAATTTTCCATTTTTGCTTTTGCAATTCTTCCTTATGAAATTATATCAACTCACTGCTAAACTCATATAAATCTTTTGACTTCATTATATTCAGTTATTTTATGTAATAACATCATAGAATTTTTTTTTACTATGATTATGATTTTTGATAAATTTTATTTTAATTATTTAGATTTGAAATATATTTAAATCAAATTATGCCATTTTTATATTATAAGTATTTAATCATATATTTTTAATAGCTATTTATTAATAAAAGTAAACTATTACTAATTTACTATTCGAATTCACCATTCCAATTTACGTCCATATTATAATTTTGCTTAGTCTCATGAGTTTGACAACCTTACCATTCACTGCTGCAACTTACAAATTTTGATATCTTCAACATGGAAATTAATATTCAATAAGCCAACTGCATATAATAAATCTTACACATTACAACACATATAGACGTTTTTTTTTATTGCTACACTTACAACTTAAAAACAGACGCACAATGTTTTTATTTGGTTCTAACTCATAACTCATTATCAAAATTTAAAGTACAATCATATATCACATGGATGACTACTCATCAAAGGTTTCTTATTAACAACATGAAACACACATACACGCTAATAACTATTATTACAAAAAGTTATCTTCCCACAATTCACTAAATTTAAGAAAACAACATGACATTAATCAATAGGCAACATTAGAGTCCTTGACCATGTGTAATAGCAGCAAAGCTCCTTATTCCTTGAAGCATAACTCGATATTTGAAAGAGAGGAGCGCTTAGAGTAGTGATAGCTATTTCATTGCTTGCATCCAGTAGACGACATGTTGAAAAATAAAAAAGATAAAACATAATCAGCTAAGAAAAGAACTCTTTTAGCTAGTAGAAGAAGATAAAAGGAAAAAGAAAATGAAACCTCATTTAAATAATAATACTTGAAAAAGTAAGGTAGTTAATTTATTACCTCAAGGGAAATTTGTTATTGATATTCAGCTAAAGCTTTTGAAATAGAGGATCTAGACAATATAAAGTTGATCTCTCATTTGATCAAACCATCGGAAAAATTTGTGTCTCCATGCTTTTATGAGGAAGAGAGAACCACAAACTCCCTAAAATCCCGCTACAAATCCAACCCCCATACCAAGATACAATGACTTCAGAAAGTTGTCATCAACATTTCCTTCAACTAGTTTGGAGTCGTCTCGAGTTTCTTCTTTTTTGGTGCACTTATTTAGAAGCGGATCTCCATAAAGTTCATGCTTGCTGACAAAACTCCACCCATCAAGACTTTGAATTTGTGTTCCCAATGGAATTTTCCTAATGAAATTGTTGTATGAGAGGTTTAAATAATTAAGAAAAGACTTTAGAGATAGTTGAAGGAACTTCTCCAGAGAGTCTATTTTAGCTGAGATCAAGAGATTCCAACTTTGACATGTCTCCAATTTCTTTGGGAATCTTTCCAACCAAATGGTTTTGAGACAAATTCAAGATCTGCATTTGATTGTTACTAAACAATTCTTTAGGAATTTCTCCAAACAAGAAATTGCTAGAAAGATCCATAATGCCACTTGTATGATACGAAACACGATATAGATGGTAGTCTAATTCTATTCTTTAATTAAATACTTTTATTATTCCCTTAGGCTAACCCATCACAGACACTGGGGGTGTAATATCCCAAATTTTGGGACTAAAGACCTAAGAATAAGCCTATATTAGGCAGACACCTAAGCCCAATTTGAGAAGAGTCCCAAGAATGATGAGATATAAAAAGACTCTCAGGGACTATGTGATTTGGCCTTATCGGGTAGAGAGCTTAGTATTTATTGGCAGTATGATTAGAATGTCGATGCAGATATGCACAAAACACATATACGGTGACATTGGGTTGGTAGAAAGTTGCCACCCAATTATGTAATGAGGTAAGGGACCGTTTATTCGTGTGAAATAGGCCGGTGTGGGTGTGCACATGCCATTTTCAAGGCGTACATGTGTCATATGACCGGCTTCGATATGCGTGACGCAATCCCGAGTAAGTCTCGAGTAGACACTGATAAAGTAATTTTAATAAAGTAAGCAATCATGACACAACTTTTGTGTTGGCTAAATGAGAACATGACACTTGTCCTCTCATGATGAAAAAGTAACCTTGCCTTTTGAGTTGTCACCATCGGAGTGTGACACCTAACACAAAAGTCAGAGGAATTCACCGGTCTCCGGTCGGGTCACCGACAACTTTCTCGAACACCGAGCCGGGGAGCAGGGTAAAATCATTAGACCGTTACTTTCCCTGACATTTTGGACAGCTAAAAGCCCAAGAAAATAAGTGGAACCCACTTTAGAAAAAAGAAGTGACACGTGTCATCGAATCAGGAATATCGAACAAATGGCACCGTAACATCTCGACACGTGGCATAATTTTTCAAGACTCCTCCTAGGCCTTATATTTTTGTCCAGCTGCTCCAAAAAGGCAGAAAAATCATGAAAAATAGAGAGAGAATGGAAAAAGGAAAGAGAAAATGTGAATAGTGATTTTCAAGAACTTCAATCCGCCGAAATCCTACCAAATTGGCGTTTTCGCTCAAAGTATCCTTCACAAACCTTCTTCTACTCATCCTAAGCTTCATTTCCACAGTTTAAAATTTTCATTTGGAGGTTTTTGATGTCGTCTCACCGGTCGGAATACAGCCGGATTTCCGAACCGACTGCGGAAACACGTAGAGGTAAGGGTAAGCTTCCTTTTGAACCAATTGGTTTGTTGTTTGGATGAGTTTTTGTAATGGTTGGGTACTGTTCATTTTTCATCCAAGGGGTATTTTTTAGGTTTAATCATGATTTAATCATGTATTTATGGTTAGATGATAATTTATGATGATATTGGACCAAGTTATTGGACAAAATTCTGAATTGGTGAATTGTTGTGGAAAACCCTGATTTTCTAGTCTGAATAGAACATGATGAAGAAGTAGGAATTTTGTAATTTTGATGATTCCATTAGATTCTACAAGAAAAATTGTGTAGGTATGCAAGTGTTCATGATTTTTGGATGCTTGTATATGAATTTGAAAATTTATGAAGTTGAATATACATGTTGTTGATCTGCACTGTCTGAAACAATGACATTGTGCGAGATGTTTCATGAGGTAAACCTTGTCTAAAAATTCTGAAACTTTCTAGAATTAAATTATACATCCTAAGCATTAATTTGATAGGTATTTTGTAATTTTTGGACAAGTACATTGGGAGATTTGAATTTTTGAAGTTGTGTCCTGTTTCTAGAATGAAATTTGGAACAGGTTATATTTGGAGAAATTCAGGGAATGTTTTGGCTGTGATGGCCAGAATTGAGGATTTTTATGTGAAAATATACTGAAATAGCTTCATATAGGACTTTGAACCACCCCAATTGGAGTTCTATAGAATTAATTATGATTTTTTAAAGTTTGGTCAAAATGCTGGCAGCTTTGTCTACCATGCGAATTTGAGAAAGAAAATGACCAAATGTAATTAGTATGAACTCCAAGGGTGAAAGTATACCTTTAAGGCTAATGTGTCCCATTGAGCATTCACTTTTCATAGCTCTAATAATGTCATTACTTATCTAGAGCAACAAAGTGACAAAGAAGAAGCTATGGTAGGAAGATCAAGGTACAAGAGGAGGAGGCAAAGTCCAAAATGTAGTAAACTTACTTACTTATATGTATGTGATGTTTATGTTGTGTATTGAATTGATGTATTGCTTTGCTTGATTATGTGAAGCACGTATGAATGAATGAAGCTCTGTTTCTGCTTTTACTGTAGCCATAAGTATGTTGCACGAAACATTGAGCATGTAGAATATCATTATGAGAACATAAGCCTATGTAAGGCAAGCATATCATGCACTAGCATTCATCTTACATGCATTGTTTGTAAATTTGCTACTGAGATTCTCTCGAATCTCACTCTCCCCCACCAACCATATAGGTCCGTGAGCAGGACAGAAAATGATGCATGAAGATGATTCAGAAGGAAAGAAGACGAACAACTGAAGACTGAATTGTGTTTAGATTATTGTGTGTATCATTATTTGCGCACAGAGAATATTTGGTTGTAAAAATACATGCGAATTTGAATTAAGCCATAATCGGGATTATTGAGAATAAGAATTAACTCTGATATTAGGTAAGAATAACAGCTAAATAAGTCGTGAATAAGTAATCACCCCTAATAAAGTAATAATAAATGCTTCCGTGTAAGTAATTAAGAGGTATGTAAGATGGGTGTTACAAAAGGCGTGATGTTGCATAGACAATGAGGTATGGATCCAGAAAGCTTATTTTCAGCAAGATCAAGGATTGTCAAATGAGAGAAGTTGCACAATTGTGATGGAATGTTGCCTATAAACTGATTGGTCCTCAATTTAAAAACTACCAAATTTGGCCCCATAGGATTTGGCAAACTTCCAGAAAATTCATTTTGCTCTAAAAAGAGGTATTTCAAATGTGTCCAATTTAGCATGTTTAATGAAAATTTGCCAAAGAAACTATTATCACTCAAATCCAACAACCCAAAATTCAATGAAGCCAATGAGGGAGGAACTTTACCTGTTAGCTTATTGCTCCCCAAATTAAGGTGTCCTAATTGTTTCCAGTTTGTCCAACAATCAGGAAGTGTTCCACTCAAATGATTATATGATAAGTCCAAATCATGCAACTCGCTTTCTTCATGACTCTCAAGTTGGCACAATAACGTGAAAATAGATCCTGACAAAGTGTTGCGAGATGCAAAAAAGTAAGAGATATTTGCTGGTAGTGCGACATTAGATATGTCTTCACTAATCAAGTTGTTTGAGATATCAACATAATCAATTCCTACCACAAAGCTCCCAAATACATTTGCATCAATCGCTGAACTGCTTGATCTAGAAATATCTAGATATTCTAGAGATCGCTGTGTATATAGCCATGATGGAACATTTGGACCTATGCTTGTGTTACCCAAATCCAAATGCTCAAGTTGAAATGGTGGGACCCATTTAGGATAATGTTAAATTCAAAACTTGATGAACTTAAGTCTAATGATGTTAAATTTGAGAACTTTGAAAAACTCTTTTCAGAAAGAACACCTGCCAAGAAATTGTGTCCAATGTCTAATTGATTTAGATTTTGGAGCCTTCCAAGGGTTTCTGGAAGATTGCCACTCAATTGATTGTAGGACATGTATAAGCTGATCAAGGAAGAAATATTTCCAAGAGATGGTGGAATTACACCAGAACAAATTATGTTGGATATTCACGAATTGCAACTGTTCATACTGGCCTAACCAATCTGGAATTGATCCTTCCAGTTTATTAGAGTTCAAATCTAAATGCTTGAGGTTTTGAATATTGAGCAAGGCTTTTGGGAATTGACCATAGAAATAGCATCCAAGAAGGGCAAGATGATATATGTGACTGGTGGTATTAAAGAATGAACTAGGAAATTTAGACTTAAATAGTTGAAAGAAAGATCAAGAACTTCCAGTGACGTAAAATTGGTATAATCAAGAGATGGAAAATCTCAGTCTGCAAAACCTCAAGTGTAACTCACAGAGTAAAGGAAGCATAGCTATATGTTGGAGCCATTTGGTTTCATTTCCAATATCATTGAAACTAAGGTCAAGATATTTTAAGGAAGGAAGTTGAGAAAGCCAATGAAGGTCGTTTACGTTTATGACTAAATCATTAGCGGAAAAGTCAAGATAGCGTAGAGCGACAGAAAAACTTGCTGATTGATTAGAAGGAGTAGCAAGTGATTGGTTATAAAATTTGTTTGCATCAAAAGGAGATTTGGACATTTGGCAAAGTGACATACTCACAGTTTGAAAGTCATTGTAGCTCAAGTCCAAGTAATTGAGAAATTCAAGTTGAAGCACACATAGATTTATCTGACCTCTTAATATATAATTGGAAAGAGAATGCTCTGAAACTCAGCCTGTGATGTTGTTACACTGAACTCCCTCCATAAACAGCAATTTTGTTCAACAGTCCAAGAAGATAGTTGGTTGTTTAGATCGACCACTCCTTGTTTGAAGATTAAGAGTAAGCTTTTATCATTTTCATGGCAACGGACCTCCCCATTTGCACCACTCATAATAATGCTTCTGTGGAATGTTGTTGCATATAGCAGAAACATAACTAAAACAAACGACACTAGTGAAGTGAAAAAGCTCCCCATTATATTGTGGTTAATTAACTTGATGGCACATTGAACTCAATAAAGTTCTCAGGCTTACTTGGTATATAAAATGTCTTCCAGCTCTTTTGCCAGGAAACGTCATAACTTTTCAATTTATAGCAACATATTTTTTTTTTTCAAGTCTTCTAATACTTCCAAGTCTTTCCATCTTTTTAAAGAAACATTAAATCGCTGTTTATTTACTAATACAACTTTTATATTTTTTTAAAATAGGAAAAATTTAGAGGATCCCATAAAATTATTGTTTAGGACTGTTAAGTTCAGTTCATATTATCAAACATCAATGACGTGGTGTTACTGAGAAATTGCACACTATCATATACAAATCCAGAAAGGCAATATATAGTTTGAGGGATGCATGCTTTTTTAATTAAATTTGTTAAGTATTTTTTTTTTTTCCCCGATCAATTAGATTTGTTAAGTAGAATGAACTCAATGAAGTCTTTCCATGGCACAAATTAGATAGACAAGTTTGAGAAAATCATTGCCAGCAAACTGTTACTCAAAGGCAAACAAACATTCGAATGCCTAAAAATTTTTAATCACATCATTTTCCCTATAGTCAAGTATTCTAAAACTTCCAAGTCATCCAATCTTTTCAACGAAAAATGGATTATAACTATTCAAATTAAATCCTTGTCGTTTTTATCATTTGAAAAAAAAACCTCCCTCTTAACTAAGAAGCCATTTCATTCTTTCTACGGATACATTCTTCTTTTACCTTTCTTTTTCGAGCTAATTTCTATTTTGACCTTCAAACCCCAGTTATATTGGAATCACCATCTTATTATCTTTACGCTGGCATCTTTTATTTAATTAAAGGGAAAATACACCAAGGTCTCAATTAAAAGAAAAAATATTATAAAAGTCCCATAACTTATTAATATAGCTATTTCGCTTGTTATTGATAAGTTAGGAGACTTTTATTATATTAATTTTTTTAGTTGGATCCTTAATATGATTTTTCCTTAATTTAAGGAATCGGTAAGCTAGCCGGCCAATGCCCGCAATAAATTTCAACTATTTGAATATCTTAAATATCCATATCTAATCACTAATCGCTAATACACACATATAGACACACGCATATATACGTATGTGTGTGTGTATATTCATATAATGAAAGCATATAATAGGATCTTTTCGATTACAGCAATTACAATCATAAATTGACAATTTGTGCCAATTCTTTTAAATTATTACACAGAAAAATTAAATCTTAAAGGCCTAGGCACTTACACCCTAATTTATAACAATAATATGTTTCAATATAATTAGAAACTCCAGGTCAAAAAAAAAATTAGAAACTAACAAAAAAAAACACAATATTCTATAGTGAGAAGTTTTTGCAAGCTCATCATATAAGCCATAAGCCATGTGAATAAAAAAAATAGAAAATTACGTATAAGTCTCAAATAAGGAACTTAATCTGGATGTAATTTGTCATGAGTGTACAAGGACCATACTACCCCCATTTTAGACATTTCTATTGTAAATTGTGGAAATTTAATTGTAAACTTGTATGGATCAATTATATTATAAGTCCACAAAATATGTCATTCTCTTCTTATATTTACAACTGGTCCTCATGAATTTTTAACTGAAACTTTGTAATTTACGACTCAACAAGTTTGAAGTGGAGGCAGTGCGTCCTAATTTTACATCCATGGCAAATTATAACTAGGTCCAATAAAGACTTGATTGTTGCAGTTTTACAAATTCGGGTCTTATTTATAAATTAGTCTCTTATTTAGGACTTCCGTTTAATTTTTTTCCATAAATATATTTTTTATTAATTTTTTCATCCCTTCAATTATGCAAATTAGCAATGAAATTTCCCATCTATATTTAGGGTTGGGAATCCACCCCTTTCTATATCATCTCTGTTATTTTTTCAAAAAAGGAAAAAAAAAGTAACCGTAAAAAATCGAAGCCACCCTTTTCTTACAGATTAAGCTTTTTTAATTTTATCACAAGTAAGTCATTTAAAATTAATTAATATGACAAAATCTCCAAATAAAGTATAAAAATAAATAATATAATTAGGAATTTATCAATTCCCCCACACTTAACCTTTTACACTCCTAGGCAAAAGAAGACAAATGTTTTCAAAAATATGCCCAATGTTGTAATAATCAAGTTCTAGCATCTATAATAGGCTTGTAAAAGTTTTACTATCTGTACTACTAGTTTTACCATAAATCCATAGTTAAGGGGATTTCTTAGGGTTTTAGTGTTGAAAAGGCTAAATGTATAGAAACTGTAACAAACACTGTGCTTATACCAAATAAATTGCTAGATTACTTTAGTATTCCACAACTAGACTTAATTCACATATTTCACCATAGTACTTTATTTGTTTATTTCTCTCTTTGATTTTTTTTTTCTTTGTTTTAACTATTCATAATTTTTCTCTTCTTTTTCTCTTTTTCTTCTTTTCTATTTCCTTTTGTTTTTTTTTTTACTTCTCTTTCTTTTGACTACTCACATGGCATTTTTCTTTCCACATATACGATTGTGTGTGTGTGTATTAAACCATAGTGCTAGGAAGAATTTGATAAAGGACGCAACATTGCATTTATATGGTGAAATAGAAATGAAAGTGAAGGGCTCAAGAGAGTAAACAAAGGTAAATTATTAATGGTTTGTGTTTAAGTTAATGGGTTTAGAGAAATGCCCCTATCATACTACAAATCCAAGACATTAATGTTGCTTTGAAAAAGAACCTAGACAAGTTCTAGAGATTAATTAGAAAATAGGAGAATACACACACATGATGAGAAAATAAAATTAAGGCTAAAAAATCTTCCAACAAGGCTTTTCTCTGTCATATCAACTTCCTAAAATTAAGCTAGGCATCCAAATTAATAACATTGCATTAAAGACACTCCAATCACTCAATTGATCAAGTAAATAGATTACTCAAACTTAATGCAATCATACTTGGAAATACTTGATTTTCACAATCTGCATGCATTTAAATTTTCATAAAATCAAGACAAGGAGTTGCATTAGGAAAGTGAAAATAGGGGTCCATTAAGTACTTCACAAAACCAATTTTCTCAAAGTCAAAAAATTTTCAATTTTTCTCAAATTTATGATCCAAAACATTATGGCTACAACAATCCCTCCCCCACACTTATTCTTTACATTGTCCTCAATGTAAACAAAAAATAGAAACTAACTTTACTTGTTTCTTAGGTGAAGTGGTAAGTTGTGAAGGTCAATTTAAGATTGAAGCACAACACTTCAACAATCACGATGAGGGGAAGAAGAAATAAACAAGTGAAGTGAATTTAACAATGAATCAAAAATATAGTAAAGATTAAGTGCAAAGTGAGAATGACAAGAGCTCAAAGCCTAAAGGAGTGAATAACAAAAAAAAAAATCTACTTCTTACTACTGGATTATCTCTCCCCACACTTATTCTCTTCACATAACAATTAAGCTCAAGAAACATATAAAAATGAGAAGAAAGCAAGTGAGGAAAGAGACAACCTGATCTTAAATTTCCGTAGAATCTTGTAGGAAAAGTTCTCATTGTGGATGAGAAATATGAGTTTCTTCTTTATGACCACTTCTCCTCAAATATAACCTCTTGATAGTGTAAGTTCTTGTCAAAGAAACACTAGATCAGCAACAGTATCTAGTCTAGAAATAAATACATGGAGATATCTAAAATAAAACATAGGAATTGTAGAAGCAAGGTTCTCCAAGTAAAGTTCATAACCAAAAAAGCCACTTAGGTTCTCTTCAGTAGGAACTAAACAAGTAGTCACAATTTCAAAATCCTCTTAAAGCAATGGAGAAAATGCGGAATCCAACTTAGTGTTGGAGTGCATAACATCACTTGTGCAATTACAAGAGTTGGGATATAAAAGAGTGGAAGAAGAAAGAGAATTAATCAAGCTATCACCACCTAAAGTTTCAAAATAAGTATTTGCATTTTCTATATCAGGTGACAAATCGCAAGAAAGAACTAAATGGAAGGATTCATTTTCATTTACAATTTTATCTTTCAAAATCATTGAATATTTCCTTATTAAACTATCTAAAACATTCAATTTAGAGGGATCAAAAGATACACACATGTCGAGGCCTTCATCAAATGTAGCATGCACTTTAATGTTATCAATTGAACTAGATGAAGAATTAAGATCATGTGAAGTATAAAGCCAATTATCAATTTTGGCACAAGTAACACATGACATTTCACCCTCACATGAACAAACAAAAGTAGAATGTAGGGAAGAGGGGAAAATGAGTTCTTCATCTTGTTCAATATCATTAAAAAATTCCAAATCATGGTTGGCAACACTTGAAAGAGAGGAAAAATTATGTAAGCAATCATCATTCTATCATTAGGTTCATACTTTATCAAAATTTGAGCACCCAAGCACAATTCATCATGTTCCACAACATCATGCTTAATATGTTCATTACTCCTAGAATTAGGGAAAAGAACATGTTCATCATATATAGAAGCATGGATTGTGTAACATCATCAACCACACAACTACTATTAGACACATAACAGTGAGCATTTTCAACATCAAGCATGTGAGGGAATTCAACCATAATTTCTTCACCAACCTCATTATCACTCATAACATCAAGAATAATAGTAAGAGAAGGGTCAACATCTTCAAGAAAAAGAGTAATAGTACCATTGTTTGAAAGTTGCTCCTCTGGTAGTTGAAAATGTACTCGCTTTTTGACATATTTTGTGGAAGTAGGCACTGAAGATATAGAATCTTCCACTTATGAAATGGCATTTGGCTTTTGCTCTTTGGTTTCCTCATCACTGAAGTCATCGAACCATGGAACTCCTTCTTCTCCCCCAGTCTTTATCCATAGCATATGGTCAACAAACGCCTTGATAAAGCCTTTGATCTCTTCAAGTCTCTCTTCCTCCTCTTTGAAAAACAACTTTGCCTCTTTCAACATGAATAACTTAAAGTGTTCAACTTTAAGCTCATCATACATTCTTCTCAATTCACGACTTCTGTCATCCATGTTTGGCAAAATGAGGAAAACATCAAGTCCACTAGGTTGAGGTGTAAGGGATTATGGTGGAGGTTCATAGAATGATAGAGAAGGTGGTTCATAGAGAGTTCTACATGGCATATAAGTAGGTGGAAATGAGGGAAGATGAAATGGAAACGATGGAGGGGGTGATTCTTCATAGAATGTGTAAGGTGAAGAAGTATGGTTGAAGTGGGATTGAGGTGGTTGGAAGGTGGATTCATGGTTAAAATAGGGTGTTGGTGGACAAGATGGTTTATAATATTGATGGAGAGATTGAGGTGGTTGAGATTTAGGGGCTCCTCCTTGATAATTGATTCATGTTTGAAGGGAATCCAATTCTTGTTGAAGCAAATCAAGCATTTGAGAATAGATTAAAACGTTCTTCATCTCCCCAATTGCCATAAGATTCATCTAAGAATTGAGAGCTTGAGGTTCCATCATTTCCTGAAAGGGAATGCTTAGGAGGATTATGGTAAAACCTATACTTATGATCTTCATTAAACCAAGCCATTCAAATTTCAATCAATTTAATCCCAATGAATTCTAAGTCTTAAAATGCCCTGGGGATGCAAGTGAAAAGACAAAGAAAAAACAAGATATTTGTTGGTATTTCTTCAAAATTTTCTATGGAAAAAGGGAAGATGTCACGAAATATGCTATGAACAAGTAAATGCAATCTATACTAGTTACAATGCAAAATTACCTAAATACAATCCTAAATGCAAACCTAAATTCTCAAAGGTACCAATAAATCAAATATTGACACTTAGTTACGAGGGAACCAATTACTTGGCTCCCCGGCAACGGCGCCACTTGAAAGAGGCGTGTGCTTTATGCCTTGGTAACCTCTTCAAAATTTTAAGCAAGGATTGCAATATAGTTTGTAATCTTGTATCGTCTCTCGAAGAGCCTTTTATTAATTACCTAAAAACTAAGTGTAAAGATTGGCATAAAACAAGTTAAAAAGGATTTTTGACTTTTAATCTAACAACTAAATTGCAATTAAACTAAAATGCTTTAAAAAATAATTTTTTTTTGGATTTTTGGAATAAAATGGAATGAAGATGGAATTAATAAAATAAGAAAACTAAGAGTTCAACAATGGAATAAGCAATCCCTCATAGCAATGGCGCAATCAATCCTTATTTAAATTAATTATGGGAGATTTAATCATGCTAGTTTAAAAATGCCTCTAAGGGCCACCCCCTAAACTATGCCTAATTAATTTAGATTGATTAATATCAAGCCACCTTGCATATTAATCTCTCTAAATTAGGTGATTAAGCACTCTATCAATTAAATGAATTTAAAAAAATCATATTTACATTTTAATCCTATAACTGAGCCACCTCGCACTACCATTTAATTTTTTCTTTAATTTTAATTTAACAATGGCCACCCATATGAAAAATCAAGATTAATTATGCAAAAACCCAATGATAAATACATTTAATAAATTCATATTCAATTAACCAATGCAAATACAAGATACTATTGATCCATTAACCAAACCACCTTAAAATTAACACAAAATGTTCAAAAAATCATCAATTCAATGATTAACCAGCACAAAGAAATGATAATTAAACACAATGTCAAGTGTGTAACAAAGGTTCAAGCCACATCCAATCTCCAAATAAATCTAGATAAATCAATCTAACACTATAAAATTCATCCAAAGACCTAGGAATCACAATTATAATGTAGAATTAGAGAAATGGAAGAACAAAAACTCCCCTATTGAAGTTCCAAGTTCATGCCATTACCTTTTGGTATAAAGGATTTGGAGAATTAGCTACAAAATACCATCGAATCTGCCTCAACAAGCAATACTATCATTATAATGGTTGAAAGTGAGAGAGAATCAGCAGTGATGGTGACCGATGGAGAAGTGTGACGGCGAAGGTGTTACGGTGATGAAAATGGAAGGATATGATGATGATGACGACGGTGAGGAGCTGATTGTGAAGTGCTGAAGTTGTTGAGATTTAATTTATTATAAAAAGTAAAAAATACGCATAATACTCTAATAAAATTAGAAGGATATAAACTATTTAGATTAAATTTTAATTATTTAAATTAATTTTTATAAATTTTTTATTATTTGATATAACAATAATATTTTTATAAGATATTAAATTTTAACCGTGAGAATAAATAAGGAGAGGGAAATAGACAGTAAAGAAAGTATGAAGGAAAAAAAAAAAAGACAGTAAAGGAAGTGGACAGGTTGATGTCCCCACCTTGCCCCGCATCTAATTTGAACAAGATTTGTTAATTAATGTTTATTATTATATTTAATAATTGACAGATTATTTGAATACTAACCTAAATGCTGCATGACTCTGTTATTTGAAACAGGATAAACTAGAATGGAACAAAGTATCGCAAAAAGTGTCGAACAGAATATATGTTAGTAGATCCTCTTAGCAAGATGCTTTATAATTATTCACTGTTGCAAGTGCCAAATTTTGATACCGTAAACATCTAAATTAATATCCAATACACCAATATGTACACAAATGTAACAAATTACAAAACTCATATTCCTTTTCGATTTAATTGTAACGCTTACACCTAAAATCTTAAATAAAGAGGTAACCAAACGGGGCTTGCACTTGAGCTACATATGCCTCTGTTGAATGTTGCAAATAGAAGAAACACGAAAACAAATGAAGTATGTGAAGTGATAGTACTTCAGAAAATTTTATATTTATATCCAATATTTTCACAAACCAGGTTGTCTAAAAATGACTAGTTGGAAGATGAAAGAATGACTAGTTGAGTTTCGTTCTTTATTCTTCAATGGTTATAGTTATAGTACTCATCAATGCGTACTCATGCACCTACAGATAATTTTTAATTATTTCAAATGAACACATTTGAACGGTTTTTGAATACGAAATTATGACAAAAAAGGATACTCCATTGGAAAAGGAAATGATTTAATTATGAAGTAAAATCATATATATATATATATATATATATATATATATATATATATATATATCAGATGAAAAACCATGCAACAAAGGCTTCTCAACAACATAACATCAACACACACATACACTACTAAACACTGTTACAAATGTTCTCTTCTCAGTACAATTCACTAAATTTATGATAACAAAAGCAAGTTCAATAGGCAACAACATGGCCGCAAAGCTCCGTCTCCGTTAAAGCATAATTCAATATTTGAAGCAGAAAAGCATTATTCAAAACTGAAAAAATGCTGAATCCAATGCTTGCGTCCCGAAGACAAAACAAATTGAACATAATAAGCAAGATAACACATATTTAGTAAAAGAACATAATTTGTTTGGCAAGAAGAAAAAGAAAAAGAAACCCTGTTTTAAATAATAACAATTTTGAAACAAGGAAACTACTTTAATTACCTCAAAGGAAATTTTTTCCTGATATTCAACCAAAGTTTTTGCAACAGAGGGCCACAACAACATAAACTTGATCTACCAAATGATCAAATCATTGGAAAGCATAGTGTTGGGAATATAACATTAAATTTCATTACTTAAAATGAGAAAAATTTGTTATGCAATGTTCATTATATATTTAATAAATGAGACATCATTTAAATACAAAATCTAACCCAAGGCATGACTCTGTTTTTTCAAACAAAACAAAACAGAATGAGACAGAGCATCTCAAGTGTCGGATAAAATATTATTATATCCTCTTAACTGTTGCAAATTCCAAATTTTGATATCTTAAACATCAAAATTAATATAATTATGCCAACATGTTCTAGTAAATCTTTCAGATTACAACACTCATATGCCTTTTCGTTATAACTGTTAAATTTACAGCTGAAATCTTAGATACAGAGGCACCATATCTTTTTATTTGGTTCTAACTCTAACTCAAAACTCAGGATTAAAGTTTAAAAGTACATTCATATATCACATGGAAGAGTACTTATCAAAGGTTTCTTGACAACATGAGAGACACATGCACACAAATAATTATTACCACAAAATGTTCTCTTCTTACAAATCACTAAATTTAAGATAACAAAATGACATTCAATAGGCAACTTCAAAGTCCTTGACCGTGCGTAACTGCAGCAAGACTCCTTATTCTTTGAGGTAGCAGAACTCAAGATTTGAGTAAGAGCAACGATCAGCAGAGTGATAGCTGTTTTACTTGCGTTCAGTAGACAAACCATATTGAAAAATAAACAAGATAAAGCATAATCAGCTAAGAACAAATTTTTTTAGCAAATACTACCTCTAGTCTCTAATATAAAAGCAAATTGTGGGATGAATTCGATTTTAAATATATGGCCTCAATCTACTTTATCCACCATATTTATCATTTTTCTAAATATTTCTATTGATTGCATAAGTTAAGGAAGTTTGCATAATAAGTAATTGATTTAAGGGGGTATTTTTACGAACCAACATACATTTTTTTAAATAACTAATTCAACTAATTTTTTTGATGTACCTAAGTTAGTTCAGTAGATCTTACAGTAAGAACCAGAAGTAGTAGAAGAAAGATAAAAAGAAATGGAAAATGACACCTATTTTAAATAATAACAATACTTGAAAAATTAAGATAGCTAATTTACCTCAAGGGGAATTTGTTATTGATGTTCAATCGAATCTTTTGAAACATAGCGCCCATGCAACATAAAGTTGATCTACCAAGTGATCAAACAATCTGAAAAATTTGTGTCTCCAAACTCTAACGAGGAAGAGAGAACCGCAAACTCCCTAGAAGCTTACTGCAAAGCCAACTCCCATCCCAAGATACAATGACTTTAGAAAGTCATCATCTTCATTTTCTTCAGCCTGCTTTGAGTGATCAAGAGGTTCTTCCTTGTGGCACTTCTTTGGAAGAGGATCTCCACAAAGATCATTGCCAACAAAACTCCATGACTCGAAACCCTGAATTTGGGATCCCAATGAGATTTGTCCAATAAAATTGTTGTATGATAGGTTCAAGTAACTAAGAAAAAACAAATTAGAGATGGTTGAAGGAATTTCTCCTGAAAGCTTATTGTAGCGGAGATCAAGAGATTCTAATTCTTTCATGCCACCAATTTCTTTGGGAATCTTCCCAATCAAATGGTTTCGAGACAAGTTTAAGGACCACATTTGAGTCAAGTTAAACAACTCTTTAGGAATTTCTCCAGACAAATTGTTAGTGGAAAGATCGATGTTATTCACAAGCATAAAGTACTTGGAATCAACCATAAAGAACGCGTAATCCAATTCTCTTCCTTTAGCAAAGACTTTTATCCCATCTACAAGAAAATACTCATCAATCGGCTGCATGATTTTGTATAAGCAATGTGGTATAGGTCCTGAGAGTTTATTCTCAGCGAGATCCAATACTGCCAAACGAGTGAGGTTGCATAACAGTGATGGAATATTGCCTATAAATTGGTTTCCCCTCAAATTGATAACATATAAACTTTGTTGCATGGTATAGGGCAAAGTTCCAGAAAATTTATTTCGCTCTAAAATGAGGAAATTCAAATTTGTCCAGTTTGACAAGTCAAATGAAATTTTTCCGAAGAAACTATTATGACTCAAATCCAACTGCTGAAGATTCACTAATGAAGCCATTGAGGGAGGAACTTTACCTGTTAGCATATTACTCCCCAAATTAAGGGAATTTAATCGTGTCCATTTGGCCCAGCAATGATCAGGAAGTGCTCCACTCAAATGATTATATGATAAGTCCAAATCATGCAACATAATTTCCTCATTACTCTCTAGATGGCACAATAATGATGAAAAAGATCCTGACAAAGAGTTATGAGATGCATACAAGTAAGAGATATTTCCTGATAGTATGACATTGGATATGTCATCACTAATTAAGTTGTTTGAGAGATCAACAGTTTCAATTCCTGCTACAAATCTCCAGAATGCACCTGCATCAATTTTTGAAATCCCTGATGTAGAAATGTCAAGATACCTTAGAGACCGCTGTGTATAGAGCCATGTTGGAACACTAGGACCTATTCTTGTGTTGCCCACGTCCAAATACTCAAGTTGAAATGGTGGGACCCATTGAGGATCAATATCAAATTTAAAACTTGTTGAACTCAAGTCCAATGCTCTTAAATTTGAGAAATTTGAAAAGTTCGTTTCTGTAAGAATGCCCACCAATGAATTGCCACCAATGCCTAATTGATTTAGGTTATGGAGTTGTCCAAGGGTTTCTGGAATATTGCCACTCAATCGATTGTGGGACAAGTCTAAGATGAATAAGGAAGAAATATTTCCAAGAGATGATGGAATTACACCATTGAAAAAATTATTTCCAATATCCAAGTATTGCAACCGTTCATGTTGGCTTAACCAATTTGTAATTGATCCTTCAAGGTTATTCTTACTCAAATCTAAATACTTGAGGTTTTGAAGATTGAGCAAGGCTTTTGGTAACTGACCGTAGAAACTGCAACTATGAAGGTCAAGATGATAAATGTGTTTGGTGATATTAAAGAATGAATTAGGTAATTTTGACTTCATATCAAAGTTGAAAGAAAGATCAAGAACCTCAAGTGATGTAAAATTGGTATAATCAAGGGAGGGAAAATCTCTCAATTCACAATAGCTCAAGTGTAACTCAGAGAGTGAAGGAAGCATGGCTATATAGTGGAGCCATTTGGTTTCATTTCCAATATAATTTTCACTAAGGCCAAGATGTTTTAAGAAAGAAAGTTGAGAAAGCCATTGAAGGTCATTTATGACTAAAGCATTAGAGGAAAAGTCAAGATAGCGTAGAGCAACAGAAAAACTTGCTGAATGATTAGAAGTAACAAGTGATTGGTTATGAAATTTATGTGCATCAAAAGGAGATTTGGAGATTTGGCATGGTGGCATACTAAGAGTTTCAAAGTGATTGGAACTCAAGTTCAAGTGGTTGAGAAATTCAAGCTCAAGCACACACAGATTAATCTCACCTCGTAATTCATGATTGGAAAGAGAAAGCTCTACAACTCTTCCTGTGATGTGGTCGCAGTAAACTCCCTCCCACAAACAGCAATCTCGCTCAACATTCCAGGAAGAGAGATAGTTGTTTGGATCTTCAACCACTCCTTGCTTGAAGATTAAAAGCAGTCTTTGATCATTTTCATGGCAACGGATCACCTTGTTTGAGGTAAGCACGCCTGTGTTGAATGTTGTTACAAATAGCAGAAACAACAAAACAAAGGATATTTGTGAAGCAAAGCTCCCCATTGTGATTGTATGTTTGAATATGACGGCCTCAAGGAAGTCTTTCCTTTATACATTGGAAAATCTGAAATAAACAAAATTTTAAATGCCTTAAAAAATTGATGAGCACATGATATTCCTTATCGTCAAGTCTACTATATAATAGTATTTCCAAGTCTTCCAGTCTTTTCAATAGAAAATTGCGGCAAGAATGCAAGCAACGCCACATCATGTTTCCTACATTATTATATTTTTCAATTTCCAAAACCAAATTGAATTAAAGATTTTTTTTTCATCTTCGTATTATCTTATAAATAAGAAAGTACCACTTATACAATCTATTACTATCTCTATTCTTTAATATATGATGTAGTTCATAGTTAAATTGTACATCTAAACTGTTCACAATATGTAATATAATGAAATAATTTATTTAATTTTTAATCTTTCTAAAAAAAAGTCAACTCAAGAGGTAATGTTGTTTATACCACACATCTCATGTTACTTTACCAACGAAGACCAAAAGTTTTTGAGCAGAGAAGATACATAATACGTACCTTTGAAAAGTCTTCTTCCAAAATCTTCGTCAGTTCATCAATGGAAATGACAAACTAGATTCCCTCGTTGGCCTCATTTTCAGTTTCCAGAGCCAAACTTATTTAAACATTTCAAAACAGTAATATGAACTTTCTGACGAGTTATAAAGTCTTCATCCCAAATTAAACTCAAGTTTCAACCATAGTATGTGCTCATGAATGGATGGGACCCACACGGAGGATCTCCTTATCTTCTTTCATGTCCATCTCACCACCATCTTCACTTACAATTGTAACTGTTACAATTTTAACTTTGTGGGAGTTACGGTAACTTGTTTTTAGGTAAGATTATAAACAATGTTTAAACGATCAAGTCATTGTGCCTCAATATGATTCACTCTGAGTGTGGTTTAGTTGAAAGGAAAGTTATTATGAGCAGCAACAAGCAACAAAGAAACCATAGTGTTGGGAATATAGAATTGAAGTTCATTACTTAAAATGAGAAAACTTTGTTATGCAATGTTCATTATATTTTTAATAACTGAGAGATCATTTGAATACAAAACCTAACCCAAGACATGACTCTATTTTTTCAAACAGAACAGAACAGAATGAGACAGAGCATCTCAAGTGTCGGAGAAAATATTATAATATCCTCTTAACTGTTGCAAATTCCAAATTTTGATATCTTAAACATCAAAATTAATATCCAATATGCCAACATGTTCTTGTAAATCTTTCAGATTACAACACTCATATGTCTTTTCGTTATAAATGTTAAATTTACAACTGAAATCTTAGATACAGAGGCACCATATCTTTTTATTTGGTTCTAACCCAAAACTCAGGATTAAAATTTAAATCATAATACCATTTATCACATGGAAGACTATTCATCAACGGTTTCTTCACAACATGAAACACACACAAACACACTAATAATTATTATTACAAAATGTTCTCTTACTCACAAGTCACTAAATTTAAGATAACAAAAGGACATTCAATAGGCTACATCAGAATCCTTGACCATGCATAACTGCAGCAAAACTCCTTATATATACCTTGAGGTAGAACTCATTCTTTGAATGATAGCAATGATCAGATAGTGATAGATATTTCACTTGCCGTCAGTAGTCAAACCATATTGAAAAATGAACAAGATGAAACACAATCAGCTAAGAACACAATTTTTTTTTAGCAAGTGCTACCTCCAATCCTAGTATAAGACTAAGTTGGGAGGTTAGATTTGGTTTTGATTATAAATATAAGTCTTCAATCTACTTTGTCGTCTATATTTATCATTTTTGTTAAACTATTTTTATTGATTTCATATGTTAAGAGAATTTGTATCAATAGGTAGTTTCAATGATAGAAAGTGTTTGGATTAGCTTTTGAAAATAGTTTCTGAAGAAAAAGTGAAAAAGTGATTTTTTTAATAGATTCTGAACAGAATAGATTTTGGGAAAAAAACGGATTTTGATAAAATGAAAATGTTTAGTTATTGTGTTGAGAATCACTTTTTTAATGGTCAAATTATCAAAAAGGACATTAATTTTTATGATAATTACATATAAAGGATAATATTATATTTTATGTATTATTTTATATTTAATTTTATAATAAATATTAAAAATAAAATAAATTTTTCTACAAAATTAAAATTATAACATTAGTCAATTATGTGATATAAAAAATAGATCAAATATATAATATATATAATCAAAAAATTGTCAAACTGCAAAAAAAAATGGCATGCAAGAAAAAGTCATTAGGGAAAAGAAACAGAAAAAAGGGGAAATGGGAGAGAGAGTGGAGAAAGAGGGAAGGCAAACAGGAAAGAGAAATGGGAAAAATGAGAGAAAGAGGAAAGAGAAAAACGGAAAATTTTTTTAGCTTTTTTTTAAACCATGATTTTAGATCTAAAATTATGGTTTTGGGATAAAAAAGTGTTTCTTTTATAATATGAGTGTTTAGTAATTTTTTCACAAAACTATTGTTTTATTCAAAAAGGATTTTTTAATTAATCTCCAAACACTCACTAAATGTTTTAAGAGGGGATTTTAGGGAAACCAACACATATTTTTAGGTAACTTATTTAATTAATTTTCTTAATATACCTAAATTAGTTTAATATATCTTATATTAAGAATATAAGGTAATAATGAAAGAAAGATAAAATGAAATGGAAAATGAAGCATGTTTCAAATAATAACAATACCTGAAAAATTAAGGTAGATGTTTATTACCTCAAGGGAAATTGTTTATAGATATTCAACCAAATCTTTTGAAACAGAGAGCTCATGCAACATAAAATTGATCTACCAAGTGACCAAACCATTTGAAAAATTTGTGTCTCTAAACTCGAACGAAGAAGAAAGAACCGCAAACTCTTCAACAGCTTGTTGCAAACCGAACTCCCATACCAAGATAATATTTATAAATAATTTTTTTAATGATAATATTTTAAGCTAGCAATATTTATTTTATTAAATTAAATTTAATATGTTAGCATTTGAGAATTTTTTATGTCAGCAATTGTTGTTAATGAAATTAAAGTCTTTATTTACATTATCAGGAGGTGTACAAGCTGTGAAGATGATTGTAAATCACGTGTTGCATAAAGAATATATTGCAAAATCAAAAGTAAACAAACATTTAAATGCCTTAAAATGAAGGCCAAAAAATCCTTAATAAAAAAATCTATACACTTATTTTTTATGGTCAAGCCTTCTAATACGTCCAAGTCTTCCTATCTTTTGAAGGAACAATTGGAACATTAATATATTCATTTTCACAACCAAATTGTTTGAACATTCTAGAAGGTTATCTGCGACAAAATGGATAAATTTTTCACGACAAAATGCGAATAGACCATTCAACTAGAGGTTATTTACAAAACAATCGTTAGCTTTTAAAGTAAGAAAAATACCTTATAAATTATTATTTAGACCTTTTAATTTCAAAATAGAATGTTTGCAAATTATTCAAAAGTTAAAATAATATTTATTTATTAAAATAAAAAATAATTTGCTTTACCTTTTTTTTTTTGTTATGAAATGAGAAAATTAATTAATATATTTTTTTGTATCCCGAGTTCAATTATTTAACTATACTTTTTTTTGGTTCTTATCCATGACGCTTGTAAAGTCTTCATCCCAAACTACACCCAATTATTTCAGTCTTTCCACACCTTAATGGAACCAACCAAGGAGCTTCCCTTCTTGTTGTCTCTTTCAATTATCCTTTGGTTAAAGATATTTTTCCGATTTCGTCAAAAATATCATTTTCTGCTATGCGATTTTTTCAAAGATGGGATTTGAACTTGGTTCACTCTCCTTATAGTTTACTTAATCTACCACTAGATCAAGTATCTTTGGATGACTATTATAGTCTACCTAATTCACCATTAAACCAAATAACTTTGGGTAACTAAGGTCTTGGAAAATAAAACAAATATTTCAATGCTTAAAAAAATCTAGAACCTTTTAATAGTCAAGTCTTCTAAATACTTTAAAGTTACCTGTCTTTCAGAACCAAAAAAAAAAAAATCCCGTGCTACTGAAGAAAAATTGAAACATTAGTATATCCATTTTCACATAATTTCCCATTCCTATCTTCTTTTTCAATTTCCATAACTTAATCGTTTGAAAGCTCTTCAAAATGTAAACGTTGCTTTAGCAACATTTGATTCTTTCCCCCAAGAGACAAAGCAAATAGACCATTCAATTAGAGGTCATTTATGAATTTAAATTTTGGCTCTAAAAAAAAAAATCCCATAAATTATTACTTAGACCTGTGATTTTCAGTTCATATTATCTACACCAATGACGCGGTACTGAGAAGCTTCACATAATCATATAAATCTTGAAGGCAATATAGTTCGGGACTTTGGGCTATGTTTTCCTGCGTGATACGATGGATAATAAGTTCAAAAATTATAGATTACTAAAATTTAAAATTATTGCATAATAAATACATGAAATTCTAAAATGTATTTTAAATCATGAGATATGATATATAAAAAAACACTTTTATAAGGAACATTGACAGTTTTATGTAAGGTGTACTCATAGACTAACCCGTCCAAGGCATGTAAGACAATATATTGAGATATACTTCAAAAAGTTTTATTTATCTTGTAGGAATGGACCTGGTCAAACAAAGTGATATATCTATTTATCTTTTAGGAATGGACTTGGTCAAATTAGTGATATATCTATTTCATTCTTTTTCTTTCTTTGGAAGATTTTACTACTGCAGAATCAATTAGTTAAGGACCCGCTCAGAAAATTTCTTAAAATATAAAATAATTTTTAATTTCTAAAAATGATTAATAGTGGGTAGGCTAATGGAATTCGAAGTGGAGAATATGGGAGAGTAAGGTAAGAAGAATTAGCTCAAAAAGTATTTTATAAAATAGTCTAAATTATACTTTTAATCCTTTAAATCTATATGAGACATACTTTTAATTCCTTAATTTTATAAAGTATATTTTTAGTCATATAATTCTAACAATGTTAATATTGATAATGGAAAACGCCCCTACTAAACAACTCAAATGATGATTGTATAATTAAATACTTTTAATCTTAAATCTAAAATATGTGTAAATTGAAAAATATCTAAAAACCTAATAAATCAATCAATATTAAAACATCATTTGTATTTAATATTTTAGTTTAATAATCTAAATATATTATTTTAATAATCTAAATATCAAAACCTTATTTCTTTTATTTGTAGGGATTTGTGGTTTATTTAGTTTAATAATATAAATATATTATATTAAATAAATTAAAACTTAAATATGTTTTATTAGTTACACAATTATCACTTATGTTTGCCGAATCAACATTTTTTGTTAGTAATATTAAAAATGTTTGAAATATAATACCAAAAATATATCTCATATAAAACTTAAAGTACTAAAAGTATATTTTAGCTAATAAAATATAAAAATAATTTTTTATTTCAAAAATGTTTAGTAGTGGGATCAAGGGGATGCAACGTGATAAGATTTCAAAACATTTTGAAATTACCTTTTCATTTTCTCTTTATTTATAATATATTTATTCTACATCTCAATATTTTAAAATATTCTGGAATTTGTAACAATCTGTTGGTTATCTCTTGAGCATATTTTATTTTTTATTTGAAGAACACGGTATATCCCTTTCCCAAAAGAAAACAAAAGCCTAGAAACATTTTATAAGAAAGTTCATATCAGAGAAAGAAGCCAAAGGGACTAAGCAAAATATTTTTGAGGTACTGCTGTGCTAAAATATTTCAATTCTTCACAGAGAACAATACTTGCGCCAAACAAAAAACAAGAAGAAGAACTACAAATGAAGAGAGGAGGGGAGAGATAGCAACCAAACATATGAAAAATACAGCAAATTGAATATATTTATATACCTGTTTTTGACATGGCTCCAGAAAAGAATTCTACCAGGATTGTTATAATCAGAAATCACGGACATTAGCTTATTAAGAGCGATCATGTTATTACGTAGGTGATTGACAATAAGGAAGTCCCCAAACAATATCCAATCCTTAGTATTAGTTAACTGAGAAAAAGAGAAATACCACCCAAGTCGGAAGAGTCACTCATAATAAGAGACAATACTTGCAAGAAAAAGAACGTCAACGATAAAAAATATATAAATAATTTTTTATAAAAAAATATGGGAGATGGAGATGGAGATGGAAAATATGGAAGGTGAAGAATGGGATGAGAGAAATCGCTTAATTTTTTCAAAAATAATAAAAATAATTTTTAATTTCTAAAAATGATTAATAGTGGGAGGCTAATGGAATTAGAGGAGTAGAATATGATAAGTGAAAAGTAAGGTGGGAAGAATCCATTAAAAATTTATTTTATGAAATACAAAAATTAAATAATTTAGGCAATACAAGGTGATATGGTTTAAAAATATTTTAAAATCCCTTTATTCATAATATATTCGTTTTAAAAAAATTTTATTTTACATCTCAATATTTCAAAATATGTTGTAACTTCTAACTATCTAGTATCTACTGGTTATATATTTTATTTTTTATCTTCATTGTAATTATTACGATATTATTGTACATATGTGAGATGGTTGGAGGAGGGCATGCCGAATGGTAGGAGAAAGGTCTCTCAATAACCCTTCTTTTATATAATCAATAGATTTATAGATAATTCAAACATAAATCAAATATTTAACTTATTGAAATAAAAAAGAATTAACTTTTTTTTAAGCTATGAAATGAGCGAATCAGTGTACTCTTTTTTTATGTCTTCAGTTATATATATATATAACCAGATATTCATTTTTGCATCATAAGTTTGATTTACTTTGAAATTTATGTGGAGATAATTATTATGCGGATAAAAAATTGCAAATATATAAGTGCAGCCTGAAAAATTAAGTTTACAACGTTTGCGAATAAAAAATGAAAAATTCGGTAGTATTACATATGACATCTCTTTCTATTTTTTTATTTCCATTCGCTGAGAATCATTAATTGACCATGTATATAAATTGAATGCATATTTTTAAAATTTTATAATAATATTTTACATTTTTTTAATTAAGTAAACTTATTTATTTTGTATATTTCTTAAAATTTAAATTGATAAATGAACTAGAATAATATTTCAAATATATATATGTACACAAAAACTTAATGAAGCCAACCAAGATTGATTCATTTAGTAAGAATTTGGCTCATAATCTATATGGTTATAATTTCAAATCTCGCTATTGATCGATATAAAGATAATGTTGATAGGCAATGTGTAAACATCTCTTTAAATGTTTTTTGAGCTTAATTAGAAGCATGTTTTGACTTTGATAAGTCTCATAACTCAACTCACGTAAAAATTACCTCGTCGATTGCTCTTGTGAAGTCTTTGCCACAAACTATACTCAATTTGAGTCCTTTGGTGAAAGAGATCTTGCCAATTCTGTCAAATATCATTTTCATGGAATTGCATTAATCAATTATTTGCTGGTGAATATCAAGGCTTCAAAATTTATCAAGAGACAACGTAATCTAAATCAAGTCAATGGCAAACATCATTGGAACCTACCGAGGTGCTTCCACTTCTTATCATCTCTTTCAATTTACTTTGGTGAAAAAGATTTTGCCGATTTATGGTAAACATCATTTTCTATTGAATTAAACACCTTTGGATATTTTTACAAAAAAACAAAGTTGGGAAAGTTATTAGGGGGAATTTCAGAAAAATACCTTTAAAATTTGAAAATTCCAAATTAATGATTTTCTTTTTAATGAGTTGTCAATTGGTAATCAAGTATAATCAAATTTTAAATTATTATAGAAAACCAAAATAATTTAGGATTTTGACATTTTGAAGGTATTTTTCCGGAATTTTCCTAGATTAATACATGAGAAAATCAAAGAAATATGAAAATATTTATTAAAAAAACTACGGCATTCTTAGCAATGATTATAAAGAACAAGAAGCCAACAACAATTTATTCCAATAACAACGGTGTTTTTTTAAATTGATATCTTATCAAAATGTCACTCAAATCTCTTTAATTTAACCTAGATGAATCACATATATATTAAAATATATCTCAAAATTATCTAAAAACAGGGAATCATCAATTATATATATGTTTCATTGTAATTCTTTGATTCTCTATTATCTTGCATAGTTTTATTTAGATATTGAGTTGATTTTGGATTGTATTAGAACCAATTGCATCAATTAATTCACAATCACACACTAAGAGTGCTAAATAACATTATAAGGGTAGGTTCCTTGCTTTTGTTATCAAACTTATCGATTAATGAGGTTTAGTATTTTAAATGGCTCAATGATTTCATAGTTGCATACAAAGTGGACTTTAATAGTCTATTAAGAAGTGACTATTTTCTAAAGTATAACAATAATCATTGATTAATATATTAGACTCGGCGGTATTTGAGGTTTTGTAGTTTGAGAGACTTTGATTACAATTGCTAATGTTTTGCATAGAGTTTTGATTAGAGGGGTTAAACCTTATCCGGTGTGAAAGTGGTTAATCAACCTAACTCAAGCTAGCTCAAAGAGTCTTTTGGATATTTTTGACTAAACTAGCGAATTGAACTCCCATTATCATTTGTTGAACTATGATTGCTATTGCAAGCCATTTTTAAAAGATTCACTTCATCCATTTCCATTTCCACCCCATCATATCCAAAAATACCAAAAATAGTAGTCTAGGACGTTTTTCTTCATTGCATTGTAGTTGTAGTTTCAAAAGAAAATCAATCCCCTTTAGTTTCCCTTGTTCATGTTGCTTTTCATGGCATTTAAACTAGCTTAACATTTAGATTTCACCATCATACACATTTTGAGGAGTCTGAAGTTAAAAATCCCATTTGTGGCCTTCAACTTCGTTGCTATAACTGATGTGCGATATGGAAATGTGTTAGAAAATGAATTAATTGGTAAGAGATGATCATTACATACTACCTTTTACATTTGCTATATATTTTTTGTAGACGTCATTGGGTTTTTGAAAGCGTTTGGTTGTCTTCAAGATCAAATGTAGGAGGTTGATACGATCAAGAGGTTGAACTTTAGCATGTCTGACAATAAGTAATTCTTTAATATATTCTCATAAGTTTATTTCTACATTCTAAAAATTGGTGTTTAAGATATACAGCTAAGCCATTTTCATCTCCCACTTTTGACTTATTTATTGATTTATTGATTGATTTGTTTGTCATATTGTATGTAAAGTGCAAATGGTATAAATTTGTCATTATGGGGTGAATATGCTAAAAAGACTTTCACATAGAAGACGGAGGACATGGAGCCTCCAATTCTCATTTTGGTTAGATTTGCGAGCGTGAACAATAATACATGTATGTATACATATAAAGTATAATGATTTCCTTTTTTGTGTACATTTAATTTATTATTTTATTCTGATCAAAATTGCTTGTGTTGACAAATAGCAGCATACGGACACCTCAGTAATTCCTTAACCGCCACTAAGGTCATTTTCAATCCCGATATTGTAGAGGCAAGGTCAATTATGGAAAGGTCCGGTTGCTATCACCTATGTGTGGAACAACCTTTTGTCATACTGATATTTTCACCATGTTCTTTAAAATCATGGTTTCATAACAGTAAATGCGAACCACTTTCATGTTGATGTTTCTACGTATGTGTCAAACTTAGGCCTACTCAAGAACCTTTAAGATGTTTGTTGTTTACATAAATTATGAATGCCGATAACTATACTTACTCACCAGAGTCATTACTATCTTTCCAGACAAGATCAATTCCTATTAAGGATGTGTGTGAAGTTGATCATGTAAGTTTTGCCACATTTGGATATAAAGCATTGGTTTATTATAAGAAACAGATTTGTTTGTTCTCTGTTGCATCCCAAGTAAGGTTACAAATTGTTTTATCTTGTAGGAGTGTGAGGTAGTCACAAGGATTACACCGTAGAAGTTTGAGACATTGTATGGTTGAGTTTACGATGCTTGCCCATGGATAAGAAGGCTGAATATAGACAACCTAAGCGGTGTGTTGAAGTGCATCAAATGCGACAAAGAGTTATTAATGACTATACCCAAGCAAGTTTATATTAAAACATGTCGTCTTTCAAATGATAAAGAGTTGTGCTTTTTCTGAAATAAGCTTCATCTAACCATCAAGTATTTTTTTCCCAGGTGCACTACAAGGTTGCTGACTCCACTGGCAAGTGTGCTGTAATATTCTTTGACCGTCATGCTACTGAGTTGTTGGGAAAATCTACAGGTAAGATGAAAGATGAACTTTATGAGGTATGCAATATTGCTTTTTCGTTATTGTCATTATAGTAGGTTGATCAAATAGAACTTTCTGGGTAATAATAGAATTGTCTTCATTTTAGACCGGGGAATCCTTCAGGTTTCCTAAAAGATTTAAACAAATTGGCTGGTAGAGAGGTTGTCTTGAAGCTGAAGATCAAAGAACATAATATCAAGCACCGTTCAAGTAGCATATCTGTATCATAGATTTGCATGGAGACTCGTTTGGTCTAGAAATTCACTTGTACTAGTGGCACGGTGTTTAACTTCATTCCATCTGGCACAAAACAATATTTGTATTAGATTTGAATTGAATTATGTGTATTTCAATTTTGTTTTCATTGTTGCAGCAACCAACATCTTCAGAGCAAACGTTAGAGGCTATATCAGTTGTTGATACAAGTGATGATGCTGAGGTGACCATATCACTGTTAGTTACTCCTCCTGAAGTGAAATGCAAAAGGAAAAAGAGCTCCAGGCGTACACCAGTTAATGTGGACGAAATAGGTTGGGGGAATAGCGACTCCAAAGTTCAGTGCTACAAAGAGTGTGAAGAACAAAAAGAAAGAAAAGTGACGGGAAGATGAAATAGTACGTAACCTCAGGGATAGTTACAGGCTGAACTTTTTATTTGGATTATTATGGTTTTCAAGTTGTTGATGTCGTACTTATGCCTTTTCCTATCATTTTTCCTAAGACAATCTATGTCATATTATTTGGTTTTTCAGTTTATGTTGGTGTCTCTATGGTTTTCGTTATTCCGCTTCTACGTTTACGTAAAAGTTATGTCCCCTAATAGGTTTTGTTATTTTGAATGTAGTGTTTATCTTTTGAAGCGTATTTCTGAGCATTTTATCTTCTGATATCCACGATCCGCGTAACGCGGGGTTTTTTGTCGTGTTAGTTATATAAAGTTTAAAGTTGGTCAATTTTGTGTGTTTGCGCATGGGGTTATTTGTTTTGTCCACCGTGCACGGTATCCAATATATATATATATATATATTTCAAGGGGAGATTAATTTAATGTACGCTACTGGTAAAAAAAAAAAAAATTTAATGTACGCCGAAAGTGAATAATAATATCTCAATATTTTTCCTTCCCAGAACGCCAAGTCTGACCTTGCGAGCACTTCTAATAGCTACATCAAATTTTGTCACGCACTGAAATGAACATTAAATAACAAAGTTAATTGGCTCAAATCAAATGCGGACCCAGACGAGTACGCCTTACATCAGCTCATTTGATTGCTTTAATTCAAATAATGTAATGGGAGCAATCAAATGAACTGATGATGTAAAGCCCTCACTAGAAATATAATCTTGCTGAGTCGAGAAGCCTCCCCACTTTTATATATTATCGTTGACTGCCATCCACTTTTTTATTCTTATAATTATATCAATTTTAAATGGTTGAGATTTAATATATTATAAAAATTAAAAAAATACTCATAATACTCTAATAAATATATAAAGATATAATAAACTATTTAGATTAAATTTTAATTATTTAAATTAATTTAGATCATTTTAATCTTAATTGGCAGGTTATTCATATGAAAAAAAAATTCACTTATATTTGTTTTTAAGAAATATATGAATTTATCATTTTGTTTTAGGTTTTTTTTTCCAAATTAAGATGTGTATTTTCTTGAAAATAAATTAAAATGTAATTTTTTTTTAGATGATTCACCTTCCAACTAGGATTGAAATGATTTGAGTAAACAAAAATATGAAGAAATGGTTCCACGAAATCGCAAAATGAAAAAATGGTCTCAAAGAGTTGTTAATGAATAATAGAATTAATTAATTTTTATAATATCTATAAATTAATTACTTAACCCTTATACCTTTACTTATTACAACAATATTTATTTTTTGAAATTCAATTTTTTATGTGTTAAGGTATAATTTTATCTTAAAAATTTTCACCTAGGAGTATTGGGTATCTGAATATTTTTTTAAAAGTAATAACATTTCCCTAAAAGTATGAAAAAACGTGACAATGTTGCTCTCACAGTATTAAATTTGACTGTTATATGCCTTTGCTTGAGTATTATGTACACATGGCACTTCGTACATCTACGTCTTCATCCAACACTTTCTGATCGCCGAGTCTCTCTTGACCTTCATCGACGCTCTGGAAGTCATTTCAGTGTTTAGACGCCACTCCATACCAAATCACTCTCACGCTACAACAAAAATATTCTAAGATCCAAAATTAATATTCAGTGTTTGGAGGCCATTTGTTCATAGCGAATCCAGAGATCGTCTAGCCTCAATTTCTCTCTCCCGTGGATGCCATAAACGATTCAGCTTTCGAATTTCCAAAATTTGTCGTAACAGAAAATAAAAGCACAGTAAGTGTATACATGTTAAGATTTACTTATCATCTGGGTACTCAAAGGCATCGCAAAATAAAAACTTGTCTTGGCATGAATTTGGATTGAACCATAGCGGTTGATACACTGCAACGGGGGAAGCAGTTTGGGTTATGATGAAAATAGATAACGGAGGCAAGGGAGGAGAGAGAGAGAAATATATAAGAGTAAAATACAGTTCCTTCCTTTTCATATTGCTAAAATTACGTAGACAATCTCTCTGTTTTCAAAACACAC
This sequence comes from Albizia julibrissin, assembly GCA_037074505.1. Lineage (NCBI taxonomy): Eukaryota > Viridiplantae > Streptophyta > Magnoliopsida > Fabales > Fabaceae > Albizia > Albizia julibrissin. Next base: position 16,782,580 of record CM073484.1, read on the forward strand.
ATAATAGCCTAATTTTTAAGGTACCTTGTGAAGTGTATCCGCGGTAAAAGATATAAAAATTTTATTATATATAATTATATGTCGAAAAATTTATATTTATTAATTTTATTTTCATAATCTAAATTTATATTTATTAATTCTATTATCAAAATCTAATTGTGTACTCATTCTCATTAATAAAAATTTAAATAATTAAGCATGAATTAAATACTTAAAAGCTTAATACAACTGCAAAACTTTTATCATTTTCTCTTTCAATTGAGTATGTTTTTTTGTTACATAACTACGTCTGCAAAATGGTTCGAATGTGTTTATTTGAAGTAACTTAAATTAAGAATTATATGCAAGTACACATGCACACATTGAATATTATTTAACTATTGTTAGTGAAGAATAAATAACAAAACTTAGTCAGTCATTTAAGACAACGTGGTTTGTGAAAAATAATAGTGGACATAAATATATATACTTGATGATGTGGACTTGATTATTCATACAACTAACATTTCCTAGTTAATTTAGTCATGGGGTAAAGTCTATTTTTCTCTTTAAAGTTGTTAAAAAATCTCAATTTTGCCCTAAAAGTTTTGTTTTGGAGCAATGTCCCCCATAAGTTTTCAAATTGTATCAACTTAGCTCTGTCCATTATTTATGTTAAGTTTGAACGTTAGTTTACAGTGTTTAGCTAACAGGTTCATGTGTCATTCACATCATATTTGTTAAGATGCGCATTTGACCTAGAAGTTTTCTCCCAAGAGTAATATTGACTTGAAAATATTTTGGATTTAATGTTACCCTCAAGGTTTCCAAATTGTAGCAATATGACCTTAACCATTATAAAGGTTAAGTTTGACTATTAGTTGGTTAAAATGCTAAGCTGATAGCATGGAAGACATTTGTAACACCCTACTTCTATCATCATTCTGATGAGTTTTACACAGCGGATTCAAACCACTAAGTGATGTTTCATTGCATAGTTATTTCAATTCCCAACCTCAATATAGGATTCAAACATGTAGTTAAGAGGGTTTTTTCTGAATAATTAAAGACTTTATTTTAACATCATCATGAAGTGATTCGTAACTTCTTAGCAACTCATCGTTTCTTATTTCTTGAATATTTACCAGAGTATTTCTTTATTCATTCTTAGTTTATTCATGTACAAATCTAAGCAAAATACAAAAAGAGTACATTGTCCTTCAATCTTCGATTCTCTTTCATATTTTCTCTTGCATATCTTCATGCATTCTTCTTTTGTACTCATCATACCTATATGGTTGAGTGAGGGAGAGTGAGATTTGAGAGAATCTTAGTAGCAAACATTACTACTATGCATGCTAGATATATATGAATGCATGACATGCTTGCCTACACTATTTCATGCCAACATAATGACATATTGCATGCTCGATGTTATGACATACATATGGCAATTGCACAAATATAACAGAGCTTCAACCAACATACATGTTCTATACAAATAGGCAAAGCAATCAAATAATCAATACAAAACATACATATCATATATATGCAGAAAAGATAAGTTCACTACCTCTTAGACTTTGTGTTCTTCTCTTGTCCCTTGATCTTCCAACTATTGCTTCTTATTTGTTACTTCATAGCCTTATATAACCAATCACATTATTAGAGTCATGATTCAATGCTGTATTCAACCCTCTTTAGGTCTACTTTCAAAGGAACATATAGCCATTAGTTATATGTGAACACTTTAACATGGAATTTCCTTTTTCTAATCTCTGTTTCAGAATTTCAGTTAACACGATTAATTTTAAAAATTCACCATTAATTCTAGGAAACTCTAAATTGAATGGTTCCAATTCCTATGTAAATATATTTGAATATACATTCACATAAAAATACTAAATTTTGGCCACCACAACCAAAAAATTCCCAGAATTTCACCCAACCACATTGTTCTAGGTTTCTTTCCAGAAAACAGGGTAGAACTTCAAAAATTCATATCTCCCAATATACTTGTCTAAAAATTAAAAACTACCCACCATATTAAATCTCCATATTTCTAATTTAAGCCTACCAAATTCTAGAATTTTTGGACAAGATTTACCCTATGAAACACCACACATAACGTCACTGTTCAGACAGAACAGAATCAACAACATGAACAATCCTACTTCATAAATTCCCAAATTCATATACAAGCATCCAAAAATCATGAAAACTTATATACCTACACAATTTTGCCTTATAAATGTAATGGAACTATCAAAATTACAAAATTCCCACGTCTTCACCATGTCCTGTTCAAAACAGAAGGTTAGGATTCTTAGGAAGATTTTGTTGTTTTGTTGTTTTCTCTTGCTTAATCACCTTCTTACCACTTCTAATCACATGATTAACCATTTAAACACTAAATGAACATGTTTAAAATAAATTTGGATAGCATTTTCCCTAGGGTTTCATCAGCCCAAATTTTACAAAACAAGAGAAATCAAGGCAAATTCACCATCATCAACAACAACAACATAGTATAAGGTAAGAGGATCAAGTTTATGAGATTAACTCTTGATTTCTCCACTCTCTCTCTCTAAAAACTCCTCTTCCCTCTCTCTCTCTCTCTCTCTCCTCCCTTGTTTTGGCTTGCTAACCATGGATTTCAAGAAGAAGAAGCAGTTAGAGGAGGTTCTAAGGAGATTAGGAAGCATAAACACCAATATTTCAAAACTCTTATCTTGGATTTGTGAAAAACCTAAGCCCTTGGTGTTCTTCATGCTCTTGCACATTCAGCTCCTCCTCTCCTTCCATGTGCAGATGTTTGCACGAAATAAATGAGGAAAGATGAAGAAATAAAGGCTTAATGGTTTGCTCAAATTACTTTACATATAGTATGTTCTCATTGCTCCAAAATTCCTCTTTTATTCAAATATTCCAAATAATTCCATTTCTCTTTCTTCCTCCCTACTTCAGCCATAATTTATACCAATTAGGGGAAAAATAAATGGCTGCTAATTTTATTGGTCAAATGACCATTTTGCCCTTACTTTTTTTTTATACTTTTCGCATATAGTGAAAAACTGGGCAGAATTTTCAATGAACTTTGAAAATTCATATCTAATTGTGTAGATATCCAATTGGGGTGGTTCCAAAGGTTATATGACCTTTATTGAGTCTAGTTTTAAGGACAAATACAAAATTTGACCAATTAAAATCTTACTCTTTGCAGAATATTAATCTTTGGATGCTGCCCCAGAAAATAGTTAATTTCGTTGGGCTAATTTCAAAAATTCATTTCTCTTTGTGTACAGCTTCAAATGACTTATATACCTATCAAATTAAATCTTTATAAGTCTACTTTTACTCTAGAAATTTTCATAATTTTTTAACATCATTTACCTATTAAAAATGTCACACAATCACCATTGCCATATCAGGAATTTCACTGATAGCAATACTACTTTGTGTTCCACTTTATTATATTGTGTGTGACTTCTAATTGCTTTATTTTGTCACTCCCAATGCTCCTTAATACCCCCCAAGGGTATAAAATTTTTTTAGAGAATTTATTCATGCCTTACAAGGACACTTACTAAACCGAGGTTTAGTAGTCCACTTAATCCAGGTTTAATCTCAAGCTTCTTGTCCCCAAAATTTGGGATATTACAACATTGAAGAAGAATCTGCAAATAGGGGAGTAGCTCACATTCGCTAAAGAGTAATGAAAAAAAAATTCAATTACCAAATTCAGGATGCACTAAGTAAGATTATAGAGGACAAAGCCACTGATGGTAACCCTTCATTGTCGTACCCCAACAACATTGAGATGAAAAAGCACCTCTTCGCTTTTCTCTTCATTACACAATTGATGCTTTCACTTCTTTGATTTTCTCTAATCATTTAGATGAGGTGCTTTTATTTTAAAAAAATTCTTTATTTATAAATCTAACTTGGAAAAAAAGTGAATGACACATGGACTTATTTAATAAGTATATTTGGTTAATTAATAGGTAAACTTGACTTGGATGACAGCCAAGGTGAAATTGCTACAATTTAATTGAATTTTACAATTCTATAATTATGATAATTTTATTAAGAGGAAATGCACACAAACGACTCTCAAATGCTAATATATTAAATTGAATTTTACAATTTTATAAAAAGTTAGGTTAAGATGTAATTTTATTCCATAAGCTTTCACCCAAGAGCTCTAGATATGTGAAAGTTTGTTTTTTTAAGAGCAATGTTTTCCGAAAATATAAAAAGCATAGCAATGTTGCCCTCAACGTTGAAAAGTTAATTTTGGCCTTTAAATCTTCCACTTTTGCCACACTTGTCCAGATGTGGTGCTGATGTGGCTATTGAGTTGGGAAAAGTTTTATTAAAAAAATTGAATGTTCTTCGGCCTTCACTTTTCTTTTTCTTTTTCCCCCGAAGTTCTTCTGCCTTCACATTGGGCAAGCCATCAGCATCATCTCTAATTTGCTCTCACAATAATTTTTTCAATTTTGCTTTAAATTTTTTAATTCTTAAATTTTACTCCCTCCAGTTCTAAATATGAGACATAATTGATTTTTTTAGAGATATTAAGAAAGTTAATTAAATTAATTTAAAATATTTATTTTTATCATGTTTATTCAAATTATTTTACCTAACTTATAAACTAATATATAATTTAAGGATACACAACATATGATATGATTAAACAATTTATTTAACTTTCTAAATCTTTACAAACAAAAAAATCAATCTTATAAGACCGGACGTAATGCTTACAAACACATCATGTTCCTCATAGCCAAGTCTTCTAATACTCTCAAGTCCTCCAATCTTTTCAAACATTACCTTTACTAACCTACGTTTGAAAAGTCTTCTTACTACGTCAGCTCATCAATGGAATCGACAAACTAGATTCCTTCATTGTTCTCATTTTCAATTTCCACAGCCAAACTTATTTAAACATTTCAAAAAAGTAATATGAACTTTATGACGAGTTATAAAGTCTTCATCCCAAAATAAACTCTAAGTCTCAACTATAGTATGTGCTCATGAATGGATGGAACCCACACTGAGGAGCTTCTTATCTTCTTTCTTGTCCATCTCACCACCTTCACTTGCAATTGTAACTGTTACAATTTTAACTTGGTGGAAGTTACAATAACTTGTTTTTAGGTAAGATTATCAACAATATTTAAACAACAAAGTCATTGTGCCTCAATATAATTCACTCTGAGTGTAGTTTAGTTGAAAGGAAAGGTATTATGAGCAGCAACAAGCAACAACGAAAGCATAGTGTTGGGAATATAACATTAAAGTTCATTACTTAAAATGAGAAAACTTTGTTATGCAATGTTCATTATATATTTAATAAATGAGACATCATTTGAACACAAAATCTAACCCAAGGCATGACTCTATTTTTTCTAACAGAACAAAACAGAATGAGACAGGGCATCTCAAGTGTCGGATAAAATATTATTATATCCTCTTAACTGTTGCAAATTCCAAATTTTAATATCTTAAACATCAAAATTAACATCCATTATGCGAACATGTTCTAGTAAATCTTTCAGATTACAACACTCATATGCCTTTTAATTGTAACTGTTAAACTTACACCTGAAATCTTAGATACAGAGGCACCATATCTTTTTATTTGGTTCTAACTCAAAACTCAGGATCAAAGTTTCAAAGTACATTCATATATCACATGGAAGACTACTTATCAAAGGTTTCTTGACAACATGAGAGACACATGCACACTAATAATTATTACTACAAAATGTTCTCTTCTCACAAGTCACTAAATTTAAGATAACAAACTGGCATTCAATAGGCAACTTCAGACTCCTTGACCATGCGTAACTGCAGCAAAACTCCTTATTCCTTGAGGCAACGGAACTCAAGATTTGAGTAAGAGCAACAATCAGCATAGTGATGGCTATTTCACTTGTGTCCAGTAGACAAACCATATTGAAAAATAAACAAGATAAAGCATAATCAGCTAAGAACAAAATTTTTTTAGCAAATACTACCTCTAGTCTCCAATATAAAAGCAAGTTGGGGGGCTAGATTCGATCTTAAATATATGGCCTCAATCTACTTTGTCTGCTATATTTATCATTTTTTCTAAATACTTTTATTGATTGCATAAATTAAGAAAGTTTGCACAATAAGTAGTTTTCAATGTAAATGATTTAAAGGAGTATTTTTGCGAACCAACATATATTTTTTCCAAATAACTAATTCAACTAATTTCTTTGGTGTACCTAAGTTAGTTTAGTAGATCTTATAGTAAGAAATTGAAGTATAGAAGAAAGATAAAAGGAAATGGAAAATGAAACCTATTTTAAATAATAAAATACTTAAAAAATTAAGGCAACTAATTTACCTCAAGGGGAATTTTTTATTGATATTCAATCGAATCTTTTGAAATGGAGTGCCCATGCAACATAAAGTTGATCTACCAAGTGACCAAACGATCTGAAAAATTTGTGTCTCCAAACTCTAACAAGGAAGAGAGAACCGCAAACTCCCCAGAAACCTACTGCAAAACCAACTCCCATCCCAAGATACAATGACTTTAGAAAGTCATCATCTTCATTTTCTTCAACGGGCTTTGAGTGATCAAGAGGTTCTTTCTTGTGGCACTTCTTTGGAAGAGGATCTCCACAAAGATCATTACCAACAAAACTCCATGACTCGAAACCTTGAATTTGGGATCCCAATGGGATTTCTCCAATAAAATTGTTGTATGATAGGTTCAAGCCACTAAGAAAAAACAAATTAGAGATTGTCGAAGGAATTTCTCCTGAAAGCTTATTGTAGCTAAGATCAAGAGATTCTAATTCTTTCATGCCACCAATTTCTTCAGGAATCTTCCCAATCAAATGATTCCGAGACAAGTTTAAGGACCATATTTGAGTCAAGTTAAACAACTCCTTCGGAATTTCTCCAGACAAATTGTTAGTGGAAAGATCGATGATATTCACAAGCATAAAGTACTTGGAATCAGCGACAAAGAAATTGTAATCCAATTCTCTTCCTTTAGCAAAGACTTTTATCCCATCTACAAGAAAATACTCCACAATCGGTTGCATGATTTTGTATAGGCAATGTGGTATAGGTCCCGAGAGTTTATTCTCAGCGAGATCCAATACTGCCAAACGAGTGAGGTTGCATAATAGTGATGGAATATTGCCTATAAATTGGTTTCCCCTCAAATTGATAACATATAAACTTTCTTGCATGGTATTCGGCAAAGTTCCAGAAAATTTATTTCGCTCTAAAAAGAGGAATTCCAAATTTGTCATGTTAGACAAGTCCAATGAAAATTTGCCAAAGAAACTATTATGGCTCAAATCCAACTGCCCAAGACTCACTAATGAAGCCATTGAGGGAGGAACTTCACCAGTTAGCATATTACTCCCCAAATTAAGGTAAACTAATTGTGTCCATTTGGCCCAGCAATCATCAGGAAGTGCTCCACTCAAATGATTATATGATAAGTCCAAATCATGCAACATAATTTCCCCATTACTCTCTAGATGGCACAATAATGATTTAAAAGATCCTGACAAAGAGTTATGAGATAAATAAAAGTAAGAGATATTTCCTGATAGAATGACATTGGATATGTCATCACTAATTAAGTTGTTTGAGAGATCAACAGTTTCAATTCCTGCTACAAATCTCCAGAATGCACCTGCATCAATTTTTGAAATCCCTGATGTAGAAATGTCAAGATACCTTAGAGACCGCTGTGTATAGAGCCATCTTGGAACATTAGGACCCATTCTTGTGTTGCCTATGTCCAAATACTGAAGTTGAAATGGTGGGACCCATTGAGGATCAATGTCAAATTTGAAACTTGTTGAACTTATATCCAATAATGTTAATTTTGAGAAATTGAAAAAATTGTTTTCCGTAACAACACCCACCAAGAAATTGTGTCCAACGAGTAACTGATTTAAGTTATGGAGTTGCCTAAGGGTTTCTGGAAGATTGCCACTCAATCGATTGTGGGACAAGCCTAAGGCGAATAAGGAAGAAATATTTCCAAGAGATGATGGAATTGCACCATTGAACAAATTATTTCTAATATCCAAGTATTGCAACCGTTCATACTGACCTAACCAATTTGTAATTGATCCTTCAAGGTTATTGTAACTCAGATCTAAATACTTGAGGCTTCGAAGATTGAGCAAGGCTTTTGGTAACTGACCGTAGAAACTGCAAGTATGAAGGTCAAGATGATAAATGTGTTTGGTGATATTAAAGAATGAGTTAGGTAATTTTGACTTCAAATGAAAGTTGGAAGAAAGATCAAGAACCTCAAGTGATGTAAAATTGGTATAATCAAGGGACGGAAAATCTCTCAATGCACATTCTCTCAAGTGTAACTCAGAGAGTGAAGGAAGCATGGCTATATAGTGGAGCCATTTGGTTTCATTTCCAATATCATTTTCACTAAGGCCAAGATATTTTAAGAAAGAAAGTTGAGAAAGCCATTGAAGGTCATTTATGACTAAATCATTATATGAGAAGTCAAGATAGAGTAGAGCAACAGAAAAACTTGCTGAATGATTAGAAGTAGCAAGTGATTGGTTGTGAAATTTGTGTGCACCAAAAGGAGATTTGGAGATTTGGCATGGTGGCATACTCACAGTTTCAAAGTGATTGTAACTCAAGTTCAAGTGGTTGAGAAATTCAAGCTGAAGCACACACAGATTAATCTCACCTCGTAATTCATGATTGGAAAGAGAAAGTTCTATAACTCTGCCTGTGATGTGGTCGCAGTAAACTCCCTCCCAAAAACAGCAATCTTGGTCAACATTCCAAGAAGAGAGATAGTTGTATGGATCTTCAACCACTCCTCGCTTGAAGATTAAAAGCAGTCTTTGATCATTTTCATGGCAACGGATCACCTTGTTTGAGGTAAGCACGCTTCTGTTGAAAGTTGTTACAAATAGCAGAAACAACAAAACAAAGGATATTTGTGATGCAAAGCTCCCCATTGTGATTGTATGTTTGAGTATAATGGCCTCAAGGAAGTCTTTCCTTTATACATTGGAAAATCTGAAATAAACAAAATTTAAATGCCTTAAAAATTGATGAGCACATGATATTCCTTATCGTTTGGACTACTATATAATAGTATTTCCAAGTCTTCCAGTCTTTTCACTAGAAAATTGCGTCAAGAATGCATGCAACGCCACATCATGTTTCCTACATTATTATATTTTTCAATTTCCAAAACCAAATTGAATTAAAGATTTTTTTTCATCTTCTTTTTATCTTATAAATAAGAAAGTACCACTTACATAATCTATTACTATCTCTATTCTTTAATATAAGATATAGTTCATAGTTAAATTATACATCCAAATTGTTCACAAAATAAGATGAGTAAATAGCTTATTTAGTATTTTTAATCTCTAAAAAAAAAAGTAAACTCTATCTTGTAAGACTAGAGGTAATGTTGCATAATAATAGACAATACTTGCAAGAAAAAGAACGTCAATGATTAAAAAATATTTAAATATTTTTTATAAACAAATATAGGAGATGGAGGTGGAGAATATGGGAGGTGAAGAATAGGGTGAGAGAAATCGCTCAATTTTTTTAAAAACATATAAAATAAATTTTTAGGTTCTAAAAGTGATTCATAGTGGGAGGCTAATGGAATTATAGGAGTAGAGTATGGGAAGTGAAAAGTAAGGTGAGAAGAATCTGTTAAGAAAAATATTTTATGATATATAAAAATAATCTAGGCGATTCAAGGTGATAAGGTTTAAAAATATTTTGAAATCTCTTTATTCATAATATATTTATTTTAAAAAAATTTTATTTTACATCTCAGTATTTCAAAATATTTTGTAACTTCTGACTATCTAGTATCTATTGATTGTATATTTTATTTTTATCTTTATTTTAATTGTTACGATATTACTATACATGTGATATGGTTGGAGGTGGGTATGCCAAATGGCAGAGGAGGAATGTCTCTCAATAACCCTTCTTTTATATAATCAAATATTTAAATTATCGAAATAAAAAAGAATTAGCTTTTTTTATCTATGAAATGAGCGAATCCGTGTCCTCTTTTTTATGTCTTGAGTTCAATTATACACACACACACGTGTGTGTGTTGTGTGTGTGATATGGTTGGAGGAGGGTATGCCAAATGGCAGGAGGAATGTCTCTCAATAACCCTTATTTTATATAATCAAATATTTAAATTATCGAAATAAAAAAGAATTAGCTTTTTTTATCTATGAAATGAGCGACTCCGTGTCCTCTTTTTTATGTATTGAGTTCAATTATATATATATATATATATATATATATATATATGTGTGTGTGTGTGTGTGTGTGTGTGATATGGTTGGAGGAGGGCATGCCAAATGGCAGGAGGAATGTCTCTCAATAACCCTTCTTTTATATAATCAAATATTTAAATTATCGAAATAAAAAAGAATTAGCTTTTTTTATCTATGAAATGAGCGACTCCGTGTCCTCTTTTTTATGTCTTGAGTTCAATTATATATATATATATATATATATATATATATATCAACAAATATTCACTTTTTCATCATAAGTTTGATTTACGTTGAAATTTATGCGGAGATAATTATTATGCGGATAAAAAATTGCAAATATATAAGTGCAGCCTGAAAAATTAAGTTTACAACGTTTGCGAATAAAAAATTAAAAATTCGGTAGTATTACATACAACATCTCTTCAATTTTTTATTTCCATTCGCTGAGAATCATTAATTGACCATGTATGTAAATTGAATGCATATACATAATTTATTATATATTGGACATGGGACACGGTGGACAAAACAAATAATCCCATGCACAAACACACAAAATTGACCAACTTATATATATATATATATATATATATATATATATATATATATATATATATATATTGGACACCGTGCACGGTGGACAAAACAAATAACCCCATGCACAAACACACAAAATTGACCAACTTTGTATATATACATATATATGGTCTTACGGATTGCATTATACATTAGTTATACAAAGTAAAAAAAAAATACGCATAATACTCTAATAAAAAATATAAAGATATGAATAGAGAGGGAAGAGAATGTTTTATTTATTAGTTAATTGGGTGATGGACGTATATGTGTGTTGGCCAAATGAGAAGAGAGAAATGATAAGGGTGTAGGTGTGAGTATGTGTGTGGTATATGTGTTTGTTATGATGGAAGGGAATCATAATGCATGGATGGGGCTGTACGTGAGCTCTTATAGAATGAAAAGTGTGGGTGTCTGTCTCTCTTAGTGTCGGTAAGTTTTTTTATATACATATAGGTATATTTTTATCCTATTAATTACACATACTAGTCCCTAATTTTTTCCTTTGTCTAATTTAAGATTTCTTAAATTTTGTAGGTTCCATAATTTGACTTACTATCTAATTTTCATAAATTAATCCTTGTATTAAATTTTAGGATGTTACATCCCCTCCTGCATCTGATTTGAACAAGATTTGTTAATTAATGTTCATTATTATATTTAATAATTGACAGATTATTTGAATACTAACCTAACCGCTGCATGACACTGTTATTTGAAACAGGATAAATCAGAATGGAACAGAGTATCGCAAAAAGTGTCGAACAGAATATATGTTAGTAGATCCTCTTAGCGAGGTGCTTTATAATGATTCACTGTTGCAAGTGCCAAATTTTGATACCGTAAACATCTAAATTAATATCCAATACGCCAAGATGCACACAAATATAACAAATTACAACACTCATATTCCTTTTCGATGTAATTGTAACACTTACACCTAAAATCTTAAATAAAGAGGTAGCCAAACAGTGCTTGCACTTGAGCTACATATGCCTCTGTTGAATGTTATTGCAAACAGAAGAAACAAGAAAACAAATGAAGTTTGTGAAGTAATAGTACTTCACAAAATTTGATATTTATATCCAATATTTTCACAAACAAGGTTGTCTAAAAATGGCTAGTTGAAAGATAAAAGAATGACTAGTTGAGTTTCGTTATTTGTTCTTCTATGGTTATAGTTATACTATTCATCAATGCGTGCGCATGCACTTGCAGATAATTTTTAATTATTTCACATGAACACATTTGAACCTTTTTGAAGACATAATTATGACAAAAAATGATACTCCATTGGAAAAGGAAATGATTTAATTTCGAAGCACAATCATATATTATATCAAATGAAAAACCATGCAACAAAGGCTTCTCAACAACATGACATCAACACACACATACACTAAACACTGTTACAAATGTTCTCTTCTCAGTACAATTCACTAAATTTATGATAACAAAAGGAAGTTCAATAGGCAACATGGCCGCAAAGCTCCCTCTTCCTTAAAGCATAATTCAATATTTGAAGCAGAAAAGCATTATTCAAAACTAAAAAATGCTGCATCCAATGCTTGCTGTTGCACTTGCGTCCCGAAAACGAAACAAATTGAACATAATAAGCAAGATAACACATAATTAGTAAAAGAACATAATTTTTTTGGCAAGAAGAAGAAAAAGAAAAGGAAACCCTGTTTTAAATAATAATTTTAAAACAAGGAAACTAGTTTAATTACCTCAAGGGAAATTTTTTTCCTGATACTCAACCAAAGTTTTTGCAACAGAGGGCCACATCAACATAAATTTGATCTACCAAATGACCAAACCATTGGAAATATTTGTGTCTCCTTGTCTTATTAAGGAAGAGAGAACTACAAACTCCCAAAAAATCCACTGCAAATCCAACTCCTATCCCAAGATATAACGACTTTAAAAAATTGTCATCTTCATTTCCTTCAACCAGTTGCTCTAAGTCGTGTGTCTCTTCTTTCTTGTGGCACTTTGTTGAAAGAAGATCTCCACAAAATCTAGGATTGCCAATAAAACACCAATAATCAAAGCTTTGAATTTGGGTTCCCAATGGAATTTGACCATTGAAATTGTTGTATGAGAGGTTCAAATAATTGAGAAAAGACAAATTAGATATGGTGGAAGGAATTTCTCCAAAAAGTCTATTGTAGCAAAGTTCAAGGGATTCCAAACTTTTCATTCCTCCAACTTCTTTAAAAATATATCCAGTCAGGTGATTTTGAGACTAGTTCAAAGATCACATTTCGGACAAATAAAACAATTCTTTAGGAATTTTTCCAGACAAACTATTGTTGGAAAAATCAATAATCTTCAAAATGAATTTTTCATATTCGTAATCTAATTCTTTTCCTTCAGTAAATATTTGAACTTCATCAGAAAGATCAAAATATTTAGGATTTGAATGCATGATGTTATACAGGCAATATGAGGAATGGATTCAGAAAGTTTATTATCAGAAAGGTCCAATATTCTCAAAGAAGAAAGGTTGCACATCTGTGATGAAATATTGCCTATAAATTGGTTGGCTCCCAATTTGATAACCATCTAATTTCGCTGCAATGTATTTGGCAAACTTCCTGAAAATTTATTTTTCTCTAGGAGCAAGTATTGCAAATTGTCCATTTTGACAAATTTGCCAAAAAACCTATTATCACTCAAGTTGAGTTTCTGAAGATTCGTTAACGAAGCCATTGTGGGAGGAACTTCACCAGTTAGCATATTACTGCCCAAATTAAGGTATTCTAATTGTTTCCAATTGGCCCAACAATCATCAGGAAGTGCTCCACTCAAATGATTATATGACAAGTCCAAGCGATACAAATTTCTGACAAAGTTGTGAGATGCATCAAATCGAAAGATATTTGCTGATAGTTTGACATTGGATATGTCATCACTAATCAAGTTGTTTGAGAGATCAACATAAACAATTCTTGCTATAAAGCTCCAAAATACATCTGCATCAATCTTTGAAATCCCTAATGTAGAAATATCTAGATGTTTTAGAGACCGTTGTGTGTATAGCCATGTTGGAACATTAGGACCTATGTTTGTGTTACCCATAAACAATGTCTCAAGTTGAAATGGTGGGACCCATTTATAAGCAATGTGAAGCTCGAAACCTGTTAACTTAAGTCCAATGATCTTAAATTTGAGAAATTTGAAAAGTTTGTTTTTGTAAGAAGGCCACTAATGAATTGCCACCAATGCCTAAATGATTTAGGTTATGAAGTTGTCCAAGGGTTTCTGGAAGACAGCCACTCAGCTTATTGTAGGACAAATCTAAGGTGAACAAGGAAGAAATATTTCCAAGAGACGATGGAATTACACCATTGAACAAATTATTTAGGATATCTAAGTATTGAAACTGTTCATACAGGCCTAACCAATCTGGAATTGATCCATTGAGATAATTATCACTCAAATCTAAATGCTTGAGGTTTGGAAGATTGAGAAACGCTTTTGGTAATTGACCATAGAAATTACACAACCTAAGGTCAAGATGGTAGATGCGACTGGTGATATTAAAGAATGAATTAGGTAACTTTGACTCCATCATATTATAGTTGGAAGAAAGATCGAGAACTTCAAGTGAGGTAAAATTGATATAATCAAGGGATGGAGAAATTTGGAATCCACATTCACTCAAGTGTAACTCAGAGAGTGAAGGAAGCATGGCTATATGGTGGAGCCATTTGGCTTCATTTCCAATGTCGTTGGAACTAAGGTCAAGATATTTTAAGAAAGAAAGTTGAGAAAGCCAATGAAGATCGTATATGACTAAATCATTAAAGGAAAAGTCAAGATAGCTTAGAGTAACAGAAAAATTTGCTGAGTGATTAGAAGGGATAGTATGAAGTAATTGATTGTGAAATTTGTGTGCATCAAAAGGAGATTTGGAGGTTTGGCATGGTGGAATACTCACAGTTTCAAAGTGATTCCAACTCAAGTCCAAGTGGTTGAGAAATTCAAGTTGAAGCACACTTAGATTAATCTCACCTTCTAATGAAAGTTTGAGAAGAGAAAGCTCTGTAACTCTTCCTGTGGTGTTGTTGCAGTAAACACCCCGTCCCATGAACAACAATCTTGTTCAACAGTCCAGGAAGAGAGATTTATGTATGGATTAGCCACTCCTTGTTTAAAGATTAAAACCAGTCTTTGATCATTTTCATTGCAACGTATCACCCTTTTTGAGGTACTTTGGCTTCTGTTGAATGTTGTTGCAATTAGCAGAAGCAACAGAACGAAGGAAATTTGTGAGGCAAACATCGCCATTGTGGTTTTGAGAAATCACACACACACAAAAAAAAAAAAATAAATAAATAAACAAGGCCTATGAAAGTCATTCTAAAAAGCATTGCAAAGCGGTTTTTCAAGACAAATTAAAAAAAAAAAATCTGAACTAACGAAAAATTTAAATGCCTTAAATGGTTGATAACCATATGATATTCGTTATTGTCAGAGTCTACTAATGTTTTGAAGTCTTCCAATTTTTTGAGAAGAAAATTGTGACATGAATTCATGCAATTCCACATCACTTTTTTATTCTTTTCTATTTTTATTTATTTTTGCTTCAATTTGAAAGGTGTTTGCAAACAAAACAAATAAGGGCTCCATAAATTGTATGGCGCATGAAAGATGGTTAGTACGATTTATGATTTATGAATTATATAATTTATTATAAATTTTAATGTTGTTTTATCTATGGATAAATCCGTGGTTAATTAACTTCAATTATTAACCACTTATCAATTATTCGGAATTAAAAACAGAAAATCTTCTATTGAGTAAAATTTGCAAGCTCATTATAAGCAACGCAAAAAAAAAAAAAAAAAAGGACCAATTTTTGTTTAATTTTTATCCCTTCTGTCATAGATAACAACAACGAAATTTCCAATACTTATCATCTCCATCCTCATTTTCAAATACAGCTGTGTCTAAATATCGAAGCTGTCTTTTTTTTTTTTTTTGCAGATTATTATTATTTTTTAAACTAATGATGGAACATCACGGAGGCTTGTTTATTCGATGAAGCTTGGAAGAAAACAAATAAAATACGCACAAGCCGCAAAACACACAAAATTGACCAACTTTGTATAACTAATATATATTTAAGATTATTGTGTATATAATAATTAAGGTTGATCAATTCAAAGATGGTTGCTAATTTGTTTTTCAAGGAGGGTCAGATAGGGAATATATAATAATGTCCAAATTAATGTTGAAAGTGAATAATAATATCTCAATATTTTCTTCCCAGAACGTCAAGTCTGACCTCGCAAGCCCTTATAAATTTTAATAGCTACATCAAGTTTTGTTTTATTTTTCATTTTGACCCGTTACTAGCCACGCCTACTTGTTAACTTCAAAATCAATTTTCCCAAAACCCCCCGGGGGGGGGGGACAATGCACTATGATGTTGCACCGTTTAATAGCGTGACTGATTACAATTTTTACTCTATACTTGATATATGATACTTTTGAACCAAAAAAAAAAAAAAACTCAGTGCTTGTTTGAGAACGTGGAGGAAAAATGACTTTTTTTTTAATGTGATTTTTATAAAAGCTAAATTAAAAAAAAATCATATTGTAAATGTGATTTGTGTTTGGATTGACGGTGGGAGATGTAACTTTTTTTAACCTTGAACCTGTTTAGATTAGCGTTTTAAAAGCCTGTTTAGATGGGAAATAACTGAAAAAATGTATGAACCTTGTTGAATACTACATATCTATTGTTATAATTGATGTTAAAAAATGTAAATACTTTTTTTCAAAATAAAAGAAGTTCAATGATAAACTAGCAGTGGCTTATGTGCTTAAAAGCCCATTGTTAGAAGCTAAAAAGCTAAAAAAATTAAGTTTAAGGAAGAAAGCTTTTTTTTTTAATTAAACGCCCAATGTTAGCTAATGACTTTCCAAACACCTCTTTACTACAGTAAAATAGCTTTTGGATTTAAATGAGCTTTTTTAGCTCTTAAGGTTAAAACATACTTTTAGTCTTTTAAATTTACATGAGGTTAAATGATAGTCCTTTAATTTTATAAAGTATATATTTTTAGTCTTTAAAACATAAAACATTAATGATACTAACGGAAAATACTAACCAAACAAAATTTAATCCAACTTGGAACCTTTTAACCCAAGTTGGCAAATCAATTCAGTATCTGAAGGAAAAAAATTAAAAGAAAAATAAATCAAGTTCTGAATAAAAAAAAAACTGAGAGAAAATCTGGATAAAACCATGAACCCTATGCCCTCTTGTGCGACTCCATGTGGTCGCCAACCATAGACAAAGGGAAACTCCAGAATTTTGAGATCACAATGACAAATGTGAAATTCAATGGTGATGGGAGGTATGTGTATAATGTATAAACTCCAATATAGATCAACCCATCACCATTCAATTACACCCTCTTCTTCAAATTACCCTCTACTTTCTTATATACCGTTTCGAGATCAATAGCTTATAGCCCTACCCATCATTAAGTCCTTCACATACTCCGTAACTATTGCAGAATCATAAGAAAAGCAAAGTGGGTAAAAAAAAAAATCCTTTTTTTGTTTTATTCGTTTTCACTCAAAAAAACTTAAAAGGAAATGATATGAAGAAAGAAGCCTTGTGAAACAATAATATTTTTTCTATGTAAAGACACAGCTTCTGTTGTGTGTGAACTAATCGGATTCCTAGTAAATATTGAGTATGTAATTTGATAACAAGAATGAGTTTGTTTGTTCCCATTTTTATATAGAGAAGAAAGCCTGTATACTCCTTGCTGCTATCTCAAAATTTTGGGGGCCTTCTTTGTCACTGCGCTCTGTGCCTCCTACCTTGGCACGCCGATCGGAGAGGAGTTAGGGGATATCGGTTTGAGATTCCCCTTTTTCATTTTAAAAGTTTAGTTTTCTTTTAATTTTCCCTCTAGAGATTGAATTTATTTGCCAGCTAGAGTAGAAGATGACATTGAATGATTAAAAAATTTAACCTTACTTCGTTGATCAGTATTCCATAGTTATTACTTAATTTTGTTTAGTCAATATTTTTCGTTAGTATCATTAGAGAAATATTTATATACTCTAAGAATAATATCTCATATAAACTCTGTCTAATAAAAACATAACAATTTAGATCATTTTAATCTTAATTGGCAGGTTATTCATATGGAAAAAAATTCACTTTTATTTGTTTTTAAGAAATATACGAATTTATCATGTTGTTTTAGTTTTTTTTTACAAATTAAGATGTTTATTTTCTTGAAAACAAATTAAAATGTAATTTTTTTTAGATGATTCACTTGCCAACTAGGATTGAAATGATTTGAGTAACAATGTTTTTATTAGACAGAGTTTATATGACGTGGTATTCTTAGAACATATAATTATTTCTCAGTATAATTAACGATCTTATGTTTTGAGGACTAAAAATATACTTTATAAATTTAAAGAATTAAAACCTAACCTTATGCAAACTTAAATGAGGAAAAGTATGTACTTTGGCCAACTTAATGTACAAGATAGATAACTAATTTGCAGATGATTAAAAAAATTAATTAAGTTAGTTATCTTTTTTTTAAAAAAAACTACCCTTTTTAATTATTTTCATTAAAACTACCGCATGATATAAACACCTCAATATTTACAATTAATAGAGACAATTTGCAAAGTAATTATTAATTTGGGAGATAGCAAAGATTGAAGTCTTATATTTATCATTAAAATAAATATATTGACTAGCTCTTATATTTAAAAGATAATAAATATATTTTATACTGATATTTATGTGAGCCGGCCAATGACCTTATAACTTATAACAAGTCAGCTCCCCTTTGAGTGGGATGTCACCAATTCGGTCCCCTTTTTAACCTCAAGCTTGGTCCCTACTGTTTTAATTCAAACAACAAAAATTAACACGGGCCCCATAGTGCCGAAACAAGCAAGTCGCCTCATTAATGTAATTGGAGCAAATAAATGAGCTAACGTGAAGTCAGGATTAGTAAAATACTCGTTATGCTCTGCAATTCTGCATTTGATTCGAGCAAACTTTATTATTTAATGTTCATTATATTTAATAACTAACAGATTATTTCAATACGTAATCCAACCAAGGCATGACTCTGTTATTTGAAACTAAATAAACCAAAATAGATCAAACATAGCACCTCAAGCCAGGAACAGAATATTATAAGGATTCCCTGTTGCGAGTCATTGATTTTGATATCTTAAACATCCAAATTAATATCCAATATGCCAACATACATATAAATCTTACGGATTACAACACTCGTTGCCTTTCGTTTTAATTGTTACACTCACATTGAAATCTTAAAACAGCGCCAGTTCATGATAGCAAAACGGGCATGCACTTGAGCTATATTAGAGAAGGATAGATAAATTATTGTTTATGATATGACCTTCGTATGTACGTAGCTTTGAGCTTGTAACACTGTATGCTTATCAAAATAGCATAATCTCTTCTTTAATAAATCAATGTGGGACTTCTTGTATACTCTAATACTCATCAATGTATGTGTGCATGCACTAGCATCTTATTTTTTAATTTTAATTATTTCAAGCAAAAACATTTGAAGTTTTGAACCATTTTTGAAGAAATAACTACGACAAAAAAAGATTCTCCATTGAAAGAGAAAATACTAAAATTTTTGAAGCACAATCATATATATACATATATATCTCACATGAAAAGCCATGCAACAAAGGCTTCTTAACAACATGACATCAACACACCCATACACTAATAAACAGTGTTACAAAATGTTCTCTTCTCAGTACAAGTCATTAAATTTAAGATAACAAAAGGCAGTTCAATACGCAACAATCAACAAGGCCGCAAGGATCCCTCTTCCTTGAAGCAGAAAACCATTATTCAGAACTAAAGTGTTGCATTCAATGCTTGCTGTTGCACTTGCATCGTGGAGACAAAACATATTGAACAACAAACAAGAAAATACATAATCAGCAATAGAACAGAATTTGTAGGGAAGAAGAAGAAAAAGAAAAAGAAACCCTCTTTTAATTAATAACAATTTTGAAACAAAGAAACTAGTTTATTTACCTCAAAGCAAATCTTTTCCTGATATTCAACCAAAGCTTTTGTAACAGAGGGCCACAGCAACATAAATCTGATCTGCCAAATGATCAAACCATCGGAAAAATTTGTGTCTCCATGCCCTATTGAGGAAGAGAAAGCCACAAACTCTCCAAAAACCCACTTCAAATCCAACTCCCATCCCAAGGTATAATGACTTTAAAAAGTCGTCGTCTTCTTTTCCTTCAACCGGCTGCTTTGAGTCATGTGTCTTTTCTTTCTTGGGGCACTTTGTTGGAAGAGGATCTCCGCAAAGTCTAGGATTGCCAACAAAACTCCAATAATCAAAGCTTCGAAGTTGGGTTCCCAATGGAATTTGACCATTGAAATTGTTGTATGAGAGGTTCAGATGATTGAGAAAAGATAAATTAGATATGGTGGTAGGAATTTCTCCACCAAGTCTATTATAGCTAAGATTAAGGGATTCAAGGCCTTTCATGCCTCCAACTTGTTTTGGAATCTTTCCAGTTAAGTGATTTCGAGACAAGTTCAAAGACCACATTTCGGTCAAATTAAACAATTCTTCAGGAATTTCTCCAGATAAACTATTTTTGGAAAAATCAATAATCTTCAAAATGAATTCATCATATTTGTACTCTAATTGTCTTTCTTTAGTAAATAAGTGAATTTCACCACCAAGATCATAAACTCCAGGAATTGATCAACAAGTGGAGATCTGAAGGATATACTTATCTTCACTTTGGTACTATTCAATTAATACTTACTCTCCATGGAAGAAAAGGCATACCAGCTACTGCCAGAATTGCCTTTCTGGACTCCACATATAAGCAGTATTCTAATGCTTTTATCGGTACCATCCTTACTACTTTGTGCAACGGAAGCGTTATCCTCACCATTCAGCTAGATTTCAACATCAGCTTGAATGATCCTACTCTTACCAACTATCAAAGTACAGATCCAGATTGTTGAAACTGAACAGGATCCTAAAGCTATCATGGCTACCCTGTATCACCAAGTCATCTATAGACTTCAAAACCATTCCCTAGACCTACATCTTCCAAACTCTACTAAAGACACCCTATTTGCCATATCCAATAGATCTAAAGATACCACTATCATCCAGATTCCCAGACAAATTTCCAGAGAAGAACTTTCCCAGTTGATGCCACTTGAGAGGATCAATAATTATGAAAAACTCTTTCATGGGATTCAAACTGATGTCCACACTACTACCCCACCAATCATCCAAAAACTCCCAGATGGAATTGTCAAAACCATCTTTGCTAGACCAAACCAACAAGGACCAAATACTCCCCCTGGCCGGATTCTTACTCTTTTACTAGCCTATACACCAGCCAGAAAAGACCCTCCTATAGCTTAGGTAGATCAACATGCCCAACCTTGCTATGTTTCTCACCTAAATGGTCATTTCTTGTGGGATGTACCTGGCTTAGGCATGTGTGATTCTGACTGTGAGTATGATACTCCAGAATGGTGGGAAGAGTCCGATGATGATGAACAAGGATTTTACCCATACAAATATGCTATCATACAGGCCAAGAAAGGTAAATCTTTCAAAAGATCTCTTGTCACCGTGACTACTTTCATAATCATAAAGACGATGATGATCATGGCCCGAAGCAGTCTGTAAAGAAAAAGAAATGGCAGCCACCTCCTCCTCCTAAAAAATCTTTTAAAGATATGTCTCTTATTGAATTAATGATGGAAACAGGACATTCAGATCTTATCAAAAAGCTCTTTTCAGAACCAGAACCTATTATACCAGCTATTCCTCCAAGAGCTGCTCAACCGATTCCATGCATATGGATGATTAGAAATCCTTATGATCAGGAGTTTCCTCTACTTGAAAGAAGGACAGATGAAACCACAAAGGTATCCTCTCGACCTTCATGACTCCAAATGTTGTTGACTCCCAAGGTCATTTTAGGCCAGCCTCTACAGCTAATAAAGTCTTAAACTGGCATACTCAGAATGTTGTTTGTCAAAATACTATATTGACCAAAATAGATTCCAAGCTTGATTCCTTAGCAATCAAAACAGATGGCTTGACACTACAAATGGGTCAAATGTCTGAAGAGGTTCGAAGACTTTATGCTTTCCAGACATAACAGGCATGAAAACTGGATGCAGAATTAAGAAGACTTATCGCAGCAGGATATGTCAAACCAGAATTCACACAGAAATAAAGAGAATTATCAACCATACAGAAGGATTTACAGAAAATAGAACTAGATATGGCCAAAGAACAATCTCAAGTCATATATGAGTCCTATCCATCATACCCTTCAATACCATCACCCATTTACCCAACTTCACCTACAGTTTATCCTGAGACAGTTGACTACAACAAAGTATTTCAGATGAACTATCCTTTATTCCAACAAATTTAGCCACCACCCCAGCCTATATAACATCAATCAATCAAGCATGTTCAACACAACTAGCAAAGCAGTCACATAAAACAATGCAAAATATATATATCAAATACATGCAGGCTAGATAAGTTCACTATCTTGTGGATCACTGTCCTTCCTTTGTTTCCTTTTCTTCTAACCATTGGAGCTTCTTGGAAATTCTTCCAATCCTCTTCTTTCTTGACTTCTCCATAACCCTAAATACCCAAT
This sequence comes from Albizia julibrissin, assembly GCA_037074505.1. NCBI lineage: Eukaryota > Viridiplantae > Streptophyta > Magnoliopsida > Fabales > Fabaceae > Albizia > Albizia julibrissin. Next base: position 16,805,184 of record CM073484.1, read on the forward strand.
TACATTATTAGAGCCATAATTGTGAGTCATTAGAAGTGTATATTAAAGCCCCAGAAGTTAGGGAGGGCTAAATAGGTCAATTCCCTTCAAAAATATGAAATCCTGAAATTGGGTGTTTTGACTACGGCCAAAAACAAATCAGAAACATTTTGGTTACGGTTAAGAACCTCGTTGTTCAGAATTTCATCATCCTGATTCTTAACCTAATTGGTAAAAATCATAACTAAATTTATAAAAATCCAAATTGAGTGGTTTAAAGCTCTATTTAACCATATTTAAGTCTAGTTTAAGATAAAAATATACCTATAAGCTAAATGCACTCATGTAATTATAGAATTCCATTTTATTGGACACTGCTTCAGAATTTCCCAGATTCACATGACCAGATTTGATAATTCATAACTCCTAGCATACTTGTCCAATTAACCATTATGACCTATCAAATTAAAGGTCTATGTCTCTACTTTTAGATTAGAAAGTTTCATGGTCATTTCATAACATTCAGATACTCAAAACATGTTACAACGACAATGCCTTCAGAAGACAGATTTCACAACACTTACTCTTCAACTTCTAAAGCTTCCAATTCATATACAATTATCCAAAAATCATGAACACTTGCATACTTAGAAAATTTTGCCTCCTAAAGCTAATGGAAGCATCAGAATTAGTAAATTCTCACTCCTTCCTCATATCACAATACAGGGTAGAAAATCATATACTCAGAAAAGTTATGTCGGGATTGGTTTTTTGTTTTCTCTTGCTTAAGCACTTCCTTGTTACTTCTAATTAAATGATTAACTACTTAGATATCCGTTGGACATAATTTAGCCATCCAAAATACCCTTTAAACAAGATATGAACAGTACTCAACCTTCCCAAAACTCATTCAAATAACAAACTAATTGGTTTTACGCTTACCTCTATATGTTTCCATGGACGGTTCAGAATTTCGGCAACACTCCGACCAGTGAGACAGCGCAAATTGTAACACCTTAATTTTAAAAGTCTTTAGATGAGTTAAATGTATAATAATTTCAAACATGAGACCATAACAATTTTAAAATCCCAACTTTAAAGTAAGGTTCAACCTTGTATTTGTGTAGGATTTTCAAAAACACTATTTAGAGTAAATATGTATGGTCTCATTCTAGTTTGCAAATTCATTATCCTCATCAGTTTCAAAATCATTTATTTAAAATGCAGAGTATTCTCTATCAATAGTCTGCGTATTGGTGGTTAACTTATGGGCTTTTAGTAGTTGGTTACCCGATTCTAGTTCAATTATCGCTTTTGGATACTATCGCGTTACCGAAAGTCTAGCATACTGATTACAACTTATACGGTCTATGTCGCAGGTACTAGTACTAATACCGATACTTCTGGTAGTTATAAATATTTTACAGTCATCCAAGATAAAATGTTAATCAAATAGTCCACAATTAATTCACCTTTTCTTCATTCGTCCGTATTACCTTCTTGCCATTAGGACTGAACGTCTTTGTTGTATGTCATTTGTTGAAAAAGGGGTGAAATTCAAAAGAATCTCAGTAGTACACAGATCACTCATATAATATGCAAATACAAAGCATGTAAAACAAATCATCAAACAATACAACTTACAGGAATGCATCACATTAAAAGGCCTAACCGGTCCCTTATCACAGACTCACAGCGCTTGAGATTTACAGTCTGGCTACCCAGGGCCTCTGCCCCATACAAGATGTAGTCACGAGCTTTCTGTCTCAAGCCTACCTGACTTAAGACACCCTCGGGTAACTCCCGGTGCAACTTGTACTTACAAGTCTTACCGCCTATGGACTTTCTGTCCCACACATATACAGATGATACAGTGCACATACATAGCATCACATATGATATAAGAGATAAGGTACTACCTGTCGGTCTTTCCAAATTTTGTTCCTGTTCTCAGTCTCTTGGGCATCTCGGGCGAATGTCAAATCCTATAATTTATTATTCACGGACGGCCGAATTATTACTTGTTCCAAATATTTAGTATTTCAAGGTACTATGATAGGTTATCATTCTAGTTAATACATTAGACCCAATAGGTATTTAATGGGCTCATACCAACTCTAAGTATTTGACTTGAATTTTAGAGTTCTAGCTATTTCAAAAATACCCTTACTTTTTATTTCTGCACTATTAGTCAATTTTGGCAGAATTTTCAATAATCTTTGAAAATCCATATCTTGACCTAGAAATATCCAATTAAGGTGGTTTCAAATTTCATGTGTCACTCATTAAGTCTATTTTTAGATAAAAATATGTTCCATTGCCACTTATCCCTGAATAATTCCCAGTTTTAAGGTTTTCCAATACTACCAGAAAATCATTCCAGATTTGATACCTTAAATTCTAAACTTCATAACTAATTCTCTAGAACTTCAAATGGAATGGTTCAAAATCCTATGTAACTCTCTGTAAGTCTATTTTCATGGAAAAATATTACCATTTAAAAATTACAGTGACAAAATTCCCAGAATTTCATCAAACACTATATGTACCAGAAAACGTTCCAGATTCAAAATCTAAGTTCAAAAATTCATATCTTACAATTTACATACCCAAATGGCACATATTATATATCAATTTAAAGCTTATCATGTATATTTCAATTTTGGAAAGTTTCATGAATTTTGGACCATGGTTTCCTAACGAAATTTATTTTACAACAAAACTAGTTCCAGAAAAACTAACAAAACATCATCTCTTCTTAATTACTAGAAGTTCCAAACTTATACACAATCATCCAAAAATCAAAATCACATGTATTCCAACACAAATTTTTGTGAAGAATCCATATTTAACCTCAAATTTGGCAATAACCAATTTCTTTTCTATGAACCATCCAAAGCTAAAATATATCATATAGAAAAATAGTAATTTTGTAACTTCCTTTCATAAAATTTTCTAGATTTCTTTCATGCTATACTTAAGCCTCTTTTATCATAATGTTTCATGTGCTTAATCACTATCTCTTAAGATTATAATATTACAAAAACAATAGGGTAATATAACATCTCTATAAAAAATTTAGCTATAATCCAAAATACTTAGTTCAAATCAAAGTTTATGCTTACCTCTTGATTTTTCTATCACCCTAACTTGACTTCTCCAATTTCCATACAACTTAGACAACTACAAACACCTCCTCTCAAGAAACTAAAATCATAAAAATGTAGCTCTCATCAAAAGGAATTACTACTACAGAAAAGGGTGCATGCCAGCCACGTGGCTGGCATGCACCCCACATTAGGCGTCCCTTCTCTTTGAAGGGACGCCTAATGTATATGTTTAGGCGTCCCTTATTAGAGAAGGGATGCCTAATGTGGGCTTCCCTCCACTTTTTCACCATTTCCCTCCATTCCGATCGTACCGTCACTCTTCCTCCCTCTCTCAAAAACACTTAGCCTCCTTCCACCGTATTATGTCCTATGCTGTATCCCTCCTTCTTCATTTTCTCTCATCTCCTCCTTCTATCATCTCACTTCAATACTCACCCCCTGTATCTTTCTGATCTTCCGCCTTACTAAAGCTTCTTGCAGTGAGAAAATGTTTGGTGGTGAGTCTTCTCTTCTTTCTTTTTTTCCCCCAACTAGCTAGGGAGACGACGTGGTGAAATCCCCACCAGTGAAAGCCTCATTTTCCTTGATCTTTGCAACATTGGAGCTCCCTCTCTCACGGTGGTGCGCGCGCCTCCTCCCTAGCTCCCAACCTCTTCATCACGCCATTTTAATTTCCATAACCTGTAAGCTTTTTTGTTTTTTTTTTGCTTTTGGTTTATTTTATTTCACTTTAGTTAATGTCATGATCGACCGTTTAATTTAAAGTAGTAGTTTTGTTAGAAACTATAAGCCACTCATATATGCCATAAGTACATATGTATAGTATGCTAGAGATTCCATAAGTACATATAGTAGTTTTGCTAGCTAGTTAATTAAATAATTTTATTAGATTAAATAAGTTATATAATTTATTTAATTATAAAATAAAACATGTTTAGGAAGCTCTGAGTGCTATATAAAAAGACACATTTTAGAGTGCTAAATGCAAATTTAAGTCTAAAATCTAAACATGCATATAACTTGTTTTATTTTATAAAACAAGTTATCAACAAGTAATTTTCAACATTAACTAACCAATTGATTTTAATCTCATTGGTTTGAAATAATGAATACATGTATAGAACTTTTAATATTATGTAGGTGCATAGAACTTTTAACTTGTACTAATTTAAACATATTAGTTCCCTAAAGAAAAATTGATATTTTAAATTGTTGATATTGTCCTTAATTGCCTAAGTTACTTTATTTTTGTTGTTGTTTGAATTAAGGTGAAATGGTTTGTTATTAAAATTGTGGTACATAACTTTGATTGAAAATGCTGCCGAAATGTTTTTTGAAAAAAGTGATAAAAGGCAATCTCATAGTTAACAATTGTTATAAACTTGAGTGTTATTGGGAATGGTTTAGGTGGTAAAACAATGGATCATAGTTGGATGAATGCTTTGAGAACTAGTGAAGAATATGAGAATGGGGTGGAAGAGTTTATTGAATTTGCTAGAAGGAATGCTCCAACTAAAAATGGGAAGTATTTTTGTCCTTGTGTGAATTGTTTAAACGAGAGTCGACAAGATGTTGATGATATAAGGGATCACCTACTTTGTGATGGAATAAATCTTCAATACACAAGGTGGATATGGCATGGTGAGGAAGTAATTACTGATTGTCCGTCGCACAAGAAGGAAGGAGTGGATGTTATAGAACAAGATAGAATGGAGAAAATGATTCACGATGCCGAGGTTGAATCCTTCGCCCAGGCACATGAATTTGACAGCCTGCGGAGTGATGCGGAGACACTATTATACCCTGGGAGTAAGTACACACGACTGACGGGAACATTGCATTTGGTGAACTTAAAGGCAACTTGTGGATGGACCGATAGTAGTTTTACATTACTATTGGAATTATTGTGTGATATGTTTCCAGAAGATAATGTACTTCCAAACCGTATGTATGAGGCAAATAAAATCTTGTCTACGATGGGTATGGAGTACAAAAAGATACATGCTTGCCCTAATGACTGTGTATTGTATAGAAAGGAGTATGCAGGTCTTAGTAAGTGTCCTAACTGTAAAACATCACGACATAAAGTGAAGAAAGATGGTGGTTGTAGAGAAGGGACAACAAGTAAAAGGCAATCTTCGAAGGTGTTATGGTATCTTCCAATAATTCCACGGTTTAAGCGTTTGTTTGCGACCGCAACAAAAGCGAAGAAGTTGAGATGGCATTCTGATGAGAGAATTTGTGACGGAAAATATCTTCGGCACCCGGCCGACTCTCTACAGTGGAAGAAGATAGATGAAATGTTCCCTCAATTTGGCAGCGAGCCGAGAAACCTTCGGCTTGGACTTTGTACAGATGGAATAAATCCGTATGGAACTCTTACTAGTATACATAGTTCGTGGTCAGTTCTCCTTGTAATATACAACTTACCTCCCTGGTTATGTATGAAGCGCAAGTACGTTATGCTTTCTATGATGATCTCTGGACCAAAACAGCCAGGGAATGACATCGATATGTATTTGGCTCCTTTGATTGAGGACTTGAAGAAGTTATGGGAGGAAGGTGTGGATGTGTTCGATGCTTATAAGAAAGAGTCTTTCAAGTTGCGTGCAATTATTTTTACCACGATAAACGACTTCCCCGCATACAGAAATTTGTCAGGGTATAGTGTGAAGGGTCATAAAGCATGCCCAATCTGTGAAGGAGACACACACTTTCGACAACTTAAGCATTGCAAAAAAACAGTGTACCTTGGCCACAGGAGGTTTCTTCCTCGATTCCACCCATATTGTAGGCTGAGAAAGCGTTTTGATGGCTTACCAGAACATGGAGTTGCACCAAGGGCCTTAACCGGGGAGGAAGTTTATAGTCGGGTAGAACGTGTCAATGTGACCTTTGGTAAAAATCAAAGGACTAAGGGTGAGAAGAATATATGGAAGAAGAGGTCAATTTTATTTGATCTTCCGTATTGGCATTGTCTTGATGTAAGACACAGTATTGATGTGATGCATGTAGAGAAAAATGTGTGTGACAGCCTTGTAAGTACGCTTTTGCACATCCCAGGTAAGACCAAGGATGGAATGAGCGCGAGACTTGACCTTGTTGATATGGGAATAAGAGATCGGTTGCATCCACAACTAAGAGATGATGGTAGGAGGGCATATATGGAGCCAGCTGCGCATACGCTATCAAAAGCGGAGAAAAGAAGTTTGTGTGGGTGTCTGCATGAAATTAAGGTCCCACAGGGCTACTCTTCTAATGTTAGCAGGTGTGTGTCAATGGATGATTTGAAGTTAGTGGGAATGAAGTCCCATGACTATCATGTGTTAATGCAACAATTGTTACCAGTAGCCATTAGAGGCATTATGAAAGAAGAAGTGCGAACTACTATAACCAGATTGTGTGTTTTCTTTAATGCTATCTGTAACAAAGTCATCGACACTGAGAAGTTGGATGAACTAGAAAATGAGGGTTATATAATTCTGTCCCAACTAGAGATGCATTTTCCTCCATCATTTTTTGATATAATGGTGCATTTGGTAGTTCATTTAGTAAGGGAGGTAAGGCTTTGCGGTCCAGTTTATTTAAGGTGGATGTACCCTTTTGAGCGATACATGAAGATCTTAAAAGGGTATTCTAAAAATCCTTATCGACCTGAAGCCTCAATAGTTGAGTGATATGTAGTTGAAGAGGCTATGAACTTTTGTAAAGATTATCTATCTGGTAAAAAGGAACAGTCTCGGCATGAAGAGGGGAGAAGCAAGGGAACACGAGGACTAAAAGTGAAGACTGCGGAGCGTGAAGAGGTGTTGCAAGCACACTTGTATATCTTGAATAATATGGAAGAAGTTCAGCCATACATAGATGAGCACAAAAAGACTTTGAAGAACTTGAATCCAAAGAAGAGTGACATGCAAATAGCTATTGAGCAAAACAAGACAATTGTTAAGTGGTTTGAGGAGAAGGTTTCGCATGAGATCGGTGTGTCCGAGACAATCAACTGGCTAGCCTGGGGGCCTTCATTTCAAGTTGTTACTTGGACTGGTTATGACATAAATGGGTATTCATTCTACACAAAAGAGCAAGATGACAGAAGTACCATGCAAAATAGTGGGGTGATGGTTGAAGCTGAAGCTATGCACTTTTCCAGTTCGAAAGACAAAAACCCCATATGTGCATCAATGACTTATTATGGAGTTATAGAAGAAATATGGGAGATGACCTACAACAAGTTCAAAGTTGGTTTGTTCAAATGTAAGTGGGTTAGCAATGCTGCTGTGGTAATAGATCCACAATTTGGATTTGTCTCAGTCGATCTTCGAAGAGTTGGTTATAGAGATGAGCCCTTCATTCTAGCCAGCCAGGCGAAGCAAGTGTTTTATGTCACAGATCCTGCAAATAAAAATATGTCCATTGTACTTCAAAGCAAAAAACAAAAGTATGGTGATCCAACCTTTAACCTTGACGACACACCACCTTTGACAACAAATCCACCTATAGGAAGTGAGGTCGAGTTAGTAGATGATGAAGATTATTCTGCAAGAAATGATCATTGTGAAGGAATATGGGAAACAATATGAAGTAAGACCTTTAACTATATAAAACTGTATTATGTCCTATGTGCTTTTTTCCCTTAATGTAGTTTATACAGATACCTGCAATCTACTTACCTCTCTGACATGATTCTTACCTCTCTGACAATGATTTTTTTTTTCTAGGAATATGTCAAGTTCCAGTGACTCAGGGAGCGACAGCGAGCAGCATAATGGAAGGCAAGAAGAGCCACCCGCTCCGAGAAGAACAAGAGGTGCCACGAAGATGGCTGTATTGGCGAAGCGCCACTACAATGAACAGGAGAGGGTTCACATAGAGTTTGATGCCAACATGAATCCAATGGGTCCTGAGGAAGACCACTTCATTAGTTATCTTGGTTTTTTGGGTCGAAGCAAAGTCCGAATCATCTATGATAGTTGGAGGCAGGTTCCCAAAAAGACGAAAGCCATGATATGGCAACAGATTTTGGTACATAACTTTCGATACATTTTATGTATTTAGACCTTTCTTCCTATTCAAGTTTAATTGTCTCCGTTTTTGCAGCAAACGTTCGATGTTCCTGACACCACAAACATGTACAACCACTGGATGGGAGATGTTCGTTTGCGCTGGAAGGATTTTAAAAATAAGCTCTCCAGGAAGTACCTTAGAGGTGACAAGAGTCATTTGGATCCTTGTCAAGAATATTCATATCTATCTCCAGAGGACTGGAGGTTGTTTGTAGCTAAACGACAAACTCCTGAATTTTTGGTAAATTTTCTGTCTTCAGTATGAAAATTTATAATTTCAATATAGTTAATGCACTAATGACTTGTTTTTCCCTTTTTCCCTTAAACAGGAATTAAGTGCGGCGAACACACAGAGGCAAGAAGCAAATCAGTACCAGCATTGCATGTCTCGGGGTGGCTACAGGAAGCTGGAGCGGATGATGATGGCAGAAGAGCTGGAAAAAATGAAGGACACTGCGAAATCGGATCCTTCCGTTGTTGTGCAAGAGCCAGCTCCTCCTCCACGTCACAAAAAATGGAAAGCAGGGAGGATTAAGGGTGGGAAATATATAAATCCTACTATTGCTGAGGTTGCCTCGAGGATTGTAAGTAGTAATAGCATAAGTAATTAATTGTAAAATTCTTTCACATTTCTAGCATTTAAATGGGTATTCATAACGAATTGTATGCTACAGGACGAACTCGAAGAGCAGAGTAGCCAAGGTTCGTTCACTCCAAGTGGACGGATGGACATATTGGCCACGGCGATTGGGAAGGCTGAATACCCAGGCCGTGTTAGAGGGGAGCCAAGGGGAGTTGGTATTTCGAAGTATTTTGGTAAAGCCTCGTTATATTCTTCACAAGCTGAACCCAGTCAAGAGTTTGTGGATAAGCTTCGCGATCAAATCCGAGAGGAGCTCCGAGATGAGCTAATGACACAACTACGTGGTGAAATGAAATCGTGGTTTGATTTTCATCACATGGAGGCTACTAGGGTTAGAAACGAGGAATCCCCGGCCTTCCCCAGCACTAAAGGAAGTCACAACCCGCCGGACGAATCCCTTGTACAGCCTTCCCACACTCCGCAACTCGTTGCCGAGGCTTTCCACAATCCAGAACCCCTTGTCCAGCCTTCCCATACTCCAGAACTTGTTGCTGCTCCTTTCCATAGTGTTGTCCAGCCTTCCCATAGTACAGAACCCTGTGACCAGCCTTCTCACATAACAGAACCACTGGGCCAGCCTTCTGCCACTCCGGAGTCGGGTGAATCGTGTATCCTTTATTTGGATACCACAGACATGATTCGTGTTGTAGCCGATGCTCTCGTTTACACAAAAGCTACCACCCACCATCATAATCAAATTCCACAGTATTTACGTAGGGTGACAGTGACACGTGTTCATGAGGGGGAAGAAGGTGCAGCCATCCCTATCCCTGACGTTGAGATTGCCACGCTGGGTCAGGCAATTGGAGGTTTCATCCTTTGGCCTCAATATCTTATTGGCACGTTGGGAACCCCACCAATGGTAGGAATTATATTCATATCACTTGACATTTATTGGCATCATTGTAATATAATTGGTTTTGTTTTCTATGCTTATAGGAGGAGCAACATGCGCAAAAATGGCCCTTTCTAGCACGGCTCCAACAGATGTACAAAGGTATTCCCCAAGTCAACTTCAATATGCCTCCAGGGATTGTGGGTACACAATTGACGTATCCCTACACGATCGACAATAAAGATCTTAAGGAGTTTATGCATTTGGAGGAGATAGATGCAGGATGGGTCAAACTTGACATTTGGTTAGTTTTTCTTTTCTAAGTTCAAGATTTCATAAGTTCAATAATTCATTGGTCATTTTATTTCTATTTTAGGTCCTTCTACCACATGTGCATTGATATGCAAAGATCAAATTTATACGGATTCTTGTGTCCGGCAAATACGACATCAGATAAAAATGATGTCGCACAAAGGACGCATTATGTGGGCTTCACAATGGCAGCGACCAAATTGTGATGTTATCTAGCGCCAATTGTTCAAGGGTATGTAGTAAAAAATTTTATTTTTGGATGTTTGAGAAATAATTTTCTTCTAATCTAAACTTCATTTTAATCTGTGTATTGTTTTAGTTACCATTGGAGCCTGTGTGTTGTTTGCCCACGCCTCAATGAAATCTATTGGTTTGATTCCTTGACAAAAAAGCCAGACAAAGACACAAAATCAGTCTTCAACACGTTAGTTATTTCTTTTTTATTAATTAAAGAAATGCTTGATTTAAATAAATTGTTCTAACTTAAAATGTTTTACATTTTAATGGTTCTAACTTAAAATGTTTTACATTTTAATGATAGCGCGACCCAAACATATAGAATGCTTGGCGGGTCACGTGAGGGTAGAGTTGTTCGCAAGCCAAAGTGGTTCTATCCCAAAGTATGTGGTTTCAATATAATTTAAGTTATTTTATTTACGGTTGTTTTATAAATGATGTATGTTATTGATTTTAACCAATTGCTTTTGATTTATAGTGCCCTCAACAACCAGGTGGTACTGAATGTGGCTATTATGTTCTACTTTACATGTATAATATCATTCAAAGTGGCTTTACAAATGATTTTCAACAGGTAATCAAATGATAATATTTTGGTTGTATTTTAATTGAATTGCTAAACAATCCTTTAATTTCATTGATTTCGTATATATAATCATATTTTCTAATTTGTAGATCTTTGATAATGATGCTGCTTACTTATATGAAGACATTAATTTGATCAGAGACTTGTTGGCTGGGAGGATTCTTCAACACATTGATTTGTAGAAGTTTATCGTTTCCTGTACATTTACTTATTAGTAGTTGTTTATTATATTAGTGGACAAGTGCATAATGTTTCATTAGAGGTGGATGTTGTGTTTTGTTAATTATAAACTGCGTGCTGTATGTTTCCTTTTTGTGTATACGTTTCTGTTTGCTTTCAGAATGATATGGCCAGAAACAATAAAAATGGTTCTGAAAAAAAAAACACTTTAGGCGTCCCTTTTGGCCACTTTAGGCGTCCCTTTTGGTCAAAGGGACGCCTAAACCCAGCCCTTTAGGCGTCTTTTTACAAAGGACGTCTAAAGTCCAAATTTACTACGTCGCTGGCATACGCGTCCCCTCATAAAAGGACGTTAAACGTCCCATATAAGGGACGTTAAAAGTGTTTTTTCTAGTAGTGAATAATATTTATGAACACTCCAAGAGCTAGAAATGTGAGCAAGAGATTGGAAATCAAGAGAGAAGTTCTTACCTCTACTTCTTGTTCCTTTGTTTTTCCAAAACCTTCACCTTCTCTCTCTCTCTTTCTCTATTTTTTTTAAATTTCTCTCACTTACCTTCAGCTGCTGTACGTATGGTTCCTTAGAGACGTAAGGAAGTGATTAATTACTAGATTATTATGGTGTTAGGTTGGTCATGAGACAAGATAATGTGGAGTTGTTGAGTGGGTGGGTATGATTAGGTAAAATCTCCTTTTTCTTATCATGGCCAACATGTTTCAACAAAATAAGAGAAAGTTGTCATCCAATTTGTCTCTTGAAATCTATTTATTATTTTTCTTTTAAGAATAAATCTTAACCCTTCATTTTGATTTCCAATTCTAACCTCAAGATCAAATGGTAGATGTCCCTTTTGCCCTTGATTATGGCAATATAATCTAATTTGCCATTAGTTACTTTTTTTATTTTTTTATTTAACCTTTAGACAGATTTTTAGGATATTACACAAACCACCTCTAAACTAGAATCCAAAATAGTATAAATGAAGCTTGCGATGAGTAGAAGAAGGTTTATGAAGGGCATTTTGAGAGAAGACGCCGATTCGGTAGTGTTTTGGCGGCTTAAACTTTCTCTCTCTTCCTCCTCCATTTTTGTTCAGCTCCTTTCTCTCTCTTATTTCTGATTTTGCACACAAGAAATGGCTGGATGAAGAAGATGAATAATGGTTTAATACAATTAATCAATCACTTGCCATGTGTCACCCTTCCATTGGTCCAAATATCCCATTTTCGCACATAATACTAAATTTGGTAGAATTTTTATTAAACTTTGAAAATTCACATCTAATTATACAAATGTCCAATTGGGGTGATTCTAAAGGCTATGTGACCCTTATTGAATCTAATTTTAAGGAAAAATATAACATTAACTAATTGGAAGCTCACTCTTTCCTGAATTTTAATCTTTGGACGCTGCCCCATAAAATAGTTAATTTCATAGGGCTAACTACAAAAATTCATTTCTCTCTATATACAAATCCAAATGATTTATATGACCTATCAATTTAAATCTTGATAAGTATACTTTCACTGTGGAAAGTTTTATAATTTTTTAACATCATTTACCCATTAAAAAATATCACACAATCATCACTGTCACGTCGGAAATTTCACCGGTAGCAACACTACTTTGTGTTACATTTTATTATATTGTGTGTGACTTCTAATTGCTTTGTTTTGTCACTCCTAATGCTCTTTAACACCATAGTATTCCCTTTAAAACCCCAAGGCATAAAGGAATTTTAGGAAATTCTACTATGCCTTACTAGGACATTTACTAAACCGGGTTTAGTATTTCACTTAATCCATGCTTAATCTCAAGCCTTCTGTCCAAAAATTTGGGATATTACACGTAACTGCAGTAAAACTCCTTATTCTTTGAGGCTGAACAGAATCTTTGAATGATAGCAATGATCAAAGTAGTGATAGATATTTCACTTGCTCCAATAGTCAAACCATATTGAAAAATGAACAAGATAAAACATAATCAGCTAAGAACATAATTGTTTTTAGCAAGTACTACCTCCAGTCCTAGTATAAGAGTAAGTTGAGAGGTTACATTTGGTTCAAGTTATAAATTTAAGTCTTCAATCTATTTTGTCCTCTATGTTTATCATTTTTTAAACTATTTTTATTGATGGCACATGTTAAGGGAGTTTGTATCAATAGGTAGTTTTAATGTAAATGATTTAAGGGGGTATTTTAGGGAAAACAATACCCATTTTGGACAAATATAGTAAGTAATTCAACTAATTTTTTTAATATACCTAAATTAGTTTAGTATATCTTATATTAAAAATCAAAAATAGTAAAAGAAAGATAAAATGAAATGGAAAATGAAGCCTGTTTCAAATAATAAAAATACTTGAAAAATTAAGATAGGTGTTTATTACCTCAAGGGAAATTTGATATAAATATTCAACCAAATATTTTGAAACAGAGAGCACAGTAAAACTTGCTGAATGATTAGAAGGAGTAGCAAGTGTTTTGTTGTCAAATTTGCCTCTATGATCAAAAGGAGATTTGGAGATTTGGCATAGTGGCATATCACAGTTTCAAATAAATTGAGGCTCAAGTCCAAGTGGTTGAGAAATTCAAGTTGAAGCGCACACAGATTAATCTCACCTCCTGATGTATGATTGTAAAGAAAAAGCTGCGTAACTCTTCCTGTGATGTTGTCGCAGTAAACTCCCTGCATAAACACAGCAATCTTGTTTGACAGTCGAAGAAGAGAGTTGGTTGTTTGAATCAGCCACTCCTTGTTTGAAGATTAAAAGGAGTCTTTGATCAGTTTCATTGCAATGAATCATCCTGTTTGAGGTAACTGCGCTTTTGTTGAATGTTGTTGCTAATAGCAGAAACAACAAAACAAAGGAAATTTGAGAAGCGAAGGTCGCCATTTTGTGGTAAGTTTGAGTATAACAGTCTCAGTCAAGTCTTTTACATGATATATATATTGAAAAATCTGAAGTAAACAAAAATTTGAATGCCTTAAAAATTGACAACCACGTGATATTTCTTATTGTCAAGTTTTCAGTCTTTTCAGTAGAAAAATGGTGTCTTGAATAGTGCATGAAACCCCACATCTTGTTACCTGCACTCTTATCTTTTTCAATTGCCAGACCAAATTGAATTCGTGGACATTTACAACGACGTCTTTTTTTACCTCATAAATAAGAAAATACAACAGATATAATATATTATATATATTTATATCCTTTTAAAGTTAAGTCTTAACATCATCAACGATACAAGGTGCTAAAGAAAAACTGGAGACAACTATAACTTTCCAGAATATCAAAATTTTGCATATGAAAATTCAGATTAACTATGGCATAAAATGAGTACATAAAAAATTGAAAAATAACGAAGTTATAAATTAAAAGCTTAAAAAATTTCCTTGCACTTTATGTTCTTGCCAAGTCTTTCAATAATTTGAAGTCTTCCAATCTTTTGCTGGTTGAAAAAGAAGTATTTCCAATTTCATATATTTTCAATGACATTTATGTGACATTAATTAAATGTATCCAAGAGTGACCATCACCTTAAACGAAGACCACAAAATTTTGAGCAAAAAAGACACATAATTATTACGTATGAAAAGTCTTCCTCCCAAATTTTGGTGATCTGCTCATCAATGGAACCCACAAACCAGATTCCATCTTGAATTATCTTCCTCTTTAATTTCCACAGCCAAATTATTTGAACATACATTTCAAAACGAAAAAGTAAAGTTAGCAATATGGACTTTCTCACAAGCTATAAAGTCTACCTTCCACCTTGGTGTTGGAAGTTGAGTGAAGAGCGGGACTTTATCTTATGCCTTGGGTTATTGTCCTCTTCAAAAGTTTAATAAGGATTGCAATTTCGTGCAACCTCGAGTCATCTCTTAAAAATCTTTTATTTTCTAATCTAAATGCCATGAAATGCAATCTAAACAAGGCAAAAGAGATTGATTTTCTTTTAAACAATCTAAAATGCACAATTGAAATAAATTCCTAAAGCTACTTCTTTTTGGTTTTTTTATTTGTAAAGATGGAAATGGATGGTGTGATTGAATGAATGATGGAAATGAAATGGATAATTCTTTAGTGTAATGACTTAGTCTATCATTGCTTTAATAGAAGAGTTAGCTAGTTTAATCAAATATGCCCAAAAAACCCTTTGGACTTGGTTGAGTTAGGTTAATTACACACTTTCACACTAAGCAAGGTCTAATTCCTCTAACCAAAACTCAATCAAAACTCTAGCAATTGGAATCAATTAAGTGCATAAACACAAGTAATCAAGAACCCTTAAATTACAAACATAATATATTCAAAAAAATTTTAAGTAAAAGTTATACCAAATCAAATACAAGAAATTGCTATTAATGAGCTTCAAAGTGTCAAAATGCACAAAATCAAATCTAAATGCATCCAATCTCCCAAATTGTATGAAACCTCAATACAAAACATCAAACCATCATAACAATTAAACTTAAACCTAGAATTCAATTATTACAATGGAAATAGTAAGAAATTGGATGAACAACAATCCCTTTTATAGCTCCAACGTCATTGCCCTCGAGAAATGGATGCTCAATCATGAAATTGCTCGATGGAAGCTCCACCGTATGCTTCCATTATTGCAGCCATGATAGAACTTGAAGAAGGAAGTAAAGGATGGAAGATATGGAAGAGGGGGATGAAGTGTGGTGAGAAGAGAGGGAATGGAGTGAATAGAGTGAAGGAATATGTTGCAAATGAGGGTTTTTGGTCCATTTTTGGGTGAGGAATTCGGGTTATGTTAATGGGTTAGGGTCAAAGTTTGGCCCAAATTTGCTGCAAATTGTGCGGTTTTGTTTGCTGCATAATTTGACAACCGGACTCGGCAACCTATGTACATGTTTTCAACCAAATTAATACAAGTGGATTTTAAAATTTTTAACAAAGTTAAAATATTATTAAAAAGAGTTAGCCAGAGGGTAATTCATCATGGATTAAATGATACTCATGTCATGACTTGATTGAAAACAAGCGTATAATAGGGATATGATATTAAGTATACAAGTTTTTTCCTATATTAATCCGTAGGTTTTGTCTTGCAGGCTTTACTACTTACCCGTTTTCTTTTAATATTTGGAGAAGAGAATTTAAATGAGAGGTGATTCAAGTCTACTCTTTGAATATGAATATATACTTCTTCGGGAAGCAGAAGTCCAGAAGAAGAATGGGCTAAAGAAGGCTCAACTAGTGAGTTAATGGAAAATGTCATGCAAACTACATCAATAACAAATTAATATGGTCTATTATATTTGATGTCAAACCCTTAACATCTTGATATTTGCTGAATAATAAATATGTAGTTCAGATGGCAAGCAAAAATAGTGAAAATATACTGATAATAAGTACTTATTTATATTACAGAAAATCTCTATATAGTTTGAAAAATATAAACAAATCCAAAAAAAATTCTACAACTAAAGATAACCAACTGTAACTCCCAACTAGAACCGAACTTTCAATCGTCAGTAATTATGGTTTTGCTTTTAGAGCCGCTGCCCTCTGTTGGAATATTTTTATATGTTGAAAAAGGGTGAAATTCGAATGAATCTCAGTAGTAACATACAATCAGTCTGAAAAATCCCTGTTTTATTATATATTTTCATATCTTATTTGGGGATTATGTCATAATAATTGAGCTTAAAATGTCCCTTATACAATTAATTATGATCAAAGGAGTTTTTATGAAATTAAGGTTGAAAAGGGTAAAAATATAATAATTTCATGAATTTTCCTAATTGATTAATTTTTGGAATAAAAGATATTGCATTTTGGGGTTATTTTATTTGCAAATAGATTTGGTGAAAATTACAGAAAAGAACCCAGAATCTTTTAGAAAATACAAATCACGTAGGGAGGAGTCAGAGTAACTTTCATAAAAGAGCCCAAAATTTTTGATAATTATTATTGGACAAATAAATGTTTTGAAATTGTTCAAATGAGTCCCTCCATAAGTTTTCAGTTCTTTCACTGTAATCCCTTGATCAAAACGCCCCTTTTGACCAAAGGATCCAGGAACCATTGTGATCTTTCGCTGATACAGAATGGAAAGGAGAAAAACTGGAGATTGCTGAGAGACCAGGGGAGCGCCGCAACCAGAGAGGACCTTCATCAATTACCTTCATCTTCTTCTCTCTCTCGCCGATGGCAACACTCACCACCAACGCCACCGGCGAGCTTCAGCCATCCATTTCACCTAAGCAAGAGTCAGCTGTGTGACAGAAAGAAAAATGCAGAAGACAGAGTGCTGGATGCGACGGATTCACTGTCATCATCTCCACACCATTATGGCCACTTCACCATTATCGTGAGCTCACCGCCTTTCATTTTCACCACCATTGCCTTCAACATCATCACCATCCTCTCATCTCCATCATCGTTTTCCTTTCAACAACCTTCCTCTGTTCTGCACAGTGAAGAGAGTGGCTGGAAGACACAAGTTCACCATTATCACTGCATCATTGTCGTATTCATATCCTTCCATCACTGCCATTAACTCTGACAGAACCGCAGCTTCATTTTGGTCTCTGAGGAAATTTCAGCCTCAAGTATTATTGTTTTGTGCTATTTGGTTAATCAATTCAATGTTGCCCATGGCTGGAATTGTGAAAATGTGTGGTGTAGCTGTGTTGATGGTTTGCAGTGTTGGCGTTACCATCGTACACCGTACAAATTGTTAGCGGTAGCACCTGTTGAAACACAATAAACAAATAGTTCGAGTCACGTCCAAGGACGCTGTCCTTAGGAGATATTCCGCAACCCCCCTAATAGATTAGGAAGCGGTACTCCCCAGGATAAAACGAACTCTTCCTGTAGAAAACAAGGCGACATAACTGCAGAAAGATATTAGTGTAACTCAGAAGAAGAGAGAGAAGAGAGGAGCATGGGGACCTCTGTGTCACCAAACATAGGTGCTCTCACCTTGGCACTGCAGAACTTGCTCCATACATTGCCTTTTATAGGCAGATATTATGTGACCGTTGAGCAGCAATGATGACTATTAATGACGGTTTAATGACAATTAAAACAACAGTTACAAAACCAGTATTAATAACAATTTAATGTAATAAAACCTTTTAAATGTCATTAAAACCATTCAGTTAAAAATCTAACGGTCATCTCCAACGGTCAGTTCACATATTCTTCTTATCAGTCTTTTTACTAACTCAAGCTCATATTTAATTGTATACTAGGGCCTTCCCAATCTTGAGTTGTATAAGACTTCTTTCTTTGACAGACTCACACACAATATTTCCAACAATCCCCCACATGTGTCAAAGGAAGCTCGTAGCCTCATTAGCTGAGTTACACACATGGATATAATCATTGTATCTAATTGTCCTTTGGACTATGAACTAGACCTAGACTAATAACACTTAGTACACAAAGATGCTAGTGGTCCTTTGGACTATGAACCAACATCTCTTGGGCGTATACTAGAGGCATTAAGAGTCAGATTATACCCCCCACATTTTCTGCTGTTACCGCGTTTTTGCACATTAAAACGGCCATGCGCGTGTCCTGGTTTTTAACGAATGCTCTAGAGATTTTGCCACGATCTCATAGGAGCGGCCCCACTCCTCATTCGTATAGGTGATTTCGTGAAATGTACCTGCAATGAGCACACTATCCCGTAGGATTATGAAATCATTAAGAGCTTTTGCTCAACCTCACCAAAATGCATTCTAGCACTTTCTCTTGCCATAGGAGGGACTGGTAAATTATTTTAGTGCTAGCAGAACTAACAAACGACTTGTTCTTACCCATTGAACCTCCTTCATGGGATCACCAATCACAGAGGTTGGGTTGCCATCGTTGTTAATTTCGTATTGGCTTCAGTCCCATTCCCCTCGGCTAATTTAATTCTTCCCGGGGTTTTTTAACGGATCTGTAGGTCTACTCTTTGACCTCAAAAAATCAATTGAGATAACTCCACAATTATTAAGCTAGCTTATTCACATCATATCTCAAATGATTTTTGCAAACACCATTGCTCTTTCTACAATAGTTATTGCTATTTAGCAATCACTACAACTCATCGACATGAAATGTCGACTTTACACCCAATTTTTTTTAAAGATGTTTTTCAACAACTTAGCCTCCAATCTCAGCCAATTCTAGAGTAACATACTCTAACTCACATAATAATTTATCTTGGCTATCCAGTGGATTTTCTCATACAAAATTGAAATTCAGTTGAACATCCGTGTATCTCAATACAACGGGAATATATATCCACTGTGTATGATACCAACATTTATGGTACCCCTCAAATATTTAAATCTCTTCATGAGACTGCATATTTATATATGCTCAATCTTCCCATAGCACAAGCTATATCACATAGATTAACATCCTTTAATGCAACAAATTCTCAACAATTTGTGCATACCCAAATTGAGCAGCAAAATCAGTTTTTAAACTATTTAAAAAACTGTGTTAGAATCATAAGGAATATTCACAATAGTTCTAAAAAACAAATTTCAAAAACATTTCTCAATATTGTATATAATCACTATTCCTTTATGATTTCAACACCCAAAATCACAATTGCTTCACACATGCTTCATATTAAATTTTGAAGCCACATTAAAACACATATGATATCTGCATTAGAAATTCAACATCCACAGGAGTCATGCATATTTATACTACTATAAATATACACTCACAAATTATGAAATTTAAACACATTTATCTCTACACTAGATAAATGATTAAATTTTCACAACATACAAAGAATTCACAAAATTTGCTCTCTACAGCAAATAACAAAACATCCACATTATTAATTATAAAAAAATTCACATAATTTGCTCTCTGGAGCAAATAAAAAAAAACCTCCACATAATTAATTTAAACCACAACTTGGTTTTATTAAATGAGGCTAAGAAACAATTTGCAACTTAACAATTTAAACCTTAAAATTTATAAGGTACCCTACATATTAAGCACCCCCACACTTTCAAATATCTCAAAAATATTTCAAAGCTTTACAATAATAATTCTAATTAAATTAGAATCTCACCACATATCTCTTTTCATTCTAATTAAATTAGAATATTCCAAAAATTTTGTCACTCTAGTCCCCAAAGTTTGTATATCCAAACTGTCAAGCACCACATATGCTTTGTACAGAAAATGGTTTATCCATATGATAAACAATCTTCAGAAAATAAGTTGTTAAATGTGAGTATAAAAGTTCATTCACACCTCCAATTAACAATGGTTTACACATAATATTAAAGTCACTAATCGTTGGTGTCCTCCCAAAAATTACCATTGCCACACTAAACTAATAAATTTAGGAGAGATAACATTTACAAAATATAGCAACGAAACTATAGCAAGGGCATTAAAAATTATTCACAACAATTTAATACTCATTAAGCAATAAATCCTCTCACAAACGGTAATACCCCAACGATGACAACGTAAAAGCAATGATAACAATCATTTTGTAATAGCTTGGCAAAGTTGTCAACAAACCTCCAATGGGATGGAATTGAATTTACTAATGGTAAAAATAATACAACAACATAGCCAAACTAGTGACACAATAATATATTTAGTATTAAAATCAAATTAAAGTATTTGTTGACCAAAGATCCAAAAACTTTTAGTGGGAAGGAAATAAATCATTAAAAATGGAAACAGATTACTAATGTAATTGTTTATTAAATCATCCCACAACACCACAGCTTGTAAAACTGATTCGAATTCTCATGTCATTGGCAATGCTTTTTTTTTCCCCCAATAATGACATTTCTGTCTTTTAATACCAGTAATGTAACTAAAATATAGTTAGCTCCACTATAAATATATTTCTATCAGTAAAACTGCATAATTTACCGCACTGCACAAACATATGTAACCCCCACATATCATCAATCATGGCTTTAAAATATACTTATTTTTTAAATGAATCTGTTACTCATGACAAACATAATTGCTTCTGCAAAACCACATCACAAGTCACGCCATTTGTTTTCCCACGGTTCCTCAATGAATGATTAATAATATATGAGATAACATTATATTTAACACCCATAAGAACCCAAACACATGGCATTTTTGCTGGGGCAATAATGAATGTCATAACCATAGCAACCAATGAGTAGCTCATACTGCTAGGAATAACATAGGTCTAAACCATGAACTAAGTTGCAGAATGAAAAATCACGTACCATTTGCTCAACTATTCCAACGGACAGTAACGTACCATTTGTTCACACCCACCATCACAGTCCAACATCCACATATTGCCTGTGTGTTTCTTTCTTTCCTTTCAAGTACCCTTGTATGATGGAACTTGGAAGCCATATTGCTTAATACATTCCACAATGGATTTCTATAAACAAGAGTCAGTAATAACAATGAAAAAGGGGTCAACAAAGACATATACCTTCTCTCTCCGGCTTCTCAAAATGATCATTTTTCAGAAAGCCAATGATCTATCTCAACGATGATTATGCAACTCATGAATTACGATCTAGCACACCATCACATGCACTCAAAAGATCAGCAAGAAATATCTCCTAAGATTGTTGGCGTTACCATCGTACACCGTACAAATTGTTAGCGGTAGCACCTGTTGAAACACAATAAACAAATAGTTCGAGTCACGTCTAAGGACGCTGTCCTTAGGAGATATTCCGCAACCCCCCTAATAGATTAGGAAGCGGTACTCCCCAGGATAAAACGAACTCTTCCTGCAGAAAACAAGGCGACATAACTGCAGAAAGATATTAGTGTAACTCAGAAGAAGAGAGAGAAGAGAGGAGCATGGGGACCTCTGTGTCACCAAACATAGGTGCTCTCACCTTGGCACTGCAGAACTTGCTCCATACATTGCCTTTTATAGGCAGATATTATGTGACCGTTGAGCAGCAATGATGACTATTAATGACGGTTTAATGACAATTAAAACAACAGTTACAAAACCAGTATTAATAACAATTTAATGTAATAAAACCTTTTAAATGTCATTAAAACCATTCAGTTAAAAATCTAACGGTCATCTCCAACGGTCAGTTCACATACTCTTCTTATCAGTCTTTTTACTAACTCAAGCTCATATTTAATTGTATACTAGGGCCTTCCCAATCTTGAGTTGTATAAGACTTCTTTCTTTGACACACTCACACACAATATTTCCAACATGCAGTGGCTAATTCTCTAAATTTCTTGTAGTAAGAGGTGATGGCATGTACTTGGAGTTTGATAGGGGAGTATTTTCTATTCCACTTCTCTATTTCCACGTTGTATTTGTGATTCCTAATTCCTAGGTCATAGAATGAACTTTATAATGTTGGACTGATTTATTTAAGTTTATTTGGAGATTGGATGTGACTTGAACCTTTGTTAGACACTTAACATTGTACTTGATTAGCTTAATCATCATCTCTTTGTGCTGGTTAATCATTGAATTGATGATTTAGTGAATATTTTGTACTAATTTCAAGGTGACTTGGTTAGTGGATTAATGGTGTTTTATGTTTACATTGGTTAATTGAATATGAATTTATCGATTATATTTAGCATTGGACTTTAGTATCATTAATCTTTATTTTTCATATGGGTGGCCATGGCTAAATTACAATTAATGAGAACAATAAGTGGTAATTCCAGGTGGCTTGGTTATTGGATTAAAAGCTAAACATGATTTTTAAATTCATTTAATTGCTAGAGTGCTTTATCAACCTAGGTTAGAGAGATCAATATGTAAGGTGGCTTGGTATTAATTAATCTAAGTTAAGCCTAGTCTAAAAGGGTGGCCTTTAGAGGTATTTTTTTGAACTAGTATGATTAAATCTCCTATAATTAATTTAAGTGAGGATTGCTTATGACATTACTATGAGGGAATACTCATTCCATTGTTGAACCCTTTGCTTTTCTTATTTCATTAATTTCATATCATTCTACTTTTATTCTAAAAAATCCAAAAATATTTGTATTGAAAGCATTTTAGTTTAATTGCAATTTATTTTATAGATAAAAAGCTGAAAAACCATTTTTAATTTGTTTTCTGTCAATCATAGCACTTAGTTTCTAAGTAATTAATAAAATGCTCTTCGTGAGACGATTCGGGATTGTACCCTTTATTATAATCCTTGGTTCAAATTCTTGAAGGGGTTATCAAGGTATATAGCACACACCTACTTCACAGTCATATAAAATGTTATAAATAAATATGCAATGCGTTATGATATGTAAAATGCTAATTCATGTTGTATGCATACTGTCATAGGTCAAATGATTATTTGCAACCCCGGCTTAACTCGTGTCCATGGTCAAACGATATGTTTAGACACTGGCTTATTCGCGTGTTGTGCCCCAGGCACTGTCATGTTACATAAAATGGCATACATGACATATAAATAATTACATAGTGTATGAAAGAAAGAGTTACTACATGTATCTTTTTTCGGTCTAACTGTTTATCCAAAAAAATTTCTCCGACTCGGGCTATTACCAATTCCTATAAATTAAAATTAACAAGTAATTGGTTATTTCTTGCATCACTATTGCTTTTTAATCATATTCTACTAGTTATCTCAGCTTTAGTGGCTTCTGCACTGTTTAATTCTTCTCAGTGAAATTTTACTATTTTTCAGAAAATTGACAAATTTTTTAGTGATCTTTGAAAAATTATAATTAATTCTAGAAAAATCAAAATTCAATTGGTCCAAAGCCTAAATGAAGCTATTGAAATATATTTTTATGAAAAAAATATTAAAATCTGCTCAATTACACCATATTACTCTCAGAGTTTCCTGAAATACCCGTATTCCATATTACTCTCCATAAACATAGTACAATTTTGAAAATCCATATCTCCTAATGTACTTGTATAAAAATTATATTCTATCTATTAAATTAAAGATATAAATATCTACTTTAAATCTAGAAATTTTCATAATTTTTTGTCAAGGTTTGAGTTTCCAAAATTTTGACACAACCAATCTGACTTTCAGAAACATATTCTGACAGCAACTAACTTCAAAAATTTATATCTCTCAATATACTGATCCAAATATCACAAATTATATATCCAATTAAAGCTTAGATTGTATAATTTTATTCTAAAAAGTTTCATAGACATTGAAAAAGATTACATTGCTCAACAACACTATAAAACCAACGGCCAGAATCTGGACTTCCAGAATTTTATCTATTTCTGGACCTATATTTTAAAAATCATAAATCTCTCTACAGATATCTAAATGATTCATTATACCACTCATTTTAAAGCTTGAGATGTTTACTATCTTCCTGTAAAATTTCATAAATATTGGGTATAATTAGTTTGGTCAAATTGCAACATGAAATAGACTGTCTCTCAAAACGTCAGTTTTTACAGTTTGATTTCAAAATTTAAAAACTCATTCATTTTGACTTCAAATTGTGCTCTTCTTAATTCTATGTCATTCTACACATCCTAAAATTTCCATAGCAAAAAGAATCAGACCAAAACTCCATCTATGGCTTCCTTTTAAGCTTCTGCAACTTTTCGGCAGAAACTCTATTTTCCGGTGACCAAAACAGAGTTGATAAAACTGACATGCAGCCATGATTTTGGACTCTAATCTCAAATATTTCAACTCTACATACTTCTAAACATGTTCCTTGTGTTTGGGGATGTGTTTACAGAAGAAAAGAGATCAAAAATCTAATGTAAAATTGACACAAAATTGCTAGTTTTTGAGACAAAAACTTTCCTGCGAATTTTTTAATTCCAGCAGCAAAACAACCCCCAAAAAGCTACTGAAAACAGCCACAAATCCATTGGAAAATCAAGATAAGGATGTATGAAACTCACCTATATCAAGATATGGAGTTGTATGTGAGGTTTTAAGGCTTTTCTTCCTTCCTCCAATTCAAATTTCTCACTTATGTCTCTCTCTCTTTCTCTTTCTCTTTTCTGTTCTGTTTTTTTTTCTTTTCTATGTCAGAGCTGCCAGAATGTTGAATAGAGAGGGAAGAGAGTGTTTATTTATGGTGGGGCTGAATGTGTATGTGTGCTGTCCAAATGTGAAGTGCATGGAGATTTTAAGTCAATGAATAAGTATGTGTGTATGTAGGATATTGGCTTGTGCTTGAAGTCCAATAAGAATGAGATGAGGTGTTATGCTTTGTGTGGTGTGTGTGTGCGTTCAGTGATGCTCCAGGTGTGCCAAACAAAGAGGAAAGTAATTGATTAATTGTTAGTGTGTGTTGGTAAGTTTTTATATATACATATAGGTATATTTTTATCATATTTATTACACACATTGGGTCCTAATTTTTTTCCTTTATCTAATTTAAGATTCCTTAAATTTGGTAGGTTCCATAATTTGGCTTACTATCTAGTTTCCATAAATTAATCCTTGCATTAAATTTTTAGGATGTTACATCAGCTGCAAATTCATATTACTGATTGCTTCAATACGCATAGATTCTCTATTTGATCCATAACTTATATAATTAGTTCATTCATCTTGGTAATTTTCCATGTCAATATCCTTAATTTGGTTAAAAAACTGGTATATATCCTTCTTCTATCACCACTTTTGTCAGGTTTTAGGGGTCTAATTAGAGTTTTGATCGCATCATCATGAGAATTACTTTCAACAAAGGCATAGCAATTGAACATGCCATACACTAATAACTTGTATTACAAAATCTTATTTTCTTACTATCCACAGAATATAAGAAAATGAAAAGATATCCAATAGGACACATTAGAGCCCTAAGCCATATGTGTAACTACGTACAGCGAAGCTGCTTATTCCTTGAAGAAGAATATGAGATTAAAATTCGGGAGAAAGTCATTGGAGCAGTAGTACATTGATAAAACCAGCCTTCAAAATATAGTGTGCTGAATTCTTGCTGCTGCATTTGCTTCCCAAAGATAAAACATATTGAACAATAAACAATGAAAAATGGAATCAGTTAAGAACTATATTGTTTTTTTTGGAGGTAGAAGAAGAAGAAATGAAACAAACCCAAATTTAAGTTAAAGAAAGCAGTGCTATAAAAAGAAAGATAATCATAATAAATCTATTACCTCAGCGTCTATTTGTTCACATTATTTCCCGGAAGCCCTTGAACTTGAGAGCCAAGGTAACATAAAGTTGATCCATCAGATAGTCAAACAATCAAAATAATTTGTGTCTCCATGTTCTGATGAGGAAGAGAGAACCACAAACTACCCAGAAACTCAATGCGAATCCAACTCCCATTCCAAGATACAATGACTTTAGAAAGTTGTTGTTTTCACCTCCTTTAACTGGCTTAGAGTTGTAAGTTTCTTCTTCTTTGTTGCATTTTTTTGGAAGAGGGTCTCCACAAAGGTGAATATTGCCAACAAAACTCCAAGAATTAAAACTCTGAATTTGGGTTCCCATTGAAATTTGTCCAATAAAATTGTTGTATGAGAGGTTCAAATAATCAAGAAAAGATAAATTAGAGATAGTTGAAGGAATTTCTCCAGAGAGTTTATTGTAGCTGAGATCAAGAGATTCCAAGTTTTTCATGCCTTCAATTTCTTTTGGAATTTTTCCAAACAAATTGTTTCGAGACAAATTCAAAGAGTGCATTTGAGTGATATTAAAATGTTCTCTAGGAATTTCTCCAGACAAGCCATTAGCAGAAAGATCAATAATGCCACTTCCAAGATATGCTAGACGACGAGATTGGTAGTCTAATTCTCTTCCTTTAGTAAATATTTGTATTATTTCATTAGGCCAATATGTCATAGGATATGGGTGTGTGATGTTGTATAGGCAATGAGGTATGGATCCAGAAAGCTTGTTATCAGCAAGGTCCAATATCATAAGAGAAGAGAGGTTGCATAGCTGTAATGGAATCTCGCCAATAAATTGGTTGTCCCTCAATTTAATAACGGACAAACTTAAAAGGCATTGTAGTTGGAAAACTTCCAGAAAACTCATTTCCCTCTAGAAGAAGGTATTGCAAATATGTCCAGTTTGATAGATCTAATGAAAATTTGCCAAGGAAACTATTATCACTTAAATCCAATATCCCAAGATTCAATGAGGCCATGGAGGGAGGAACCTTACCCGTTAGCTTATTACTCTGCAAGTCAAGGAAACCTAGTCGTTTCCAATTTTCCCAACAATCATTAGGAAGTATGCCGGATAAATGATTGTATGATAAGTCCAAACCATACATGTTTTTCCCATTACTTTGTGGAGGACACAATAATGGGAAAATAGATCCTGAAAAGGAGTTGTGAGATGCTCGAAAGTCTGAGACATTTGCTGATATATGTGGGAGACTTCCTGTAAAATTATTGTAGTCTAAATATACAAATTTTGTATTGATTGTCATATTGGATATGTCTGCACTAATCAAGTTGTTTGACATATCGACATAATCAATTCCTGCTACAAATCTCCAAAATACATCAACATCAATTGTTGAAATCCCTGATGTAGAAATGTCCAGATATCCTAGAGACCGTTGTGTATATAGTCAGGTTGGAAAATTAGGACATATGCTTGTATTATTCATATACAACGTCTCAAGTTGAAATGGTGGGACCCATCTAGGATCAATGAAAAATTTGAAACTTGTTGAACTCAAGTCCAATGATGTTAAATTTGAGAGATTGGCAAAATTCTTTTCAGAAAGAACACCCACCCATGAATTGCCACCAACGCCCAAATGATTTAAGTTACGGAGTTCTCCAAGGGTTTTTGGAACATTTCCACTAAATTGATTGGAGGACAAGTCTAAATGGAACAAGGAAGAAATATTTCCAAGGGATGGTGGAATTACACCATTGAACAAATTACCTCGTATATCCAAGTATTGCAACCGTTCATATTGGCCTAACCAATTTGGAATTGATCCTTCAAGATTATTATCACTCAAATCCAAATACTTGAGGTTTTGAAGATTGAGCAAGGCATTTGGTAATTGGCCATAGAAATTGCATCCACCACTAAGGTCAAGATGATATATGTGATTGGTGATATTAAAGAATGAATTAGGTAATTTTGACTTAATATTGTTGGAAGAAAGATCAAGAACCTCAAGTGACGTAAAGTTGACGTAATCCATGAATGGAAAATCTCCCAATCCACAATTGGCCAGGTATAACTTAGTGAAGGAAGTATGGATATATAGTGGAGCCATTTGGTTTCACTTCGAATATCATTGTAACTAAGGTCAAGATATTTTAAGGATGAAAGTTGAGAAAGCCAATGAAGATCATTCATGCTCAAATAATAATTACTTGAAAAGGTCAGATAATGTAGAGCAACAGAAAAATTTGCCGATTGATTAAAAGGAGTGACATGTGATTTGGAGACTTGGGAGGGTGGCATGATAATAGTATGAAAGTAATTGTTGCTCAAGTCTAAGTGGTTGAGATATTCAAGTTGAAGCAAACATAGATTAATCTCACCTTCTAATGCATAATTGAAAAGAGAAAGCTCTGTAACCCTGCCTGTGAAGTTGTCACAATAAACTCCCACCCATAAACAGCAATCTTCCTCAATAGTCCAAGAAGAGAGTTGGTTTTTTGGATCTACCACACCTTTCTTGAATATTAAAAGCAGTCTTTGATCGTTTTCATTGCAACGAATCACTCTATTTGAGGTGCCCACGTTTTTGTTGCATATTGTTGCAAATAGCAGAAATAACAAAATAAAGGAAATTTGTGAAGTGAAGCTGGCCATGATGGTAAGTTCGAGTATAATGACCTCGACGAAGTCTTTACCTGATATATATGTAGGTGGGTGGGGGCGGTGTTGGAAAAAATCTCAAGGAAAAAAAAATTTAAAAGCCTTGAAAAATTAATAATATCTATTTTCCTATTTTCAAGTCTACTAATATTTCCAAGTCTTCCTGTCTTTTCAATAGAAAGAAAATCGTGCCATGAACATACTACTCAAACCTAGATTAGGCCCAACTGGTAGATAAACCGATCTAGTCCAATTTTTTTATTTTTTTAAAAAATCGATTTTTTTAATTTTTTTTATAATTTTATATTAATAACTCTAAAATAATCTTTAATTTATCACCAGTTTGACCTTGAGTTAGCTCTATTTTAACTCCCATTTAACTCACTGGCCCATAATCTACACTACTAGAAAAAACACTTTTAACGTCCCTTATTTGAGACTTTTAACGTCCTTTTATGAGGGGACGCGTATGTCAGCGACGTAGTAAATTTGGACTTTAGACGTCCTTTGTAAAGGGACGCCTAAAGGACTGGGTTTAGGCGTCCCTTTTGCTAAAAGGGACGCCTAAAGTCCCCGTTTAGAATTTTTTTATTTAAAAATTAGGGACTTTAGGCGTCCCTTTTGGGTAAAGCGACGCCTAAAGTCAGGACTTTAGGCGTCCCTTTTGGGTAAAGCGACGCCTAAAGTCAGGACTTTAGGCGTCCCTTTTGGTCAAAGGGACGCCTAAATTAAGGACTTTAGGCGTCCCTTTGACCAAAAGGGACGCCTAAAGGTTTTTTTTACCATACGGTGCCATTTGTATTGTTTCTTGCCATATCATTCTGAAAGCAAACAGAAACGTATACACAAAAAGGAAACATACAGCACGCAGTTTATAATTAACAAAACACAACATCCACCTCTAATGAAACATTCATGCACTACATTGTTGACAGAAA
This sequence comes from Albizia julibrissin, assembly GCA_037074505.1. Lineage (NCBI taxonomy): Eukaryota > Viridiplantae > Streptophyta > Magnoliopsida > Fabales > Fabaceae > Albizia > Albizia julibrissin. Next base: position 16,834,804 of record CM073484.1, read on the forward strand.
TGTTGTCCACTAATATAATAAACAACTACTAAGTAAATGTACAGGAAACGATAAACTTCTACAAATCAATGTGTTGAAGAATCCTCCCAGCCAACAAGTCTCTGATCAAATTAATGTCTTCATATAAGTAAGCAGCATCATTATCAAAGATCTACAAATTAGAAAATATGATTATACGAAATCAATGAAATTAAAGGATTGTTTAGCAATTCAATTAAAATACAACCAAAATATTATCATTTGATTACCTGTTGAAAATCATTTGTAACGCCACTTTGAATGATATTATACATGTAAAGTAGAACATAATAGCCACATTCAATACCACCTGGCTGTTAAGGGCACTATAAATCAAAAGCAATTGGTTAAAATCAATAACATACATCATTTATAAAACAACCGTAAATAAAATAACTTAAATTATATTGGAACCACATACTTTGGGATAGAACCACTTTGGCTTGTGAACAACTCTACCCTCACGTGACCCGCCAAGCATTCTATATGTTTGGGTCGCGCTACCATTAAAATGTAAAACATTTTAAGTTAGAACAATTTATTTAAATCAAGCATTTCTTTAATTAATAAAAAAGAAATAACTAACGTGTTGAAGATTGATTTTGTGCCCTTGTCGGGCTTTTTTGTCAAGGAATCAAACCAATAGATTTCATTGAGGCGTGGGCAAACAACACACAGGCTCTAATGGTAACTAAAACAATACACAGATTAAAATGAAGTTGAGATTAGAAGAAAATTATTTCTCAAACATCCAAAAATAAATTTTTTTACTACATACCCTTGAACAATTGGCGCTAGGTAACATCGCAATTTGGTCGCTGCCATTGTGAAGCCCACATAATGCGTCCTTTGTGTGACATCATTATTATCCGATGTCGTATTTGCCGGACACAAGAATCCGTATAAATTTGTTCTTTCCATATCAATGCACATGTGGTAGAAGGACCTAAAATAGAAATAAAATGACCAATGAATTATTGAACTTATGAAATCTTGAACTTAGAAAAGAAAAACTAACCAAATAGCAAGTTTGACCCATCCTGCATCTATCTCCTCCAAATGTATAAACTCCTTAAGATCTTTACTGTCGATCGTGTAGGGATACGTCAATTGTGTACCCACAATCCCTGGAGGCATATTGAAGTCAACTTGGGGAATACCTTTGTACATCTGTTGGAGCCGTGCTAGAAAGGGCCATCTCAGCGCATGTTGCTCCTCCTATAACAATAGAAAACAAAACCAATTATATTACAATGATGCCAATAAATGTCAAGTGATATGAATATAATTCTTACCATCGGTGGGGTTCCCAATGTGCCAATAAGATATTGAGGCCAAAGGATGAAACCTCCAATTTCCTGACCCAGCGTGGCAATCTCAACGTCAGGGATAGGGATGGCTGCACCTTCTTCCCCCTCATGAACACGTGTCACTGTCACCCTACATAAATACTGTGGAATTTGATTATGATGGTGGGTGGTAGCTTGTGTGTAAACGAGAGCATCGGCTACAACACGAATCATGTTTGTGGTGTCCAAATAGAGGATACACGATTCACCCGACTCCGGAGTGGCAGAAGGCTGGCCCAGTGGTTCTGTTATATGAGAAGGCTGGCCACAGGGTTCTGTACTATGGGAAGGCTGGACAAGACTGTAGAAAGGAGCGGCAACAAGTTCTGGAGTGTGGGAAGGCTGGACAAGGGGTTCTGGATTGTGGAAAGCCTCGGCAACGAGTTGCGGAGTGTGGGAAGGCTGTACAAGGGATTCGTCCGGCGGGTTGTGACTTCCTTTAGTGCTGGGGAAGGCCGGGGATTCCTCGTTTCTAACCCTAGTAGCCTCCATGTGATGAAAATCAAACCACGATTTCATTTCACCACGTAGTTGTGTCATTAGCTCATCTCGAAGCTCTTCTCGGATTTGATCGCGAAGCTTATCCACAAACTCTTGATTGGGTTCAGCTTGTGAAGAATATAACGAGGTTTTACCAAAATACTTTGAAATACCAACTCCCCTTGGCTCCCCTCTAACACGGCCGGGGTATTCAGCCTTCCCAATCGCCGTGGCCAATATGTCCATCCGTCCACTTGGAGTGAACGAACCTTGGCTACTCTGCTCTTTGAGTTCATCCTGTAGCATACAATTCGTTATGAACGAAAATTACTTCCTAGAAATGTGAAAGAATTTCACAATTAATTAATTACTTATGTTATTACTACTTACAATCCTCGAGGCAACCTCAGTAATAGTAGGATTTATATATTTGCCACCCTTAATCTCCCTGCTTTCTATTTTTTGTGACGTGGAGGAGGAGCTGGCGCTTGCACAACAACGGAAGGATCTGATTTCGCAGCTTCCTTCATTTTTTCCAGCTCTTCTGCCATCATCATCCGCTCCAGCTTCCTGTAGCCACCCCGAGACATGCAATGCTGGTACTGATTTGCTTCTTGCCTCTGTGTGTTCGCCGCACTTAATTCCTGTTTAAGGGAAAAAGGGAAAAACAAGTCATTAGTTCATTAACTATATTGAAATTATAAATTTTCATACTGAAGACAGAAAATTTACCAAAAATTCAGGAGTTTGTCGTTTAGCTACAAACAACCTCCAGTCCTCTTGAGATAGATATGAATATTCCTGACAAGGATCCAGATGACTCTTGTCACCTCTAAGGTACTTCCTGGAGAGCTTATTTTTAAAATCCTTCCAGCGCAAACGAACCTCTCCCATCCAGTGGTTGTACATGTCTGTGGTGTCAGGAACATCGAACGTTTGCTGCAAAAACGGAGACAACTAAACTTGAATAGGAAGAAAGGTCTAAATACATAAAATGTATCGAAATTTATGTACCAAAATCTGTTGCCATATCATGGCTTTCGTCTTTTTGGGAACCTGCCTCCAACTATCATAGATGATTCGGACTTTGCTTCGACCCAAAAAACCAAGATAACTAATGAAGTGGTCTTCCTCAGGACCCATTGGATTCATGTTGGCATCAAACTCTATGTGAACCCTCTCCTGTTCATTGTAGTGGCGCTTCGCCAATACAGCCATCTTCGTGGCACCTCTTGTTCTTCTCGGAGCGGGTGGCTCTTCTTGCCTTCCATTATGCTGCTCGCTGTCGCTCCCTGAGTCACTGGAACTTGACATATTCCTAGAAAAAAAAAATCATTGTCAGAGAGGTAAGAATCATGTCAGAGAGGTAAGTAGATTGCAGGTATCTGTATAAACTACATTAAGGGAAAAAAGCACATAGGACATAATACAGTTTTATATAGTTAAAGGTCTTACTTCATATTGTTTCCCATATTCCTTCACAATGATCATTTCTTGCAGAATAATCTTCATCATCTACTAACTCGACCTCACTTCCTATAGGTGGATTTGTTGTCAAAGGTGGTGTGTCGTCAAGGTTAAAGGTTGGATCACCATACTTTTGTTTTTTGCTTTGAAGTACAATGGACATATTTTTATTTGCAGGATCTGTGACATAAAACACTTGCTTCGCCTGGCTGGCTAGAATGAAGGGCTCATCTCTATAACCAACTCTTCGAAGATCGACTGAGACAAATCCAAATTGTGGATCTATTACCACAGCAGCATTGCTAACCCACTTACATTTGAACAAACCAACTTTGAACTTGTTGTAGGTCATCTCCCATATTTCTTCTATAACTCCATAATAAGTCATTGATGCACATATGGGGTTTTTGTCTTTCGAACTGGAAAAGTGCATAGCTTCAGCTTCAACCATCACCCCACTATTTTGCATGGTACTTCTGTCATCTTGCTCTTTTGTGTAGAATGAATACCCATTTATGTCATAATCAGTCCAAGTAACAACCTGAAATGAAGGCCCCCAAGCTAGCCAGTTGATTGTCTCCGACACACCGATCTCATGCGAAACCTTCTCCTCAAACCACTTAACAAATGTCTTGTTTTGCTCAATAGCTATTTGCATGTCACTCTTCTTTGGATTCAAGTTCTTCAAAGTCTTTTTATGCTCATCTATGTATGGCTGAACTTCTTCCATATTATTCAAGATATACAAGTGTGCTTGCAACACCTCTTCACGATCCGCAGTCTTCACTTTTAGTCCTCGTGTTCCCTTGCTTCTCCCCTCTTCATGCCGAGACTGTTCCTTTTTACCAGATAGATACTCTTTGCAAAAGTCCATAGCCTCTTCAACTACATATCGCTCAACTATTGAGGCTTCAGGTCGATAAGGATTTTTAGAATACCCTTTTAAGATCTTCATGTATCGCTCAAAAGGGTACATCTACCTTAAATAAACTGGACCGTAAAGCCTTACCTCCCTTACTAAATGAACTACCAAATGCACCATTATATCAAAAAATGATGGAGGAAAATGCATCTCTAGTTGGGACATAATTATATAACCCTCATTTTCTAGTTCATCCAACTTCTCAGTGTCGATGACTTTGTTACAGATAGCATTAAAGAAAACACACAATCTGGTTATAGTAGTTCGCACTTCTTCTTTCATAATGCCTCTAATGGCTACTGGTAACAATTGTTGCATTAACACGTGATAGTCATGGGACTTCATTCCCACTAACTTCAAATCGTCCATTGACACACACCTGCTAACATTAGAAGAGTAGCCCTGTGGGACCTTAATTTCATGCAGACACCCACACAAACTTCTTTTCTCCGCTTTTGATAGCGTATGCGCAGCTGGCTCCATATATGCCCTCCTACCATCATCTCTTAGTTGTGGATGCAACCGATCTCTTATTCCCATATCAACAAGGTCAAGTCTCACGCTCATTCCATCCTTGGTCTTACCTGGGATGTGCAAAAGCGTACTTACAAGGCTGTCACACACATTTTTCTCCACATGCATCACATCAATACTGTGTCTTACATCAAGACAATGCCAATACGGAAGATCAAATAAAATTGACCTCTTCTTCCATATGTTCTTCTCACCCTTAGTCATTTGATTTTTACCAAAGGTCACATTGACACATTCTACCCGACTATAAACTTCCTCCCCGATTAAGGCCCTTGGTACAACTCCATGTTCTGGTAAGCCATCAAAACGCTTTCTCAGCCTACGATATGGGTGGAATCGATGAAGAAACCTCATGTGGCCAAGGTACACTATTTTTTTGCAATGCTTAAGTTGTCGAAAGTGTGTTTCTCCTTCACAGATTGGGCATGCTTTATGCCCCTTCACACTATACCCTGACAAATTTCCGTATGCGGGGAAGTCGTTTATCGTGGTAAAAATCATTGCACGCATCTTGAAAGACTCTTTTTTATAAGCATCGAACACATCCACACCTTCCTCCCATAACTTCTTCAAGTCCTCAATCAAAGGAGCCAAATACACATCGATGTCATTCCCTGGCTGTTTTGGTCCAGAGATCATCATAGAAAGCATAACGTACTTGCGCTTCATACATAACCAGGGAGGTAAGTTGTATATTACAAGGAGAACTAGCCACGAACTATGTGTACTAGTAAGAGTTCCATACGGATTTATTCCATCTGTATAAAGTCCAAGCCGAAGGTTTCTCGGCTCGCTGCCAAATTGAGGGAACATTTCATCTATCTTCTTCCACTGTGGAGAGTCGGCCGGGTGCCGAAGATATTTTCAGTCACAAATTCTCTTATCAGAATGCCATCTCAACTTCTTCGCTTTTGTTGCGGTCGCAAACAAACCCTTAAACCGTGGTATTATTGGAAGATACCATAACACCTTCAAAGGTTGCATTTTACTTGTTGTCCCTTCTCTACAATCACTGTCTTTCTTCACTTTATATCGTGATGTTTTATAGTTAGGACACTCACTAAGACCTGCATACTCCTTTCTATACAATACACAGTCATTAGGGCAAGCATGTATCTTTTTGTACTCCATACCCATCGTAGACAAGATTTTCTTTGCCTCATACATACGGTTTGGAAGTACATTATCTTCTGGAAACATATCACACAATAATTCCAATAGTAATGTAAAACTACTATCGGTCCATCCACAAGTTGCCTTTAAGTTCACCAAATGCAATGTTCCCGTCAGTCGTATGTACTTACTCCCAGGGTATAATGGTGTCTCCGCATCACTCCGCAGGCTGTCAAATTCATGTGCCTGGGCAAAGGATTCAACCTCGGCATCGTGAATCATTTTCTCCATTCTATCTTGCTCTATAACATCCACTCCTTCCTTCTTGTGCGACGGACAATCAGTTACTTCCTCACCATGCCATATCCACCTTGTGTATCAAAGATTTATTCCATCATAAAGTAGGTGATCCCTTATATCATCAACATCTCGTCGACTCTCGTTTAAACAATTTACACAAGGACAAAAATACTTCCCATTTTTAGTTGGAGCATTCCTTCTAGCAAATTCAATAAACTCTTCCACCCCATTCTCATATTCTTCACTAGTTCTCAAAGCATTCATCCAACTATGATCCATTGTTTTACCACCTAAACCATTCCCAATAACACTCAAGTTTATAACAATTGTTAACTATGAGATTGCCTTTTATCACTTTTTTCAAAAAACATTTCGGCAACATTTCCTATTAAGTGTAAGATCCCACAATTTTAATAACAAACCATTTCACTTTAATTCAAACAAAACAAAACAAAAATAAAGTAACTTAGGCAATTAAGGACAATATCAACAATTTAAAATATCAATTTTTCTGTAGGGAACTAATATGTTTAAATTAGTACAAGTTAAAAGTTCTATGCACCTACATAATATTAAAAATTCTATACATGTATTCATTATTTCAAACCAATGAAATTAAAATCAATTTGTTAATGTTGAAAATTACTTGTTGATAACTTGTTTTATAAAATAAAACAAGTTATATATATGCATGTTTAGATTTTAGAATTAAATTGCATTTAGCACTCTAAAATGTGTCTTTTTATATAGCACTCAGAGCTTCCTAAACATGTTTTATTTTATAATTAAATAAATTATATAACTTATTTAATCTAATAAAATTAGTTAACTAGCAAAACTATATGTACTTATGGAATATAATCTCTAGCATAAAGACTAAACTAATTTACCGTCCTTTCCTAAAAATTAGTAGGAAGATTAGCCCAGAGATTGATTTCATTACTAAACTCGGGTAATTACTTCCTCTTACCCCTTTTTATCTCTTTCCCAGGAAGTCTTATAATAAGAGATTAAGACTGAGATTCGTACTTATGGCATATATGAGTGGCTTATAGTTTCTAGCAAAACTACTACTTTAAATTAAATGGTCGATCATGACATTAACTAAAGTGAAATAAAATAAACCAAAAGCAAAAAATAAAACAAAAAAGCTTACAGCTAGCAGTTGGAAAATGGCGTGATGAAGAGGTTGGGAGGGAGAAGAGGTGCGCGACCCACCGTGAGAGAGGGAGCTCCGATGCTGCAACTGTGAGATGATAGAAAGAGGAGATGAGAGAAAATGAAGAAGGAGGGATATGGTGGAAGGGGGCATGGCCGGACTGACCTTGTGGTGACCTTCTGAATCAGCTCGGTGTTTTTGAGAGAGGGAGGAAGAATGAACGAAAGGAATGGAGGGAAATGAAGAAAATAGTGGAGGGAAATATGTTTAGGCGTCCATTCTGTAAGAAGGGATGCCTAAACATATAAATAGGCGTCCCTCCATACAGAAGGGACGCCTAAAGGGTGCATGCCAGCCATGTTAGGCGTCCCTTCTCAAGAAGGGACGCCTAATACCCCCACATTAGGCGTCCCTTCTTGATGTCTCCTTCAGGCGTCCCTTCTTGAAGAAGGGACGCCTAAAGATTAAAAAGTCTCTCTTTATTTACATAAATACCACTGCGTACAGTTTTTACTTCCCTTTTCAAAGAAGGGACGTCTTTATGTGACGTTAAAATCTCTTTTCTGTAGTAGCGAATACTCTGACCAGTTCAGTGGCGGGTATCAACTCCACATAATGTACATGCACTCTTATCTTTTTCAATTTGGAAAACCAAATGGATTTATTAGTAGATATTTACAACTATATTCTTTTAATATTATAAATAATAAAATGCGACATATATAATATATATTATATATTTAGATGTATTAAAATCATTAGCGATACAAGGTGTTAGGAAAAAAAATTGGAGACTGTTATATATAAAAATATTGAAGACCAATAAACAAAAAATTGACTGACACGTTAATTTTTATTTTTTTAAAGATTCTAAAATAAATATAATTTATTAAATATTATTATTTTTAAGAATAATTATTTATTTAAAAATTATTATTTTAAAAACACTTAAATCTAAACCATCCAAAATCATATGTGAACCACCTAAATCAAATAAGTTGAGAGAGTTAAACCCAATTCTTAACACTAAAACCAAGTCGGTTATTAGACTGCAAGGCCCCGGCACTAATATTTAAATGTTATCATTTATGGTTTCTTCAAGCCCTCTTTAAATTGAATATATCATATACTTTTAATGTAGAAAGTTCGCGTTCATTCAATATTATCTTTACTCCAAACACACCACAAAATCATACCTCTTAATTATATTCAAATTATATATCTTTTTCGAAGAAGTCAAATTATATTACATGTTTTTTTTTGGCTTCAACAAATTACATTATATGTTGAAATAACAAAACAAATGAAAGTCGCAAAATGAAACTTGTCGTAAAGGAATAAAAAATCAGACCGGGTAATGAACCGATTATGACATAGGTTCAAGAGTTTGTGGGTCATTGAGGCATAACCGGTGGTCGGAATGGTCATATTAAAATATTATAATTTATTAATGACAATATATATATTAATATATTTTAAAATTTTATAGATAAAAATGAAGATATTTAGAAAAAATATTTAAAATCTATTAGTATTAGTTATGATGTCTATATTTATGTAATGATATCTCATCATTTTCTATAATTATTATATCATTTTAAATAATTTTTTTCATCATTATTTTATTTTATTTTTTAGATTTGTTCTTTCTTTACCTAATTTTCTCTTCATCTTGATCTTCAACCTTTCATTTTCCTCTCAAACATAGTGTAAGATAGTAGTTAAAAAAAATAAAAAATATATATATTTTACAAAAAAAATGATAACCAGTCTAACCGATTAGACCCAGTTTTAACTGATCACGAGTTAAAATTGAACCAGACTGAAACACTAACCAATCACTGATTCAACCAATTGAGCTCACCGATTCGATCTAGTAGTTTGTTCAGTGCCCGTCACAATAATTTAATTGAGGAGAAACAAAATGAATCTTTATTTACGTCATGATGATGTTTAAGTTGTGAAAATCATTACAAGTAAAGTGTAGCTTAAAAAAGAGAAAAAATAAAGAAAAATAATTTTAAAATTACAAAATCCCATATTATATTTATTAATAAGAAATTAATAAAATAATGACAAAATTTAATAAAAATTCACGGTTCAATTTATAAAAAAAATATTTTACAATTTCAAAACTCTTTTTCTAAAGTTATTATGAAAAAAAATTAAGGGAATATTACACTGTAGTCCCAAAAAATATTAAAAAAATGATCTATTGAAATTAAAAAATAAAAAATTGGTCCTAAAGAGTTGTTAATGGAGTCCATCAATTTATTAATTAACAACTTGAGGAGCTCTATTAATATTAACAACTTAAGAGGCTCCATTAACAACTCTTTAAGATCAATTTTTTATTTTATAATTTTAAGGAATCATTTCTTTATTTTCATTTTTATTCGGGACCTAATGTAATTTTTTCAAAAAATAAATATATAACACGAATTTCTTTCAGTCAAGTCTTCTAATACTTCCAATTCTTTCCTTCTTTTCGAGAAAAACTTGGGTCATCCTCACATCATTTTCCATTCTTATCTTTGAACGCTTCAAAAAGTAAAAGTTGCATAAGCAACAAGAAATTTTAACACCGAAGTTTGTTTGGATTAGCTTATAAAAGTTTTATAAGTGCTTATGAATTGTGATTTACATAAGCAATCTTTGAGCTTGTTTGGAATAGCGGTTGAAAATTTTATAAGTGCTTATGAATTGTAATTCACGGAATACGAAGTAACTTTTACGGTCTACGAGGTAACTTTTACGGTCTACGAGGTAGCTTTTACGATCTACGAGGTGTTTTTACGGTCTACGAAGTGCTTTTACGGTCTACGAGATAAATATGTGGAGGAGATTTGTCTCAATTTACATGAATCGGACTTATATAATAAGCCCGATTCAAATAAGTGATAACAAACAAGCACAAAGTAATTTTTATGGTATATGAGGTAGCTTTTACGGTCTACGAAGTGCTTTTAATGTCTACAAGATAAATATGTGGAAGAAATTTATTTCAATTTACGTAAATCGGGTTTATATAATAAACCCGATTCATAAAAATAATACCAAACAAGCTTGCAAGTAGACCATCCAATTAGAGATTACTCCCTACTGTCTTTTTTAAATTTTTATAAGAGTTTAATAAAAATTATTTGAATATTTAATTATTTTTTTAATCTTTATCTTTTATTAATTATATGTATAATATTAATTAAAAGGTTAGTAAATATATTTATTTACTTTATTTCTTTTTCTCACTTGCCCTCTCATAAGTAAGGATATACTTAGAAAAAAAAACCTTTATTTAAGATACTTATTTTTTTAACTAATTTTAACTGTTTTTTTAAATAACTCAATTTAGTTATTAAGCTCTTATAAATAAGACTGTAGGAAGTATTTATTACGAATAAAACTTTTAGCTCTAAAAACAATGAAAAATACTGTAAATTATTATTATTTATTTGTTCAACGCTATAAATTATTATTTGGACATTTATCTTCAGTTCATATTATTAACATCGCTTGTTTGTGATCACTTAATATCACGATTGAAAAACATTTATGGGCTTGGACACATAAATCGAGACAACCCTCACCACATAACTTCTTCGTATTTCGTGAATCATGATTGAAAAGCACTTATAAAGCTTCCAACCGCTATCCCAAACGACCGCATGACATGGTGTTCCTAAAAACTGCACACAGTCATATAAATCTTGAAAGGCAATAGTTTGCGGGATGCATTCCTTTTGTTTTAAATTAGAATGTTTGAAAATAATTCACACATAATTCAAATATTTATTAACTGAAATAGAAAAATAATTAATAATCATTTTATTTTTTTATTTTAGATATGAAATGAGAAAATTAATGTATTTAAGTTGTATTTTGAGTTCACACACACAATATCTTGGAATAAAAATAAATTAATTTTTGAGTCGTATGTTAACAACTTTTTAAGATCATTATTGCGTGGATAAAAAAGTTACTTCTTCCCTACTTAGATATAAAATAAAGTTAATTTTTTAGAGAAATTAAAGAAATTAAGTTTACATTTACCTTTTTTTTAAAAAAAATTATATAACTTTTCAAAATATCAAAGTTTTCGTATGAAATTCAGTAAAATTACTTATGGCCTCCCAAATTTTTTTTTTTTTTACTTTTTTTGTGCTTCGTTCATACGTGGTCCTGTCTTCGCCTGCCGACAATAAATGTAAGAAGAATTTAGTACTCAATTATAAAATTGGAAGACATTACCCCATCCATGACACTTGAAAAGCTTTGGCCCCAATAAACTATGCTCAGTTTTGGTCTTCCTGCTGATTATATATCAATGGAACCCACCATGGAACTCCCCATTGTTATCATCTCTCTCAATTTTCTTTGGTGAAATTGATTTTGCTAATTTTGTCAAAACATCATTTTCAACTTTGAAATCCCCTAAGGACTCTGTAAGTCGCCGCCAATCAATGAATGCAATTGGAATGCCCCTCCACAAAAGATTTTTTTTTTATTTGTTAAATATTGGCATCATCCGATTGAATTGAAGGCAATTTGATATATTATTAGATATTAAATATGAAAACTTCTTATATCGGACATTCAAATTTTAGTTCACCATATCATAAAGAACTAGATCCTAACTCCAATGGTACTCTCTACAACGGATTTTGACTCAACAAATTTCCTTCAAATTTACTCAGCAAGGCCCAATCCAATGTATTTTGGTCCCCTAAAATTAATTTATGTATCTTAAATTTGGATGTTTTGACCAAAAAAAAGTAAGAAAAATAAAAGAAAACTTGATACATGAGCATAAGGAAATTTGTAAACTTTACGTGGTTCTGTCTTAGGAAGATTTGGGAAGAAGAACAAGAGCAGTCCTTCAAAAAGAAGAGAATGGGCCATTTTAATTTATATGAAGATAAGCCATTTCTATTAGCACATTTCTCATTTTAGTCACATCGCCGCCCTTGCGTTTAGGATACTACAAATTAATTAATCACTTGTACATTAGTAGGTTTAGAGAACTTAAAATAAACATTTTTACACTTTATTAAATAAAACTCCTCTCATATATTTATTCTACAAGTGATCTAAATAAGCACTTAATCAAGAACTAAGCTTGGATAGTGAGGAATTAGCCAAAAACGTAGAAAAATTTATACTTTTTTCGAAAAAAACAAAGAATCATAAAGTAAACTAAACCAAGATCAAGTCCCACTGAAAGTTCAGCAAAAAGCATAGCTATAATACTGGAGTACTAACCCCAATCAGTTCTTATCGTTACATTGGGTTTGGCCAATTATACAAAAACTTTGAAACAGTCTCAGACAAAATATCACCTTGTTACAGCCCAAGAGACTCAAATTACAGTAAATTTCCATATTTAAAAGGAAAACTAAATAAATATAAATAGTAACAGAGAATCCCTCCCTCCCTCCCTCCCTCTCACACACACACACACACACACACACACACACACACACACACACAAACAAACTTCATCTTAGCAGGTAAGTCATTTTCCTTCCTTCTCTTTGAAGTACTTTTATCCTTGTTCTTGGCTGCCTGCTTCAATGTTTTCTCACTATTCAGCTCACTAAGAACTCCTTTGTCACTTTTTTATCCTTTCCTTTTCTTCTTATCTTCCTCATTAATAATTCAAGTACATTAAAATGAGCTGATGTCAAGACAGCATTAGAAACACACTTGTGTTGTTGCATCTGATTTGAGCAAACTTTGCTATTTAATGTTCATTATACTTAATAACTGAGAGATTATTTCAAATAGTATAAAGCAAATTTATTAGATCCTCTTTGTGAGGTTCTTTATAGTGATTCACTGTTGCAAGTTACAAATTTTGATATCTTAAATATCAAAATTAATATCCAATATGTCGACATGCATATATATAAATCTTACATATTAAACACTCGTGGCTTTTCGTTTTAGTTGTTACACTTACACTGGAAATTATCTTAAATACAGAGATATAATATCTTTTTATTTGGTTCTAACTCAACTCATGATCAAAGTTTAAACTACAATATGATATACCACATGGAAGACTATTCATCAAAGGTTTCTTAACAACATATATAAGACAGAAATGTACACTAACAACTATTATTACAAAATTTTCTCTTCTCACAATTCACTAGGTTTAAGATAAAAAAGGACATTCAATAGTTAACATTAGAGTCCTTGACCATGTGTAACAGTAGCAAAGCTACTTATTCCGTAAAGCAGAAGTCAATATTTTGAATGAGAGGAACGTTCAGCACAGTGATAGCTAGCTATTTCACCTGCATCCACTAGGTCACAAACCATATTGAAAAATAAAAAAGATTAAAAATAACCAGCTAAGAACAGAATTTTTTTAGCAAGTAGAACAAGATAAAAGGATAAAGGAAATGAAACCTCATTTGAATAATAACAAATTAAAAGCTTTTGCAACGGAGGGCCAAGGCAACATAAAGATGATCTGCAAAGTGATCAAACCATATGAAGAATTTGTGTCTCCGTGTGCTCTGACAAGGAAGATACGATGACTTTAGAAAGTTGTCATCTTTATCTTCTTCACCTAGCTTTCAGGTTTTCATATGTTCAAAGAAAAATGGATCCTATATACAAAAATTTGACAGACGTTTGAATTATATCATTCATGTTGTCTTCAATTCGATCTCTTTAATTTAAATACATTGTGTATATTTAATATAAAAAGTTTGCTTAAGGGCCTTGTAGGTCAAATGTCATAAAACCCATTTTATTTAAAGTTGCAAAATGAAACTTGTTATCATCATTTATTTAAGTCTTTATTTACACTATATGTAAGTTGTAAAAATCTTTGTAAATATCCCCTCCGCCCCCGGGGGGGTTGTGAAGAAATCTTTGCAAATAAACTGTTGCTTCCGAGTCTTCTAATGCTTAAAAATTAAAAGTAAAACCAAACATTTGAATGTTTAAAAAATCTATAACCATGCTCTTTTTTTTTTTTTTAATCATCAAGTCTTCTAATGCTTCCGAGTTGAATTTGAAACCTAAAAGGATTTAGCGAGATCTTACACGATCAAATCTATATTGATCCAAGTTTCTTGTCTTTTTGAGGAAGAATTGAGACAAAAATACAATCTTTTTTATGCCATTTTCCAATTTCTTTCAATTTTTTTCCAATTTCCACAACCAATTGAGACCTAAAAGGATTTAGCTAGACTTTACATAGTTAGACCAAATCTATATTAGTCCAAGTCTTGTATTTTTTAGGAAGAATTGGGACAAAAATACAATCTTTTTTTAATATCATTTTCCATTTTCTTTTATTCCCCCTCCCCCAAATTTCCACAACCAAATAGTTTGAACGTTTCAAATGTATATCACTCAAGTAACCATGGATTTTGTTCATTAGACATCGTCGCTGTCACCCCTTTGAAGCTCTTCACCACACTCACTCCTTCAATAGAACAAACTTTAGAGAATAACTTCTAAAAAATGTGATAAGAGTAATTTTACAGGACATATTTTGAATAATAACTTTTGAAAAAGAAGGAATAAATAGCTTCTTAAAAATTATAGTTTTCTGCACCAAACAATGGTTTTCTTAGCAAAATATATAGATTGGGAAGAAAGGCTTAACCAAAACTATGGTGTGGAAGGTTATAGGCAATTTTGGACAACTGTATGGTTACTCTACTTTCGAAACTATAATTTGGGCCAAAATCATGTTTTCAAAAGCTAAACCCAACACCAAAGATCAGTGATGTTCTCAGCTCCCACACTAGCATCTCTTGTAAATTAAGATGGGCCATTTTCTATAGCCCATTTATCATCCATTGCCGGCCCAACATTGAGAATAGTCTCCTTTCCTCGCCCTGATCATTTCTCATGCATTGTCGGCCCGACATACAAATTGAACATCCCTGTTCAACCCTAAGAACGATAGAAAAAACCAATCCAACACAAATAGATATATTATTCTAGAAATCAGAGTCTAGAAAATGAACCACTGTGTTCATAACATGTGAATAACATGACCAGCTAAATTGCTATAAATTATATATCATTTTTCATTGAGATTAATGTAAACAGATTCTAAATAGTTTGTATAGAATAACAGATATGTATGGTACATCAATGCCTCTGTTCTTCCAAACAATACATGGTAAATTGGAACAGAGCAACTAAAATGTCAGAGAGATGATGCTTCTACAATAAATCCAACTAACTATTTAAAACCGGAAACCCTTCCCAATCCTGTCATTCTAAAATATTTTGTTTGGTGACAAATGGTAAATAGAGAGCAGTGTCATTCCATAAGATTAACCATACAGTGAAATCTTAAGTGCCTAGGCATCATATCCCAAGGTATCCAGAACACTGGTAATAGAATATACTAGTGCACCAAATTGCCCCCAGATAATTCCAGTGCCAATGTCGACTTATCAAGAAGACTAATTGATAAATCAAACTAAAAGTAGAATACAGCACTAAAATAACAATAACACGTCAAAGAAGTGAAAGTGAAAGTGGTCAGGTCAAAACAAAAACATAAAAAGGAAGTTTCAAGTTCATGTAGGTCGACCAAGCTCTTAACTGAAAGAATATTGAATCCTGTTCTCAACATCTCTTACCAATTGCAGGATCACCTTTAATATTCAACTCTCAAAATTACATGAATGCCAATTATAATTACATTAAAATGTATTCCTTCTGTATTATTTATCAATCATGCTTTAATTAATCAGAAGCCAGAAATAGTATCTTCTATTGAGAAACATTCGCAAGTTAATCGTGAGCAATGTAAATAAATTTTATAACAGCTTACGAGCAAAACAGGGTAACCCCAAACAAAGGAACCTTCATGATATACCTAAAACAAAATCTGGTGGAGGACACAAGAAGAAAAACAATACAATACTACAACGATGTCCATCAAGCAGGAGAATCTATAACCAAGGACACTTCCTTACTCAGCAGAAGCAGCCTTCTTAATTTTCTTAGCTTTTACTTTCACTTCTCCACTTTCCTTCTTCTTCTTCCTCTTGCCAGAAGTTTCATCTATACCAGGTAAATCATTTTCCTTCTTTCTCTTAGAAGACAACCCATCTTTCTTACTTTTGTCCTCGTTCTTGGTGGCCTTCTTCAATTTTTTCTCACTATTCACCTCACTAAGAACCTCTTTGTCAGATTTTGATCCTTTCCTCTTCTTCTTATCTACCACTGGTTCAACAGTCATTTCATCATCATCATCTTTTTCTAAATCCCCACCTTCCTCAACACCTGACTCATCTTGACTGAATTCATGACCTACATTATCATCCATGTACCGAACTTCATGTATCCTCCCCTTCTTCTTAACAACTTTAAGATCCTTCTTAGCCTCATCTTTCACAATATCTCCATCCTCTTCCTTAACTTCCTCTATGCTCTTAACTCCCTCAATCTTCAATTTCATATCAGGAATTACCTGATAAAGCGGCAACGCAAGCGAATCCAATAATTTCAAATGAAAAGACCGTACAGAACCCCAACCTTTGGGCAAAAGCTCGACAATACCATTGATAGCCGCAGTCACATTAGCAACAATCTCGTCACTTTCCATTGACACTTTGGCAACTCTCACCACACTACACGTACCTGTCCTGAGGAACAAGAACGCCGACGAGCAAGCCCTCTCAATCTGCTCCTTCCAATTTTTGTTCTTCAAATCCACCGGCACAGGAATCTTCTTCTTCTTAAAGAATTGCTTACCCAACAGCCGTGGTAGCAGAGGAATAACCCCTTTATCAGCGAAAAACATGTGGTAAGAACCACAGAGCTTCCGCTTAGCCTCGAAGGGGCGATAATTAGACTGAAGCTTCGAAAGCTTAATAACTTTAGAAACTGGAATATTCTCCGATTTGATCTTCTTCTGCACATCCTCTTTGGTAAGTTTCGACTTAGGTCTGTCATCGATGATCAAACAGCGCTCGGAGAACTCAGAGAGAAGAGAATGCGGAAGTGGGATCTTGTGGGCATTAACGCGAGACTTGGGAGGAAGTTTGTTGAGGGTGAGAACGAGGTAGACGAATTCATCGTCCAAGTCAAATAGCTTTGGTTTCTCGATCTCAGACTTTGAATTCTTCCATTTGAAGAGAGCATCAACGGCTTGTTGCACCGTAATGGGGCTCACTTTTTCGACAGTAGTGGAAGGTGCGGCTGCTGGGATTGCCACAGCCATAAGCGATGGTTGTTCGAAGATGAAGTTCGAGGGTTTAGAGATATAGGTAGAAGAAGGCGGCCAATGTCTAGAACATTAGGGTTTAATAAAAGAATATGGGATTTTGGGGTTTATGGTCATTGCCTGTAAATTTCTTTTTTTTCCGGGACATTCACTTCATATCATTAGATCTTGGGCTTTCGGGTTTATTTCACTTTTGGAGCGGTGGAACCCAAATGTAATTGGACCGGGTCGGGCTTCAGACCCAAAAAACTTGACAAAGAAATTATATCAAAGGCATAGGTTGACGTAAGTGATAAAGGGGTTACATTTCCTTAAGTGTTTTGGTTCGAGATTCAATCGTTGAGGCAGCATGTAAAGAGAAAATTCACTTGGAATGATTACCCCCATCTTTGCCCCGATAATACCCAAGAGATTAATTATTGGAATCGCATCAGTGGATACCCTGTGTAGCAAACAAAATTATGGATTTTAATTATTTATTTAATAAGTAAAATGATTACTTTTAAAATGGTTTAGATTCTAAAAGGAAAATATATTCTTAAATATTAATAAAATTAAAGGGTTTAACTTAATTGAAAAACAAAAACTCATTCAAAATAATCATTTCAACGTCCAAAATTAAGAGATTAATATTTAAATAAAAATTTTAATTTTTATAAATATAACCATATAATTAATGAATAATTAATTTCTAAACTGCATAAAGCTAATTAAAAAAAAAGCACAACATGAAAAATAAAGGGAAAAAATTAAAAAGTATGTATAGCCCAAAAAAAATTTGTTAGGAATCGCTCCCACAAGATACTCTACTGTTTTGGACTTTTCTTACAACTCAATTACTGGAGATATCTCAAACTTGTTGCTGACAAGTGAACATATATTCATGTCAAATGATAAATTCAATGGACAGCTTCCTCAGATATCAAATTCGGTCATGGCTTTGGATTTATCTTATAATTCTTTGTCGGGACCTTTATCTTCTTTATTGTGTGTCACACTCGGACTAGCCAATATGATTTAGGGTATTTGGACCTATCAAACAATTATCTCACCCAAGAACTTCCGGATTGTTTGAGCAATGGGATATATTTGTCTTATATAAACTTGGGGAATAATCGGATGGTTCGTCAACTTCCATCAACGATTGGATCATTATCACAATATCTAAGGGCACTTAATCTACATAATAATGGCTTTTTTGGAGATATACCTTGGACTTTCCATAATTGCTTTTTGACGCTGCTCAATGTAGAAGGAAACAACTTTTCCAAAAGTATACAAACATGGATGCTCCAATATGTGTCGGTTGTGAAATTGAGGTCCAATCAATTTATAGGCAACATTCCACCACATCTATGTACATTTTCTATTATGATTGTATTGGACCTTGCCAATAACAAACTTTCAAGGTCAATCTCTCGTTGTCTATCCAACATAACTAGTTTTTTTTCAGAACTTTTTGACAATTATACAGCATCTGCATTGACTTCAACAATTGATATCCCACATGAACATGAAGACATGAGAATTGACTTGCTCATAAAGGGTCAACTATTAGAGTATGAGAAAAATTTAAAGTTGGTGCGCACATGGATATATCACTCAACAAGCTAACGGGAGAAATTCCTGTAGAATTGTTTAAACTCACCAAGTTACAATCCTTGAACTTGTCTTATAATTATTTGATAGGAGAGATGTCAGAGCAGATCGGAGAGATGAAAAATCTAGAATCTCTTGATTTCTCTCATAACAATCTTTAAGGGAATATTCCTCAGAGCATGTTTGATCTATCTTTTCTAATTGATTTGAACATGTCATACAACCATTTCAACGGACAAATTCCTCTAGGGACTCAACTTCAGAGTTTTGATGCATGGAGTTACATTGGCAATCCTGAGCTCTGTAGACCTCCTCTTCAAAAGAACTGCAACATACTAAAAAAAAGCAGACAATACTGAGTAGATTGAAAGAAATGAGGATGATGCTTTTTTGAAGTCATTGTATCTGGGAATGGGAGTTGGCTTTGCTGCGGGATTCTGGGCAGTTTGTGGTTCTTTGTTCCTGAACAGAGCATGGAGGCACACTTTCTTTAGATTCTTTAATGGTGTGGTTGATCGAATCTATGTTATTGTTGCCATAAAACTTCGAAGATACCGCTGAATGGAACATGTTAAAGCTCCAGGTTGGTCATAAAGCTAGTTTTTGTCTATTTAATTAGATTCAAAGTTTTCTCTTTATAATAAGTTTTACTCCCACACATATTCATGATGAGTGTTGTAACGATTTCATTTTTCTGTTTGTTGCTTCCTAAATGAAATCAATAATGCAAGTTAAACCTCTGTTCATGCTTTAATATATGCAATGGTTAATTTCAACCTATTAAAAAGAATTAAGCTATTTATCTTTTTTAAAAAAATTAAAATTCCCAAATCTATCAAAATAATGAAATATCTTTTAAATATTTAAGTGTCCAAATTAAATTGATGTTGCTCATTTATCAAAAGTTGTTGTTGTTTCAACAGAAACATTTATATTTATGTTTCGAATGTTCTTTTTCTCTTTACTAGTTAATTCTCATTTGAAAAGGAAAATCACACTTAGAAGATTTTTTTTTTCCTTGTGCAGATTGATTTAGAGTGAGCTTATATATAATTAATTTTTATTTTTCAAAGTAATAGGTAATTGATTCCAGATTTTCAAGACTCGCATGCATCCAGGAAGTTTCGGTGCTTATGCTCTTTGATCAATGGAAGTCTAGATGAAGCTTTAGTACATGGTGGCAACTTTAATAAGTATTCAAATATTTGGGGCTGTACAAATTTGGTCAAGTTTTGCAATATGTGTGTCTGTCATCGTGCTTGTTGCTTGATTTGGCTTTCTAGACGAATTTGATTATATGGCGGATTTTTCTAAGATGTAGTTTCATGTTTTAGTCAATCTCCCTAGTGTTGTTGTTTCTTAATGAAAAATAAGAGTTTGACGGATATTAGTTTTATTTGAAGTATATTATTCTTATTACCGTGTTCATGAGTAGAAATGTGACATTTGATAAGTTACTAAAATTAAGGTTAACTTCTAATTCTCAATTCACTTGGACTATACATCAAGAATGTTGTACAAAGTTGGCATGTGATGAATTCTCCTAGATCTATTGGCTGTCTGGTGACCCAACTTGAAAAATTGGAAAAGCTAGGTGAAAAAAAAGGGACGGAGTAATAAATTAAGGAAAAATTCAGCTAGATCCTAAATAAGAGACAAAATAAAAAAATGGTCATTTGAAATGTCAAAATAAAAAAAATTGTTCCATTAACAATTACAAAAGCAGGTCATTGACAATTTTAGGGGTTTTATTGACAAATTCTTGAAATTATTTTTTTTATTTTAAAATTTTAATATACCATTTTTTTATTTTATCTTTTACATAGGACCTAGTTATAATTTTTTCCTAAATTAATAACTTTAACATGATAAAAGAGGGAGAGACTGCGTTAGAGCGAAAAGAAAGGTAGAGTAAAATAAAGTTATATGACAGAATTAGGAATAGTGGAAACATATTCCTGTATCCACAATTGCACAATTCTCTGCACAGTAACATTCCATTATATAGGTAGAAGAACCTATACAATGTTGCCACGTATATAGTGAATAAATAATCTAGAATGACTATACAGATATTTATATCATGTTCTAATTCTCTATTGATTTGGTTGGGCTTTGCTTATTTGTGGGCTTCATCATCTTTGTATGGGTTTCAACTATATGAAAGTGAACACTCAGAGTTTGTTTGAATTAATTTTTAAAGAATAGTTTTTATGGTTTATAAAATAAATATGTGAAAGATGTTTTGTCTCGATTTATGAAAAATGACTTCTAAATCACTATCTTAATGGTTTTCAAACACTCACTAATAATCTCTATGTGTGCGTGTACGTTGGGGGGGGAGACTACAAATGCATAGAAAAATGACAAGACTCGCTATATCCTTTAAAAAAGAAATCAAATTTAACGGATAAAATTGAGATTAAATCTGGACAAACTTTAAAAGAGAAATCAAATTTAACGGATATAATTGAGATTAAATTTGGATAAACACATGGCTCACTCTTGTAAGTCTTGTGATTAAATCTGAAAAGCAAATCGCATTCTTTGCAGCTTGACCCAAAAACCAGAGATAACAAGTATGACAACTTTGATATGAATAAAAATTTGGTGGCTGGAGAATATAATATAACAGGGATAGCAAAGCACTTGTCCCCCCCCCCAAAAAAAGGATAATATCATTGGCTTTATGAATAACAGCATTGAAGATAATTAATTAGTGCACCTTCAAAATGTCCATATTGCCCCTATGCTTGGTCAAAATCCTTATAGGGGTTTGAAAGACTTGATAATTAATTATACTAATGTGGTCGGTATTTATTCCACAAGCGAAGACTTGGTTAAAAAGGTTTAGAAAGACTTGACATGGATTGTCTTTATCGGTTTTCATTTCACAAGCAAAGATTTAAAGTTCAAATAGTTGATAGGGATATATGATATATAACTTGGTACTTACTTCACAAGCAAAGGGTAGAAAGACAACCACTACAATACAATGACCTTAACCTATATACAAAATAGGATGATACACACACACACCCTGGTTTAATTTTAATATTCAATATTACTGTGTCACATCCGGTGATTGACCCAACTGAGGGTATCTTTCTTAAAGGTCCCTTCTGATTCTGCATTTTTAGCGAGTATATTTTATGTATATGTAATTGGATTACAGCTTTTTTCATATCTAATGGGGATAAACGAAAAATTGTACATTGGAGGGAAACTCATGGCGAAGGTTCATTTTGATATGGAGTGACATAACTAGTCTTTAGTGCAGTCAGTACCCACTACAAAAAAAATTGGTAATTTTTTATAGATTTTTAAATGAAATTTACGACGGAATGAAGTTTTTTTGCGACAGAATTTTATCAAAAACCATTTTGCGACTAAATTTCTGATGGAAATAATGCCGTCGCAAATTGATTTGAGACGGAATATGACTTTGCCTAGGCCATTTTTCAACGAAAACCTCCAGCTGGCAGCCACCACGTGTACCCACTGCCGACCACCTCGGCCTCACCTCCAACCACTTATATCTTGGTCGACCACCACGTGTCCTGGTCAACTGCCACACGTCACCCTCTGTCGCCCGCTACGTGTCGATAGCACAAATTGGTTGCATTATGTGATGTAGTTGAGATTCGAAATCATGACCTCTTAAGCGTGTGCCAGTGCCTTGAGCTAAGAAGAACCTGTGTGATTCAAATGCAAAATCACACACACACACACAAAATTAAACATTACAATTTAGTTTCTTTATTTTTCTATCTAAATATTATATCTAAATTTTTATTATTAATATATTTTTTATTCATTTTATTTTATTGTATTTATAAAATTTTTATTTTTTTATATAATATATTATTGAATATATATATATATATATATATATATATATATATATATATATATTAATTTCAATAATAAATATAAATTAATAATGTTTTTTTATTTATATCATAATTTAATATTTTTTGGAAAAAATTATATTATAATTTAATAATAATTTAAAATTTAAATTATAATATAATTAATATATAATAATTAGATTAATCATTAATTAAATAAATCATAAAAAATTAAAAATTAATTAACATATATTTCCTACGGAATTTTCTACGAATCAATTTTGTCAAATTTTCCAACAAAATTTTCGTTTGTAATTTCGTCAAAAACGTTATGTTAGGATTTGTGATAGAATTTCCTACGGACGTTTTCTATCAAAAACTTTCTGACGGAATTTTCGACAATCTTTAGACGATTTTTGAGTCATAAAATTTTGAGACACTTTTATGATTTAATAAATCTCTAATTGAGTCATTAACTTAATTTAGTCTTTCAAAATATAGGTAAAATAATTTTAATACTCTCTCTTCTCTTCTTATTAAAGAGTTTTTCCTAACTTATATTTCCCAACATATGCATAACTGTATATATCAAAATTAATTTTAATACAGCAAAATATGATTAATCTTTAGTTTAAATATATTAACTATCATCATAGTACAAAGACATACAATATTTTGAACAAAAAAAATCATTTTATTAACATGAACACTTTTTTTTTCAGAAAACTTATAATATATGCTACTATAAAAGGATATATTTTAGTAAATATATTAAGTATACATTTTACTATATTTCACACACCCATGCACATAGAAGTTTTTTAGAAAGTTTTGTATTGATGTAAACCATTTTATAAAATTTTAAGTGCCTTTTGCATCTTTTTCTAAAATATCCATAGAAGCATATGAAATTTATACGCTGCTTGTCAGAAAATAGTAATTAATATTAAAAATTCATATTAAATAATAAAAAACTTAAAAATGAAATATTAAATAAATTATTTTCTAAAAATTCACATTTATGTGTTAAGAAAAATCATTTTAGTTTAAGCTAATATTTGTAAAAATAAGTTTTATTTCAATGATACTATCATGATATGGCATGCTTGAATTATTTTTTCATTATTCTCTTAGAAAACAAAAAAATTCAAATTATTTAGCATATATTAATGTTGATATATAGAGGCATAAAATTATAAAGCAATAATATATGGCCAAAAACGTTACGTTATGATTTGCGAAGGAATTTTTGACAGAATTCTCATTTGGAGCTTGTTGTAGTTCTCTAAAACTCAACTCATACCACACAACTAATTAATATTTGATCATTCTATTAGTAATGATTTTTATTTTAAAAAAAGAAAATCTACTTAATTTTTCTAATTTTACGTAAGTTTTTATTTTGATCTCTTAATTATTAATGAAGTCAATACACTTATAAATTTTAATGGCATCTATTTTAAATTATAGAATTAAGTCAATCTACTTATAAATTCTATCAGTGCATTTTGATCTCTTAATTTGTATCATATACAGTGCATTTTGTACCAAAAAATTCTATCACTTATAAATTATAGAATTTTTCTTAATTATTTTTTTAATGGCCACTTAAAAATTAGTTAATACCTATTTCCGACCGAATTTTCGAAGAACCAATTTTGTGAACTTTTCTGACGAAATTTCCATCAATAATTCCATAAAAAACATTACGTTAGGATTTGCGACGGAATTTCCGACGGAAATTTCTCATGAAAAAAGTCCGTCGTAATTGTTATTTGTGACAAAATTTCTGAGGGAAATTTTCGTCGCAAATTCCTATTTGTGATGAAATTTCGAACAGACTTTGTCTGTGGGAAATTTCGTTAGAAAATTTTTAACAGAATTTCCGACGGTTTTTGGATAACTTTTAAGACGGAATTTTTTTCGGTCTCAAATTCCGTAAGAAATAGGCGGTTTTTTTTATAGTGATCTCGAACTATTTTTAAAGATGCAATTAGTGCCCTAAAGTATTTAGAGGTGCAATTTTGACCTTCAAATAATTAACTTGGAGTAATTGTGCCCCTCAACCTAAAAGAATGATAACTCCGTTTAAAAAAAAAACTTCCTTTGACCACCAACACCTCACTTACCCCTTCCAAATTTCTATGCTCGTCTTCCACATCTTTATGTTTTTTGGAAATATTTTTATAATTGTGGAAATAAACAGAAATTTGTAATAAAAAATTGAAGGATATATATATATATATATATAAATTTAATTCTAGCAAGGGGTATGAAAAATTAATATAGTTTCAACAAAACAAAAAAGAGTCAGGTAAAAAAAGCATAACTAAAAGGGGGGAAAAGAAAAAAAATTACTCTACATGTTCTTATATAATCTTCAAGAAACTGGTTTGGTTGCTGCTAATTCATCACTTTATGAAATTATTATGATAAAAATAAGTAATTAAATTTAGACTGTTGAAATATGATATAAAGAATTCCTAATTGTAATACAATAAAATAAAAAAATGATTTATAAAATATGATAACAATAATTTAATAAATATTAAATCTAAATAATTCATTTTCTTACCTAACGGAGGAGACGAAATATTGAGAAGAAAATGAGAAAGATGAAAAGGAGAGGATCTACTTTAGTTCTACTCGCGAGCATAATATCATCATAATAATTGGAAATCTAGTAGTAGTAAATGGGGTTTGAGAAAATTGGCAATATCTCTTTCAAAGAAATTGAGAAGCCAAGATAAAAAGAGACGCTCCTCTATGGGTTCCATGCATTAATGAGCAGAACTAAGTCTGCATCTATGGTTTGAGAGGAAGACGAAGACAAATTGATATAGATTATAGAGGTTGGTGCAATTCCATAGAAGCAGATAAGAAAGAAAACTTCCCTCAAAAATTTTTGAAGCGCATTTATTAATATTATTATTTTTTTCAACAGATTTTTAAGTGCGTTCATGAACCTTGCTTAAAACAAAGATTAAACTATATCAATCTCCTTCAATTTGATTTTTTAAATCATAAAAATCTCCTATCCACTTTCAAAATTAACTTCTCATGAAAATAAGAAGAATCAAATTTTGAAAAACATTTAGAACAAATCATCTTTATGTTTTTTGGGAATATTTTTATCATCATGAAAATAAATATAAAATTTTAATAAAAAATTGAAGGAAAAACCGAAAAACTCATGATATATATATATATATATATATATATATATATATATATATATATATATCATTTTATCAACAAAACTAAAAAGAGTCAGGTCAAAAAAAAATTAAAAAGGAAAAAAAAATTACTGCACATGTGCTTATATAATTCTCAAGAAAATGGTTTGGTCGCTGCTAATTTGTCACTTTATCAAACAACCATCATGATGATGCTTTGTTTGAGATCACAAATGAGTCTTATGTTGTGGGTGTTGCTATGTGCAGTGAAATTCAACGCGATCATATGCTGCCATGAGAGTGATCAAAGTTTACTATTAATGTTCAAACAAGGCGTTGTTGATCCTTTCCATCGCCTCTCTTCTTGCTCTTCTCTCTATGATTGCTGTCTATGGCAAGGAGTTGAGTATGATTCCAACAACAACAACAGAGTCCTATATCTGTTTCTGTCAAACCACAACGATTCAGAAACATTGAGAGGTGAAATCAACTTATCTGCTTTACTTGCACTTGAATTCCTTGAAGATTTAGATTTGCAATCCAATGACTTTGATCACATAAGCATGCCATCGATCAATAACTCTGATGCAACTCACACTCATTTGCTACCAAATTCTTCTTCTAAGCTTTCTCTACTGCTTTTATCAAACAATATTCATCTTCACATTGATAATCTTCACTCACTCTCTCAACTTCCTTCCCTTAAAGTTCTCGGTCTCAGTCCCACTGAAACCAACTGGTTTAAATCATTGGCTTCCCTACCTCTGAGACATTTATTTTTGCATGATTGTAATTTGACCAGCTCAATTCTCTCTCTCCATTATGCCAATTTTAGGTCACTTTCATCTCTTGATCTTGCTCTGAATGATTTTACATTTGGATTACCTAATTGGTTGTTCAATCTTAGCAAAGACCTCTAAGATCTTGATCTCAGTCAATGCAATTTGAGAGGCCAAATTCCATAGTTTTTAGACTTCTGATATCTGGACTCGTTAAATCTATCTAACAACATATTCGAAGATTCAATACTTGATTGGCTTAGCTAGCTCGATCGTTTAGATCAACTTTATCTATCTAATAACTCATTTCATGGTTCTTTTGTGAGATATTTTAATATAATATAATGTATTATTTATTTTATTAATTAGGTTATTAATTAAAATATCCAGAGTGTGGCATGTCAGTCAGATTGAGACCCAACTTCAAGATTAAGGTTAACATCTGATTAGCTATTTATGTTTTATTTCTGATGGTAAAATAAGAAAATTTAGTTTACAGCCGTCAGTGAAATTGAGCGTACAAGTGAAAACCCTAGCAGCTCTTTGAGGTTTCCTGACAGGCGACGGCTCCTAACCCAGTTACCACCACTATGCCTTGCAGTTAGTTAGAAGAGTGACCTAACAACCTTCTGACAACTCTCTGTTTTATAGTTCCATCTCCCATACTCGTGGACTTTTCTCCAAATCAGAAGTTAGCAATGGCAAGAGATATTTAGAAGTCTTCTGTTGTAGTTGTAAGATCACGTATGCTTGAATGTGATTTCTCTTGTAAAGCATGAGTTTATTCTTACATGTGGTATCAAAGCCAGGTTCTTTGATTCTCTGCCTTCTTTCTTTTGATCGAGGATAATCTAAGCGTGGAATTAATAATTATACCGTAGTAATCTTTGCACAGTTCTATCTCTTAGATCAGAGATCATGATTTATCTGAATTAATTACAATCTGATAGCAATTTATTACAATTAAAAGTGATTATTATGTTGAATCACTGTATTGAGTTTTGTTAATGAACATGGAAAACAATTATTTTCCGTTTAAGTTGTGAAGAGGCTTTTTTCTTGTTCTCTGTTTAATTCTGAAATCAGATTTGTCTGCTATCATATGTGAAATAGTTACAGTGATTTTGGTATTGAATTCCTTTTTGACTTATCTGGGAAAGAGCCTCTATAATCACCGAGGAGGGAACTCTCCGTTTCTATTCAAGTTTTGGTTTTCGTATCTAACAACATTCTTGATTGAAATCTATGCTTAATCGGTGATTTTTTGCACGCATATTGTCTTTAATGGTTTCTGTGGATTATCGCTGTTACTGTATCGCCGTAAACATCATCATCGCAACTTTGGCTTATATTTCAAAATGAGAATCTTGATGTGAATATATGTTTTAATCGGTGATCGTTGCGACCCGCGACTTCGTGAGAAACGTTATTCCAAGCTCCCTAATCATCTGGAAAACGACCACTTGAAGTCGCGGGTCGCAACGATCCAACCAGGTCGCTTTTAGGAGGCAGGTCGAGTAGGGTTCCTTCGGCGAGTAGGGAAGGAAGTTAAAACGCGTCGTTTTGACTCAGTAAAAAACAGCGTTGTTTCACTATGTCAGAAGTCTTCCCCATCTGTGTGTGAGACGCTGTCATTTCTAGCATAGTGAAACGTAGTGTTTCACTTATCCGGGTGGGCCAGAACGATTTTGGGCCTCACAATTTTTTTCTGCTGTAATAACGTGCAGATTGGCCTGAATAATTCTGGGCCGATGAATTTTTTTTCCGGTGATTTTGTTTTCTGGGTTGATTAAATTTTGATTTTCTGGTCTATAAATAATAGATTTCCAAAAAACATTTTAGGCCTTTTTCAAATTCTTGCATTCACTGTTTAAACTAATTATTTTCTGTTTTATTTAATTTTCTTTATAAATGAAAACAAAATTGTTTAAATAAATAAAAATAATTAATTTTGGCAATTTTCACACACTGGAAATTTGCAAAATTATTTTTCATGAATTATTTAATTTTTCTAAAATTGAGTAAAATTAACTTTAGAAAATTATTTAATAATTACAATTTTGAAAATCAAATTTAAAGTTTAAAAATGTAAAAATTAATTTTTTAAAAAATTTTGGATACATAAAACAATGGGAGGGGTTTAATTAATTATTACTAAGTTTATTAAATTAATTAATCTCTCCATTAGGACATGCATTTTAATTAAATGCACCAAAATGATATTTGTGATTTGCATGCTACTTTTTCAAGGAATAGCCACAACATTCTTTAGTTTTGCATGCAATAATATCACATATGGAACTTATAAAATATCATATTGTAATTAAATATAGAATTATAACTTATCTTAGCCCACAGTAGAAAATTATGATTATATATTTAATTAGGGTGTGATAGTTTGGTCTTATATTTTCTAAGTTATCCACAGGTATTAGGAAATGTAAATTATACACTCTAGACCTACCAATTTGAGATAAATGCATGTAATGCTAGGTTCTTTGCCTACAAGTAGATTTAGTGATACACACTTATATATGTTGCATATTTCCATTAAAGCATAACATGCATACAAAGCACAGAATTGGTGATTGTCTCAAAATCTAATCTCGTGAGCTAACTTAAATTTTTAAAATTGCAGTACCTACTGTTTTCCCTAACCCTTTTACTGAAAATACCACCAAGATCATACTGGATTGTACCAATTACCCTGAGTGGAGGGAAGATATTTCTTTACAGATTGACATGTTGAACATGCATTTTGTCATGGAGAGACCTAGACCTCCCAAACCAACTGATAGGTCAACTAAGGATGAAATTGACTATCATGAGCATTGGGAGCACTACAATCCCATGTGCTTATCTTATATTAAGACCAATATCCAAAGAAGCATTCAGGGAGTGATCGCTAAGTGTGAAATAGTTAAGGAGTTGTTTTAGATAAGGAAACATGTATGTTTATCTAGCTGAGACCATGAATTGCTCTCTATGTGTGTTCAGGGGAAAACAAGGCTTCAGATGAGTGGAAGGGATGCACCTAGGGTAGCTCATCTAGCTAAAAGTTCCTCCAGGACTGGTGCCAGAGGCAGGAAGGACAAGGAAAAGAAGAAGAAAAGGATTCTTGATGTGCTATCCATAAAGAAAGCTGAAGTAATTTGCTTCTTCTGTAAGAAGAAAGGGCATATGAAGGATGAGTGCCTGAAGAGGAAGGCATGGTTGTAACGTAAAGGTATGTATCATTCAGGCTTAGCTTTTAAATCTCATCATATTAGTATTGATAGTGATACTTGGTGGATCGATACGAGTTCAATGATTCATATTTCTACTACCATGCAGGGGTTTCTAAAAACCATACCTCTACTTCCCAATGAAGCTTGAGTCCTTTTAGGAAGTAGGAAATGAGATCCGGTCAAAGCAATTGGAACGTTTATAATTATTTTCCCAAATAAAGCCATGCTAGATCTTCTCAATTATTTTTACATTCCTAGTTATATGAGAAACTTAATTTCTATTTCAAAGCTTATTCCTTTGAACTATGGGATTTATTTGCATAAAGATTTGATGTATTTCAGTAAGGACCTTGTTCCAATTGTGAAAGTTATTATGATTGACGATTTGTTTAAAATAATTCATGAATTGCCCCAAGTTTTTTCTGTTACGCATGGTATTAGACAAAGTATTATTGATGAGAATTCTATTGACTTGTGGCATAGGAAATTAGGACATATCTCCGTGGATAGGATCAAAAGGTTAACTAAAGATGGAATCCTTCCATCTTTAGACCATTCGGAACTTGATACCTATGTAAACTGAATAAGGGGAAAGCAGACCAATAAGTCACAAAAAGGGGCTAAGAGAAGCTTTGAGCTACTTGAGATAATACATACTGATATTTGTTGCCTTAATTTATCCGCAAAAATTCAAAAACATTTCATCACCTTTATTGACGATTACTCAAGATACACGTATATCTACTTGCTTGATAATAAAAGTGAGGCACTAGATGCATTAAAAGAATATAAAGTTGAAGTAGAAAAATAGATTGGAAAACCAATTAAAAGAGTGAGATCCGATAGAGTTGGTGAGTATTACGGTAGATACACTAGTGAAGGACAAGCACCAGGTCCTTTTGCAGATTTCTTTCGAGAGTATAAGATAGTTGCCCAATACACCACCATGCTTGGTTCACCAGACATGAATGGTGTTGTAGAAAAAAGGAATAGGACCTTGCTAAATATGTCTAGGAGCATGATGAATGGCTTTAAACTTCCACCATCTTTGTGGAAGGAGGCACTCAAGGCAGCTGTATATATACTAAACAGGATTCCAATAAAAGCAGTGTCAAAAACACCCTTTAAATTTTGAAAAGGATGGAAACCTAGTTTAAGACACCTAAGGATATGGGGCTGCCCCCGCAGAAGTAAGTGTCTACAATCCACAAGAGAAGAAACTAGATCATAAAACCATTAGAGCTTACTTTGTAGGCTATCCATGTATGGCTAAATGTTATAGGTTCTATTGTCCTTCACCTTCTGCACGTTTTATAGAATCTAGGAATGTTGTTTTTCTAAAGAATGACTTGATCAGTGTGAGTGATCAAACAAATGAAGATCATATAAAAGTAACCCTTGATTTACGTAACGGTGGGCATGTTCAGATTTATCCACCTCTTACACATCAAGAACGGAGACAAGTTGTGGTAGGGGATGTCTCGAATGAACAACCTAAACCAACTCAAGAGGTTGAATTAAGAAGATCAACCAGAGAGAGAAGACTAGCATTACCTAGTGACTACGTGGTGTACTCTACTGAAATTGACTGTGACATTAGCATTGAAGATAATCCACTGACATTTACTCAGGCTGTAAAGAGTGAAAACTCTAAGTTGTGGTATGATGCTATGACTGAAGAAATGAATTCCATGGCAAACAATGGTGTATGGGATCTTGTGGAGTTACCAAATAAGTCTAAATCCATTGGTTGTAAATGGTTTTATAAAACTAAAAGGGACTCACAAGGTAACATTGATCGATAGAAGGCTAGGTTGGTTGCCAACAACTTCACACAAGTTGAAGGGGTCAACTACAGGGAAACATTTTCCCCTATCAAATAATGATCTAACCCAAGAACTCCCATATTGTTAGAACTATTGGACATTTTTGTCTCACATATTCTTAGGGAATAATCACCTCGCCGGTCAAGTTCCATCAGCAATGGGTTCATTACAATATCTAAAGGCGTTAGATCTACATAATAATGGCTTTTCTGGTGAGATACCTTGGACTTTCCAAAATTGCACATCTTTAGTGCTTCTCAATTTAGCTAGAAACAACTTCCCTAGAAGTATACAAACATGGATGCCCAAAGGTGTAAAGGTTGTAAGCTTGAGATCCAATCAATTTATGGGCAACATTCCACCACAATTATGTAATCTCTCTAATTTAACTATACTGGACCTTGCCCATAACAAACTTTCAGGATCAATCCCTCATTGTCTATCCAACATAACAAGTTTTTCTTCAGTACTTGATGGAAGTGACTTAGTCTTACCTTTACATTATCCAGTACAATATGATCTCCTCTTTTCACGTGCATTCATAACAATTAAAGTACAAAAAAAAAATCTAAAGTTGGTGCGAAGCATTGATCTATCTGCTAACAAGCTATCAAGAGAAATTCCTGTTCAATTGTCCAAGCTCACCAAGTTACAATTTTTGAACTTGTCTTATAATTATTTGATAAGAGAGATACCAAAGTACATAGGAGAGATGAAAGATCTAGAATCTCTTGATTTCTCTCATAACCATCTTTATGGGAATATTCCTCAGAGCATGTCAAGTGTCTCTTTCTTAAGTGTTCTAAATCTCTCATACAACAATTTTAGTGGAAAAATTCCACTAGGGACTCAGCTTCAGGGCTTTGATGCATGGAGTTACACTGGGAATCCTGAGCTTTATGGACCTCCTCTTCAAAAGAATTGCACACTATCAGAAAAACCAGACAACAGAGAGCAGGTTGAAGAAAATGATGATGATGCTTTTTTGAAGTCATTGTATCTTGGTATGGGAATTGGCTTTGTTATGAGATTCTGGGTAGTTTGTGGTTCTCTGTTCTTGCACAGAGCACGGAGGCACACTTACTTTGGATTATTTGATGGTGTGGTTGATCGAATATATGTCATTGTGGCCATAAAGCTTCGACGATTCCGTTGAATGGGAATATGCTACTACTCCAGGTCGGTTATAAACTGTTTTTTTATCTATTTAAACTTAAAGTTATCTCTCATAATAACTTTTATTTCTACAAGCATTCAATAGTCTTGTAATGATTTCATTTTTCTGATAATTGCTTCCTAAATGAAATGCATAATGCAAGTTAAGGCCGTTCATGTATTAATACAACTATTGATTTCAACCATTTCAAATGAATTAAATTATTTATCAATTTTGTGATGATGGAGTTGAAGTGATCGAACTCATATGATTCATGCTTGTTTTTCAAAGCAATAGGTTGTTGCTTTCAACTTTTCAAGACTTGCGTGCATCTCACAAGCTTCGGTGCTTAAGCTCTTTGATTGATGGAATAATGGGATGGTTGGTCAAGTTCCATCAACGAAACGATAACGATGCTTTTTTGAATTCATTGTATCTTAGAATGGGAGTTGGCTTTGCTGTGAGATTTTGGATAGTTTATGGTTCTCTATTCCTAAATAGAGTATGAAGGCACACTTGTTTTAGATTCTTTGATAGTGTGGTTGATCCAATCTATGTCATCGTGGCCACAAGGCTTTGAAGATTCCTCTGAATGAGAATATGCTACACCTCTAAGTTGGTTATAAAGCCATTTTCTTTGTCTATTTAAATTCAAAGTATTTTCTATATTAAATTTTATTTCTAAACACAAATTCATCAGTGTTGTAATGATTTCATAACCAAAAAAAAATGTTAATCATTTCATTTTTTTTTGGGTTTGTTACTTCCTAAATTAAATGCATAATGCAAGTAAAGGCCTTGTTCATGTATTATTGCAACGGCTAATTTCAACCATTTAAAACGAAATAAATTATTTATCTTTTATTCTAAAACAATCAAAATGCCCAAATATATCTTTAAAATATTCAAGTGTCCAAATTATAAATTTATGTCCCCAATTTATCAAAAGTTGATGCTGTTGAAATAGTAGCATTTAGATTTATGGTCCAAAATTAGATATTTTATTTTTCGGAATATTTAAAAAAAATACTATTTAAACTTCAAAATTCCAAATAGGTGATTTCACAATAAAATAAGTTGTCAATTCTTTTACTATTATTGTTAATCCCATTAATATGTTTGTCAACAGAATTTTGAAATTCAAATGTTATTTTTCTGTCATTTTTTCTTTATTTTTCCTCTCTTTACCAATCAATCGTCGTTAAAAAAGAAAAAAAAAACTCTCAGCTAGAATATTTCTTCTCTCTCTCTCTTTTTTGTTGTTGTTGTTGTTGATCCGATTGGGTTATAGTGAACTCATACGATTCGTGATTGTTATGCTCTTTGATGGATAGCAGCTAGGGTCATGCTCTAATGTTGCAGCTAGCTTGAAGTGTTCAGATGTTTTTTGAGTTGTTAAAGTGTGGTGATGTGTTCTAAGCTATTTGTATGTTAGTGGGATTACTATACAATGTGTTTTGTTCAGATTTGTCTGAGGTATGCTTGATTTGGCTGTTTAATCATATGAATTTGATGCGTTTCCTCATATTTTAGTAAATCTCTTCCAGGTGTTTCAAGTGATCAACATGAGACTTGAAAGATTTTTATTTTGGGAGAATTACTAAAAGCTACATTACAAGTAAATTAATTGCTAATTGCTACCATTGCATGGGTGATAAGTTACACACGAGTGGGTGATATTTTACACACGAAAGATGGTGTTTGCACATTCGCAGGGATGAATTTTGCACATTCACATAAGGGGTGCTTGTTTGCACCTGTAGTACCAATCAGCAAATAATTTCCTTACAAGGTATTTTTGAGCCATTTTCCCTTTTGGGGGGGTGGTTTCCCACCAGGCTACCATACGAGTAGAAGAATTTTCAACCAACACACAACATTCCTAGTTAAGATAACAACATCAAACGTACAAGAAACTGGGAAATTAAGTATTCAATTTAAAAATATTCTATTCCATACTGGGAAACTGGGAAGAAAACCATCAAACTTTCAAAGTAGAGAACTATAGTTTTCATTGGTCATCATTGGGTAAATGGAGAACTTATTGTCGGAAAACTTCTGAACCTATTTTACAGGCTTGTGAGTGTCCTGAAGAACAGGCAGTGATGTGGCCACTGCGAGTCCTCTGATTTTGATCTGAACTGTATTCTCTCATGAAGTTGATTGGAAAAACCGTGAAACTTCCCGATAAAGCTGTTCAGCTTCAAATGGTTTTGAAACATATCCATCCATTCCACACTTCAGGCATTCCTCACGCGTTGCCTGAATCACATCTGCAGTCATAGCCAAAATGGGTATATGCCAGTTTGAAGTATTCTCCAAGGTTTCCACAGGCACTTCTCCTTTGTTTACATGGTATTCCATGTCCCGAATCCTCCTAGTAGCTTCAAACCTGTTGAAACAAGGTTCTATATTAGCAACTAATGTACAAGTTAACAGCTGTATTACTATTCAATGCAGAATTAACATAAATTAAACGATAAAAATATCAATACTTTCAATTAAATTCCAAAGAAAAAGCTCAGTTGTTGCATACCCATCCATTTCTGGCATTTGAATATCCATATAACAGGCATCAAACTGATGGGGCGGCTTCAACATAGAGACGGCATCTTTCCCACTGTTAACACAGACCACATCAGCTCCATACTTTTCTAACGCTCCAGCTGCAACTGTTCGGTTCAGACTATTGTCATCTACAATAAGGATTTTCCTCCCACGCAAAAGGTGGCGGAGAGACAAACTTGGAAGCTCCCCATTTCGAGGATTCCCCTTGTTCCCAACACCCATGGTTCTCAGCAGTGTAGCAGCAAGCATGCTTGCTCTGAGAGGTTTTACAATGACAGTTGGATTATGAACACCCAATGTTATGGAACTTGCTCCGGAAGAGCTACTAGAATTAACAAGAATGAACAGCTTTGGAGGAACCCCGAGATCAATTTTCCTCATGTTATTGATAAACTGAGATGAAACACCAGAATCTCTATCCCAGATTTCATGTTCAACTAGGATCATATTAATAACTATACCCCCATTGCTTATGACAGACAAACCTTGATTTAGATCTGAAGCTATTTCAACACAAATGCCAAGCCGTTTAATGTGATATCTCAACACTTCAGCTCTGACAGGTCTAGGGTCTATAACAAGTGCAGTCATGCCCTGAAATTCTGAGGATGCAAGGTTAGGTTGGTTGTTAGTTTGCTGGGTTTTACCCTCAGTTGAACTAGGGGATTCATTGGTAAAGACAGCTGTAAATGTGAAAGTAGATCCGATCTTTGGTGTGCTCTCAAATCCAATTTCGCCATGCATGAGGCCAACCAAGCACTTGCTAATGCTTAGCCCAATACCCGTTCCCCCATGTTTCCTGGAGACAGATGGATCAACCTGCATGAATGGAGTGAAGATGCGTGGTTGGGCTTCTTCAGGAATTCCTTCGCCTGTATCTTCTACAGAAACAATAAGAGTAATGCGATCATGGGAGGGAGATGAGAAAGAACCCAGAGGTCCATCTTGACTGAGAAAACTGAATCCTTTCCAGCTTTTACATCTATCAGCAACAGGAAAGCCACTGAAGGTATTCTTTGATGTTGCAACTTCAATTGAATTGACAACTTCCTCAATAAGATGGACAGTGACAAATATGTGCCCTTTGTCCGTGAACTGCCAAAGAATTACCAAATCAAAACACTTCTCACTTTAGCTCTTTCGATAACTACAATTGACCAGAGCAACTGAAAACTAAGTTCATTATGGAAAATATTTTATATAATTACATTTAACTGACTAGGACTACACTAACAATACAGGTGAATAGGGTAGATCTCTAAATAACTTAGGCTGCACCCAATTTATTCCAATGAGCAATAGGACACGCTTTTTAAACCCAAAAAAAAAAAATGCAAAATCAGGGTACCAGAATAATTTACATCATAAAAGAGAAGCGATTTTTTGCAAAATAAAACGTGGAAAGTTTGATAAAATCTGATGAATATTTTCTTCTCTCCACAGGCTTTCCTTTAGAACAGCCCAGAATTACCTTAATTGAATTGCCCATAAGATTTGTAATTATTTGCCGAAACCTTCCTGGATCACCCACTAGCTGTTCAGGAACCTTATCTGAGACACACACTGCCAACTGCAACCCCCAAAAAATAACTCAGGAAGAGCCAATTATAATTATACGGTGCACATTTTATAATTAACAACATGAAGAAAGTTCAACCACATAAAGCAAGAAAAATTACCTCTACTCCTTTCCCTAGAGATTTCTCAGAGAATAGTGACAACACATCATCCAAAACTGCTCGGATGTCAAATGGCACTGCCTCAAGCTCAAGCTCACCAGATTCAATCTTTGCTTGGTCCAAAACCGCATTTATAAGCGACACTAGAGCTTTTCCACAACCCTGTGCTGTTCTCACATATTCTTTCTGTGTTACATCTAGATCTGTGTCCATAAGCGTATGCAACATTCCTGAACGTTCAATTTTAGAGTTAGGCCAGTACTCAGAGCAGAAGCTTTCATTTGTCTGGTGTTGTGTGTGTGTGACCTTGGAAATTTAAGACAAGTGTAGAACAGAGTTTTCAGCTACTTACCAAGAACACCATTCATTGGTGTTCTGATCTCATGAGAAACAGTAGCCAGAAACTGCAGCATTAATGTTTGGTTAGTCCTACTTGAATTGGACACACGTGACTTCAGCCCTGAGTTGTTTACAAAGAAAATGGAGAGATCACGTACCTGGGATTTTGCAACATCAGCTGCCTCAGCTCGCTTTTTAAGTTCCATCATCTCACAGTAATCCTCCTCCACTTTAGCAATTTGATTCACAGTAGCATGAAAAATATGCCCTACAAGAAGCGCAATAACAAGGATGCCAATTGATGTAGCAATTGCCAACCATGGCCACGGAGGTTTCTGTTTGAACCTGTGCCAGAATCAAACTTGAATTTCATCCAAAGTTCATATACATTTCAAGTATTGCAATGAACAGATAAATGAACATTGAGACTGGCAAACCACTAGAAAAGGGAACAATAAAATAAAAGGCACCCATTTTGGCAGCTAATTGCAAAATCTCATAAGACTCAAGAATCAGACATCGTCTTATATGGACTAACCTCACCACACTGGATATATTCTTTTCTATTTTAAAGCAGTATCATGTTAAAAACTGTGCCTGAGAGCAAGGAAGCATAGAGACATCAGACTCTATGCATCATTTCAGTTACCTGCAGTGCATCTCATGCTTCCGGAAAGGATCTCCAAAGCTCAGGGAGCTAATATGATAGAATCCATCATCTGATACATTTGAACCATACATGGGAATAGGGTGGGTATGATTAGTAGTATCATACACATTAACAATCACAGTTTGCTTGCTAGCAAGTTGTTGAAGTAATTTTTCAACCAATGACTCGATATCAAAGACGCCACCAAGATACCTGCAAAACAGTGATTAAACATTAAAGCTCTCTCTAACCTAAATATCATGCATGAATTGTTTTTTCCCTGAATCTTAAAGCAGAGATAAGTGGCCCAGCAGAGCGGATTAGTTACTTCAGAGCTATAACTGCCCTGGAAATGAGCTACGTGTATGCTCAAAAATTCAACAATGTCAGATCCCAGTAAGTCCTAAAATTTACACAGACCCATTTGTCGCTTGAATCCTTTCATTTGGGGTTGCATTTGATGGAAGATTTGTGTTGTACACTGCAAAAGTGAGGATAATTCCCAGATGATTTGTTTTGAGCAGCCTAAAAGGAACGGTTAAAACTCCTTTCCCTAACTCTCTAGCACGCAGAACATTTTCACGATCTTCCTGTTGATGAACAAGCCAACAAGAGTCAAAATTCGAAATGTAGTTGACACAGATGTAATTGAACGAAAGAGTAGCTTAGTGAAATTCACAAAAACAGATTATTCACGTATATTATTATTTTTTTAAAAAAAAAAAAGGTAGTCCCACTGAAATAAGCAACACAAAAAGAAAAAGTGTGCCGCAACAAACTGGAGGAAGAATTGCACATAAAATGGTTTAAGTGTACTAGTGACATGTTAAAACACAAACTTAATTAAAGCTTCAGAAACATTATTAGAGAAGATGCAAAACAAACCCACCTTTCCAGACAGCACATCAACAGAAATGACATGGGAAATTGTTTCCTGTGCAAAAATGACAGGAGCATATTCTTCTTTAACTGGGGAAGGCTCCAATGCTTCAGGGGCATAGTCATCCTCATGAATGGGGTTCTGCTCAAGGGTATCCATCCTCTTAATGGTCCAGCCATGTTGCTTCTCGAACTGGTCCCTTTCAGAATGAAGCACCCTCACAGCATAAGCAACACCACTAGTAAGGGGCCTCTCAAAAGCAGTTCGTTCGGTGTACCTAGCAAATGTCCTCTGAGGGTTTTATAAGTTAGAATTCAGAATGATTTCCTCACAAATACAAAGAAAAACACCAGATCTCATCCCAGCCTATGCTCAATTAACCTTGTTAAATCACTGGTAGTGAATTGAGATCTATTTACCTGATCGATGGCAGAAGGGGACTTGGCATGGTGGAAGGTCGAGATGAGAATTGACATGGCTTGGATATGGTTCATACTAACATTGAACTGATCCTGAAGCATCCTAGCCCTTTCGTCACACATACTTGCCAGAGTCTCTTTCCTCTTCTCAGTGGCTTGAAAGGTCATGAAGAAAAAGATCCACAAAGATACCATGGTCCAGCCCAGTACCCATGTCCGCAAAAGCTTTGTCCACAGAGTTCTCCGAACTTTCCTGGATCCAATACGATGGTAGTGGTGTTGATGAATTTTACAACTATTGCCTGAGATCTTCTCCCACCACTTGAGCCACATCCTGCCACCACCACCAAGAAAACCGACCTTGGTTTTCATAATTCCTCCGTTGTTGAACCAGTTCATGTATATGACCGATATAATCCAGAAACACAGCACCAAGAGTAGATGCCCCAACTTTAGCTCAAATCCAACTACATAGAGCAGGCTCATCCACAACAGTAACCAACACAAGTCAACAAAAAACAGTTCCAGGAGGTACGGGATGCGACTTCGAGCTAATTCCAGGTAGTCTAGCGAGAGAACCACTGTCAAATCCAGAGAATCTCCCCCGTTTAAAGCTAACAAACAGAATTCTCAACCAATGACTGTGAGAGGTGGATATCGAAACAGGAAATTTGGGTAAGAACAACGCTAGGCACCTCACAATCCCAGAAAACAAGTGGGTTTCAAAGCGGAAAGAAAGATGCGCTTTAAAAAGATGCCGTCTTATCCACCAGAATAGACTGAAATTGATAATGCAAAGGGAATACAGAGATTTCAGCAAAGATTTGGCCTTGGCCCCCTTGGCTGCACTTGCGGTACGCTGCACATGCTTTGCACAAAACCATACCGTTTTCGTATAGTTCTAGGTGTAAAATGATGATGGGATGATTTTTTTTTAAAATAGTATTTAATATTTTTGAAGTATTTTTATTTTGAGAAGTATCTAATATCTTAAAATATTTTTTAAATAGCATATAGTATTTTAAAATAATTTTTAATATTTTTAAGCCCGTAAAATATTTTTTCAATTCTACCCAGTGTCTTACTAGGCTTATTGTAATTTTTGAAGTTACAAAAATAATTAAGGGTAAAATTATAATCAGTCTGATAAGACACTAGATAGAATTGAAAAAATATTTTAAGGGTTTAAAAGCACTAAAAATTATTTTAGAATACTGAATGTTACTTAAAAAATATTTTAAGATATTAAATACTTATAAAAAAATACTTCAAAAATACTAGATACTATTTAAAAAAGAATAAGCCCCATCATTTTAGACCTAAAACTACACCAAAATGTTGTAGTTTTGTGCAAATCATGTGCAGTGGACAGCAAGTGCAACGAAGGGCAGCCAAATCTGAAATTTAAGGCAAATAAGAAACTCAAATACCCCTTAAAGAATTGGAATTGGCTTGCGTCCTTTGCATTCGTCATCCACTGCGCGTCCTTTTATCTCAAACGACGTCGTTTCGTGATTAAATATGGGCCGTCTGTCTATCATAGTTAAATGGACAGTGATAAAAGACCACTAAGTTAAATGACGTCGTTTTAAATGGTTGATCTCGTCCGTTGAATTTCTAACTTAATCTCAGACGTCCACATAATTTATCATTACATCTTTTTAGTGAGCAGATCCCACAATGCTTTCAGTTGCAGTTTTGGCTGTCAATTGCGGCCTCCGATGCCTCTAATGGCAGCTCCTTTCGGAATGTTTTAGGAAGCGTCGTTTCTTTCTTCATCTTAATCATGATTGGTGTGCTTGCCTTCTTGATTCGTCTTTTCCCTGTAAGAATTTCAACATTTATGTGTCCATCGATCTGATAATGTCTCATTGGCATAAGCTTTTGACTAAATTTCTGATGAGTTCAACTCTGATATTGACTTTGTTCTACTGAGGCTGACTAATCTTGCTGAAAACATAGTGAGTTTCAAGTGTTTCCACTATGAGAACCATTCTAAACTGAAATTGAGTACCAATTCTAATTTGACATCTTACATTTCACTCTGATTTTGCAAGTTTCTGTTTGGAATATCAAATTAAGGATGTTACTTGCATGTCCAGACTTGGATTCTGTATTAGTTTTTGTTTGGAAGTTGTTATGCTGAATTTGAAGTTGTGCGTTTGAGCTGTGCATGACTTTATGCATCATAGTTGTATATGTTGTCACTTGTTAATTAAATCTGAATCTGAATATCTGGAACTTGTTTTCTGGTGAATTTTTATATTTGGAACTAATCACTTGTTTTCCACAATCACTTTTAAACTCAATTAGGTAATAGATTCCAATTCAGTGGTCATGTTGTAAAAGAGGAGTCTATCTTGAATTACACCTAAACTTTGTATTTCAAGTGCTTTAACTGAGAAAGTCATTTTTGTTGAACTAAAAAGGAAATTTTATTCTAAATATCTGCATTACACTTTAAAACTCTTGGCTGCTGCACTTTCTTGCTTAGTTCCAATGCACCTTCATGAACAAGAGAGAATGCCTCTGAACTTTCTGATGTATCATTAGGTAATTTAATAAGTAGGGGACATAATTGTCTATACCTATTTGATCTTT
This sequence comes from Albizia julibrissin, assembly GCA_037074505.1. NCBI lineage: Eukaryota > Viridiplantae > Streptophyta > Magnoliopsida > Fabales > Fabaceae > Albizia > Albizia julibrissin. The sequence goes on from CM073484.1 coordinate 16,877,108, forward strand.
GTAATTTAGGATCAACTTTAATTTGTTTTTCGTTGATATCATACACGACACCATATCATGCTTATCTTGTCCACCTCTTTACTATATATTTCTTAGGGAGTATTTTGACATCACGTTCATTCAATACCCTCAATGCATGACAACATAATATGCCCACTCGTTCAAACTTTTTAGAACTGCAGGTAATTGTCTCTGTTAAAGGATTATATGTCAAGCTATGTTCCTGTTTATTACCATCCATGATAATCACATCATCAAACATGAAAACATCATCATTCTCATCTATGGTGACCTTTCTTTCTTTTCTCCCTTTAATACATGTAGCATCATGAAGATCACATTCGCGTTGGAACAAGTAAAAAATGGGGCGAGTATACACATCAGAAAGTTGACGAAGCAAATATTTGAACTCTGCAATATCAACCTTGGCAATTTGTCAAGTGACTCAAAATCACTTTTCAGTTCATTATAGCGCTTATCCTCAAGAACCTGTTCAAACTATTGGAAGAATCGATTGATATCCAATTTAATATGGGTGTAACCCTTGACAGATGCATTGACACTTTCACTTATTTGTGTGCTTCTTATGCCAAGTCTGCTTGAATTCTTCATATAGCATGCTGCCCATTTCTCTTTTATTTGGTACATAGATATCAACCGTGAGTTTTTTTTATCATATCCTGTCTTGATAGTAATTCTTGCCAACATTCTTCAAACTCAATTTTATCATAACAGTTATACATACAATGGTTAAAATCACTAACCATTAAGTTTAGAAGGTGCTTCATTGCATTTCTTGAAATATGCTTGGTGTACAGGGCATGCTTTATATCTGACATCACTTCTTGTAATGCTCGTGACATAGCAGCGTCTTGGTCAGTAAAAACGGTAAGTAGCCTTACATTTTTGTGTGCACACAAAAAAGTCTCAAAAAACCATTAGAAACTCTCAACAGTCTCATCATATAATAATGTCACTCCAAATACTACTCCTCCTCTGTAATGATTGAAGCCATAAAAAATTGTAAGAGGTCTATGATTACAATTCGTACAATAATTCATGGCTCACTGCTTTCTTGAGTTAAAATAATTCTTTACATTACTTCTTGTAAATCCCAAATTGGTTCGACCTCCTGCATATTGGCTTTGCAAATTGAATACTGATTTTTGACTAATTCCAGCTTTTTCAGCTCATAACATTGAGTTGGTAATAGTTCTCGAAACGATGCAAACAAGTGAACAACTTCAGGAGACGGAAGATGATGATTAAGCTCCAAGAAAACTTTATTTATTTTGTATTTTCCATCTATTTGTTTAACTTTCATTTTGGCATTGCAACATGTTCTTATCTCATCCCTGGGCCTCTTATTTGTCATCTCTTGTTTTTTTGACTTTCTCACCCCTTCTTTACAACACACATATCGATAAGAGGTGTATATGGACTTATCTTTTCTCCTCTTGTTAAAGCTTTGTTTTCGAACACCAAGACCCGTTTTCCTACCATATGCCTTCCAAAATTCCCATACTTCTTCTAAATTGTCAAATTCAAGATTAAGTCTGGGAGTTAAATCTATATCTAAGGTATAAAACTCCTGCAAAATTAAATAGGATTATAAATTGTGATCTCAAGATCAACAAACGTGTACATATACAAATAAAAACAATTATTCACACACAAATAAAAATATTTTACCTGAGTATATTTACACAAACACGCACATATATGTGATGCATTATCTTATTATCTATATTGCTCAATAAGACCCCTGACTAAAAATCAACAATTACCCTTACTAGCAAGCCGTGTGTTTGAAAACATGAATGATAGATTATATATAAATAAAAATTATATATATTTGAAAAAAATTTTGTTACTTGAAGGGTCATAGAAATTTGTTACAAAAGGCATTCCTTTCCTTGTTATGTACTATACTCTTACAAAGAAGGAATTAGAAGATAATGGATATTTATTTAAATAGCCAAGTGACTTTTACTCTATTGTCATACATATGCTCATTTATATGACTTATATTTTTTATTGTTCGCGTACTTGCTTGACATTTTCCTCACCTCTTAGTAAAATGATTTCTTTCTACTTTGCCTACTCTTTTGGGATCTTCTCCCTGTGAAATTCTGGCACTTGACTATGAGATGGTAAGTTAATCAATGACAATTTGATAATTGTTGTAACATAGAAAGTGATGGTGACTTTCAACAGCATCCTCCAACAACATCAGCAAGCCAATTCCAAAATGCTTTCCCACGTATGAATAGCAACAGGGTGCGCCAAAATATATGAATGAAAGGACGTGGGAACTGATCGACAATAGCAGATTCGAAGAAAAATGGGTTTTAGTGATGGGAAATTAAGTAGATGGATGAGATTAAGTGAGGAATTCAACAGATGAGATCAACCATATAAAACGACGTCGTTTAGTTTAGTAGCACTTTATTGTCATCCATTTTAATTGTTATAGACCGACGGCCCATATTTAATGGCGAAACGATGTCGTTTCACTGCAGTGGACGCGTAGCCAACACACATGCAGCGGACCCAAGCCAATTCCGTGGTAAAATTGTTTTGGTGCACAGGCCATTCAAAAGAAGAAAACCCAAAAGAAAATTATGATTGATAATATATAAATAAAATAAAAAATAAATAAAATTAGAGGGGCAAAAGAGGAATAGTTCCACTCAACAGAAGTAATTGCTTTTCTCAACTTTGCTTGCGTTTGCATCCCTAATACCTATCCATCTATAGCCAACAAGCAAGCCCTACACGCTAAGTCGTTAACCCGATGCGTTTGTGTACATCGGCTATACTTTTGTTGGACAAAATTACCCTTTGCATGAACCTAAAATTACGGGAACAAACACACCCCACTTTCACTTGTGGGAGGAATGACATCATATACCCCGTACTTTTCCAATATTGTCATTTGAGGACCAAAGAGTCAAATGAGTAGGTAAAGAAGCTCGAGCACACATGTTATTTATCTTTTTTTTTGTTAGTTTTTTATTTTGCCTCTCTTTTTGGAATCTTACCACTGTTCAAGCTCCTTATAGCTAGCCTCTCTTTTCCATGCATTAAACCTTCATCACACTTCAACACTAATTAACAATTGCTTAAGCTAATTAATAAGCTCAAGATGATGATTCAACAAACATTTTTTGGGGATAGGGAAGAGTGAGGGGATAGGGAACTCTGCCAACTTTTCAACTTTTTTTGTTTGTTTTATTATTAGTATTGCTTGAAATTGTTAATGCTAGTTGGTTCAATTAATAAGATCAAATTCTACATCGCTTTATAACATGAATTTGACTTTTTATTGTCATATTTATAAAAGTATAAATTTAAGTCTCACAATGTGTGTGTGTGTGTGTAGAACTCCTTTTCTTACATAGTCTGTGTTTTGTTTTGTTTAAAATAAGTCATTTAGACCTTAATTAAACTAGGTAAGAATGCTAGGAATAAAAATTGGGGGCAACACCATACTAAAAATCATATCCACCATTGAATTAGTCAAAACAATAGTTCAAGAATTAGTTGTTTAATCTAGGTTAAACCCGTTATGATCAAAATAATATAATATAATTAACACACACATATATAATATTCATATATAATCATGAAAAATGTATTATTTAAATAAAAAAATTAATCCACAACTAAATAATAACATTTATGCATAAATCATATCCAACCCAATAAAATATAATTACTAAAGTATAAATATGATGTACCAATATTATTAATTCAAAACCACGCCATTTAAGTTTTGTAAAAAAAAAGATTATATAAAATCGCACCTAACTTGCCCATCCAACTTACTGGGCTGTACCGGGTTGATCTAGAGAATCTCCTTAAATTAATGAATTACCCAAAAGTAGCCAAGTTGGTTCAAGATTTCATACCATAACTCAAAAGCAAAAGTCTTTAGACAATCCAACTTATGGTTATCAATAGGAGGGCTTATTTGATAATTTAATTTGTCTTGTTCCTAAGTTTAAGAGAATTAATTCACCGAAATTTTTAATTTTTTATACCCACACAAAAATATGTTTACCAGGAAGGAGGCATGAAGAAACAAACTTTAGAAAAGGAATATAAGAGCCTGGGCATAAATTGAGGGTAATTATCGGGGGCAAGATTGTAATTCCAAATAGGAGTTAAGGCAAAATTGGTTGGGCATAATAGAGTTCTAAAGGAGTAATTTCAGTAAAAAGAAAAGGGCAAATATGGAAATGGGCACTTTAATCAAGGAGGGGGCTATCGCAAAGGAAGTGGTTAGGCCATCACTACCTACTTCTTTTTGGTGTGCTATTGTGTGGGGAGGCTCTTCATGAAAGCAATGTCCCATGTCAACTCACCGGTTCTGCACGTTAGCTAATCAGATTATCCAACATGTAATGCGCATAGTTGTGGGATGTGTTTGGAGACGTGTTTGGGATGCCCCACGAGAGGGATAAACTAAAACTTGTTCGAGAAAGGAATAGTCTCTTTCCTACATTGTTTTTTTTTGTTTTTTTGTTTGGGAAGGGGAATAAAGATGGGGTTTGTTTTTTTTAAGTCCCAGATAAATAACTCTTATAAATTAAAGAAAGTTAATTAATTCAAGATAAATAACTCTTATACATTAGAGAAATTTAATTAATTCATTAATTAACTTTCTTTAACTCTTAGTTTATCTAGGAGAGGGATAAACTAAAACTTGTTTGAGAAAGGGACAGTCTCTTTCCTACGTTTTTTTTAGAGGGGGGCAGAATGAAAATGGGGTTTGTTTGTTTTTTGTAAGTCGATTTGTTTTTTTAAGTCCAAGATAAATAACTCTTATACATTAAAGAAAGTTAATTAATTTATTAATTATAAGCTAAATTTTAAATTTATCCTTATATATGATTGGTTATTTTTTTATTGCAATTAATAGGGTAAAAAGTAAAAAAATGCATTTATTATTCTGAAATTGGACTTATAATAAAGATCAAAATTTTATGTCAAAAAGGACTTACATATATGATCAGAATAGTACTTAATAATGCTAAGCATATTTGGATTAACTTCTAAAAAATATTTTTTATAATTTATAAGATAAATATATGAGAAAAATTTTGTATCATCCTTATTAAAAAAAGGACTTTTCAAACTATAAATGTGTAGTTTTGATCTTAGTACCACATTTTAACATGAAGTGCTGCTTTTGCCATGCCTCCTTGAAACTACCTAACAACTTCACGCCCATCCAAATATCTCCGACCTCTACATATATTAATAATCACTCAATTATATTTGTATTGCTTATGTTTTTAAAATTTGATCTTCTATTGAACTAGAGCGTGCCACCAGTATAGATCTTGGTTTTTATAATTCAGTCAATTACTTCTATTTTGAATTGACGGTGATAAAAGTTATTCTTTTCACTTTAAATTTTACAAGTTTAATATAGGATAGAAGTTAATTGGTATAATATGATTTATATTTAGACATTCACAAATTGCAATTTTTTTATTATAATTGAAAAGTAAGTTTAGATTTAAAATGATTAAAATTTGCTAATACATGACTTTTATTAAATATATGTTATATGTAAATAACATTAATATTAAGGTCCCTACGTGTCACTTAATATTTTAAAATGGTAAAATTCCTATAAATATATAATGTTGAAAATCCACTCAGATCAAAAAAGGCAAGCAGATGACACATTGATATCCTAATTTAATCCAATAAAATCTTAGTCCCATTGATATAGTGTTAAAACCTTGAAATAATCAACCGAGCGGTTCTTTGCATAAACTTAGTCAAAAATCTAAACAAGTTACTTAATCATATAGTATGTTGTTTACCATTAGATTATATATCAGTTTATAAGTTAGAAAAATTATTTTAGAGAAAAATATGAAAATATAAATACATTAAATTAATTTAATTAACTTTTTTAATCTCTTCAAAAAATAAAACAAATCAAATAGATCTTATATTTAGGACATGGGTAGTATTATATATTTGATTTCCAACCCTACCCTCAAGTTGGTACATGTTTTAAGTTCGAGATTCCCAACTTGCCCACACGTGTTTTGAGCCACTTTTGTAAACATGTTCGCGAATTGGTTTTTGTCCAAATCTTCTGTGGTATTATTTCTCTTGATTAATACATTTCTCTCATGAAGTAACAATCCATCCCTACGTGTTTGGTTCGCTCCTTAGATTCATGGCTATATGTAGTGCTACGTGATTATCACAATAAAATGGTTTAGCTTGGCTTTATAGTGCTTATAAACCCTTAAGAAACTATTACAACCATATAAATTTATTAACTACACAAGTCATTGCTCAGTATATTGCCTCAGTTGATGATTGAGTTGCAACATTTTGCTTCTTTGTTCTCTATGTCATGGGTAAACCTCCAAGTGAGGTGAAGTAACCACTACATGATTGAGGAGTCAAGGGCTTTGTTAATATGATCAATATGACTGTTTTGGACTTGGAAAGTCATGGCATTGTTACTTTTTTGTGGTTAGGCAACATCACATCCACGATTTTTGATACAAATATGGTCTTTGTAGTCGAGGCGGATGAATACATATATAAAAGAGTGAGAGTCCCACAGTTCTCATATTTAAAGAACTGACTACGCTTAATATCTTTGACTCAATGAGATTGCAAACTTTGGTAGACGTCCTTTTGGATGTGACCAAGAAGAAGGTTATATACACAGGCTTAGAGATTGTATGAATCCTAAAGGGCAATAGGATGCAGTAATTAATGACTTCTCTTGGATTGAGTTCTTTTCTAAGCAGGGAGTGAAATGGGTGCAATGGAACCTAAGGAGGGAATCGAATAAAAGATTTTACCAAGAAAGTTAGATGTGTGACTTTATTTGGTTATGTCTGTTGGTTCATATAAGTTCCCAAGTATAACAAAATTTTTGATGATGGGACCGATTTGAATGAGGCTTATGCTAATTCCAATTTGTTCCCACAAATTTCCCTCTCTTCCTCCTCAGTTATTTAGAACACTCTTTGCAAAAGAGAGCGAGCATGAAGAGTTGTAGTGAAGTGTGGATGTTGGCGTTAAAATGTAGCATTCTGAAAGCGTTAATGCGTAGTTGCTAGGTTGGGATTATTAGAGCGCGTTAGTTTTAGGTCTGTTTGGAAACACATTAGAGAAGAAAAAAAGTTCATTTGGACATCAGAAGCCCATCAGAACACATTAGGTGTGTTTGGCAACACATTACATTACACTAGGCTTCATTGAAAAAAGCCCATTCTCGGAGAAGCTAGCTGAAGAAGCCTTTGAGGAGCTTATAGGAGCTTTTTTTAATGCACATTAGATCTTTCTCCCATACTCCCTCGTAGGCCCCACCCGCTATTGCATGCTTTCTCTCATCCTGTAAAAAAATGGACCAACAACGAATACTACAAATTTCAAAAAAAAAATCAAGTATTTTAAATATAAATTTATCCTTTTTTTAATTAAGTGTTTTAATGTATATTTCTTCTTTTTTAATAATTATTGAACTTTCTTTATTTAAATATTTTGTTTACATTTTCTTACATCAATTATAACAATACATATACCAACAATATATATGTAGTATTTAACAAGGTTCATGCCATTTTCAGTCATTTATCATCTAAACGGGTTTTTCAAACTTTAATCCAAATAGGTTCAAGGTTAAAAAAAGCCACTTCTCCCACCGCCAATCCAAAAATAAATCATATTTACAATCTGATTTTTTTTCAATCTGGCTTCTGTAAAAACCACATTAAAAAAAATCACTTCTCTGTCGCGGTTCCAAAGGCACTTAGGCATTGATGAAAGTAATGAGCTTCTGCTCTCCAAAGCCTCCATTCAAAATTTCTCCCGTTTAAGGATTTCTCCTTGAAAAAGTTAAATTGTTGTTAATGGAAATTCAACCTGACATCTATGCCCCAGTATAAATTCACAAATTTTTATTAAAGCAACACTTCATTCAATAAAAGCTGAGTTAGAAATTAAACTTTTTTTTCTGTAGATATTGATGTTGTAAGTGCATTATTCATTTTTTAAATTTTCAAATACTTCCTATGTTGGATTTTAGTAAAAGCTGAGTTAGAAAAGTCAGATTTTATGTTAGTTTAAAGTCGACTTAGAATATAATATTCCAAAAATTACATTAGAGGCATCTAACCTATGTCCCTTTTTAAGCCAATGTTGTAAAACAAAAAAAAAAGATCTAAAATTGTATTTTCTATAGTAATGATAGGAAAAAAAAATTGGAGAATCCTATTATTCTAGAGTAATTATTTACACAATTATTTCACAAGGTTTAAATTTTAACAAATTAAAATGAAACTAGTACAAAGAGTTCAGATTAAGAGGAAATCAAATCACAACCAAAGGATAAAAATTCCTTCTCAGTTCTCACTTACTCCCTAATCATCAAACACCTCTTGCCATCCTAAAGGATAAAAATCGAAGATCCCTAGGCATTTGCCCTCTTTCTTGAGCAAAAATGGCTTCCAAAGCTCCCGTTTGCCTCTTCTTACACCTTACAAGTTAGGAAATTTCACTCTCTCCCACATGTAATGATACTCTTTTGATCGATTTCTCCAATTCCCTTTCCCTTTTTGCCTTGCGATTTTTTTAATTTTTTTATCTTTTTGCGTAATTCATGAGAACATGGTGTTTGTGAGAAATTCTATGCGAGCATATGTTGCTGGTATGGTTTATGGGTCATAGTGCGACATCGTACTTGGAAACAAAAATTTTGAATTCGTTTAATAACTTTTTTTTGGGTGAGAAGAGAATACGAAGAGGGATCTTTTCGGCATTAACGCAAGACTTTAAAGGAATTTTGTTGAGGGTGAGAACGAGGTAGACGAATTCATCGTCTAAGTCAAATAGCTTTGGTTTCTCGATCTCAGATTTCGAATTCTTCCATTTGAGGAGAGCATCAACGGCTTGTTGCATCGTAATAGGTCTTACTTTTTCGACAGTAGTAAAAGGTGCGGCTGTTGGGATTGCCACAACCATGAGTGATAGTTGTTCAAAGAGGAAGTTCGAGGGTTTAGAGGGATAGATAGAAGAAGGCAGCCAATGTTTTGAACGCAGGGGTTTAATGAAAGAATATGGGATTTTGGGGTTTATGGTCATTTCATATAAATTTCTTTTTTTGGTACATTCACTTCATGTCATTAGATCTTGGGCTTTAAGGTTTATTTCGCTTTTTGGATCGGGGGAACCCAAATGTAATTGGACCAGGCTGGGTTTCAAACCCAAAGAACTTGACGAAGAAATAATATCAAAGGCCAAAAAAAAAAGTTAACTATTTATTTAATGAGTAAAATTATTATTTTTAAAACTTTTTAGATTCTAAAAGGAAAATATATTATTAAATATAAATAAAATTAAAGGGTTTAAATTAGTTAAAAAAATAAAACTCTTTCAAAAGAAACATTTTAACGTCCAAATATAAGAGATTAATATTTAAATAAACAAAAAGTAAATTTCAAATTTAATTTTTATAAATATAACCATATAATTAATGAATAATTAATTGCTAAACTACATAAAGCTAACTGGAAAAAGATAAAAAGTACAACATAAAAAAAAAGAAATAAACATTAACAAATATGTGTAGCCCAAAAAAAAGTTTTTTAGGAATGGTTCCCAAAAAAGGTTGTTAGGAGTATATTAAATCAATTATTTTTTACTATCGGTATGCTTAAGTGTTGGCAACTTGGCATTACGAGGTCGACATCTTTGTAATATTTTATTACAAAAGCAAGTCATCAACTACTAATCCACTAACAAGGACTTCTTTCCTGTATAAGCTTGTTATTTACTTCTCTTGTTCTCTCATATATGTTCTAATTTTTTTATAGGGAGACGATCCTTTTTGGATTTGAGGCAATGACGTGAAAAAGAAAGTCCGAAAACTTGGAAAATGAAAAGGTTGGAAGACTTTTTGTAGAATGGTCAAGGAAAAAAGTAAAGAGAGTATATCCATAAAAAAAAGGTAAAAAAGAGTAAGCTATTATTCACCCTATAATTAAATAGCTAAACATCAAGTTGGTATCTTAATCAAACAAACATCATCATCATCATCATCATCATGTTTTGTTTGAGATCACAAATATGTCTTATTGTGTTGGTGTTGCTATGTGCAGTGAGATTGAACACAATCAGTTGCTGCCATGAGAGTGATCGAAGCTTACTGTTAATGTTGAAAGAAGGCGTTATTGATCCTTCCAACAGCCTCTCCTCTTGGTCTCCTCAGAATTTTAATTGCTATCAATGGTAAGGAGTTGAGTGTGATTCAACCAACAGAGTCATAGTTCTTGATTTGTCATGCTACTACAATGATTCAAAAACCTTGAGAGGTTAGATCAACTTATCTTCTTTACTTTCTCTTTAATTTATTGAACAGTTGTATTTGGAGTGGAATAATTTTGAACGTATAAGCAAGCCGAATATTAATAATTCTGTTGCAACTCATACTTATTTGCTACCAAATTCTTTTTCCAAGCTCTCTTTATGAGTTTATCATACAATATTCATCTTCACCTTGATAATCTTTATTATTGGCTCTCTCGACTTCTCAACCCAACAAAATGGACGGTTCGAGTTTTGTAAAATTGGGACCATTTGGGAGCAGTTCTTTTAAGCTCAAACCTATATGGTCCCAACCAGTTACGGGTTGGACCATCGGATTGGTAGGTTGGCCCATATTTTTTTTATATAACCCAAGACCAAGAGGCCAAGACCCAAGTTCATATGGAAGACCAAATTTCCTACCCTAACCTCCTATCACTCCTGTCACAAAGTTTTCAGTACAAAATTTTTTGAGTCCTCATAAAGTATAAAAGTTCTCTTCTCACTATAAAAAATTGTGTTTATTAGTTGTTAAAAATGTGTATTTGTAGCTATTTTAACGACTGTAAAAAACATTAGGAGCGATTAAGGAAACCGTTACAAAAATCAGTGTTACAAACAATTTTGTAGCGGTTAACAATAACTATTATTTAGGAGAGATAAATCGCTACTAAATCAGTAGCGGTTACTACCCACTGCTACAATTATCGGATGATGGGTAACACATTTATTGACAATATAGTAGCAGCTAGCTAATTGCTATAAATTGAAGTGCTCATTTATAGCGGTTACCAATTTCAAAACGCGAATATTTAAGAATGACGCCAAAAACTTTGTAGCGGTTTTAAAACCACTACAAATATTTGGTTATGGTGGGAAACCAAAATTTTTGAATCTGCTTAGTAGCGATTATAGCTAACCGCTACTAACATAACCGATACTAGAAAAGTGACGCCAAACAATTTAAACAAATTTTCAATTTCACTTAACTTTGTAGTGGTTAATATAACCGCTACAAATTGTAGTGAAAAATAAAAAAATTATCGAATAATATAATTTAATTATTATAGTATCATTTTAACATGTTGATTAGCTATATAACTGAATTAAAAGTAGTTATTATTTTAAAAAATTAATTAAATTAATTTACATTGGGTAAAGAAAAAGATTAAATTAAGTTACATAAATATAAAATTTATATGCATAATAATGAGAAGTGTAGGTAGTGTTATAAATTTGTAGGTAGTATGTACTTATTTTGTTGTCCCCTATAGGTGAGTTGTTTTGGAAGGAACGTTTTTTAGGAATAAACCGTTAATGTCTAAAAAAATTAGTATGAATATTAGAAGAAGGAAAAAAAAGAGATGAAAGAATTGATAAAAAAAATTACCATGTTTGATGATCACTTTACTTAGATCTTGAGTTCTTGAAAAAAAAAGAAAATTTATGGATGCGAAAAAATAAGAGAGAAGAAGGGAATAAATAAATGGAGAAGTGTATGAAAAGATTTGGTGTGAGAGTATTTATAGGGATCTGCAGCGGTTAATATTAGATTCAGGAACCACAACTCATAATCTCCAGTCCATGCTTTTCAGATTGGTCATGTCTAGCCTTCTCGTGAAAATATTCCCCTGCTCATCTGCACAATCACCATATGTGTTACTTAAATTTAAATTCACATTTTCACTAGATTGTATTTAAAGAAAAGTTAAATAACAAAATTACATTTACCTATCATTTGCACCTCAAACCTAGTCGACCAGAAAGATGACCGTCGTGGTAGTCCTGGTCCGATGTGGCCTCATCATCTAGCAACTACTCCAAATTGCTGAGAGGAATCTGGTCAACGAAGTTGAACATCTCCCCATGCTCGTCCTCATAATCGCTGACGCTGATCTCACTTCTTTCTCCCTCATGATGGACCTGTGGTGGGATCCCCTCTAGTGGGGTCTTCTGCTGGGGCTCCGATGACACCCTTCTTTTGGGGCCCTCTGCTGTAGCTGTGCTGGGGCCCCCTCCTATGACTACTCTGGGCCTATAAGTACTCATGTGGCCCCACTCCCTTTGCGCTGACTCCTGCCATGACCCCCTCTTCCTTTGCTACCACTACCACGTAGATATGATCTGGGAGGTGGTGTAAGCTCCTTCCCCTTTCCCTTATCTTCTGAAGCCATATAAAGAAACGTAAAATTTTATGGAAACGTCATCAAAAAGCAAAATGGAAAAATGAAAAAAAAAGGAAGGAGGCGGGGGTTTATATAGAAGTGACATTTGTAGTGATTTTAGATAAAACCGCTACAGAAATTGAAACATTTGTAGTGGTTATCCAAGTAAACAACTATAATCACTGCTACACTCTTGCTTCATGAATTGTGGTTAATAAATGCGGTCAAATATCTGTAGCAGTTTACTACTATAACCGTTACAAATGTGTAGATCGTTTATATCTTGTAACGGTGACGCAAACAAACCGCTACCAATATGCTGACCTTTCATTTCTTATAACAACATTTGTAGTGGTTCAAAGAAATAACTGCTACTAAATATTGCTATGCAAACCGTTTTTAATTAATGCTTTAAACATTTGTAGTGGTTTATCTGCCTAACTGCTATAAGTGTTGTTTTATTCTTATCTTGTATTGGTTAAGCACCATAAATGCTACAACGTTTTAACCATTTGTAGTAGTTTTTCCAAATAACCGCTACTAAATCTCATGTAAGAGAAAAAAAAAATGCAGCACGAAACCAACCATTGGTTTAAAAGTAGTTGCCACCTACCTAAAAAAATGCAAATGACATGTGTTTGGTATCATGTTACGTAACATGATGCCAATCACAAGCCATTTCCCTTCTTTTAGGGGTTGGCAATATCTTTGAAACCAACTGTTGGCTTCGTGCTGCAATTTTTTTTGACGTCATTGATTCTATACAGGCCTATTTATAGATCGTAAATTAGTAGCGGTTCCTTATATAACCGCTACAAAGCTTCAAATTCTGTAGAAATGTCTTTTTGAATTCTGTAGCTGTTTGTTTAATACTAATCGCTACAAATTAACCGCTACAAATTGCACACTAGCTTGATGCCCTTTTTGGTAGCGGTTCTTTGTTATGTAACCGCTACTATATGATGGCTATAGTAGGTGCGGCAGCTTCATGTCATTTGGTGCCACACTAGCGCCATATGGATAGTGGTTATATCTACAATAACTGCTACAAAATACTCGCGACAATGGGCATGCCACCTTTACGCCATTTGGCGCCAATATTGCAGTTATTGTAGATATAACCGCTACAAAGTGTACAATAAACCGCTACAGAGTTCATTCTCTGATGGCTGGAAGCTTACTGTTGCAAATCGGTAGCAATTTTGTCTTAAACTGCTACAATTTCTTATATTGGTGCGGTTAATTTCAACCGCTTCAAATTAACTACTACTAATTGTCATTTTTTTGTAGTGTCTTCTTGATAATGTTTAAGCCCTTATCTATATGCATAATTGGATGTTTGGTTTCCCAACGGAAGATAATATTGATGATGGTAATATAATTAATTATATTTACTCATTTATTTAAAATCAGCATAATATTATCTTTCACTTTATTTTATTATTTGTGGCAGTGGCATATTTACTTGTAGAAAAGCAAACTTATCGAGCTTAAGAAAATCTTACAGCTTCACATCATGCTTCAAATTCGAACACCATTAATATTAAATAATTATTGATTTTTTATGTTTTATTGAGTATTAATGGCTTTTGGATTTATGTTTATTTTTTCATGTGCGAACTTGTGATGAATGTTTAATTTGTAATGAATTTTAATTTTTTTTATGGTTTATATTTGTAGAAAAAATAATTTTAGTAAATTGTGTAAAATAATTTTAAAATATAATAATATGGGTTGGGAGGGTCAACCTAGTGGTTATGAGTTGGGTTGGTTTTTTTGCCAACTCATATTGATGCGGTCCTTTTATACCCAAACCCATATAATCCTAACCCGTAGCAGATTATCCCGAACCCGGTGAACCAGACCATATTACCAACTCTAAGAATGACTCCTTGAAAAGGTTGTTAAGAGTATATTAAATCAATTATTTTGTACTATCGGTATGCTTAGTGTTGGCATTATGAGGTCAAAAATTGTAATATTTTATTACAAAAGCAAGTCATCAACTACTAATCCACTAACAAGGACTTCTTTCTTGTATAAGCGTGTTATTTACTACTCTTTTTCTCTCATATATGTTCTAATTTTTTTATAGGGAGACGATCCTTTTTGGATTTGAGGCAATGACGTGAAAAAGAAAGTCCGAAAACTTGGAAAATGAAAAGGTTGGAAGACTTTTTGTAGAATGGTCAAGGAAAAAAAGTAAAGAGAGTATATCCATAAAAAAAAGGTAAAAAGAGTAACCCATACAAAAAAAAATTATGTAATTATTTACCCTATAAATAAATAGCCAAACATCAAGTTTAATTAAACAACCATCATCATCATCATCATCAATTTTTGTTTGAGATCACAAATATATCTTAATGTATGGGTGTTGCTATGTGCAGTGATATTGAACACAATCAGTTACTGCCCTGAGAGTGATCGAAGCTTACTGTTAATGTTCAAAGAAGGCATTGTTGATCCTTCCAACAGCCTCTCCTCTTAGTCTTCTCAGAATTTAAATATCTATCAATGGCAAGGAGTTGAGTGTGATTCAACCAATAGAGTCATAGTTCTTGATTTGTCATGCTACTACAATGATTCAAAAATCTAGAGAGGTGTGATCAACTTATTTTCTTTACTTTCTCTTCAATTTCTAGATGCGTTGTTATTAGACTACAATGACTTTGAGCGCATAAGCACACCGTCTATCAATAATTCTGTTGCAACTCATACTCATCTGCTACCAAATTCTTCTTTCAAGCTCTTTGTACTGAGTTTATCATACAATATTCATCTTCACACTAATAATCTTCATTATATTATTGGCTCTCTCGACTTCCTTCCCTGATAACTCTCAATCTCAGTGGCATTCATCATCTCTCTAGTAAAACGAATTGGGTTCAACCATTGGCTTCCCTACCTCTGTACTATTTAATTTTGCTTGATTGTAATTTAACCAATTTTATTCTCTCAGTCGAATATGGAAATTTTAACTTACTTTCAGAGCTTGAACTTGGTCTAAATTATTTTAGATATGGATTGCCTAATTGGTTATTCAATTTAGCAAATATCATTTCTCTTATCTTCACCTCCGTCAATGCAATTTAAGAAGCCAAATTCCAGATTTTTCTAGCTATGCAAAATTGAGGATCTCAGACCTGTCTGACAACAAATTCAAAGGATCAATACCTGATTGGCTTGGCCAGCTTGATAGATTAATTGTACTTGATCTATCTAATAACTCGCTTTACGGCTCCATTCCTTCTAATCTCATAAATGCATCATCTTTACTATATCTACAAATTAGCTTCAATAACTTGAGTGGTATACTTCCAAAAATCTTTGCCCCAAGATACTTTACTGTTTTGGATTTTTCTCACAACTCAATTAGTGGAGATATCTCAAACTTGTTGCTGATAAGTATGGATATATTCATGTCAAATAATAAATTCAATGGACAGCTTCCTCGGGTATCAAATTCGGTCTTTTCTTTGGATTTAACTTATAATTCTTTGTCGAGACTGTTAGAGCAAGCTTTTTACCCAAGAAGGGGGTGAATTGGGTGATTACAAATTAATCAGATATTTAAATACAATTTATAAAACTTTAAAGCACAGTAATAAAAAGGAAGAGATATCACCAAAGTTCACACAGGGGTTTATACTGGTTCGGTCTCAACTGTTAGATTTCATGTTTTGATGATAACAAATCATGTTTTGAAAGTCTATGGATTTTATATCAACAAAGGAAGTGATAAAAGTGATATGAGCAAGATCACTCGAGTGATTTGGATAATCACTCGAGTGATAATCAAGATCCCTCGAGTGATATGATAAATAACCAGATCACTCGAGTGATGCGCCAGATCACTCCCAGTGATTGAAAAATCACTGCAAGAAAATATCACTGTTACAGATTTCACTCCTAGTGATCCTGAATCACTCGAGTGATATGTTATATTTGCCAAATCACTTCTAGTGAATTTGAAAACATTGGAAGAAAAATTCACTGTTTTGGAAATCACTTCCAGTGAATGCCAGATCACTCGAGTGATACCTGAAAATTTCCAAATCACTTCCAGTGGAATACAAATCACTGCAAGAATATTTTACTGTTTGCCAAATCACTTCTAGTGATGTTGAATCACTCGAGTGATATAGTATTTTCGCTGAATCACTTCCAGTGGATTGAAAATCACTGCAAGAAGAAATCAATATTTACAAAATCACTTCCAGTGATTCCAAATTCACTCGAGTGGAATATGAAAATCTCATGTTCACTTCCAGTGAGTCTGTAATCACTAACAGAAGTTTTTAATGTTTTCCAAATCACTTCCAGTGACATCATATTCACTCCAGTAATGTTTCATATTGCTAGTAACACTCTCAAACAATCACTGTGATCCACTTGCAAACTACTCTCATGGAAATCAACAGATTTTGTTAGTTAATCTTTGTTATTGATAATTATTACTAATTACTCCAGATTACTGTCAAAATCATATGACATATTATTTCGATACTTAGTTGCTGAAATCCATCTCTAGTGAAAGCAAGATCACTCCCGATGGTTTTCTTGATTTTTAGAAAACACTTCCAGTGAATCATATTACTATGATGATATTTAAATATTTTCTAACGGTAATATTCTCAAAGTGTATTACAGCTGTACTCCACTATCATGCACATGACAAGTAACTGAACTCTCCATTCAAAACGACAACTATTCATGGGCGGCAGCAAAATTCATAAGTAACGGAAGACAAATGTTGTTACATTTGTCAGAAGCATCTTTGAATCAACGGAAAAATTTACAACGGTCTTCAAAGCCTCTAATATATATGTCCAGCCATTCGAAAAATAAAAGTACGAAGAGAAACGCTTGAATACATTGCAAATAATACTTTTACAAGTGCTTCAAATCCTCATTCGTATTTCAGTTTTTATCTATACACTCTGTGAGAGAGATTTGTCAGTCATACGTATTTATTTCCAATAGTGATAACTAAGGTTGAGGAACCTTAAGTTGGGATTTAAGATTACCTTGTGTAAGGGGGAGCGAGTGTCCAGAGGAACTTGCTGATTGTACTGTGGTGCCAAGAACCCACTGAATCTTGGAAGATATAGTGAAAGGCTCAGAAGGATTTCTGAGGACTGGACGTAGGTCAAGTGGTTGAGACCGAACCAGTATAAACCCCTGTGTGAACCTTGGTGATATCTCTTCCTTTTTATTACTGTGCCTTAAAGTTTTATAAATTGTATTTAAATTTCTGATTATTTGGTAATCACCCAATTCACCCCCCTCTTGGGTGAAAAGCTTGCTCTAACATTTGGTATCAGAGCGCATGTCTTCTTGTTCAGGTTTAACAACCTTAGAAGGATCCGATGACAAGCATGGGTGAAGGAATCCTTCCTGACGGAGCTTCTATCACTAGACCACCAGGTTTTAGTGGTGAGTATTTTTCCTTCTGGAAAGCTAAGTTCCGTGTATTCGTAATGGCTACAGAATACGGACTATGGGATGTGATTGAAACTGGAAACTATGTGCCTACAAAGACTGAAGAATCTCGAAAAGTTCCTAAATCACCAGCAGAATTTGATGACAATGACAAAAGGCTAGTGACTCTCAACAGCAAAGAAATTTTGATGATTCAGAGTGCACTGAGTCAAAAAGAATACTTCAGAATCTGTACTCTTCATACTACTAAAGAGATGTGGCAAGCTTTGGAAGTAGCTCATGAAGGAACATTAGGAATAAAAGAAAATCGAGTCAATACTCTAACTATAGAGTTTGATCTACTTCGTATGAAGGAAGGTGAGTCAATAGCTGAATTTGAACTTAGATATACTCATCTTGTTAATCAACTTGCAGCACTTGGAAAAATCTATGATCATAATGTTTAAGTACGAAAAATATTAAACATACTATCTAAAGAATGGGAGGCCAAAGTCACAGCAATAGAGGAGGCCAAAGGAGAATCAATACAATCTGTAGCTTCTTTGTTTGGAAGTCTTTCTGAATATGAAAGAAAACTAAAATTCAAACGAGAGCTAGAAGAAGTTGGTAACAGGAGAAAGAAAAGTCTTGCACTAAGTGTGACAAAAATAAAGGCAGAAAGCCAAGAAGAAGAAGAGGAGGCCGATGATGATGAAATAGGCCTGATGATCAGAAGATTCAAGAAATTTTATAAAGGCCAAGGGTTCAGGAATTCACAAAGAGGTGGAACTAGTGGCAGAAGAGACGCCAAGGAGATCATCTGCTACGAATGTGGTAAACCTGGACATATCAAATCAGAATGTCCAGAGTTATTACAGAAAAATAAAGAAAAGAGAAACATCAAATCCTTCAACAGAAAGAAGGCATTTGTTTCTGCAATATGGGGAGATAGCTCCTCAGATGAAGAAAGCGATAATGAAGAGATAGCCAATATATGCCTGGTTGCTCAAGAGGAAACAGACGAGGAGGTAAATGATTCTGATCCTACTTATGATGAATTACAAAATGAATATGATGCTTTACATTCTGAATTTGTCAAAATTGTTAAAAATTTGATTGCATGTAAAAAGAGAAACAAATTTCTTGAAGAAAGAATTAAAGATCCATTGGATAAAGATTGCGAAAAGTGTTTGTCTCTTGAGAAGAAAAATATTGATCTTACTAAAACTCTTGAAAAGTTTACAAAAGGAAGTGAGATGTTAAATGTTATTTTAAAAGTACAACGTCTTGTGAATGATAAGTCTGGTATAGGATATGATCCAGACTTAGACAAAAGAAAGGGTAAGAAGAAGACAGGAGGTAAACCATATTTAAGTTATTTCACACGTTCTGTGCACACATCTAATCATTTTGCTTATTGTAATTACTGCAATAGAAAATGACACTACACTTCTTCATGTTTTCATAAAAAGAAAGGAATTATAGGAACCTATAAATGGATACCTAAGAAGGTTCATGAACAGGAAGTTATATGTACTAACCCAACAGGACCCAAAAAGATATGGGTACCTAAAACTTAATTATCCTTAATTGCAGGTTTGCTTCAGAGCATCCAAATCAAACAAATGGTATATAGATAGTGGATGCTCAAGACATATGACTGGTGATCCTGAGAACTTTACCACATTAGTACCCAAGGAAGGTGGCAAGGTAAAATTTGGAGGAAATCAAACCGGAAGGATAGCAGGGCTTGGGGAAGTCAAGGATAAAATCAAAGACGTATATTATGTTGAAGGTTTATGTCACAATCTATTAAGTGTAAGCTAAAGCACAGATAAAGACAACTGGGTAATATTTGACTCAGAGGAATGTCTGATAGTTAGCAAGAAGGATCTGCAAATTGAAAAGAAGAATTTGAAGTCAAAAATCAAGGCAAAAAGAGAAGGTAACTGCTATACTCTTGATATGAATGAAAATATTTCTAAAAATTGCCTTTTAAGTAACACTGATGAGAGTTGACTTTGGCATAAGCGACTTGCCCATGTGAATATGCATCAATTAGATAAATGACTCAAAAAGGATTTGGTAATTGGTTTACCTAATGTAAACTTCAAGAATGATTTAATTTGTGACGCTTGTCAAAAAGGTAAGCAAACTAAATCATCTTTTAAATCAAAAACTGAAATTACCACTAACAGACCACTTCAATTATTGCATATATATCTGATTGGTCCAGCAAGAGTTAAGAGTCTTGGTGGAAATTTGTACACCTTTGTTATTGTTGATGATTTCTCTAGATTTACCTGGAATATATTCTTGTCATCCAAAGATGAAACGTTTAGTAAATTCATTGCCTTTGCCAAGAAAGTGCAAAATGAGAAAGGTATGTTAATTGCAGGTATCCGGACAGATCATAGTGGAGAATTTGATAATCAAGCATTTACAGAATATTATGATACAAATGGCATTGATCACAATTTTTCAGCACCAAGAACTCCACAACAGAATGGAGTCGTGGAAAGAAAGAATAGAGTTCTTACAGAAATGGCAAGAGCAATGCTCAACGAAAAGAATGTGTCTCAAGTCTTCTGGATAGACGCTATGAGCACTGCATGCTACATCTCAAATAGAGCGTATGTCAGAACCAAACTTGGAAAGACACCATACGAACTCTACAAGGGACGGAAACCAAACCTCGCTCATCTACACATATTTGGTTGTAAGTGCTTTATTCATAACAACGGTAAAGATAATCTTGAAAAATTTGATTCTAAGGCTGATGAGGGTTTGTTCCTAGGCTATTCAAATCAAAGTAAAGCATATAGAGTTTTTAATAAACGAACATGTGTTGTAGAAGAATCAATTCATGTTGTATTCGATGAATATGTGTCCTCTAGTAAAAACATTGACGATGAGATAATCAGTAACCAATCTTCTGTTAACTCTCCCAATCTTGAGGTTAATAATATTGAAAAAGAAGTTGAACTAAGTCAACCTGATCAACCTCGAGCCTGGAAATACATCAAGAGTCATCCTCTAAATCAAGTAATAGGAGAAGTTAATGAAGGAGTTAAAACTAGAAACAAGGTTTTAAACGAAGTTAGCTTTTCTGCATTCATTTCTCAATTGGAACCTTCTAACATTAACGAAGCCCTATCAGATAATGATTGGGTGTTAGCAATGTAAGAAGAATTAAAACAATTTTACAGAAATCAAGTTTGGGATTTGGTACCCCGACCTAAAGACCACTCGGTTATTAGCACTAAATGGGTATTCAAGAACAAACTCGATGAATCCGCAGCTACTATCAGAAACAAGGCAAGATTGGTCGCCAAGGGCTATAATCAGGAAGAATGTATTGATTATGAGGAAACATATGCTCAAGTAGCAAGATTGGAAGCTATACGAGTACTCTTAGCCTTTGCGTGCATCAAGGGATTCAAATTATATCAAATGGATGTGAAAAGTGCTTTCTTAAATGGGTACATCAAGGAGGAAGTTTATGTAGAACAACCTCCAGGTTTTGAAGACGTATCCAAACCAAATCATGTTTTCAAATTAAAAAAGGCCTTATATGGTTTGAAGCAAGCTCCTAGAGCTTGGTATGAAAGGTTAAGCAAATTTCTCATCGAATTTGGTTTTACACGAGGAAAAGTCGATATAACTTTATTTATAAAACGAAAACTAAATAATATTTTGGTAGTCCAAATTTATGTTGATGATATTATATTCGGTGCTACTAATGATTCTCTGTGTAAAGAATTCTCTGAGATAATGCAAGGAGAATTTGAAATGTCTTTAATGGGAGAACTGACATTCTTTCTGGGTTTACAAATTAAACAAAGAAAGAATGGAATATTCATATCACAGACTAAATACCTAAAAGAATTGCTCAAGAAGTTTGGATTGGATGAAGCTAATGGTGCAGATACACCTATGAGTTCAACGGTACTTATGGATGCTGATGAAAAAGGAGTTGATTTCAATATAACTCAATATCGAGGAATGATTGGATCATTACTCTACCTCACAGCCAGCAAACCTGATATTCAGTTCAGTGTTGGTTTATGTGCAAGATTTCAGTCATGCCCCAAAGTATCACACGCTGAATTAGTGAAAAGAATTTTCAGATATCTGGCAGACACAAAAGAATTGGGTATATGGTATCCCAAAAGAGGTAACGAATATCTAATTGCCTATTCTGATTCTGATCATGGTGGTTATAAAACATATAGGAAGAGTACAAGTGGGCAATGTCAATTCCTTGGAGGTGCTGTTGTTTCTTGGTTCAGTAAGAAACAAACTACAGTATCATTATCTTCAACGGAAGTAGAATATATAGTAGCCTCAAGCTGTTGTGCACAAGTACTATGGCTAAAACAACAACTTCAGGATCTTGGCATATATCTTAAAGAAATTCCTATTTATTGTGACAACACCAGTACAATAAGTTTAGCAAAAAATCCTGTACAACATTCAAGGACCAAGCATATTGATGTGAGACATCATTTCATTAGAGATCATATTCAGAAAAAGGATGTCAAGGTGTTATTCATACCTACACATTTGCAATTAGCTGATATTTTCACCAAATCTCTTGCCCGATAACAATTCATGTATATACGAAGGGAATTGGGAATGGTAAATCCCAATGAATTGTAAGTTGTTTAATCTTTATAAATGTTGATTTCATAATGTTTTGATGATCCCATAACTAACTTAAGCATCGGAGTATCTATAAAGTTGTTTTGCAGGATGCTCTGTAATATCTTCAAATAACAGAGATAAACAGAGAGGAAAACACTCAGGTGATGATAAAAGACCAACTCGAGTGAATGAACAGTGAAATACTGCAACCACAGGTAAATCAAGTAATTAGATTGATAATATTGTCACAGGTAAGTCACATGAGTGTTTTAATTAATAATCTTGCAGTTACAGCGTGTTTTTCGATTCTGTGAAGTAATTTTGGACTTCACTCGAGTGATTTTTATACTTCACTCGAGTGAAAACCAAAATCACTTGAGTGAATGTAAAAAATCACTCAAGTGAATGTTAAAAACCTGGTTATATCAGTTTTTCCCTCACGCGACTGTTCACTTCACTTCGTCTGTTCACTCTCACTCACACAAATTCTCTCAAACTCTCTGAAATCACTTGAACCCAGAAACCCAAATCCTCATAGCTCTACTTCACCGATAAATCCCATCTCGCAAGTTCCTCCTAGTTGCACTCATTCCTCTCAATTCCCGACAGTACCCTAACGCTCATCTCGCAAGTTCCTGACAGTACCCTAACGACAGTACCAATGGCGAGAACCAAAAGACCCGGTCAATCTCCTCCATCCTCTCCACCGTCTAAGAAGCCGAAAGCACCATCTGCACAAGAACCCAATCCGACCATTCTCAAACCCAAAGGCATTCGCATTGAAGAACCAACTAGGATGACTACCCGATCTCATACAAGCTTGAAAGGAAAAGGGAAAGAGAAACAACGAGAAGCAGACATTCAAGAATCTACATTGCAGACGAAAATTACACGGGCTGTCAATATTTTAGCTGCTTCAGTTCCCCAGAAATCACGGTATGCATCTCAAGCTTCTGGTAGTCGGTACCAGTCTGAGTCCTTGGTTGAAGAATCCCCTGAAATCCTTGAACCTCCTCCTGGGTTTAACACGGGTAACCTAAGAATTTTGAATTCCATTGTGTTCGCCTCACATTTTGCTAAGAGAGATTTATATCCTGTTGTCTGGGTAGACTTGGAAGAGCTGAAAAAGAAATTTCATAATGACTTGACTCTCTATTTGAAACAATATGAACCATGGTTGAAACTGAGAATATCTTATAATCCCTTGGTTGTTAAGTATTTTTACTGTAACATGAAGATTGCGGATGTGAAAGATAGCCATGGAAACACTATTGTTGAAAAGATTGAAACAAATATGAGAGATCAAAAAGTCCTACTGTCTGGAGATCTTATAAACACCTACCTAGGAATAGAGGATGTACCTATGAAGCCTCCCTGAGTCTTTAGTATTCATGAGCTGGTTGACATTTTTAGACCAGGACAGCCTGGTGTGCCTCTACCCTCTTCCCCAGCAGCTCTAACCAATGACCAGAGAGCCTTGTTCTATATTTATTCCCGTAGCATAGTTAACAAGGCAAAGAACTTCACTCATATCACTGTGAAGGATCTTCAAATGATGGCATCTCTTATGACAAGAGAAAGAAGAAATATGGGTGAGCTCATTTTTCAAGAAATAAAGAGGTTCAGGTTTCACTCCTCCAGGTCTACTACAATTCCCTATCCTCAACTTGTGTCCTATATTCTCTCCATGCACAATATTTGGCACTTGACACCTGAGGGAGACATAGTGAGGATTCCTAAGTTTGGGAAGATTCACCTCACTCGGATGGGAATCACTATTCCAGCTGGAGCTTCTTCACAGCCTCATAGACATCATTCACCACCTCCTGAGGCAAGCCAGAGAGATTATCATACAAAGAAGATGGATCCTTCACCTTCCAAGATGGATGAGGCTCAGTCTTCCAGAGCAGTATCTCATGGTCCTTCATTCACTCAGGCTGCTCTTCAAACATATATTCAGGATGCCATCCAGTCTGCTGTCACTCAGTTGAGGAAGTCTAACACTGAACTGATTGATCAAGTCAACTACCAAGTTAAAGTGTTAGTAGAGGCAGTGAATCACAACTTCAATATACTTTTTGAGCGCTAGACAGATCAGACACAGAGGATCCAGAGGATTGAGGATGCACTCAGGTCTCACCTTCACATTCCTTTTCCTGACTTACCACCATCCACCTCACATGTACCTCCTACATCAGACTCTCCACTTCCAAATCCTTCTCTTTCTGACCCTCCTATCATTCCTTCAGAAACTCCTCCTCTTGCACCTCCCACATCCTTTATCTCTGACCCTATTCCTGCTGGTGATATTCCACAGGATTATCCCATCCTCCAGACTCCATCATCTACATCACATCATACCTCTTCCAGTTCTCATACTGAGGAGATTGATGTTGAGGATGCTACTACAGAGGTTATAGGACCTACTCATTCCACTTCCACCACTCCTCTTGAGCCCTCTTCTACCACCTTTTCCTTCTAGCCTCCTGCCCAACTCTCCCTCAAGAGGAGTGGTGGAAGTGGAAAGAGTAGGTCCTATAACCTCTGTAGTAGCATCCTCAACAACAATCTCCTCAGTATGAGAACTGGAAGAGGTATGATGTGATGTAGATGATGGAGTCTGGAGGATGGGATCATCCTATGTAATATTACCAGCAATTTAGTTTCTTTATTTTTCTATCTAAATATTAATTCTAAATTTTTATTATTAATATATTTTTTATTCATTTTATTATATATTTTATTTTTATTGTATTTATGAAATTTGTATTTGTATTTGTATATAATATATTATTGAATATATATATATATATATAATAAATATAAATTAAT
This sequence comes from Albizia julibrissin, assembly GCA_037074505.1. Lineage (NCBI taxonomy): Eukaryota > Viridiplantae > Streptophyta > Magnoliopsida > Fabales > Fabaceae > Albizia > Albizia julibrissin. The sequence goes on from CM073484.1 coordinate 16,902,532, forward strand.
AATTTTTTTATTTATATCATAATTTAATACTTTTTTTCCAAAAAATATATTATAATTTAATAATAATTTAAATTTTAAATTATAATATATTTAATATATAATAATTAGATTAATCATTAATTAAATAAATCATAATAAAAAATTTTAAAAATTAATTAACACATATTTCATATGGAATTTTCTACGAATCAACTTTGTCAAATTTTTCAATGAATTTTTGGTCTGTAATTCCGTCAAAAATGTTATGTTAGGATTTGCGACAGAATTTCCTACGGACGTTTTTGTTAAAAACTTTCTGACGATCTTTAGATGATTTTTGAGTCGGAAACTTTTGAGACACTTTAATAAATTTATAATTTAACAAATCTCTAATTGAATCATTAACTTAATTTAGGCTTTCAAAATATAGGTAAAATAATTTTAATACCCTCTCTTCTCTTCTTATTAAAGAGTTTTTTATACCTTATATTTCTCAACATGTGCATAACTGTATATATCAAAATTAATTTTAATACAAAAAAATATGATTCATCTTTAGTTTAAATATATTAACTATCATCATAGTACAAAGACATACAATATTTTGAACAAAGAAATCATTTTATTAACAAAAATTTCAGAAAACTTATAATATATGCCATTATAAAATGATATATTTTAGTAAATATATTAAGTATACATTTTACTATATTTCACACACCCATGCACATAGAGGTTTTTTAGAAAGTTTTGTATTGATGTAAACCGTTTTATGAAATTTTAAATGCCTTTTGCATCTTTTTTCTAAAATATCCATAGAAGCATATGAAATTTATACGCTGCTTGTCAGAAAATAGTAATTAATATTAAAAATTCATATTAAATAATAAAAAACTTAAAAATTGAAATATTAAATAAATTATTTTCTAAAAAATCACATTTATGTGTTAAGAAAAATCATTCTAATTTAAGCTAATATTTGTAAAAATAAGTTTTATTTTAATTATACTATCATGGCATGGCATGCTTGAATTATTTTTTATTATTCTCTTAGAAAAAAAAATCAAATTATTTAGCATATATTAATGTTGATATATAGGGGTATAAAATTATAAAGTAATAATATTTGGCAAAAAATGTTACGTTATGATTTGCGACGTAATTTCTCACAGAATTCTCATTTGGAGCTTGTTATAGTTCTTTCAAACTCAATTCATACCACACAACTAATTAATATTTGATCATTCTATCAGTAATGGTTTTTATTTAAAAAAAAAAGAAAATATACTTAATCTTTATAATTTTACGTAATTTTTTATTTTGATCTCTTAATAATTAATGAAGTCAATACACTTATAAATTTCAATGGCATCTATTTTAAATTATAGAATACTAATTAAATTTTATCTAAGATGCTAAAAATAAAAAAATTACGTATTGATAGAATTTTTTTAAAACTCAATATTTGGAATATTTTGGTACAAAATACACTGTATATGATACAAATTCAATTTTTCATATGATTCTCATAATAATTAAAATTTAAACTCTTAATAAATGTGAATTCCCTCTTTTTTTCAGATGCACTAATTATATCATTTTATGCTCTCAATCAAGAAGATTAAGAAAAAATAGGTATAAGGATTAAAATGATGAAGTTCATTTGTAGATCTATAATCCAGCTTCAAGAATTATCAATTCAGATTTCTAAAACTCTTTTAAAAGCTCATTAATAGATTTTAAAATCTGTAATACAACTTCAAGGACTGATCATTTCTAAAAAACGTTGGTTAGCATAAACCTTTTTTTTCCGTTTTTCCTACCAACCAAACAAATATTTCTCAAAAAAGTCATAAATTTAAAAATTAGTGAGAAGAAGAAATGAAGGGAAGATAATAGAATAATAAATACATAATAAATATATTAATCATTAATTAAATAAATCAAAATAAAAAATTTTAAAAATTAATTAATACCTATTTCTGACGGAATTTTCCACGAACCAATTTTGTCAACTTTTCCAATGAAATTTCCATCGATAATTCCATAAAAAACGTTACGTTAGGATTTACAACAGAATTTCTGATGGAAATTTCTCAGAATAAAAGTCCGTAGAAATTGTTATTTTTGACAAAATTTCCGACGGACTTTTTCCGTGGGAAATTTTTGTCACAAATTCAGTTAAAAATTCCTATTTGTGATGGAATTTTGAACGGACTTTGTCTATGGGAAATTCCGTTAGAAAATTTTTGATTGAATTTTCAATGGTTTTTGGACAATTTTTAAGACGGAATTTTTTTCGGTCTCAAATTCCGTAAGAAATAGATGGTTTTTTTATAGTGATCTCAAACTATTTTTAAAAGATGTAATTAGTACCCTAAAGTATTTAGAGGTGCAATTTTCACCTTCAGATAATTAACTTGGAGTAATTATGCCCCTCAACCTAAAAGAATGATAACTCCGTTTAAAAAAAATTCCTTTGACCACCAATACCTCACTTATCCCTTCCAAATTTCTATACCTGTCCTCCTCATCTTTATGTTTTTTGGAAATATTTTTATAATTAAGAAAATAAATAGAAATTTGTAATAAAAAATTGAAGGAAAAACCAAGAAAATCATGCAATATATATATATATATATATATATATATATATATATATATATATCATTTGTAATACAACAAAATAAAAAATAATTTATAAAATATGATAACAATAATTTAATAAATATTAAATCTAAATAATTCATTTTCTTACCTAACGGAGCAGGGGCTTTGATTCTCTCATTTTTCCTTACTCTCCTCTTTCCTCATTTTCTTTAATATGGACCGTTGGATTAAGATCTCAATGGTCCAGATTTAATATATTATAAAAATATAATAATAATAATAATAATAATCATCATCATCATCATCATTATCATCATATTTTTATAATATTTTATAATAATAAATATTATTTTTCTAATAACGGAAAAATCTGGACCGTTGAGATTTTAATCCAACGGTTAGATAGGGAAGATGAGAGTAAGGGAAAAGGAGGAAATCCAAATCCAATAGAAGAGATGAAATATTGAGAAGAAAATGAGAAAGATGAAAAGGAGAGGATTTGCTTTAGTTTCTACCCGTGAGCATAATATCATCATAATAATTGGAAATCTAGCAACAGTAAATGGGGTTTGAGAAAATTGGCAATATCTCTTTCAAAGAAATTGAGAAGCCAAGATAAGAAGAGACGCTCCTCTGTGGGTTCCATTCATTAATGAGCAGAACTAAGTCTGCATCTGTGATTTGAGAGGAAGACGAAGACAAATTGATATAGATTATAGAGGTTGGTGCAATTCCATAGAAGCATAGAAGAAGGAAAACTTCCCTCAAAAAATGTTGAAGTGCGTTTATTAATATTATTTTTTTTCAACAGATTTTTAAGTGCGTTCATGAACCTTGTTTAAAACAAAGATTAAATTATATCAACCTCCTTCAATTTGATTTTTTAAATCATAAAAATCTCCTATCCACTTTCAAAATTAACTTCTCATGAAAATAAGAAGAATCACATTTTGAAAAACCAAAAAACTCGCAGTATTTATATATATATCATTTTATCAACAAAACTAAAAAGTGTCAAGTCAAAAAAATTAAAAAGAAAAAATTACCGCACGTGTGCTTATATAATCCTCAAGAAACTGGTTTGGTCGCTACTAATTCGTCACTTTATCAAACAACCATCATGATGGCGCTTTGTTTAAGATCACAAATGAGTCTTATGTTGTGGGTGTTGCTATGTGCAATGAAATTCAACGCGATCATATGTTGTAATGAGAGTGATCAAAGTTTACTATTAATATTCAAACAAGGCATTATTGATCCTTTCAACCACCTCTCTTCTTGGTCTTCTCTCCATGATTGCTGTCTATGGCAAGGAGTCGAGTGTGATTCCAATAACAATAGCAGAGTCGTATATCTTTTTCTGTCAAACCACGATTCAGAAACATTGAGGGGTAAATCAACTTATCTGCTTTACTTGCACTTGAATTCCTTGAAGATTTGGATTTGCAATTCAATGACTTTGATCGCATAAGCATGCCATCGATCAATAACTCTGTTGCAACTCACACTCATTTGCTACCAAATTCTTCTTCTAAGCTTTATCTACTGCTTTTATCAAACAATATTCATCTTCATATCGATAATCTTCACTGGCTCTCTCGACTTCCTTCCCTTAAAGTTCTCGGTCTCAATGGCATTCATCTTCCCACTGAAACCAACTGGTTTCAATCATTGGCTTCCCCACCTCTGACACATTTATTTTTGCATGATTGTAATTTGACCAGCTCTACTCTCTCTCTCCAATATGTCAATTTTAGCTCACTTTCATCTCTTTATCTTGCTCTAAATGATTTTACATCTGGATTACCTAATTGGTAGTTCAATCTTTGCAAAGACTTCCAAGATCTTGATCTCAGTCAATGCAATTTGAGAGGCCAAATTCCAAATTTTTCAGACTTCCGATATCTGTACTTGTTGAATCTATCTAACAACATATTTGAAGATTCAATACCTGATTGGCATGGCCAACTTGATTGTTTAGATGAACTTGATCTATCTAATAACTCATTTCATGGTTCTTTTCCTTTTAATCTCCTAAACTCATCATATATACGATATTTAGATATTAGCTTCAATAACTTGAGTGGTACACTCCCTGAAATCCTTGGCCATAATTGGTCTTACTACTTAGCTGAGTTAGGGTTGCAAACAGGTGTGGCTATATATATGTCATTCAACAGATTCATAGGACGGCTTCCTCGAGTATCAAACGCGGTCCTCTTTTTGGATCTCGCTAACAACTCATTCTCAGGATCTTTATCTTCATTATTATGTCACACTGAGACTAGCCCATATAGTTTGAGGTATTTGGACCTATCAAATAATGATCTAACCCAAGAACTTCCAGATTGTTGGAACAATTGGACATTCTTGTCTCACATATTCTTAGGGAATAATCACCTCGCTGGTCAAGTTCCATTAGTAATGGGTTGATTACAATATCTAAAGGCGCTAGATCTACATAATAATGGCTTTTCTGGTAAGATACCTTGGACTTTTCAAAATTGCACATCTTTGGTGCTTCTCAATTTAGCTAGAAACAACTTCTCTTGAAGTATACAAACATGGATGCCCCAAGGTCTAAAGGTTGTAAGCTTGAGATACAATCAATTTATAGGCAACATTCCACCACAGTTATGTAATCTCTCTAATTTGATTATGCTGGACCTTGCCCAAACAAACTTTCAGGATCAATCCCTTATTGTGTATCCAACATAACAAGTTTTTCTTCAGTACTTGATGGAAGTGACTTAGTCTTACCTTTACATTATCCAGTACAATATGACCTCCCGTTTTCACGTGTATTCATGAAACTTGATTTGTACACTAAGGGTCAACAATTAGAGTATAAAAAAAATCTAAAGTTGGTGCGAAGCATTGATCTATCTGCTAACAAGCTATCAGGAGAAATTCCTATACAATTGTCCAAGCTCACCAAGTTACAATTTTTGAACTTGTCTTATAATTATTTGATAGGAGAGATACCAAAGTACATAGGAGAGATGAAAGATTTAGAATCTCTTGATTTCTCTCATAACCATCTTCATGGGAATATTCCTCAGAGCATGTCAAGTCTCTCTTTCTTAAGTGTTCTAAATATCTCATACAATAATTTTAGTGGAAAAATTCCTCTAGGGACTCAACTTCAAGGCTTTGATGCATGGATTTACACTGGGAATCCAGAGCTTTGTGGACCTCATCTTCAAAAGAATTGCACACTACCAGAAAAACCAAACAACAGAGAGCAGGTTGAAGGAAATGATAATGATGCTTTTTTGAAGTCATTGTATCTTGGTATGAGAATTGGCTTTGTTGTGGGATTCTGGGTAATTTGTGGTTCTCTGTTCTTGCACAGAGCATGGAGGCACACTTACTTTGAATTCCTTGATGGTTTGGTTGATTGGATATATGTCATTGTGGCCATAAAGCTTCGAAGATTCCGCTGAATGGGAATATGCTACTGCTCCAAGTCGGTTATAAACTATTTTTTTTATCTATTTAAACTTAAAGTTATCTCTCATAATAACTTTTATTTCTACACGCATTCAATAGTGTTGTAATGATTTCATTTTTCTGGTAATTGCTTCCTAAATGAAATGCATAATGCAAGTTAAGGCCATTCATGTATTAATACAACTACTGATTTCAACCATTTAAAATGAATTAAATTAGTTATCAATTTTGTGATGATGGAGTTGGAGTGATCGAACTCATATGATTCATGCTTGTTTTTCAAAGCAATAGGTTGTTGCTTTCAACTTTTCAAGACTCGCGTGTATCTCACAAGCTTCGGTGCTTAAGCTCTTTGATTGATAGAATAATGAGCTGGTTGGTCAAGTTCCATCAACGAAACGATAACGATGCTTTTTTGAAGTCATTGTATCTTGGAATGGGAGTTGGCTTTGCTGCAAGATTTTGGATAGTTTATGGTTCTGTATTCTTAAATAGAGTATGAAGGCACACTTGTTTTTGATTCTTTGATGGTGTGGTTGATCCAATCTATGTCATCGCGGCCATAAAGCTTTGAAGATTCCTCTAAATGAGAATATAGTACACCTCTAAGTTGGTTATAAAGTCATTTTCTTTGCCTATTTAAATTCAAAGTTTTTTCTATATTAAATTTTATTTCTAAACAAAAATTCATCAGTGTTGTAATGATTTCATAACCAAAAAAAAATGTTAATAATTTCTTCTTCTTTTTTTGGGTTTGTTACTTCCTAAATCAAATGCATAATGCAAGTAAAGGCTTTGTTCATGTATTATTGCAACGGCTAGTTTTAACCATTTAAAACGAAATAAATTATTTATCTTTTATTCTAAAACAATCAAAATGCCCAAATATATCTTTAAGATATTCAAATGTCCAAATTATAAATTTATGTCCCCCATTTATCAAAAGTTGATGCTGTTGAAACAGTAGCATTTAGATTTATGGTCCCAAATTTTATCTTATTTTTGGGAATATCATAAAAAAATATTTTTTAAACTTCAAAATTTCAAATAGGTCATTTCACAATAAAATGAGTTGTCAATTCTTTTACTATTCTTATTAATTCCATTAATGTATTTGTCAATAGGATTTTGAAGTTCAAATGGTATTTTTCTATCATTTTTTCTTTATTTTCCCTCTCTTTACCAATCAATTGTCGTTAAAAAAGGGGGGGGGGGAACTCACAGCTAGAATATTTCTTCTCTCTTTTTTTTTCTTTTTTTTATCCGATTGGGTTATAGTGAACTCATACGATTCGTGATTGTTAGGCTCTTTGATGGATAGCAGCTAGGGTCATTCTCTAATGTTGCAGCTAGCTTTAAGTGTTCAAATGTTTTTTGAGTTTTTAATGTGTGGTGATGTGTTGTAAGTTGTTTGTATGTTAGTGGGATTACTATATATAATGTGTTTTGTTCAGATTTGTGAGTTATGCTTGATTTGACTGTTTAATCATATGAATTTGATGCGTTTCCTCATATTTTAGTAAATCTCTTCCAGGTGTTTCAAGTGATCCACACGAGACTTGAAAGTTTTTTTTTTTTTTTTTTTGGGTGGGGGGGGGGTGTCCACCAGTCTACCATACGAGTAGAAGAATTTTCAACCAACACACAACATTCCTAGTTAAGATAACAACATCAAACGTACAAGAAACTGGGAAATTAAGTATTCAATTTAAAAATATTCTATTCCATACTGGGAAACTGGGAAGAAAACCATCAAACTTTCAAAGTAGAGAACTATAGTTTTCATTGGTCATCATTGGGTAAATGGAGAACTTATTGTCGGAAAACTTCTGAACCTATTTTACAGGCTTGTGAGTGTCCTGAAGAACAGGCAGTGATGTGGCCACTGCGAGTCCTCTGATTTTGATCTGAACTGTATTCTCTCATGAAGTTGATTGGAAAAACCGTGAAACTTCCCGATAAAGCTGTTCAGCTTCAAATGGTTTTGAAACATATCCATCCATTCCACACTTCAGGCATTCCTCACGCGTTGCCTGAATCACATCTGCAGTCATAGCCAAAATGGGTATATGCCAGTTTGAAGTATTCTCCAAGGTTTCCACAGGCACTTCTCCTTTGTTTACATGGTATTCCATGTCCCGAATCCTCCTAGTAGCTTCAAACCTGTTGAAACAAGGTTCTATATTAGCAACTAATGTACAAGTTAACAGCTGTATTACTATTCAATGCAGAATTAACATAAATTAAACGATAAAAATATCAATACTTTCAATTAAATTCCAAAGAAAAAGCTCAGTTGTTGCATACCCATCCATTTCTGGCATTTGAATATCCATATAACAGGCATCAAACTGATGGGGCGGCTTCAACATAGAGACGGCATCTTTCCCACTGTTAACACAGACCACATCAGCTCCATACTTTTCTAACGCTCCAGCTGCAACTGTTCGGTTCAGACTATTGTCATCTACAATAAGGATTTTCCTCCCACGCAAAAGGTGGCGGAGAGACAAACTTGGAAGCTCCCCATTTCGAGGATTCCCCTTGTTCCCAACACCCATGGTTCTCAGCAGTGTAGCAGCAAGCATGCTTGCTCTGAGAGGTTTTACAATGACAGTTGGATTATGAACACCCAATGTTATGGAACTTGCTCCGGAAGAGCTACTAGAATTAACAAGAATGAACAGCTTTGGAGGAACCCCGAGATCAATTTTCCTCATGTTATTGATAAACTGAGATGAAACACCAGAATCTCTATCCCAGATTTCATGTTCAACTAGGATCATATTAATAACTATACCCCCATTGCTTATGACAGACAAACCTTGATTTAGATCTGAAGCTATTTCAACACAAATGCCAAGCCGTTTAATGTGATATCTCAACACTTCAGCTCTGACAGGTCTAGGGTCTATAACAAGTGCAGTCATGCCCTGAAATTCTGAGGATGCAAGGTTAGGTTGGTTGTTAGTTTGCTGGGTTTTACCCTCAGTTGAACTAGGGGATTCATTGGTAAAGACAGCTGTAAATGTGAAAGTAGATCCGATCTTTGGTGTGCTCTCAAATCCAATTTCGCCATGCATGAGGCCAACCAAGCACTTGCTAATGCTTAGCCCAATACCCGTTCCCCCATGTTTCCTGGAGACAGATGGATCAACCTGCATGAATGGAGTGAAGATGCGTGGTTGGGCTTCTTCAGGAATTCCTTCGCCTGTATCTTCTACAGAAACAATAAGAGTAATGCGATCATGGGAGGGAGATGAGAAAGAACCCAGAGGTCCATCTTGACTGAGAAAACTGAATCCTTTCCAGCTTTTACATCTATCAGCAACAGGAAAGCCACTGAAGGTATTCTTTGATGTTGCAACTTCAATTGAATTGACAACTTCCTCAATAAGATGGACAGTGACAAATATGTGCCCTTTGTCCGTGAACTGCCAAAGAATTACCAAATCAAAACACTTCTCACTTTAGCTCTTTCGATAACTACAATTGACCAGAGCAACTGAAAACTAAGTTCATTATGGAAAATATTTTATATAATTACATTTAACTGACTAGGACTACACTAACAATACAGGTGAATAGGGTAGATCTCTAAATAACTTAGGCTGCACCCAATTTATTCCAATGAGCAATAGGACACGCTTTTTAAACCCAAAAAAAAAAAATGCAAAATCAGGGTACCAGAATAATTTACATCATAAAAGAGAAGCGATTTTTTGCAAAATAAAACGTGGAAAGTTTGATAAAATCTGATGAATATTTTCTTCTCTCCACAGGCTTTCCTTTAGAACAGCCCAGAATTACCTTAATTGAATTGCCCATAAGATTTGTAATTATTTGCCGAAACCTTCCTGGATCACCCACTAGCTGTTCAGGAACCTTATCTGAGACACACACTGCCAACTGCAACCCCCAAAAAATAACTCAGGAAGAGCCAATTATAATTATACGGTGCACATTTTATAATTAACAACATGAAGAAAGTTCAACCACATAAAGCAAGAAAAATTACCTCTACTCCTTTCCCTAGAGATTTCTCAGAGAATAGTGACAACACATCATCCAAAACTGCTCGGATGTCAAATGGCACTGCCTCAAGCTCAAGCTCACCAGATTCAATCTTTGCTTGGTCCAAAACCGCATTTATAAGCGACACTAGAGCTTTTCCACAACCCTGTGCTGTTCTCACATATTCTTTCTGTGTTACATCTAGATCTGTGTCCATAAGCGTATGCAACATTCCTGAACGTTCAATTTTAGAGTTAGGCCAGTACTCAGAGCAGAAGCTTTCATTTGTCTGGTGTTGTGTGTGTGTGACCTTGGAAATTTAAGACAAGTGTAGAACAGAGTTTTCAGCTACTTACCAAGAACACCATTCATTGGTGTTCTGATCTCATGAGAAACAGTAGCCAGAAACTGCAGCATTAATGTTTGGTTAGTCCTACTTGAATTGTACACACGTGACTTCAGCCCTGAGTTGTTTACAAAGAAAATGGACAGATCACGTACCTGGGATTTTGCAACATCAGCTGCCTCAGCTCGCTTTTTAAGTTCCATCATCTCACAGTAATCATCCTCCACTTTAGCAATTTGATTCACAGTAGCATGAAAAATATGCCCTACAAGAAGCGCAATAACAAGGATGCCAATTGATGTAGCAATTGCCAACCATGGCCACGGAGGTTTCTGTTTGAACCTGTGCCAGAATCAAACTTGAATTTCATCCAAAGTTCATATACATTTCAATTATTGCAATAAACAGATAAATGAACATTGAGACTGGCAAACCACTAGAAAAGGGAATAATAAAATAAAAGGCACTCATTTTGGCAGCTAATTGCAAAATCTCATAAGACTCAAGAATCAGACATCGTCTTATATGGACTAACCTCACCACACTGGATATATTCTTTTCTATTTTAAAGCAGTATCATGTTAAAAACTGTGCCTGAGAGCAAGGAAGCATAGAGACATCAGACTCTATGCATCATTTCAGTTACCTGCAGTGCATCTCATGCTTCCGGAAAGGATCTCCAAAGCTCAGGGAGCTAATATGATAGAATCCATCATCTGGTACATTTGAACCATACATGGGAATAGGGTGGGTATGATTAGTAGTATCATACACATTAACAATCACAGTTTGCTTGCTAGCAAGTTGTTGAAGTAATTTTTCAACCAATGACTCGATATCAAAGACGCCACCAAGATACCTGCAAAACAGTGATTAAACATTAAAGCTCTCTCTAACCTAAACATCATGCATGAATTTTTTTTTCCCTGAATCTTAAAGCAGAGATAAGTCGCCCAGCAGAGCGGATTAGTTACTTCAGAGCTATAACTGCCCTGGAAATAAGCTATGTGAATGCTCAAAAATTCAACAATGTCAGATCCCAGTAAGTCCTAAAATTTACACAGACCCATTTGTCGCTTGAATCCTTTCATTTGGGGTTGCATTTGATGGAAGATTTGTGTTGTACACAGCAAAAGTGAGGATAATTCCCAGATGATTTGTTTTGAGCAGCCTAAAAGGAACGGTTAAAACTCCTTTCCCTAACTCTCTAGCACGCAGAACATTTTCACGATCTTCCTGTTGATGAACAAGCCAACAAGAGTCAAAATTCGAAATGTAGTTGACATAGATGTAATTGAACGAAAGAGTAGCTTAATGAAATTCACAAAAACAGATTATTCACGTATATTATTATTATTTTTTTTAAAAAAAAAAAGGTAGTCCCACTGAAATAAGCAACACAAAAAGAAAAAGTGTGCCGCAACAAACTGGAGGAAGAATTGCACATAAAATGGTTTAAGTGTACTAGTGACATGTTAAAACACAAACTTAATCAAAGCTTCAGAAACATTATTAGAGAAGATGCAAAACAAACCCACCTTTCCAGACAGCACATCAACAGAAATGACATGGGAAATTGTTTCCTGTGCAAAAATGACAGGAGCATATTCGTCTTTAACTGGGGAAGGCTCCAATGCTTCAGGGGCATAGTCATCCTCATGAATGGGGTTCTGCTCAAGGGTATCCATCCTCTTAATGGTCCAGCCATGTTGCTTCTCGAACTGGTCCCTTTCAGAATGAAGCACCCTCACAGCATAAGCAACACCACTAGTAAGGGGCCTCTCAAAAGCAGTTCGTTCGGTGTACCTAGCAAATGTCCTCTGAGGGTTTTATAAGTTAGAATTCAGAATGATTTCCTCACAAATACAAAGAAAAACACCAGATCTCATCCCAGCCTATGCTCAATTAACCTTGTTAAATCACTGGTAGTGAATTGAGATCTATTTACCTGATCGATGGCAGAAGGGGACTTGGCATGGTGGAAGGTTGAGATGAGAATTGACATGGCTTGGATGTGGTTCATACTAACATTGAACTGATCCTGAAGCATCCTAGCCCTTTCGTCACACATACTTGCCAGAGTCTCTTTCCTCTTCTCAGTGGCTTGAAAGGTCATGAAGAAAAAGATCCACAAAGATACCATGGTCCAGCCCAGTACCCATGTCCGCAAAAGCTTTGTCCACAGAGTTCTCCGAACTTTCCTGGATCCAATACGATGGTAGTGGTGTTGATGAATTTTACAACTATTGCCTGAGATCTTCTCCCACCACTTGAGCCACATCCTGCCACCACCACCAAGAAAACCGACCTTGGTTTCCATAATTCCTCCGTTGTTGAACCAGTTCATGTATATGACAGATATAATCCAGAAACACAGCACCAAGAGTAGATGCCCCAACTTTAGCTCAAATCCAACTACATAGAGCAGGCTCATCCACAACAGTAACCAACACAAGTTAACAAAAAACAGTTCCAGGAGGTACTGGATGCGACTTCGAGCTAATTCCAGGTAGTCTAGCGAGAGAACCACTGTCAAATCCAGAGAATCTCCCCCGTTTAAAGCTAACAAACAGAATTCTCAACCAGTGACTGTGAGAGGTGGATATCGAAACAGGAAATTTGGGTAAGAACAACGCTAACCACCTCACAATCCCAGAAAACAAGTGGGTTTCAAAGCGGAAAGAAAGATGCGCTTTAAAAAGATGCCGTCTCATCCACCAGAATAGACTGAAATTGAGGGAATTGGCTTGCGTCCTTTGCATTCGCCATCCACTGCGCGTCCTTTTATCTCAAACCACGTCGTTTCGTGATTAAATCTGGGCCGTCTGTCTATCATAATTAAATGGACGGTGATAAAAGACTACTAAGTTAAATGACGTCGTTTAAAATAGTTGATCTCGTCTGTTGAATTCCTAACTCAATCTCAGCCGTCTACATAATTTCTCATTACATCTTCTTTTTAGTGAGCATATCCCACAATGATTTCAGTTGCAATTTTGGCTGTCAATGGCGGCCTTCGATGCCTCCAATGGTAGCTCCTTCAGGAATGTATTCAGAAGCGCCCTTTCTTTCTTCATCTTAATCATGATTGGTGTGCTCTCCTTCTAGATCCATCTTCTCTCTGTAAGAATTTCAACATTTATGTGTCCGTCGATCTAATAATGTCTCATTGACATAAGCTTTTGACTAAATTTCTGATGAGTTCAACTCTGATATTGATTTTGTTCTACTGAGGCTGACTAATCTTTCTGAAAACATAGTGAGTTTCAAGTGTTTCCACTATGAGAACCATTCTAAACTGAAATTGAGTACCAATTCTAATTTGACATCTTACATTTCACTCTGATTTTGCAAGTTTCTGTTTGGAATATCAAATTGAGGATGTTACTTGCATGTCCAGACTTGGATTCTGTATCAATTTTAGTTTGGAAGTTGTTATGCTGAATTTGAAGTTGTGCGTTTGAACTGTGCATGACTTTCTGCATCATAGTTATATATGTTGTCAGTTGTTAATTAAATCTGATTCTGAATATCTGGAACTTGTTTTCTGGTGAATTTTTATATTTGGAACTAACCACTTGTTTTCCACAATCACTTTTAAACTCAATTGGGTAATAGATTCCAATTTAGTGGTCTATGTTGTAACAGAGGAGTCTATCTTGAATTACACCTAAACTTTGTATTTCAAGTGCTTTAACTGAGAAAGTCATTTTTGTTGAACTAAAGAGGCAATTTTATTCTAAATATCTACATTACACTCTAAAACTCTTGGCTGCTGCACTGTGGAAAAAAAAGTCATATATGAATTTTATGAGTTGCTACAGTTCAATGTTGAATCACTTACTGGTATGTGGATTTTAGGCTAACTTTATTGCTTGAATTGAACTATTGCACGTTGAAGAATCTGACATTGAGTTAAGTGCATGATTCTTCTGCATCATTATTATGTAATCTGTCACTTGGGGAATTTTTCCTGCTGGGATAGATAACTCTGAGTATTAACTGATTATTGACTTGCGAAAATTTAGCTTATTTTGCTGGAATCTGCACATAAATTTTTTTTTGGCTTCATGCCACTAAGTTCGTACATTGTATTGAACATGAACTCTACACTTGACTTGCTGAACCTGATTGCACACCATTGGTGTTTAAAATCTGACTTCATTATGTGAGCATCAATTGCTTACCAAACCATATCAGAAAATTACAAGAATTGACTTTCTGGAATTTAGACTCATATTTGAACTTAGAGCTGCATTTTTTGACTGTGAAATTCTGTATTCATCTTTAGAGCTGCATTTTTGGACTGTGTAATTCTATAGTCGTCTTGTTTTTGGTACTTGATGTCTTTTGTGTTATTGTGGACCTTGACAGAGAAAAAATGACTTGTGCAATCTGAACTGTGCTATTTTCCCTAAATTCCTTGCTGAAGTTCTTATGAGTCATGATTCTTGCACTGGCGTTTGTTGACATCTTGATTAGATTGTGCTCTTAGTTTGGAATTTTGTTGCAGCTAAATAATGGCCAGGGAATATGACAAAAAAACTTTATTTTCAACCATTTTCTCAATCATCACTAGAAACGGATTTTCTTTCCTAATTGGATGCTTTGGAAGGAAGGATGGAAGCTTGTGAGCAATATGCTAGGCAATTGCATTATTTGTATGATAACTTTCACTTCCATAGAGCATATGAGTGCTCCCATAGGCACGAGTACTTAGGAGTTATGTGGAATAATTGCATGTATGCTCCTCATCCTAGTGTCTTCCATGCAAATAGGATGCATTCATCATATGAGTCTTATTATCAACCACCATAATGATAATATATAGTGTTTCACGCACATGCTCATTGCCTTACTGCTACATCAATTGTATGGTTGATGTAAAATAGTAAAGCATGAGTTGAAACACTTTTCCTTCTTGATCATGTATTCAGTTTGACCAGCTTGTAAATCATTGAATTATATTTCTAGTGTTAATGAGTGTCACTCCTTTCTTTTAAGGTATCCTCTGGGTCGTGTAATTGGTGGGACTGTCTATCTTGGTTAGATCTTGACAACAAGCATCTTATAATGGTGAGTGTCCAAAATAGTGCATTTTGTGCTATTTATACTCATTGCTTCTTTTTGTTACTTGCAATTTTGTTCTCCCCCATATGATGCAAATGGTAAATGCATGAACTGTTCCTTGTCCTCTTTTATGCATATTCAATTGTTGTGACAGTCTGGCTTTTATCTTTGAACATAGGTGTTCTGTGGTAACAAGTAACATTTCTCATTACAATGAGCTTCTTTCATCAAAATAAAGACTAGAGAGCAACACAATACACAAAATATTGGCATCTGCATTGCCAAAAAAAGAAAGCAGCTCAAGGGAACAACATGATGAGCTTCTTTGACAAAAAAAGGCAGTAGCCCAAAGGAAGCCAAAATATGTACAAAGGAGCTTGACAAAATATTGGAGTAGAGACTTCATGTAGAAGGATTTAAGCTAGTCATTGAACTAGTATTTGTAATACAATGTAATCTTGTATTGTTAATAAATATATAGTGAGAGTACTTAAATTATCGACTGTCTTGAAATGAAACAATGATATGTAAAAAATTTCATATTTCAATAAAAGTGGCTAAGTTGTGTTCTTTCATTATCATCATTCTTTATGATTACCTGAATTGTATGTTTTGTTGAAATCCAGTCCTTTAAGTGATGTGATGTCAGAGTCAAGTGGTGCCTACAATCAAGAAATATAAAAGAATGTCTCAATATATATTTCCTAGATAAACAAAGTAGTTGATAATTTTGTTCAACATCATATAACATACCATTAACAAATCTGTAAAAGTCATTTGACTTAGTTGAGAGTTATCCAACGTGACATTATCATGATGTGCTTGAAGTTCATGATAGTGTTCTTAAAACACATTTGAACAAAAAAATTCAATAAATATATAACAAGCATCTCAAAAATATTAAATAGAGAAAAAAGTATACCTGTGAAGGTTGAAGAGGCTTTTTAGAGCTTTTCTTTCCCATCTTCTTTGACTGATTTTAATAGAACTTTTAATCTGTTTATTTATATTTTTACCATATCTCTTTTTCAAGCCAATAACTTTGCTACCACCATTACCTCTCACCATTACTATCATTTGATATGTATTTTATGTGAAGTTGAGTCACTTTCTTGCTTAGTTCCAATGACCTTCATGAACAAGAGAGAATGCCTCTGGACTTTTTGATGCATTATTAGCTAATTTAATAAATAGGGGACATAAATGTCTATACCTATTTGATCTTTGTAATTTAGGATCAACTTCAATTTGTTTTTCATTGATATCATACACGACACCATATCATGCTTATCTTGTCCACCTCTTTACTATATATTTCCTGGGGAGTATTTTGACGTCACGTTCATTCAATACCCTCAATGCATGATAACATAATATGCCCACTTGTTCAAACTTTTTACAACTGCAGGTAATTGTCTCTGTTGAAGGATTATATGTCAAGCTATGTTCATGTTTATTACCATCCATGATAATAACATAATCAAACATGACAACATCATCATTCTCATCTATGGTGAAATTTCTTTCTTTTCTCCCTTTAATACATGTAGTATCACGAAGATCACATTCGCATTGGAACAAGTAAAAAATGGGGCGAGTATACACATCAGAAAGTTGATAAAGCAAATATTTGAACTCTGCAATATCAACCTTGGCAACTTGTCAAGTAACTCAAAATCACTTTTCAATTCATTATAGCTCTTATCCTCAAGAACATGTTCAAACTATTGGAAGAATCGATTGATATCCAATTTAATATGGGTGTAACCCATGACAAATGCATTGACACTTTCACTTATTTGTG
The DNA here is from genome assembly GCA_037074505.1 of Albizia julibrissin. NCBI lineage: Eukaryota > Viridiplantae > Streptophyta > Magnoliopsida > Fabales > Fabaceae > Albizia > Albizia julibrissin. Next base: position 16,919,808 of record CM073484.1, read on the forward strand.
TGCTTCTTATGCCAAGTGTCCTTGAGTTCTTCATAGAGCATGCTGCCCATTTCTCTTTTATTTGGTACATAGATATCAACCATGAGTTTTTTGTCATATCCTGTCTTGATAGCAATTCTTGCCAACATTCTTCAAACTCAATTTTATCATAACAGTTATACATACAATGGTTAAAGTCACTAACCATTGAGTTTGGAAGGTGCTTCATTGCATTTCTTGAAATATGCCAGGTGTACAGGGCATGCTTTATATCTGGCATCACTTCTTGTAATGCTTGTGACATAGTAGCGTCTTGGTCAGTAAAAATGGTAAGTGGCCTTACATTTTCGTGTGCACACAAAAAAGTCTCAAAAAGCCATTTGAAACTCTCAACAGTCTCATCATACAATAATGTCACTCCAAATATTACTCCTCATCTGTAATGATTGAAGCCAGAAAAAATTGCAAGAGGTCTATGATTACAATTCGTACAATAAGTTATATCAAGAGAAATAACTTCTCCAAAGTAAGCTTAGTCGACCAACATATGCACATCAGATCAGAATACATTTGTCACCTACTCATCTAAGTTCATATGGTGAGTATGAAAAAATGATGGGTTTTCTGCTAATTGCTTCTTAAAATATTGAAATATACATCTAGCATCACGGTATTTTATGGCTAAGTGCCTTCTTGAGATAAAATAATTCTTTACATCACTTCTTGTAAATCCCAAATTGGTTCGACCTCCTGCATATTGGCTTTGCAAATTGAATGCTGATTTTTGACTAATTCCAGCTTTTTCAGCATTTTCTAATTCATAACATTGAGCTGGTAATAGTTCTCGAAACGATGCAAACAAGTAAACAGCTTCAGGAGACTGAAGAGGATGATTATGCTCCAAGAAAACTTTATTTATTTTATATTTTCCATCTATTTGTTTAACTTTCATTCTGGCATTGCAATATATTCTTGTCTCATCTCTGGGCCTCTTATTTGTCATCTCTTGTTTTTCTAACTTTCTCACCCCTTTTTTACAGCACACATATAGATAAGAGGTGTATATGGACTTATCTTTTCTACTCTTGTTAAAGCTTTATTTTCGAACACCAAAACCCGTTTTCCTACCATATGCCTTCCAAAATTCTCATGCTTCTTCTAAATTGTTAAATTCAAGATTAAGTCTAGGAGTTAAATCTATATCTACGGTATAAAACTCCTGCAAAATTAAATAGTATTATAAATTGTGATCTCAAGATCAACAAACGTGTACATATACAAATAAAAACAATTATACACACACAAATAAAAATAGTTTACTTAAGTATATTTACACAAACACACACATATATGTGATGCATTATCTTATTATCTATATTGCTCAATAAGACCCCTGACTTAAAAATTAGAGGGGCAAAAGAGGAATAGTTTCACTCAACAGAAGTTACTGCTTTTCTCAACTTTGCTTGCATTCGCATCCCTAATCCCTATCTATCCATAGCCAAAAGACAAGCCTTACACGCTAAGTCGTTAACCTGATGTGTTTGTGTACATAGGCTATACTTTTGTTGGACAAAATTACCCTTTGCATGAACCCAAAATTACAGGAACAAACACACCCTTATTTCACTTGTGGGAGGAATGGCATCAGATACCCCGTACTTTTCCAATATTGTCATTTAAGGACCAAAGAGTCAAATGAGTAGGTAAAGAAGCTCGAGCACGCATGTTATTTATCTTTTTTTTGTTAGTTTTTTTACTTTCCCTCTCTTTTTGGAATCTTACCACTGTTCAAGCTCCTTACACCTTGCCTCTCTTCTCCATGCATTAAAACTTCATCACACTTCAACACTAATTAACAATTGCTTAAGCTAATTAATAAGCTGATGATGATGATTCAACAAACACTTTTTTGGTATAGGGAAGAGTGAGGGGATAGGGAACTCTGCCAACTTTTCAAATTTTGTTTGTTTGTTTTATTATTAGTATTGCTTGAAATTGCTAATGCTAGTTGGTTCAATTAATAAGATCAAATTCTACACTCGCTTTATGGTTATCAATAGGAGGGCTTCTTTAATAATTTAATTTGTCTTGTTCCTAAGTTTAAGAGAATTAATTCACTAAATTTTTTAATTTTTTATAACCACACAAAAATATGTTTACCAGGAAGAAGGCAGGAAGAAACAAACTTTGGACAAGGAATATAAGAGCCTGGGCGTAAATTGAGGGTAAGTATCGGGGCAAGATTGTAATTCCAAATAGGAGTTAGGGCAAAATTGGTTGGGCATAATAGAGTTCCAAAGGGGTAATTTCAGGAAACAAAAAAGGGCAAATATGGAAATTGGCACTTTAATCAAGGAAGGGGCTGTCGCGAAGGAAGTGATTAGGCCATCACTACCCACTTCTTTTTGGTGTGCTGTTGTGTGGGGAGGCTTTTCGTGAAAGCAATGTCCCACGTCAGCTCACTGGTTCTACACGTTAGCTAATCAGATTGTCCAACATGTAATGCGCATAGTTATGGGATGTGTTTGGAGACGCGTCTGGGATGCTCCAGGAGAGGGATAAACTAAAACTTGTTCGAGAAAGGAATAGTCTCTTTCCTACGTTGTTGTTGTTGTTTTTTTTTTTGGAAGGGGAATAAATATGGTTTTTTTAAGTCCAAGATAAATAACTCTTATAAATTAAAGAAAGTTAATTAATTCAAGATAAATAACTCTTATACATTAAATAAAGTTAATTAATTAATTAATTAACTTTCTTTAACTCTTAGTTTATCTAGGAGAGGGATAAACTAAAACTTGTTTGAAAAAGGGACAGTCTCTTTTCTACGTTTTTTTTGGAAGGGGCGGAATGAAAATGAGGTTTGTTTGTTTTTCATAAGTCGGTTTTTTTTAAGTCCAAGATAAATAACTCTTATACATTAAAGAAAGTTAATTAATTTATTAATTATAAGCTAAATTTTAAATTTATCCTTATCTATGATTGGTTCTAAAAGTAACATAATTTTTTTTATTGCAATTAATAGGGTAAAAAGTAAAAAATGCATTTATTATTCTGAAATTAGACTTATAATAAAGATCAAAATTTTATGTCAAAATGGACTTACAGATATTATCAGAATAGTACTTAATAATGCTAAGCATATTTGGATTAACTTCTGAAAAATAGTTTTTATAATTTATAAGATAATTATATGAGAAAAATTTTGTATCAGCCTTATTAAAAAAAAGGACTTTTAAAACTGTAAATGTGTAGTTTTGATCTTAGTACCACATTTTAACATGAAGTGTTGCTTTTGCCATGCCTCCTTGAAACTACCCAACAACTTCACGCCCATCTAAATATCTCTGACCTTTACATATATTAATAATTACTCAATTATATTTGTATTGCTCATGTTTTGAAAATTGGATCTTCCATTGAACTAGAGCGTGCCACCAGTGTAGATCTTGGTTTTCATAATTCAATCAGTTACTTCTATTTTGAATTGACGGTGATAAAAGTTAGTCTTTTCACTTTAAATTTTACAAATTTAATATAGGATAGAAGTTAATTGGTATAATATGATTTATATTTAGACATTCACAAACTGCAACTTGTTTATTATAATTGACAAGTAAGTTTAGATTTAAAATGATTAAAATTTACAAATACATGACTTTTATTAAATATATGTTATATGTAAATAACATTAATGGGCAAGGTCCCTACGTGTCACAAAAAATTATAAGTCAGAAAAATTATTTTAGAGAAAAAAATGAAAATATAAATACATTAAATTAATTTAATTAACTTTTTTAATCTCTTCAAAAAAGAAAAAAAATCAAATAGATCTTATATTTACGACAGGGGTAGTATTATATATTTGATTTCCAACCCTATGCTCAAGTTGGTACATGTTATAAGTTCGAGATTCCTAACTTGCCCACACGTGTTTTGAGCCAACTACTTTTGTAAACATGTCCACGAATTGGTTTTTGTCCAAATCTTCCGTGGCATTATTTCTCTTGACTAATACCTTTCTCTCATGAAGTAACAATCCATCCCTACGTGTTTGGTTTCGCTCCTTGGATTCATGGCTATATGTAGTGCTACGTGATTATCACAATATAATGGTGTGGCTTTGCTTTATAGTGCTTGTAAACCCTTAAGAAACTATTACAACCATATAACTTTATTAACTACACAAGTCATTGCTCAGTATGTTGCCTCAGTTGATGATTCAGTTGCAACATTTTGCTTCTTTGTTCTCCATGTCACGGGTGAACCTCTAAGTGAGGTGAAGTAACTACTACATGATTAACGAGTCAAGGGCTTTGCTAATATGATCAATGTGACTATTTTGGACTTGGAAAGTCATGGCATTGTTACTTGTTTGTGGTTAGGCAACATCACATCCACGGTTTTTGATATAAATATTGTCTTTGTAGTCGAGGCTTAGACACCTAAGCTCTTCTTTTCTCTCTCTTTTTCAACTTTGTGGATCAAAGCTTTGAAACCATGTAAAAAAAAAGCTAAAGATTGTATTAATATTTCAATATGGATGAATACATATATAAAAGAGTGAGAGTCCCACAGTTCTCATATTTAAATAACTGACTACGCTTAATATCTTTGACTCAATGAGATCGCAAACTCTGGTAGACATCCTTTTGGATGTGACCAAAAAGAAGGTTATATACACATGCTTAGAGATTGTATGAATGCTAAAGGGCAATAGGATGCAGTGATTAATGACTTCTCTTGGATTGAGTTCTATCCTATGGAGGGAGTGAAATGGGTGTAATGGAACCTAAGGAGGGAATCAAATAAAAGATTTTACCAAGAAAGTTAGATATGCGACTTTATTTGGTTATGTCTGTTGGTTTATATAATTTCCCAGGTATAACAGAATTTTTGATGATGGGACCGATTTAACTGAGGCTAATGCTAATTCCAATTTGTTCCGAGCGTGCTAGGATCAAGACATCGTCTCCAACTATGCCTTTTATAGAAACCATTATTCTACTAGAATGGAGGAATATACCCGAAGGGACGAGTTCGAGAGACTTAAGGTAGATAGATCTATAGGCAGTAGTGGTTGTGGAAGGGATACTCGAGGAATGAATGATGCATGGCTTGGACGTTTCATGTGCAAACTTACAAATGTTCCACTAATAATAGTTGAATTGTTTGGCATATTTCACGGTTTGAATTTGTGTTGGAATAGAGGCTAGAGGAAAATTCAGCTCACATCTAATTATGTTGAAGCCATTAACATGAGCACAAGAGGATGTGGCAACAAGTACCCTTTTAGGGACATTATTAACGATATCAAACTTTTAATTTTAGAAATTGGAGGGTTTTAGTTTATTTTGTACCTAGAGAAGGAAACACAGTTGCTGACCATTTAGCTAAGAGAGAGAGAGAGAGAGAGAGAATATGGAAGGTTGCGTGGGAAGACCAAAATAATTAGAGAGGCAGGAGCTATTTATCAAGAAAATGGTGAAATGTGGAAGAAAAATAAATTTTGTGATCTTCCTCTTAAGGATAATGGCATTGTCTCATCACCAAATGCCCATAAATGAAGAAGAGTTCATCGAGTTGGCTATACTAAAATCATATCTATTAATCATTGTAGACATTTATTCATAGATTTAAATTTAATTACGAAGTGACTAATGAATAAATCTTCAAAACTTATCAAATAAGGCATACTTAAGGTAATACTATTCCATACTTCTTTCTTAATTTCTCCTCCAATTCTCTCAATTTTATTTTTTTTAATCCAATCAAATTCCTCAAGTTTGTGTTTAAGCCCACAAATTTCCCTCTCTTCCTCCTCAATTATTTAGAACACTCTTTGCAGAAGAGAGCGAGCATGAAGAGTTGTAGTGAAGTGTGGATGTTGGCGTTAAAATGCAGCATTCTGAAAGCGTTAATACGTAGTTGCTGGGTTAGGATTATTAGAGCGTGTCAGTTTTAGGTTCTGTTTGGAAACACATTAGAGAAGGAAAAAAGCTCATTTGGACATCAGAAGCCCATCAGAACACATTAGGTATGTTTGGCAACACGTTACATTACACTGGGCTTCATTGAAAAAAGCCCATTCTCAGAGAAGCTAGCTGAAGAAGCCTTTGAGGAGCTTCTGGGAGCTTTTTTTAATGCACATTAGATCTTTCTCCCATACTTCCTCATAGGCCCCACCCGCTATTGCATGCTTTCTCTCATCCTGTAAAAAAATGGACCAACAACGAATACTCTAAATTTAAAAAAAAATTGAAGTATTTTAAATATAAATTTATCCTTTTTTTAATTAAGTATTTTAGTGTATTTTTCTTCTTTTTTAATAATAATTGAAATTTTTTTATTTAAAATTTTTATTTACATTTTCTTACATCAATTATAACAATACATATACAAATAATATATATGTAGTATTTAACAAGGTTCATGCCCTTTTCAGTCATTTCCCATCTAAATGGGTTTTTCAAACCCTAATCCAAACAGGTTCAAGGTTAAAAAAATGCCACTTCTCCCACCGCCAATCCAAAAACAAATCATATTTACAATCTGAATTTTTTTAATCTAGCTTCTGTAAAACCCACATTAAAAAAAACAACTTCTCTACCGTGTTTCCAAAGGCACTTAGGCATTGATGAAAGTAATGAGCTTCTGCTCTCTAAAGCCTCAATTTAAAAATTCTCTCGTTTAAGGAGTTCTCCTCGAAAGAGTTAAATTGTCGTTAATGGAAATTCAGCCTGACATCTATGCCTCAATACAAATTCACAAATTTTTATTAAGGCAACACTTCATTCAATAAAAGTTGAGTTAGAAATTAAACTTTTTTTCTCTAGATATTGATGTTGTAAGTGCATTATTCATTTTTTAAATTTTCAAATACTTCCTATGTTGGATTTTAGTAAAAGATGAGTTAGAAAAGTCAGTTTTTATATTAGTTTAAAGTCGAATTAGAATATAATATTCCAAAAATTACATTAGAGGCATCTAACATATGTCCCTTTTTAAGCCAATATTGTAAAACAGAAAAAAATGATCTAAAATTGTATTTTCTGTAGTAATGATAGGAAAAAAATTGGAGAATCCTATTCTTCTAGAGTAATTATTTACACAATTATTTCACAAGGTTTAAATTTTAACAAATTAAAATGAAACTAGTACAAAGAGTTCAGATTAAGAGGAAATCAAATCACAACCAAAGGATAAAAATTCCTTCTCAGTTCTCACTCACTCTCTAATCATCAAATACCTCTTGCCATCCTAAAGGATAAAAATCGAAGACCCCTGGGCATTTGCCCTCTTTCTTGAGCAAAAATGGCTTCCAAAGCTCCCATTTGCCTCTTCTTACGCCTTACAAGTTGGGAAATTTCACTCTCTCCCACATGTACTGATACTCTTTTGATCGATTTCTCCAATTCCCTTTCCCTTTTTGCCTTGCGATTTTTTTAATTTTTTTATCTTTTTGCGTAATTCATGAGAACATGGTGTTTATGAGAAATTCTACGCGAGCATATATTGCCGGTATGGTTCATAGGTCATGGTGCGACATCGTACTTGGAAACAAAAATTTTGAATTCGTTTAATAACTTTTTTTTTTGGGTGAGAAGAGAATACGAAGAGGGATCCGAGACTTTGGAGGAATTTTTTTTAGGGTGAGAACGAGGTAGACGAATTCATCGTCTAAGTCAAATAGCTTTGGTTTCTCAATCTCAGATTTTGAATTCTTCTATTTGAGGAGAGCATCAATGGCTTGTTGCACCGTAATGGGTCTCACTTTTTCGACAGTAGTGGAAGGTGCGTCTGTCAGGATTGCCAAAGCTATAAGTGATGGTTGTTTAAAGAGGAAGTTCGAGGGTTTAGAGGTATAGATAGAAGAAGGTGGCCAATGTTTTGAATGCAGGGGTTTAATGAAAGAATATGAGATTTTGGGGTTTATGGTCATTTCATATAAATTTCTTTTTTTGGTACATTCACATCATGTCATTAGATCTTGGGCTTTAGGGTTTATTTCGCTTTTTGGATCGGGGGAACCCAAATGTAATTGGACCAAGCTGGGCTTCAGACCCAAAGAACTTGACGAAGAAATAATATCAAAGGCAAAAAAAAAGTTAATTATTTATTTAATGAGTAAAATTATTATTTTTAAAACGGTTTAGATTCTAAAAGGAAAATATATTATTAAATATAAATAAAATTAAAGGGTTTAAATTAGTTTAAAAAAATAAAAAATCTTTCAAAAGGATCATTTCAACGTCCAAATATAAGAGATTAATATTTAAATAAGCAAAAAGTAAATTTCAAATTTAAATTTTATAAATATAACCATATAATTAATGAATAATTAATTGCTAAACTACATAAAGCTAACTGGAAAAAAGATAAAAAGTACAACATAATAAAAAAGAAGAAGTAAACATTAACAAATATGTGTAGCCCAAAAAAAAGTTTGTTAGGAATGGCTCCCAAAAAAGGTTGTTAGGAGTATATTAAATCAATTATTTTTTACTATCGGTATGCTTAAGTGTTGGCAACTTGGCATTACGAGGTCGACATCTTTGTAATATTTTATTACAAAAGCAAGTCATCAACTACTAATCCACTAACAAGGACTTCTTTCCTGTATAAGTGTGTTATTTACTTCTCTTGTTCTCTCATATATGTTCTAATTTTTTATAGGGAGAGAGACAATCCTTTTTGGATTTGAGGCAAAGATGGGAGAAAGAAAGTTCGAAGACTTGGAAAATAAAAAGGTAGGAATACTTTTTGTAAAACGGTCAAGGGAAAAAAAGTAAAAAGATTATATCCATCGAAAAAAAGGTAAAAAAGAGTAAGCTATTATCCACCCTATAATAAATAGCCAAACATCAAGTTGGTATCTTAATCAAACAACCATAATCATCATCATCATGTTTTGTTTGAGATCACAAATATGTCTTATTGTGTGGGTGTTGCTATGTGCAGTGAGATTGAACACAATCAGTTGCTTCCATAAGAGTGATCGAAGCTTACTGTTAATGTTCAAAGAAGGCATTGTTGATCCTTCCAACTTCCTTTCCTCTTGGTCTCCTCAGAATTTTAATTGCTATCAATAGCAAGGAGTTGAGTGTGATTCAACCAACATAGTTATAGTTCTTGATTTGTCATGCTAGTACAATGATTCAAAAACCTTGAGAGGTGAGATCAACTTATCTTCTTTACTTTCTCTTCAATTTCTTGAACAGTTGTATTTGGAGTGGAATAACTTTGAACGTATAAGCAAGCCGAATATCAATAATTTTGTTGCAACTCATACTCATTTGCTACCAAATTCTTCTTCCAAGCTCTCTTTATTGAGTTTATCATACAATATTCATCTTCACCTTGATAATCTTCATTATTGGCTCTCTCGACTTCTCAACCCAACAAAATGGACGGTTCAAGTTTTGTAAAATTGGGACCATTTAGGAGCAGTTCTTTTAAGCTCGAACCTATATGGTCCCAACTAGTTGCAGGTTGGACCATCAGATTGGTAGGTTGGCCCATATTTTTTTTATGTAACCTAAGACCAAGAGGCCAAGACGCAAGTTCATATGGAAGACCAAATTTCCTACCCTAACCTCCTGTCACTCCGCAATCCACACTCCTGTCACAAAGTTTTCATTACATAATTTTTTGAGTCCTCACAAAGTATAAAAGTTCTCTTCTCACTACAAAAAAAATTGTGATTTATTAGTTGTTAAAAATGTGTATTTGTAGCTATTTTAACAGCTGCAAACAACATTAGGAGTGATTAAGGAAACTGCTACAAAAATAAGTGTTACAAACAATTTTGTAGCGGTTAACAATAACCGTTTTTTAGGAGAGATAAATCGCTACTAAATCAGTAGCGGTTACTACCCACTGCTATAATTGTCGGATGATGGGTAACACATTTATTGACAATATAGTAGCAGCTAGCTAATTGCTACAAATTGAAGTGCTCATTTGTAGCGGTTACCAATTTCAAAACGCAAATATTTAAGAATGTCGCCAAAAACTTTATAGCGGTTTTAAAACTGCTACAAATATTTGGTTATGGCAGGAAATCAAAATTTTTGAATCTGCTTAGTAGCGATTATAGCTTACTGCTACTTACATAAACGCTACTAGAAAAGTGACGCCAAACAATTTAAACAAATTTTCAATTTCACTTAACTTTGTAGCGGTTAGTATAACCGCTACAAGTTGTCGTGAAAAATAAAAAAAAATTATACAATAATATAATTTAATTATTATAGTATCATTTTAACATGTTGATTAGTTATATAACTGAATTAATATCATTTTAACATGGTGTGAGGGCATTTATAGGGATCTACAGCGGTTAATATCATATTCAAGAACCACAACTCATAATTTCCGGTCCATGCTTTTCAAACCGGTCATGTCTAGCCTCCTCTTGAAAATGTTCCCCTGCTCATCTGCACAATCACCATATGTGTTACTTAAATTTAAATTCACATTTTCACTATATTGTATTTAAAGAAAAGTTAAATAACAAAATTACATTTACCTATCACTTGCACCTCAAACCCAGTCGACCAAAAAGATGACCGTCGTGGTGGTCCTGGTTCGGTGTGGCCTCCTCATCTAGCAACTGCTCCAAATTGCTGAGAGGAATCTGGTCAACAAAGTTGAACATCTCCCCATGCTCGTCCTCATAATCGCTGACGCTGATCTCACCTCTTTCTCCCTCATGATGGACCTGTGGTGCGATCCCTTCCAGTGGGGTCGTCTGCTGGGGCTCTGATGACGCCCCTTCTTTTGGGGCCTTTTACTGTAGCTGTGTTGAGGCCCCCTCCTGTGACTACTTTGGGCCTATAAGTACTCGTGCGGCCCCACTCCTTTTACGCTGACTCCTACCACAATCCCCTCTTCCTTTGCTACCTCTACCACGTAGAAATGATCTGGGAGGTGGTATAAGCTCCTTCCCCTTTCCCCTATCTCTTAAAGCCATATAGAGAAATGTAAAATTTTGTGGAAACGTCGTCAAAAAGAAAAATGGAAAAATGAAGAAAAGGAAGGACGCGAGGGGGTTTATATAGAAGTAACATTTATAGCGATTTTAGATAAAACCGCTACAGAAATTGAAACATTTTTAGTGGTTATCCAAGTAAACCGCTATAATCACCGCTACACTCTTGCTTCATGAATTGTGGTTAATAAATGCGGTCAAATATTTGTAGCGGTTTACTACTATAAATGCTACAAATGTGTAGACCATTCATATCTTGTAACGGTAACGCAAACAAACCGCTACCAATATGCTGACCTTTCATTTCTTATAACAACATTTGTAGTGGTTCAAAGAAATAACCGCTACTAAATATCGCTATGCAAACTATTTTTAATTAATGCTCTAAACATTTGTAGCAGTTTATCTGCCTAACTGCTACAAGTGTTGTTTTATTCTTATCTTGTAGCGGTTAAGCACCATAACCGCTACAACGTTTTAACCATTTGTAAGAGAAAAAAAATGCAGCACGAAACCAACCATTGGTTTAAAAGTAGTTGCCACCTACTTGAAAAAAATGCAAATGGCATGTGTTTGGTATCATGTTACGTAACATGATGCCAATCACAAAGCCATTTCCCTTCTTTTAGGGGTTAGCAATATCTTTGAAACCAATTGTTGGCTTCATGCTGTAAATTTTTTTTTACATCTTTGATCCTATACAGGCCTATTTATAGACTGTAAATTGGTAGAAGTTCCTTATATAACCGCTACAAAGCTTCAAATTCTGTAGAAATGTCTTTTTGAATTCTGTAACGGTTTGTTTAACACTAATCGCTACAAATTAACAGCCACAAATTGCACACTAGCTTGGCGCCCTTTTTAGTAGCGTTCTTTGTTATGTAACCGCTACTATATGATGGCTACAATAGGTGCGGTAGCTTCGTGTCATTTGGTGCCATGCTGGCACCATATGGGTAGTGGTTATATCTACAATAGCTGCTACAAAATACTCGCGACAATGGGCGTGCCACCTTCACGTCATTTGGAGCCAAGATGGCGCCATATTTATAGTGGTTATTATAGATATAACCGCTACAAAGTGTACAATAAACCGCTACAAAGTTCATTCTCTGATGGCTGGAAGCTTACTGTTGCAAATCGATAGCACTTTTGTCTTATACCGCTACAATTTCTTTTATTGGTAGCGGTTAATTTCAACCGCTTCAAATTAACCACTTCTAATTGTCATTTTTTTGTAGTGTCTTCTTGATAATGTTTAAGCCCTTATCTATATGCATAATTGGATGTTTGGTTTCCCAACGGAAGATAATATTGATGATGGTAATATAATTAATTATATTTACTCATTTATTTAAAATTAGCATAATATTATCTTTCACTTTGTTTTATTATTTATGGTAGTGGCAGATTTACTTGTATAAAAGCAAACTTATCGAGCTTAAGAAAATCTTACGGCTTCACGTCATGCTTCAAATTCGAACACCATTAATATTAAATAATTATTGATTTTTTTACATTTTACTAAGTACTAATGGATTTTGGATTTATGTTTATTTTGTCATGTGCGAACTTGTGATAAATGTTTAATTTGTAATGAATTTTTAATTTTTTTTATGGTTTATATTTATAGAAAAAATAATTTTATAAATTGTGTAAAAAAATTTAAAAAAATAATAATATGGGTTGGGAGGGTCAACCCAGTGGTTATGAGTTAGGTTGGTTTTTTTGCCAACTCATATTAATGCAGTCCTTTTATACTCGAACCCATATTATCCTACACGTAGCGGATTAGCTCGAACCCGGTGAATCGGACCATATTACCAACTCTAAGAATGGCTCCCTGAAAAAGGTTGTTAAGAGTATATTAAATCAATTATTTTGTACTATCGGCATGCTTAGTGTTGGCATTATAAGGTCGACAATTGTAATATTTTATTACAAAAGCAAGTCATCAACTACTAATCCACTAAGAAGGACTTCTTTCTTGTATAAGCGTGTTATTTACTACTCTTTTTCTCTCATATATGTTCTAATTTTTTTTGTAGGGGGACGATCCTTTTTGGATTTGAGGCAACGACGTGAAAAAGAAAGTTTGAAGACTTGGAAAATGAAAAGGTTGGAAGACTTTTTGCAGAATGGTCAAGGAAAAAAAGTAAAGAGAGTATATCCTTCGAAAAAAGGTAAAAAGAGTAAGCCATACAAAAAAAAAGTTATGTAATTATTCACCCTATAAATAAATAGCCAAACATCAAGCTGGTATCTTAATCAAACAACCATCATCATCATCATCAGGTTTTGTTTGAGATCACAAATATGTCTTATTGTGTGGGTGTTGCTATGTGCAGTGAGATTGAACACAATCAGTTGCTGCCATGAGAGTAATCGAAGCTTACTGTTAATGTTCAAAGAAGGCGTTGTTGATCCTTCCAACAGCCTCTCCTCTTGGTCTCCTCAGCATTTTAATTGCTGTCAATGGCAAGGAGTTGAGTGTGATTTAACCAACAGAGTCACAGCTCTTTATTTGTCTTACTCTAAGGATTCAAAAACCTTGAGAGGTGAGATCAACTTATTTTCTTTACTTTCTCTTCAATTTCTAGATGCGTTGTTATTAGAATACAATGACTTTGAGCGCATAAGCACACCGTCTATCAATAATTTTGTTGGAACTCATACTCATCTACTACCAAATTCTTCTTCCAAGCTCTCTGTACTGAGTTTATCATACAATATTCATCTTCACATTGATAATCTTCATTATATTATTGGCTTTCTCGACTTCCTTCCCTGACAACTCTCAATCTCAGTAGCATTCATCATCTCTCTAGTAAAACGAATTGGGTTCAACCATTGGCTTCCCTACCTCTGTACTATTTAATTTTGCTTGATTGTAATTTGACTAGTTCTATTCTCTCAGTCGAATATGGAAATTTTAACTTACTTTCAGAGCTTGAACTTGGTCTAAACGATTTTAGATATGGATTGCCTAATTGGTTGTTCAATCTTAGCAAATATCATTTCTCTTATCTTCACCTCCGTCAATGCAATTTAAGAGGCCAAATTCCAAATTTTTCTAGCTATGCAAAATTGAGGATCTCAGACCTGTCTGACAACAAATTCAAAGGATCAATACCTGATTGGCTTGGCCAGCTTGATAGATTAACTGTCCTTGATCTATCTAATAACTCACTTCACGGCTCCATTCCTTCTAATCTCATAAATGCATCATCTTTACTATATCTACAAATTAGCTTCAATAACTTGAGTGGTACACTTCCAAAAATCTTTGCCCCAAGATACTTTACTGTTTTGGATTTTTCTCACAACTCAATTAGTGGAGATATCTCAAACTTGTTGCTGAGAAGTATGGATATATTCATGTCAAATAATAAATTCAATGGACAGCTTCCTCAGGTATCAAATTCGGTCTTTTCTTTGGATTTATCTTATAATTCTTTGTCGAGACCTTTATCTTCTTTATTTTGTCACACTCAGACTAGCCAATATGATTTGGAGTATTTGGACCTATCGAACAATTATCTCACCCAAGAACTTCCGGATTATTGGAGCAATTGGACATATTTGTCTTACATAAACTTGGTGAATAATCGGATGGTTGGTCAACTTCCATTAATGATGGGATCATTATGACATCATCTAAGGGCGCTTGATCTACATAATAATAGCTTTTCTGGAGATATACCTTGGACTTTCCATAATTGTACATCTTTGACGCTGCTCAATGTAGAAGGAAACAACTTCTCTGGAAGTATACAAATATGGATGCCCTAAATGTATCAATTCTGAAATTGAGGTCCAATCAATTTACGAGCAATATTCCACCACAGTTATGTACTTTTTCTAATTTGATTGTATTGGATCTTGCCAATAACAAACTTTCCCTCGTTGTCTATCTAACATAACCAGTTTTTTTTCAAAACTTCTTGAAAATTATACAGCCTCCGCATTGACTTCTCTAACATTTGGTGACCGACATGAACGTGAATTCATGAGAATTGACTTGCTCATAAAGGGTCAATTGTTAGAGTATGTAAAAAATCTAAAGTTGCTGCACACTATTGATATATCACTGAACAAGGTAACGGGAGAAATTCCTATAGAGTTGTTCAAACTCACCAAGTTACAATCCTTGAACTTATCTTATAATTATTTGACAGGAGAGATATCAGAGTAGATCGGAGAGATGAAAAATCTAGGAAATGAGGATGATGTTTTTTTGAAGTCATTGTATCTAGGAATGGGAGTTGGCTTTGCTGTGGGATTCTGGGCAGTTTGTGGTTCTTTGTTCTTGAACAGAGCATGGAGGCACACTTTCTTTAGATTCTTTAATGGTGTGGTTGATCGAATCTATGTTATTGTGGCCATAAAACTCCGAAGATACCGATGAATGGAACATGTTAAAACTCCTGGTTGGTTATAAAGTTATTTTTTTATCTATTTAATTAAATTCAAAGTTTTCTTTTAAAATAATTTGTACTCCCACACACATTCATAACAAGTGTTGTAACGATTTCATTTTTCTGTTTGTTGCTTCCTAAATCAAATGCATAATGCAAGTTAAACCTCTGTTCATATTTTAATATATGCAACGGTTAATTTCAACCTATTAAAAAGAATTAATTCATTTATCTTTTTTAAAAAAAATTAAAATGCTCAAATCTATCAAGATATCTTTAAAATATTTAAGTGTCCAAATTAAATTTATGTTGTTGATTTATCAAAAGTTGTTGTTGTTTCAACAGAAACATTTATATTTATGTTTCGAAAGTTTATATATTCTTTTTCTCTTTACTTGTTAATTGTCATTTTAAAAGATCTTACACTTAGACAAGTTTTTCTTCTTCTGCATATTGATTTAGAGTGAGCTCATATATAATTAATTTTTGTTTTTCAAAGTAATAGGTAATTGATTCCAGATTTTCAAGACTCGCATGCATCCAGGAAGTTTCGGTGCTTATGCTCTTTGATCAATGGAAGTCTGGATGAAGCTTTAGTACATGGTGGCAACTTTAATAAGTATTCAAATATTTGGGGCTGTACAAATTTGGTCAAGTTTTGCAATATGTGTGTCTGTCATCGTGCTTACTGCTTGATTTGGCTTTTTAGACGAATTTGATTATATGGCGGATTTTTCTAAGATGTAGTTTCATGTTTTAGTCAATCTCCCCAGTGTTGTTGTTTCTTACTGAAAAATAAGAGTTTGAAGGATATTAGTTTTATTTGAAGTATGCTATTCTTGTTACCATGTTCATGAGTAGAAATGTGACATTTGATAAGTTCCTAAAATTAAGGTTAATTTCTAATTCTCAATTCACTTGGACTATACATCAAGAATATTGTACAAAGTTGGCATGTGATGAATTCTCCTAGATCCATTGGCTGTCTGGTGACCCAACTTGAAAAATTGGAAAAGCCAGGCGAAAGAAAAGGGACGGAGTAATAAATTAATAACTATAAGAAAGAGAGAGTGTGTGTGTGTGTTAGAGCGAAAAGAGAGGTAGAGTAAAATAAATTAAGCTACATGACAGAATTAGGAATAGTGGAAACATATTCTTGTATCCACAATTGCACAATTCTGTGCACAGTAACATTCTATTATATAGGTACAAGAACCTATACAATGTTGCCACGTATATAGTGAATAAATAATCTAGAATGACTATACAGATATTTATAGCTTGTTCCAATTCTCTATTGATTTGGTTGGGCTTTGCTTATTTGTGTATGGGTTTCAAACATATGAAAGCAAACACTCAGAGTTTGTTTGAATTAATTTTAGAGAATAGGTTTTATGGTTTATAAAATAAATATATAAAAAAATTGTCTCAATTTATGAAAAATGACTTCTAAAACACTATCTTGATAGTTTTCAAACACCCACTAATAATCTCTATGCGTGCGTGCGTGCCTTGGGGGAGGGAGGGGGAGGGAGGGAGGGAGAGAGAGACTACAAATGCATAGAAAAATGACAAGACTCTCTATATCCTTTAAAAGAGAAATCAAATTTAACGAATAAAATTGAGATTAAATCTGGACAAACACATGACTCACTCTTGCAAGTCTCGTGATTAAATCTGAAAAGCAAATTACATTCTTTGCAGCTTGACCCAAAAACCAAAATTTGGTGGTTGGAGAATATAATATAACAGGGACAGCAAAGCACTTGTTCCCCCCCAAAAAAGGATAATATCATTGGCTTTATGAATAACAACATTGAAGATAATTAATTAGTGCACCTTCAAAATGTCCATATTGCCCCTATGACTTGGTCAAAATCCTTATAGGGGTTTGAAAGACTTGATAATTAATTATACTGATTTGGTCGGTATTTATTCCACAAGCAAATAATTGGTAAAAAAGGTTTAGAAAGATTTAACATGGATAATGACTTTGTCGGTTTTCATTTCACAACCAAAGATTTAAAGTTCAGATAGTTAACAGGGATATATGATATATAACTTGGTACTTCACAAGCAAAGGGTAGAAAGACAACCACTGCAATACAATGACCTTAACCTATATACAAAATAGGATGACACACACACACACATCCTGGTTTAATTTTAATATTCAATATTATTGTGTCACATCCGGTGATTGACCCAACTGAGGGTATCTTTCTTAAAGGTCCCTTCTAGTTCTGCATTTTTAGCAAGTATATTTTGTATATATATAATTGGATTACGGCTTTTTTCATATCTAATGGGGATGAACGAAAAATTGTACATTGGAGGGAAACTCGTGGCGAATGTTCATTCTAATACGGAGTGACATAACTAGTCTTTAGTGCAGTCAGTACCCACTACAAAAAAATAGGTAATTTTCGACGGATTTTCAGATGAAATTTACGATGGAATGGAGGTTTTTTGCAACGGACAGAATTTTGTCGCAAACCATTTTGTGACGGAATTTCTGATGGAAATAATGCCGTTGCAAATTGATTTGCGACGGAATATGACTTTGCCTAGGTCATTTTTCAACAAAAACCTCGGGCCGGCAGCCGCCACGTGTACCCACTGCCAACCACCTCGGCCTTACCTCTGACCGCCTATGTCTTGGTTGACCACCGCGTGTCTCAATCAACTGCCACATATCACCCTTCGTCGCCCGCTACGTGTCGATAGCACAAATTGGTTGCATTATGTGACGAAATTGATATTCGAAATCATGACCTCTTAAGCGTGTGCCAATGCTTTTGCTAGTTGAGTTAGGAAGAACCTATGTAATTCAAATGCAAAATCACACACACACATATAAAATTAAACATTACAATTTAGTTTCTTTATTTTTCTATCTAAATATTATATCTAAAATTTGTATTTTTATTTCTATCTAAACATTACAATTTAGTTTCTTTATTCATTTTATTATATATTTTATTTTTATTGTATTTATAAAATTTGCATTTTTATTTTTGTGTGTGTGTATATCAATAATAAATATAAATTAATAACTTTTTTATTTATATCATAATTTAATACTTTTTTTGTCAAAAATTATATTATAATTTAATAATAATTTAAATTTTAAATTATAATATATTTAATATATAATAATTAGATTAATCATTAATTAAATAAATCATAATAAAAAATTTTAAAAAATTAATTAACACATATTTCATACGGAATTTTCTACAAATCAATTTTGTTAAATTTTCCAACGGAATTTTCTTTTGTAATTCCGTCAAAATTGTTATGTTAGGATTTGTGACAGAATTTCCTATGGACGTTTTCTGTCAAAAAATTTCTAACGGAATTTATGTCGATCTTTAGACGATTTTTGAGTTGGAAACTTTTGAGACACTTTAATAATTTAATAAATCTCTAATTAAGTCATTAACTTAATTTAGGCTTTCAAAATATAGGTAAAATAATTTTAATACTCTCTCTTCGCTTCTTATTAAAGAGTTTTTCCTACCTTATATTTCCCAACATGTGCATAACTGTATATATCAAAATTAATTTTAATTCAACAAAATATGATTAATCTTTAGTTTAAATATATTAACTATCATCATAGTACAAAGACATACAATATTTTAAACAAAGAAATCATTTTATTAACAAGAACAATTTTTTTCAGAAAACTTATAATATATGCCACTATAAAAGGATATATTTTAGTAAATATATTAAGTATACATTTTACTATATTTCACACACCCATGCACATAGAGGTTTTTTGGAAATTTTTGTTTTGATGTAAACCGTTTTATGAAATTTTAAGTGCATTTTGCATCTTTTTTCTAAAATATCCATATAAGCATATGAAATTTATACGCTGCTTGTCAGAAAATAGTAATTAATATTAAAAATTCATATTAAATAATAAAAAACTTAAAAATTGAAATATTAAATAAATTATTTTCTAAAAAATCACATTTATGTGTTAATAAAAGTCATTCTAGTTTAAGCTAATATTTGTAAAAATAAGTTTTATTTCAATTATACTATCATGGCATGGCATGCTTGAATTATTTTTTGATTATTCTCTTAGAAAACAAAAAATTCAAATTATTTAGCATATATTAATGTTGATATATAAATGTATAAAATTATAAAGCAATAATATTTGGCAAAAAACGTTACGTTATGATTTGTGACGGAATTTCTGAGAGAATTCTCATTTGGAGCTTGTTATAGTTCTCCCAAACTCAATTCATACCACACAACTAATTAATATTTGATCATTCTATCAGTAATGGTTTTTATTTTAAAAATAGAAAATCTACTTAATCTTTCTAATTTTACGTAAGTTTTTATTTTGATCTCTTAATAATTAATGAAGTCAATACACTTACAAATTTCAATGGCATCTATTTTAAATTATAGAACACTAATTAATTTTTATCTAAGATGCTAAAAATAAAAAAATTACGTACTAATAGAATTTTTTTTCAAACTCAATCTTTTGAATATTTTGGTACAAAATACACTGTATATGATACAAATTCAATTTTTCATATGATTCTCATAATAATTAAAATTTAAACTCTTAATAAATGTGAATTCCCTCTCTTTTTTTTTCAAATGCGCTGATTATATCATTTTATGCTCTCAATCAAGAAGATTAAGAAAAATTAGGTATAAGGATTAAAATGATGAAGTTCACTTGTAGATCTACAATCCAGTTTCCAGAATTATCAATTCAGATTTCTAAAACTCTCATAAAAGCTCATTGATAGATTTTAAAATCTGCAATAAAACTTCAAAGACTAATCATTTCTTAAAAACGTTGGTTAGCATAAACCTTTTTTTTTCGTTTTTCCTACCAACCAAACAAAGATTTCTCAAGAAAGTCATAAACTTGAAAGTTAGTGAGAAGAAGAAATGCAGGGAAGATAATAGAATAATAAATACATAATAAATAGATTAATCATTAATTAAATAAATCATAATAAAAAAATTAATTAATACATATTTCCGACGAAATTTTCCACGAACCAATTTTGTTAACTTTTCCGACGAAATTTCCATCGATAATTCCATAAAAAACGTTACGTTAGGATTTGCGACAGAATTTCTGACAGAAATTTCTCACAATAAAAGTCCGTCAGAATTGTTATTTGGGACAGAATTTCCGACGAACTTTTTCCGTGGAAAATTTCTGTCGCAAATTCAGTCGGAAATTCCTACTTTTGACGGAATTTTAAACGGACTTTTTCTGTGGGAAATTCCGTCTAAAAGTTTTTGACAGAATTTTTGATAGTTTTTGGACAACTTTTGAGACGGAATTTTTTTCGGTCTTAAATTTTGTAAGAAATAGACAGTTTTTTTTTAGTGATCTCGAACTACTTTTAAAGATGTAAATAGTATCCTAAAGTATTTAGAAGTGCAATTTTGACCTTCAGATAATTAACTTGGAGTTATTGTGCCCCTCAACCTAAAAGAATGATATCTCATGCATACATACATACATACATACATACATACATACATACATACATACATACATACATACATACACACACACATACATATATATATATATATATATACACACACACACATACATATACATACATATATACACATACATACATACATATATATACATACATACATACATATATATATATATATATCATTTTAATTCTAGCAAGGAGTATGAAAAATTAATATCAAATACGGTCCTCTTTTTGGATCTCGCTAACAACTCATTCTCAGGATCTTTATCTTCATTATTGTGTCACACGAAGACTAGCCCATATAGTTTGAGGTATTTGGACCTATCAAATAATGATCTAACCCAATAACTTCCAGATTGTTGGAACAATTGGACATTCTTGTCTCACATATTCTTAGGGAATAATCACCTCGCTGGTCAAGTTCCATCAGCAATGGGTTCATTACAATATCTAAAGGCGCTAGATCTACATAATAATGGCTTTTATGGTAAGATACCTTGGACTTTTCAAAATTGCACATCTTTGGTGCTTCTCAATTTAGCTAGAAACAACTTCTCTAGAAGTATACAAACATGGATGCCCCAAGGTGTAAAGGTTGTAAGCTTGAGATACAATCAATTTATGGGCAACATTCCACCACAGTTATGTAATCTCTCTAATTTGATTATGCTAGACCTTGCCCATAACAAACTTTCAGGATCAATCCCTCATTGTCTATCCAACATAACAAGTTTTTCTTCAGTACTTGATGGAAGTGACTTAGTCTTACCTTTACATTATCCAGTACAATATGACCTCCTGTTTTCACGTGCATTCATGAAACTTGATTTGTACACCAAGGGTTAACAATTAGAGTATCAAAAAAATCTAAAGTTGGTGCGAAGCATTGATCTATCTGCTAACAAGCTATCAGGAGAAATTCCTATACAATTGTCCAAGCTCACTAAGTTACAATTTTTGAACTTGTCTTATAATTATTTGATAGGAGAGATACCAAAGTATATAGGAGAGATGAAAGATCTAGAATCTCTTGATTTCTCTCATAACCATCTTCATGGGAATATTCCTCAGAGCATATCAAGTCTCTCTTTCTTAAGTGTTCTAAATATCTCATACAACAATTTTAGTGGAAAAATTCCATTAGGGACTCAGCTTCAGGGCTTTGATGCATGGATTTACACTGGGAATCCAGAGCTTTGTGGACCTCCTCTTCAAAAGAAATGCATACTACCATAAAAACCAGACAACAAAGAGCAGGTTGAAGGAAATGATGATGATGCTTTTTTGAAGTCATTGTATCTTGGTATAGGAATTGGCTTTGCTGTGGGATTCTGGGTAGTTTGTGGTTCTCTGTTCTTGCACAGAGCATGGAGGCACACTTACTTTGAATTCCTTAATGGTTTGGTTGATTGGATATATGTCATTGTGGCCATAAAGCTTCGAAGATTCCACTGAATGGGAATATGCTACTGCTCCAGGTCGGTTATAAACTATTTTTTATCTATTTAAACTTAAAGTTATCTCTCATAATAACTTTTATTTCTACACACATTCAATAGGGTTGTAATGATTTCATTTTTCTGGTAATTGCTTCCTAAATAAAATGCATAATGCAAGTTAAGGCCGTTCATGTATTAATACAACTACTGATTTCAACCTTTCAAAATGAATTAAATTATTTATCAATTTTGTGATGATGGAGTTAGAGTGATCGAACTCATATGATTCATGCTTGTTTTTCAAAGCACTAGGTTGTTGCTTTCAACTTTTCAAGACTCGCGTGCGTCTCACAAGCTTCGGTGCTTAAGCTCTTTGATTGATGGAATAATTAGCTGGTTGGTCAAGTTCCATCAACGAAACGATAACGATGCTTTTTTGAAGTCATTGTATCTTGGAATGGGAGTTGGCTTTGCTGTAAGATTTTGGATAGTTTATGGTTCTCTATTCCTAAATAGAGTATGAAGGCACACTTGTTTTCGATTCTTTGATGGTGTTGTTGGTCCAATCTATGTCATCGCGGCCATAAGGCTTTGAAGATTCCTCTGAATGAGAATATGCTACACCTCTAAGTAGGTTATAAAGCCATTTTCTTTATCTATTTAAATTCAAAGTTTTTTCTATATTAAATTTTTTTCTAAACACAAATTCATCAGTGTTGTAATGATTTCATAACAAAAAAAAATGTTAATCATTTCTTTTTTTTTTTTTTTGGGTTTGTTACTTCCTAAATTAAATGCATAATGCAAGTAAAGGCTTTGTTCATGTATTATTGCAACGGCTAATTTCAACCATTTAAAACGAAATAAATTATTTATCTTTTATTCTAAAACAATCAAAATGCCCAAAAATATCTTTAAAATATTCAAGTGTCCAAATTATAAATTTATGTCCCCCATTTATCAAAAGTTGATGCTGTTGAAACAGTAGCATTTAGATTTATGGTCCAAAATTATATATTTTATTTTTGGGAATATAAAAAAATACTATTTAAACTTCAAAATTCCAAATAGGTCACGAGTTGTCAATTCTTTTACTATTCTTGTTAATCTCATTAATATGTTTGTCAACAGGATTTTGAAGTTTAAATTGTATTTTTCTGTCATTTTTTCTTTATTTTTCCTCTCTTTACCAATCAATTGTCGTTAAAAAAGAAAAAAAAAACTCACAGTTAGAATATTTCTTCTCTGTTTTTTTTTTTTTGTTGTTGATCCGATTGGGTTATAGTGAACTCATACGATTCGTGATTGTTATGCTCTTTGATGGATAGCAGCTAGGGTCATGCTCTAATGTTGCAGCTACTAGCTTTAAGTGTTCAAATGTTTTTTGAGTTGTTAAAGTGTGGTGATGTGCTGTAAGCTGTTTGTATGTTAGTGGGATTACTATACATAATGTGATACACACGAGACTTGAAATTTTTTTTTTTTTTTTTTTGGGGTGGGGGGGGGTGTCCACCGAGTAGAAGAATTTTCAACCAACACAACATTCCTAGTTAAGATAACAACATAAAACGTACAAGAAACTGGGAAATTGAAGTATTCAATTTAAAATATTCTATTCCATACTGGGAAACTGGGAAGAAAACCATCAAACTTTCAAAGTAGAGAACTATAGTTTTCATTGGTCATCATTGGGTAAATGGAGAACTTATTGTCCGAAAACTTCTGAACCTATTTTACAGGCTTGAGTGTCCTGAAGAACAGGCAGTGATGTGGCCACTGCGAGTCCTCTGATTTTGATCTGAACTGTATTCTCTCATGAAGTTGATTGGAAAAACCGTGAAACTTCCCGATAAAGCTGTTCAGCTTCAAATGGTTTTGAAACATATCCATCCATTCCACACTTCAGGCATTCCTCACGCGTTGCCTGAATCACATCTGCAGTCATAGCCAAAATGGGTATATGCCAGTTTGAAGTATTCTCCAAGGTTTCCACAGGCACTTCTCCTTTGTTTACATGGTATTCCATGTCCCGAATCCTCCTAGTAGCTTCAAACCTGTTGAAACAAGGTTCTATATTAGCAACTAATGTACAAGTTAACAGCTGTATTACTATTCAATGCAGAATTAACATAAATTAAACGATAAAAATATCAATACTTTCAATTAAATTCCAAAGAAAAAGCTCAGTTGTTGCATACCCATCCATTTCTGGCATTTGAATATCCATATAACAGGCATCAAACTGATGGGGCGGCTTCAACATAGAGACGGCATCTTTCCCACTGTTAACACAGACCACATCAGCTCCATACTTTTCTAACGCTCCAGCTGCAACTGTTCGGTTCAGACTATTGTCATCTACAATAAGGATTTTCCTCCCACGCAAAAGGTGGCGGAGAGACAAACTTGGAAGCTCCCCATTTCGAGGATTCCCCTTGTTCCCAACACCCATGGTTCTCAGCAGTGTAGCAGCAAGCATGCTTGCTCTGAGAGGTTTTACAATGACAGTTGGATTATGAACACCCAATGTTATGGAACTTGCTCCGGAAGAGCTACTAGAATTAACAAGAATGAACAGCTTTGGAGGAACCCCGAGATCAATTTTCCTCATGTTATTGATAAACTGAGATGAAACACCAGAATCTCTATCCCAGATTTCATGTTCAACTAGGATCATATTAATAACTATACCCCCATTGCTTATGACAGACAAACCTTGATTTAGATCTGAAGCTATTTCAACACAAATGCCAAGCCGTTTAATGTGATATCTCAACACTTCAGCTCTGACAGGTCTAGGGTCTATAACAAGTGCAGTCATGCCCTGAAATTCTGAGGATGCAAGGTTAGGTTGGTAGTTAGTTTGCTGGGTTTTACCCTCAGTTGAACTAGGGGATTCATTGGTAAAGACAGCTGTAAATGTGAAAGTAGATCCGATCTTTGGTGTGCTCTCAAATCCAATTTCGCCATGCATGAGGCCAACCAAGCACTTGCTAATGCTTAGCCCAATACCCGTTCCCCCATGTTTCCTGGAGACAGATGGATCAACCTGCATGAATGGAGTGAAGATGCGTGGTTGGGCTTCTTCAGGAATTCCTTCGCCTGTATCTTCTACAGAAACAATAAGAGTAATGCGATCATGGGAGGGAGATGAGAAAGAACCCAGAGGTCCATCTTGACTGAGAAAACTGAATCCTTTCCAGCTTTTACATCTATCAGCAACAGGAAAGCCACTGAAGGTATTCTTTGATGTTGCAACTTCAATTGAATTGACAACTTCCTCAATAAGATGGACAGTGACAAATATGTGCCCTTTGTCCGTGAACTGCCAAAGAATTACCAAATCAAAACACTTCTCACTTTAGCTATTTCGATAACTACAATTGACCAGAGCAACTGAAAACTAAGTTCATTATGGAAAATATTTTATATAATTACATTTAACTGACTAGGACTACACTAACAATACAGGTGAATAGGGTAGATCTCTAAATAAATTAGGCTTCACCCACTTTTTCCCAGTGAGCAATAGGACACGCTTTTTGAACAAAAAAAAATGCAAAATCAGGGTACCAGAATAATTTACATCATAAAAGAGAAGCGATTTTTTGCAAAATAAAACATGGAAAGTTTGATAAAATCTGATGAATATTTTCTTCTCTCCACAGGCTTTCCTTTAGAACAGCCCAGAATTACCTTAATTGAATTGCCCATAAGATTTGTAATTATTTGCCGAAACCTTCCTGGATCACCCACTAGCTGTTCAGGAACCTTATCTGAGACACACACTGCCAACTGTACCCCCAAAAAATAACTCAGGAAGAGACAATTATAATTATACGGTGCACATTTTATAATTAACAACATGAAGAAAGTTCAACCACATAAAGCAAGAAAAATTACCTCTACTCCTTTCTCTAGAGATTTCTCAGAGAATAGTGACAACACATCATCCAAAACTGCTCGGATGTCAAATGGCACTGCCTCAAGCTCAAGTTCACCAGATTCAATCTTTGCTTGGTCCAAAACCGCATTTATAAGCGACACTAGAGCTTTTCCACAACCCTGTGCTGTTCTCACATATTCTCTCTGTGTTACATCTAGATCTGTGTCCATAAGCGTATGCAACATTCCTGAATGTTCAATTTTAGAGTTAGGCCAGTACTCAGAGCAGAAGCTTTCATTTGTCTGGTGTTGTGTGTGTGTGACCTTGGAAATTTAAGACAAGTGTAGAACAGAGTTTTCAGCTACTTACCAAGAACACCATTCATTGGTGTTCTGATCTCATGAGAAACAGTAGCCAGAAACTGCAGCATTAATGTTTGGTTAGTCCTACTTGAATTGTACACACGTGACTTCAGCCCTGAGTTGTTTACAAAGAAAATGGAAAGATCACGTACCTGGGATTTTGCAACATCAGCTGCCTCAGCTCGCTTTTTAAGTTCCATCATCTCACAGTAATCATCCTCCACTTTAGCAATTTGATTCACAGTAGCATGAAAAATATGCCCTACAAGAAGCGCAATAACAAGGATGCCAATTGATGTAGCAATTGCCAACCATGGCCACGGAGGTTTCTGTTTGAACCTGTGCCAGAATCAAACTTGAATTTCATCCAAAGTTCATATACATTTCAATTATTGCAATAAACAGATAAATGAACATTGAGACTGGCAAACCACTAGAAAAGGGAATAATAAAATAAAAGGCACTCATTTTGGCAGCTAATTGCAAAATCTCATAAGACTCAAGAATCAAACATCGTCTTATATGGACTAACCTCACCACACTGGATATATTCTTTTCTATTTTAAAGCAGTATCATGTTAAAAACTGTGCCTGAGAGCAAGGAAGCATAGAGACATCAGACTCTATGCATCATTTCAGTTACCTGCAGTGCATCTCATGCTTCCGGAAAGGATCTCCAAAGCTCAGGGAGCTAATATGATAGAATCCATCATCTGATACATTTGAACCATACATGGGAATAGGGTGGGTATGATTAGTAGTATCATACACATTAACAATCACAGTTTGCTTGCTAGCAAGTTGTTGAAGTAATTTTTCAACCAATGACTCGATATCAAAGACGCCACCAAGATACCTGCAAAACAGTGATTAAACATTAAAGCTCTCTCTAACCTAAACATCATGCATGAATTGTTTTTTCCCTGAATCTTAAAGCAGAGATAAGTCGCCCAGCAGAGCGGATTAGTTACTTCAGAGCTATAACTGCCCTGGAAATGAGCTATGTGAATGCTCAAAAATTCAACAATGTCAGATCCCAGTAAGTCCTAAAATTTACACAGACCCATTTGTCGCTTGAATCCTTTCATTTGGGGTTGCATTTGATGGAAGATTTGTGTTGTACACTGCAAAAGTGAGGATAATTCCCAGATGATTTGTTTTGAGCAGCCTAAAAGGAACGGTTAAAACTCCTTTCCCTAACTCTCTAGCACGCAGAACATTTTCACGATCTTCCTGTTGATGAACAAGCCAACAAGAGTCAAAATTCGAAATGTAGTTGACATAGATGTAATTGAACGAAAGAGTAGCTTAGTGAAATTCACAAAAACAGATTATTCACGTATATTATTATTATTTTTTTTTTTTAAAAAAAAGGTAGTCCCACTGAAATAAGCAACACAAAAAGAAAAAGTGTGCCGCAACAAACTGGAGGAAGAATTGCACATAAAATGGTTTAAGTGTACTAGTGACATGTTAAAACACAAACTTAATTAAAGCTTCAGAAACATTATTAGAGAAGATGCAAAACAAACCCACCTTTCCAGACAGCACATCAACAGAAATGACATGGGAAATTGTGTCCTGTGCAAAAATGACAGGAGCATATTCTTCTTTAACTGGGGAAGGCTCCAATGCTTCAGGGGCATAGTCATCCTCATGAATGGGGTTCTGCTCAAGGGTATCCATCCTCTTGATGGTCCAGCCATGTTGCTTCTCGAACTGGTCCCTTTCAGAATGAAGCACCCTCACAGCATAAGCAACACCACTAGTAAGGGGCCTCTCAAAAGCAGTTCGTTCGGTGTACCTAGCAAATGTCCTCTGAGGGTTTTATAAGTTAGAATTCAGAATGATTTCCTCACAAATACAAAGAAAAACACCAGATCTCATCCCAGCCTATGCTCAATTAACCTTGTTAAATCACTGGTAGTGAATTGAGATCTATTTACCTGATCGATGGCAGAAGGGGACTTGGCATGGTGGAAGGTTGAGATGAGAATTGACATGGCTCGGATGTGGTTCATACTAACATTGAACTGATCCTGAAGCATCCTAGCCCTTTCGTCACACATACTTGCCAGAGTCTCTTTCCTCTTCTCAGTGGCTTGAAAGGTCATGAAGAAAAAGATCCACAAAGATACCATGGTCCAGCCCAGTACCCATGTCCGCAAAAGCTTTGTCCACAGAGTTCTCCGAACTTTCCTGGATCCAATACGATGGTAGTGGTGTTGATGAATTTTACAACTATTGCCTGAGATCTTCTCCCACCACTTGAGCCACATCCTGCCACCACCACCAAGAAAACCGACCTTGGTTTCCATAATTCCTCCGTTGTTGAACCAGTTCATGTATATGACAGATATAATCCAGAAACACAGCACCAAGAGTAGATGCCCCAACTTTAGCTCAAATCCAACTACATAGAGCAGGCTCATCCACAACAGTAACCAACACAAGTTAACAAAAAACAGTTCCAGGAGGTACTGGATGCGACTTCGAGCTAATTCCTGGTAGTCTAGCGAGAGAACCACTGTCAAATCCAGAGAATCTCCCCCGTTTAAAGCTAACAAACAGAATTCTCAACCAGTGACTGTGAGAGGTGGATATCGAAACAGGAAATTTGGGTAAGAACAACGCTAAGCACCTCACAATCCCAGAAAACAAGTGGGTTTCAAAGCGGAAAGAAAGATGCGCTTTAAAAAGATGCCGTCTCATCCACCAGAATAGACTGAAATTGAGAATGCAAAGGGAATACAGAGATTTCAGCAAAGATTTGGCCCCCTTGGCTGCACTTCCGGTACGCTGCACATGCTTTGCACAAAACCATACCGTTTTGGTATAGTTCAAGGTCTAAAATATGGGCTTATTTTTTTCTAATAATATTTAATATTTTTAAAGTATTTTTTTAGAAGTATCTAATATTTTAAAATATTTTTTAAATAGTATGTAGTATTTTAAAATAATTTTTAGTATTTTTAAGCCCGTAAAATATTTTTTCAATTCTACCCAGTGTCTTACCTGACTTATTGTAATTTTTGAAGTTGCAAAAATAATTAAGGGTAAAATTATAATCAGTCTGATAAGACATTATATAGAATTAAAAAAATATTTTAAGGAGTTAAAAGCACTAAAAATTATTTTAGAATACTACATGTTACTTAAAAAATATTTTAAGATACTAGATACTTCTAAACAAATACTTCAAAAATACTAGATACTATTTAAAAAAAATCATCCCCATCATTTTAGACCTAAAACTACACCAAAACGTTGTAGTTTTGTGCAAAACATGTGTAGCGGATAACAAGTGCAATGAAGGGCAGCCAAATCTGAAATTTGAGGCAGATAAGAAACTCAAATACCCCTTAAAGAATTGGAATTGGAATTGGCTTGCGTCCTTTGCATTCGCCATCCACTGCGCGTCCTTTTATCTCAAACGACGTCGTTTCGTGATTAAATCTGGGCCGTCTGTCTATCATAATTAAATGGACGGTGATAAAAGACTACTAAGTTAAATGACGTCGTTTTAAATGGTTGATCTCGTCTGTTGAATTCCTAACTCAATCTCAGCCGTCTACATAATTTCTCATTACAACTTTTTAGTGAGCAGATCGCAAAATGATTTCAGTTGCAGTTTTGGCTGTCAATGGCGGCCTTCGATGCCTCCAACGGCAGCTCCTTCAGGAATGTATTCAAAAGCGCCCTTTCTTTCTTCATCTTAATCATGATTGGTGTGCTCGCCTTCTAGATCCGTCTTTTCTCTGTAAGAATTTCAACATTTATGTGTCCGTCGATCTGATAATGTCTCATTGGCATAAGCCTTTGACTAAATTTCTGATGAGTTCAACTCTGATATTGATTTTGTTCTACTGAGGCTGACTAGTCTTTCTGAAAACATAGTGAGTTTCAAGTGTTTCCACTATGAGAACCATTCTAAACTGAAATTGAGTACCAATTCTAATTTGACATCTTACATTTCACTCTGATTTTGCAAGTTTCTGTTTGGAATATCAAATTGAGGATGTTACTTGCATGTCCAGACTTGGATTCTGTATCAATTTTAGTTTGGAAGTTGTTATGCTGAATTTGAAGTTGTGCGTTTGAGCTGTGCATGACTTTCTGCATCATAGTTGTATATGTTG
Organism: Albizia julibrissin; assembly: GCA_037074505.1. Taxonomy (NCBI): domain Eukaryota; kingdom Viridiplantae; phylum Streptophyta; class Magnoliopsida; order Fabales; family Fabaceae; genus Albizia; species Albizia julibrissin. The sequence continues at coordinate 16,950,537 of CM073484.1, forward strand.
TCACTTGTTAATTAAATCTGATTCTGAATATCTGGAACTTGTTTTCTAGTGAATTTTTATATTTGGAACTAACCACTTGTTTTCCACAATCACTTTTAAACTCAATTGGGTAATAGATTCCAATTCAGTGGTCATGTTGTAATAGAGGAGTCTATCTTGAATTACACCTTGTTAGATTCCATGTTTTGATGATAACAAATCATGTTTTGGAAGCTCATGGAATAATTAGCAGCAAAGCAATCCATTCTGGTGATCTGTGAAAGATCACTCGAGTGGTTAAATGAATCACTCGAGTGATTGTGGATCACTCGAGTGATTTTGTTAATCACTCGAGTGATTTTGTTAATCACTCGAGTGATATTCAAGACCACTCGAGTGATCGCTGAAATCACTCGAGTGATTGCAGAAAATTACAGATCACTCGAGTGATATGGGAAATCACTCGAGTGATCCGCAATTTCACTTCCAGTGATCGCGAAATCACTGCAAGAAAAATTCACTGTTTTGAAAATCACTTCCAGTGATTCTGAATCACTCGAGTGATCCGCCAAATCACTTCCAGTGATTGTGAATCACTCGAGTGATATGACTAACACTTCCAGTGATTTTGTTTTCACTTCCAGAAATTCTCACGGCTTTGCTATTCACTTCCAGTGATTCTCATTCACTCGAGTGATGCGTCAAATCACTTCCAGTGATTGTGAATCACTCGAGTGATGAAGCAAATCACTTCCAGTGATTAGGATTTCACTTCAAGAAAAATCTACTGTTTTACAAATCACTTCCAGTGAAGCTGAGATCACTCGAGTGATCAGCCAAAATTCTCAAATCACTTCCAGTGATCCTCAATCACTCGAGTGATGTTGGATTTTCGCTGAATCACTTCCAGTGAATTGGAAATCACTGCAAGAAGATTTCACTGTTCACCAAATCACTTCCAGTGATCATAAATCACTCGAGTGATATTTGCCAAATTCCAAAATCACTTCCAGTGAACCAGCAATCACTGTCAGAAATATTCAAAGGTTTCAAAATCATTTCCAAACACATTATATTCACTACCAATAATATTGCATATTCTCATATGAGGATTTATTGATCAAGTATACATCTTTCTACATTAACCTTGATCCAATTGTTTTTAACTTCATCAATGACAAATGATTTTGCTAAGTGAAATTTTATTATTACTGTAGCTTTCAAAATCATGATATAATACTCAGTTGCGAAAATAGGATCACTCTCTATGGTTTCACTGTCTCTTTTTAAAAAAACACCTCCAGTGATCCATATTAATCTGTTGAGATACAAATATTGCTTAACGGTCATATTCATGAGTGTGTTACAGCTGTACTCCACTATCGCACTTAACATGTAACTGATCACTCCACTCAAACGACAACTATTCATAATAGCAGCAGAAATTCAAAAGTAACGGAAGAAAAGTGCTGTTACATTTGTCAGAAGCATCTTTGAATTAACGGGCAAATTTACAACGTCTTCAAAGTGGTTCTATTATATATGTCCAGCCATTTTGAAAAATACAACAACGAAGAAATACGCCTGAACTTTCCACAAGTGATATCTTCTCAAAAAGGCTTTAACACTTCATCTGTACTTCAGTTTTTATCTACATACTCTGAAAGAGAGATTGTCAGTCATACTAAATCATTCTCAATTGTATTAGCTTAAGGTTGATGAACCTTAAGTAGGGATTTGAAATTACCTTGTGTAAGGGGGAGCAAGTGTCTGAAGGAACTTGCTGTTTGTACTGAGGTGCCAAGAACCCACTGAATCTTGGAGGATATAGTGAAAGGCTCAGAAGGACTTCTGAGGACTGGACGTAGGTCAAGTGTTTGAGACCGAACCAGTATAAATCCCTGTGTCAACTTTGGTGATATCTCTTCTTTCATTAACTGTGCTTTAAGTTTTGTATATTGATTTTAGATTTTCCAATTATTTTGTAATCACCCAATTCACCCCCCCTCTTGGGTGAAAAGCTTGCTCTAACACACCTAAACTTTGTATTTCAAGTGCTTTAACTGAGAAAGTCATTTTTGTTGAACTAAAGAGGCAATTTTATTCTAAATATCTGCATTACACTCTAAAACTCTTGGCTGCTGCACTATGGAAAAAAAATTCATATATGAATTTTATGAGTTGCTACAGTTCAATGTTGAATCACTTACTGCTATGTGGATTTTAGGTTAACTTTATTGCTTGAATTGAACTGTTGCACATTGAAGAATTTGACATTGAGTTAAGCGCATGATTTTTTTACATCATTATTATGTAATCTATCACTTGGGGAATTTTTCCTGCTGGGATAGATAACTTTGAGTATTAACTGATTATTGACTTGCGAAAATTAAGCTTATTTTGCTGGAATCTGCACATAATTTTTTTTTGGCTTCATGCCATTAAGTTCGTACATTGTATTGAACTTGAACTCTACACTTGACTTGCTGAACCTGATTGCACACTATTGGTGTTTAAAATCTGACTTCATTATGTGAGCATCAATTGCTTACCAAACCATATCAGAAAATTACAAGAATTGACTTTATGGAATTTGGACTCATATTTGAACTTAGAGCTGCATTTTTGGACTGTGAAATTCTGTAGTCATCTTTAGAGCTGCATTTTTGGATTGTGTAATTCTATAGTCATCTTTTTCTTGGTCCTTGATGTCTTGTGTTATTGTGGACCTTGACAGAGAAAAAATGACTTGTGCAATCTGAACTGTGCTATTTTCCCTAAATTCCTTGCTGAAGTTCTTATGAGTCATGATTCTTGCACTGGCGTTTGTTGACATCTTGATTAGATTGTGCTCTCAGTTTGGAATTTCGTTGCAGCTAAATAATGGCAAGGGAATATGACAAAAAACTTTATTTTCAATCATTTTCTCAATCATCACTAGAAACGGATTTTCTTTCCTAATTGGATGCTTTGGAAGGAAGGATTGAAGCTTGTGAGCAATATGCTAGGCAATTGCATTATTTGTATGATAACTTTCACTTCCATAGAGCATATGAGTGCTCCCATAGGCACGAGTACTTAGGAGTTATGTGGAATAATTGCATGTATGCTCCTCATCCTAGTGTCTTCCATGCAAATAGGATGCATTCATCATATGAGTCTTATTATCAACCACCATAATGATAATATGTAGTGTTTCACGCACATGCTCATTGCCTTACTGCTACATCAATTGTATGGTTGATGTAAAATAGTAAAGCATGAGTTGAAACACTTTTCCCTTCTTGATCATGTATTCAGTTTGACCAGCTTGTAAATCATTGAATTATATTTCTAGTGTTAATGAGTGTCACTCCTTTCTTTTAAGGTATCCTCTGGGTCGTGTAATTGGTGGGACTGTCTATCTTGGTTAGATCTTGACAACAAGCATCTTATAATGGTGATTGTCTGAAATAGTGCATTTTGTGCTATTTATACTCATTGCTTCTTTTTGTTACTTGCAATTTTGTTCTCCCCCATATGATGCAAATGGTAAATGCATGAACTGTTCCTTGTCCTCTTTTATGCATATTCAATTGTTGTGACAGTCTGGCTTTTATCTTTGAACATAGGTGTTCTGTGGTAACAAGTAACATTTCTCATTACAATGAGCTTCTTTCATCAAAATAGAGACTAGAGAGTAACACAATACACAAAATATTGGCATCTGCATTGCCATAAAAGAAAGCAGCTCAAGGGAACAACATGATGAGCTTCTTTGACAAAAAAAGGCAGTAGCCCAAAGGAAGCCAAAATATGTACAAAGGAGCTTGACAAAATATTGGAGTAGAGACTTCATGTAGAAGGATTTAAGCTAGTCATTGAACTAGTATTTGTAACACAATGTAATCTTGTATTGTTAATAAATATATAGTGAGAGTACTTAAATTATTGACTGTCTTGAAATGAAACAATGATATGTAAAAAATTTCATATTTCAATAAAAGTGACTAAGTTGTGTTCCTTCATTATCATCATTCTTTATGATTACCTGAATTGTATGTTTTGTTGAAATCCAGTGCTTCAAGTGATGTGATGTCAGAGTCAAGTGGTGCCTACAATCAAGAAATATAAAAGAATGTCTCAATATATATTTCCTAGATAAACAAAGTAGTTGATAATTTTGTTCAACATCATATAACATACCATTAACAAATCTGTAAAAGTCATTTGACTTAGTTGAGAGTTATCCAACGTGACATTATCATGATGTGCTTGAAGTTCATTACAGTGTTCTTAAAACACATTTGAACAAAAAAAATTCAATAAATATATAACAAGCATCTTAAAAATATTAAATAGAGAAAAAAGTATACATGTGAAGGTTGAAGAGGCTTTTTAGAGCTTTTCTTCTCCATCTTCTTTGACTGATTTCAATAGAACTTTTAATCTGTTTATTTATATTTCTACCATATCTCTTTTTCAAGCCGATAACTTTGCTACCACCATTACCTCTATCACCATTACTATCGTTTGATATGTATTTTATGTGAAGTTGAGTCACTTTCTTGCTTAGTTCCAATGCACCTTCATGAACAAGAGAGAATGCCTATGGACTTTCTGATGCATTATTAGCTAATTTAATAAGTAGGGAACATAATTGTCTATACCTATTTGATCTTTGTAATTTAGGATCAACTTCAATTTGTTTTTCATTGATATCATACACGACACCATATCATGCTTATCTTGTCCACCTCTTTACTATATATTTCCTGGGGAGTATTTTGATGTCACGTTCATTCAATACCCTCAATGCATGACAACATAATATGCCCACTCGTTCAAACTTTTTACAACTGCAGGTAATTGTCTCTGTTGAGGGATTATATGTCAAGCTATGTTCATATTTATTACCATCCATGATAATAACATAATAAAAAATGACAACATCATCATTCTCATTTATGGTGACATTTCTTTCTTTCTCCCTTTAATACATGTAGCATCACGAAGATCACATTCACGTTGGAACAAGTAAAAAATGGGGTGAGTATACACATCAGAAAGTTGATGAAGCAAATATTTGAACTCTGCAATATCAACCTTGGCAACTTGTCAAGTGACTCAAAATCACTTTTCAGTTCATTATAGCTCTTATCCTCAAGAACCTATTCAAACTATTGGAAGAATCGATTGATATCCAATTTAATATGGGTGTAACCCATGACAGATGCATTGACACTTTCACTTATTTGTGTGCTTTTTATGCCAAGTGTCCTTGAGTTCTTCATAGAGCATGCTGCCCATTTCTCTTTTATTTGGTACATAGATATCAACCATGAGTTTTTTGTCATATCCTGTCTTGATAGTAATTCTTGCCAATATTCTTCAAACTCAATTTTATCATAACAGTTATACATACAATGGTTAAAATCACTAACCTTTGAGTTTGGAAGGTGCTTCATTTTCTTGAAATATGCCAGGTGTACAGGGCATGCTTTATATCTGGCATCACTTCTTGTAATGCTTGTGACATAGTAGCGTCTTGGTCAGTAAAGAGGGTAAGTGGCCTTACATTTTCATGTGCACACAAAAAATTCTCAAAAAGCCATTTGAAACTCTCAACAGTCTCATCATACAACAATGTCACTCCAAATATTACTCCTCCTCTGTAATGATTGAAGCCAGAAAAAATTGCAAGAGGTCTATGATTACAATTCGTACAATAAGTTATATCAAGAGAAATAACTTCTCCAAAGTAAGCGTAGTCGACCAACATATGCACATCAGCTCAGAATATATTTGTCACCTGCTCATCTAAGTTCATTTGGTAAGCATGAAAAAATGATGGGTTTTCTGCTAATTGCTTCTCAAAATATTGAAATTTACATCTAGCATCACCGTATTTCATGGCTCACTGCCTTCTTGAGTTAAAATAATTCTTTACATCACTCTTGTAAATCCCAAATTGGTTCGACCTCCTGCATATTGGCTTTGCAAATTGAATGCTGATTTTTTACTAATTCTAGCTTTTTCAGCATTTTCTAATTCATAACATTGAGCTGGTAATAGTTCTCAAAACGATGCAAACAAGTAAACAGCTTCAAGAGACTGAAAAGGATGATTATGCTCCAAGAAAACTTTATTTATTTTATATTTTCCATCTATTTGTTTAACTTTCATTCTGGTATTGCAACATATTCTTGTCTCATCCCTGGGACTCTTATTTGTCATCTCTTGTTTTTCTAACTTTCTCACCCCTTCTTTACAGCACACATATAGATAAGAGGTGTATATGGACTTATCTTTTCTACTCTTGTTAAAGCTTTATTTTGGAACACCAAAACCTGTTTTCCTACATATGCCTTCCAAAATTCCCATGCTTCTTCTAAATTGTCAAATTCAAGATTAAGTCTGGGAGTTAAATCTATATCTACAGTATAAAACTCCTGCAAAATTAAATAGGATTATAAATTGTGATCTCAAGATCAACAAACGTGTACATATACAAATAAAAATAATTATACACACACAAATAAAAATAGTTTACCTGAGTATATTTACACAAACATACATATATATGTGATGCATTATCTTATTATCTATATTGCTCAATAAGACCCCTGACTTAAAATCAACAATTACCCTTACTAGCAAGCCGTGTGTTTGAAAACATGGATGATAGATTATATATAAATAAAAATAATATATATTTGAAAAAAATTTTGTTACTTGAAGGGCCATAGAAATTTGTTCACTGCCTTGATATGTGTTGTCTTCATGCAGAAAAAAGCATTCGGATTATGGATAATAATATATCATTTATGGAGCCTACAAAAGGCATTCCTTTCCTTGTTATGTATTATACTCTTACAGAGAACAAATTAGAAGATAATGGATATTTATTTAAACAACCAGGTGACTTTTACTCTACTATCATACATATGCTCATTTATATGACTTATATTTTTTATTGTTCCCGCACTTGCTTGACATTTTCCTCACCTCTTAGTAAAAGGATTTCTTTCTACTTTGCCTACTCTTTTGGGATCTTCTCCCTGTGAAATTCTGGTGCTTAACTATGAGATGGTAAGTTAATCAATGATAATTTGATAATTGTTATAACATAGAAAGTAATGGTGACTTTCAACAGCATCCTCCAACAACATCAGTAAGCCAATTCCAAAATGCTTTCCCACGGAAGAATAACAACAGGGCGCGCCAAAATAAATGAATAAAAGGACGTGGGCATTGATCGACAATGGCAGAGTCGAAGAAAAATGGGTTTTAGTGATGGGAAATTAAGTGGACGGCTGAGATTGAGTGAGGAATTCAACAGACGAGATCAACCATATAAAATGACGTTGTTTAGTTTATTAGCATTTTATCGTCATCTATTTTAATTGTTATAGACTGACGGCTTAGATTTAATGGCGAAACGACGTCGTTTCACTGCAGTGGACACGTAGCCGACATACATGCAGCAGACCCAAGCCAATTCCGTGGTAAAATTGTTTTAGTGCACATGCCATTCAAAAGAAGAAAACCCAAAAGGAAATTATAATTGATAATATATAAATAAAATAAAAAATAAAAAAATTAGAGGGGCAAAAGAGGAATAGTTCTACTGAACAGAAGTCACTGCGTTTCTCAACTTTGCTTGCATTCGCATCCCTAATCCCTATCCATCCATAGCCAAAAGACAAGCCTTACACGCTAAGTCGTTAACCCGATGTGTTTGTGTACATGGGCTATACTTTTGTTGGACAAAATTACCCTTTGCATGAACCCAAAATTACAGGAACAAACATACCCCACTTTCACTTGTGGGAGGAATGGCATCAGATACACCGTACTTTTCTAATATTTTCATTTGAGGGCCAAAGAGTCAAATGAGTACGTAGGTAAAGAAGCTTGAGCACACATGTTATTTATCTTTTTTTTGTTAGTTTTTTATTTTCCCTCTCTTTTTGGAATCTTACCACTATTCAAGCTCCTTACACCTGGCCTCTCTTCTCCATGCATTAAACCTTCATCACACTTTAACACTAATTAACAATTGCTTAAGCTAATTAATAAGTTGACGATGATGATTCAACAAAAAAATTTTTGGGATAGGGAAGAGTGAGGGGATAGGGAACTCTGCCAACTTTTCAAATTTTTTTTGTTTGTTTTATTATTAGTATTGCTTGAAATTGCTAATGCTAGTTGGTTCAATTAATAAGATCAAATTCTACATCACTTTATAACATGAATTTGAATTTTTCTTGTCATATTTATAAAGGTATAAATTTAAGTCTCAAAATGTGTGTGTGTGTGTGTGTGTGTGTGTAACTCCTTTTCTTACATAGTCTTTGTTTTGTTTAGTTTAAAATAAGTCATTTAGACCTTAATTAAACTAGGTAAGAATGCTAGGAATAAAACTTGGGGGCAATACCATACTAAAAATCATATCCACCATTGAATTAGTTCAAGAATTAGTTGTTTAATCTAGGTTAAACCGGTTATGATCAAAATAATATAATTTAATTAACACACACATATATAATATTCATATATAATCATGAAAAATGTATTATTTAAATAAAAAAAATTAATCACAACTAAATAATAAAATTTATGCATAAATCATATCCAACCTAATAAAATATAATTACTAAAGTATAAATATGATGTACCACTATTATTAATTCAAAACCACGCCATTTAAGTTTTGTAAAAAAAAGATTATATAAAATCGCACCCAACTTGCCCATCCAACTTACTGGGCTGTACCGGGTTGATTTAGAGAATCTCATCAAATTAATGAATTACCCAAAAGCAGCCAAGCTGGTTCAAGATTTCATACCATAACTCAAAAGCAGAAGTCTTTAGACAATCCATCTTATGGTTATCAATAGGAGGGCTTCTTTGATAATTTAATTTGTCTTGTTCCTAAGTTTAAGAGAATTAATTCACCGAAATTTTTAATTTTTTATACCCACACAAAAATATGTCTACCAGGAAGGAGGCAGGAAGAAACAAACTTTGGACAAGGAATATAAGAGCCTGGGCGTAAATTGAGGGTAAGTATCAAGGCAAGATTGTAATTCTAAATAGGAGTTAAGGCAAAATTGGTTGGGCATAATAGAGTTCCAAAGGGGTAATTTCAGGAAAAAGAAAAGGGCAAATATGGAAATGGGCAATTTAATCAAGGAGGGGGCTGTCGCAAAGGAAGTGATTAGGCCATCACTACCCACTTCTTTTTGGTGTGCTGTTGTGTAGGGAGGCTCTTCGTGAAAGCAATGTCCCACGTCAGCTCACCGGTTCTGTACGTTGGCTAATCAGATTGTCCAACATGTAATGCGCATAGTTGTAGGATGTGTTTGGAGACGTGTCTGGGATGCTCCTGGAGAGGGATAAACTAAAACTTGTTCGAGAAAGGAATAGTCTCTTTCCTACGTTGTTGTTGTTTTTTTTTGTTTTTTTGTTTTGTTTTAAAAGGGGAATGAAGATGGGGTTTGTTTTTTTTAAGTCTAAGATAAATAAATATTATAAATTAAAGAAAGTTAATTAATTCAAGATAAATAACTCTTATGAATTGAGGGGACTGCTAGACCTCGATTTATCAAATGTCCTAGTAAGACATGGTATTATTTCTCAAAATTCCTTTATATCCTTGAATATTAAAAGGAATTATATTGGTGAGCTAAAGAGCTTAGGGAATAACAAAACGAAGTGATTGGAAGTCATACACAATATAGTAAAATGGAACACAAAGTAATTTTGCTACTGGTGAAATTTCTGGTATGGTAGTGATGATTGTGTTAGATGTTTCGATAGGTAAATGATGGTGAAAAATTTAGAAACTTTCTAGAATGAAAGTAGATTTATCAAGCTTTAATTTGATAGGTCATATGAGTCTTTTGGAGTTGTACACAAAGAGAAATGAATTTCTGAAGTTAGCCTATCGAAATTAACTATTTTCTGTGGCAGCATTTAAAGATTAAAATTCTGGGAAGAGTGAGCTTCCAATATGCCAAATGTTATATTTTTCATTAAAACTAGACTCAATGAGGGTTGCATAGCATTTAGAACAACCCTAATTGGACATTTGTACAATTAGATATGAATTTTCAAAGTTTAATGAAATTTTTTCCAGATTGGATATTATGTGCAAAAATTTGATTTTTGGGCCAATCAGGAGATGACACGTGGCAAAGTAGTTTAACACCTCATTTAACCATTAATTCATCATCTTCCTCAATATTTTCATGCAGAAATCAAACCATAAGAGAGAGAATGAAGCTGAACGAAAATGGAGAAAGGAAGAGAGAGAAAGTTCTAACCGCCGAAACACTACCGAATCGGTGTCTTCTCTCAAAGTACCCTTCAGGAAACTTCTTCTACTCATCGTGAGCTTAATTTCTACGATTTTAAATTTTCATTTAGAGGTGGTTGGCCCTATCTCACCGGCCAAAGTATTGCCAAAATTCTGAACCATTTGCAGAAGCGAGTAGAGGTAAGCGTAAGCTTCCTTTTTAACCGATTGGTTTGTTGTTTGGATGAGTATAGAGAAAGTTGGGTACTTTTCATGACTAGTTTAAAATGGTGTTTTTAATGGATAAAAGATGTCCAATGGATGTCTAAATAGTTAAACATTTGATTAGAAGCAGAAAGGAAATGTATAAGCCAAAGAAAACAAGAAAACAATATATTTTTTCTAAGAACCCTAAATCGGGGTTCTATGTGTGACGTGGTGATGCACTTAGAATTTAATATTTTGATACTTCCATTGGATTTAGGAGGCAAAATTATGTAGTTATGCAAGTGTTCATGAATTTTGGATGTTTGTATATGAATTTAGAGAATTATAAACTAAATGGGTGCATGTTGTGAAATCTGTCTAGAGGCAGCATCCTTGTGACATGTTTTTGAGTGGCTGAATGTTATCTAATGACAATGAAACTTTCCATACTTAAATTATACATGATAAGCTTTAAAATGATAGGTAATATGAAGAATTTGAACAAGTATGCTAGGAGTTATGATTTTTCAAAGTCTGGTCATGTGAATTTGGACAATTCTGGGGCAGTGTCCAATTGAATGGACCTCTATAATTCTGTGAGTTCATTTAGCTTGTGGCCACATTTTTACCTTAAATTATACTTACATAGGGTTCTATAGAACTTGGAATAACCTCATTTTAATTTTTTTAGAATTAGTTATGATTTTTACAAGTTCGGCCAATAATCAGGAAGTTGGAATTCTGGAATAGCGGGGTTCTTGGCCGCAGCCAAAATGTATCTGACCTATTTTTAGCTATGGCCAACACCCCCAAATTCCAACATTTCATTTTTTTAAGGAAATTGACTTATTTAGCCCTTCCTAGCCTCTTAGGCCTTATTATACACTTCCAATGACCCACAATCATGATTCTAATGATGTGATTGGGTATCTAGGGCTATGGAGAAGTCAAGAAAGAAGAGGCATGGAACAATTTCCATGGAGGAAGAGGTATTGATGAATTTCTAAGAAGCTCTAAAGTTGGGAGGAAGAGGAAATCAAGGAAGGACTATGGTTCACCAGGTAGTAAACTTACCTTTTATGCATGTATGTGATATGTATATCTTGCATTGATTATGTGACTGCTTTTCCTATTTGTGTGGAACATGTATGATTGGTTGAAGCTCTGTTATATTTGTGCAATGGCCATATGTATGTCATAACATCGAGCATGCAGCATGTCATTATGTTGGCATGAAATAGTGTAGGCAAGCATGTCATGCATTCATATATATCTTGCATGCATAGTGGTAATGTTTGCTACTGAGATTTTCTCGAATCTCACTCCTCCCAACCAACCATTTTAGACAGGTGAAGGATGCATAGAAAGATGCATGGAGGAGATATGGAGGTGAAGTGAAGAGCATAGTGCAAGCCACTATCTTTTGAATTGACGTAAATACTCTGGTTATTATATTTTATGAGAAGTTATACATTTAATGTATATGTGTATGAATGTATGGATGAGTTTAGCAGATAATAGCTCTAGTATGATTAAAAGAAAATCGCTCGCCTATACTCTCATTTTATGAATTTAAGAGTCGATGATGTATTGGTGACGTAGTGAATCTTATGGGAATGGTTGTAAAGTTTGCTACCCTTTTGAAAAACCCTCTCAACCTTAGGTTCAAATCCTGAGTTGAGAGTGGAATATTGTGAAAGATTTTAGATGTTGGGTAGTCTGGGTTCAAATCCTGATTCCACAAAGGATTTCACTAGTTACTTATACTCATTTATGAGTATTGGAAATAAGGTGTAACATTGATATCCTAATTTGAAACAATAAAATCTTAGTCCCATTGATATAGTGTTAAAACCTTGAAATAATCAACCGAGCGGTTCTTTGCAGAAACTTAGTAAAAAATCTAAACAAGTTACTTAATCATATAGTATGTTGTTTACCATTAGATTATATATCAGTTTATAAGTCAGAAAAATTATTTTAGAGAAAAAAATGAAAATATAAAAACATTAAATTAATTTAATTAACTTTTTTAATCTCTTCAAAAAAGAAAAAAATCAAATAGGTCTTATATTTAGGAAATGGGTAGTATTATATATTTGATTTCCAACCCTACCCTCAAGTTGGTACATATTATAAGTTCGAGATTCCCAACTTGCCCACACGTGTTTTGAGCCAACTACTTTTGTAAACATGTCCGCGAATTGATTTTTGTCCAAATCTTCCGTGGCATTGTGTCTCTTGACGAATACCTTTCTCTCATGAAGTAACAATCCATCCCTACATGTTTGGTTTCGTTCCTTGGATTTATGGCTATATGTAGTGCTACGTTATTATCACAATATAATGGTGTGGCTTTGCTTTATAGTGCTTGTAAACCCTTAAGCAACTATTACAACCATATAACTTTATTAACTACACAAGTCATAGCTTAGTATGTTGCCTCAGTTGATGATTAAGTTGCAACATTTTGCTTCTTTGTTCTCCATGTCACAGGTGAACCTCCAAGTAAGGTGAAGTAACCACTACATGATTGAAGAGTCAAGGGCTTTGCTAATATGATTAATGTGACTGTTTTGGACTTGGAAAGTCATGGCATTGTTACTTGTTTGTGGTTAGGAAACATCACATCCACAGGTTTTGATACAAATATGGTATTTGTAGTTGAGGCTTAGACACCTAAGCTCTTCTTTTCTCTCTCTTTTTTAACTTTATGGATCAAAGCTCTGAAACCATGTAAAAACAGAAGCTAAAGATTGTATTAATATTTCAATATGGATGAATACATATATAAAAGAGTGAGAGTCCCACAGTTCTCATATTTAAATAACTGACTACGCTTAATATCTTTGACTCAATGAGATCACAAACTTTGGTAAACATCCTTTTGGATGTGACCAAGAAGAAGGATATATACACATGCTTAGAGATTGTACTAATGTTAAAGGGCAATAGGATGCAGTGATTAATGACTTCTCTTGGATTAAGTTCTTTTCTAAGTAGGGAGCGAAAAGGGTGCAATGGAACCTAAGGAGGGAATCAAATAAAAGATTTTACCAAGAAAGTTAGATGTGCAACTTTATTTGGTTTTGTCTGTTGGTTCATATAAGTTCCCAGGTATAACAAAATTTTTTATGATAGGACCGATTTGACTGAGGCTAATGCTAATTCCAATTTATTCCGAGCGTGCTAGGATCAAGACATCGTCTCCAACTGTGCCTTTTATAGAAACCATTATTCTACTATAATGGAGGAATATGCCCTAAGGGATGAGTTTGAGAGACTTAAGATGGATGGATCTATAGATAGTAGTGGTTGTGGAAGGGATACTCGAGGAATAAATGATGCATGGCTTGGAGGTTTCATGTGCAAACTTACAAATGTTCCATTAATAATAGTTGAATTGATTGGCATATTTCACAGTTTGAATTTGTTTTGGAATAGAGGCTAGAGAAAAATTCAGCTCACATGTAATTATGTTAAAGCCATTAACATGAGCACAAGAGGATGTGGCAACAAGTACCCTTTTAGGGACATTATTAACGGTATCAAACTTTTAATTTTAGAAATTAGAGGGTTTTAGTTTATTTTGTACCTAGAGAAGTTACTGACCATTTAGCTAAGAGAGAGAGAGAATATAGAAGGTTGCGTGGCAAGACCAAAATAATTAGAGAGGCAAGAGCTATTTATCTAGAAAATGGTGAAATGTGGAAGAAAAATAAATTATGTGATCTTCCTCTTAAGGATCATGGCACTGTCTCATCACCACATGCCCATGAATGAAGAAGAGTTCATTAAGTTGGCTATACTAAAATCATATTTGTTAATCATTGTAGACATTTATTCATAGATTTAAATTTAATTATGAAGTGGCTAATGAAAAAATCTTCAAAACTTATCAAATAAGGCATACTTAAGGTAATACTATTCCATACTTCTTTCTTAATTTCTCCTCCAATTCTCTCAATTGTAGCCTTTTTTTTAATCCAATCAAATTCCTTAAGTTTGTATTTAAGCCCACAAATTTCCCTCTCTTCATCCTCAATTATTTAGAACACTCTTTGCAGAAGAGAGCGAGCATGAAGAGTTGTAGTGAAGTGTGGATGTTGGCGTTAAAATGCAGCATTCTGAAAGCGTTAATACGTAGTTGCTGGGTTGGGATTATTAGAGCGTGTCAGTTTTAGGTTCTGTTTGGAAACACATTAGAGAAGGAAAAAATCTCATTTGGACATCAGAAGCCCATCAGAACACATTAGGTGTGTTTGGCAACACATTACATTGGGCTTCTTTGAAAAAAGCCCATTCTCAGAGAAGCTAGCTGAAGAAGCTTTTGAGGAGCTTCTAGGAGCTTTTTTTAATGCGCATTAGATCTTTCTCCCATACTCCCTTGTAGGCCCTACCTGTTATTGCATGCTTTTTCTCGTCCTGTAAAAAAAATAGACTAACAGCGAATACTCCAAATTTCAAAAAAAAATCAAGTATTTTAAATATAAATTTATCCTTTTTTTAATTAAGTGCTTTAGTGTATATTTCTTCTTTTTTAATAATTATTGAAATTTTTTTAAAAAAAATTTTATTTACATTTTCTTACATTAATTATAACAATACATATACAAACAATATATATGTAATATTTAACAAGGTTCATGCCCTTTTCAGTCATTTCCCATCTAAACGGGTTTTTCAAACGCTAATCCAAACAGGTTCAAGGTTAAAAAAAAGCTACTTCTCCCACCACCAATCCAAAAACAAATCATATTTATAATCTGAATTTTTTTCAATCTGGCTTCTGTGAAAGCCACATTAAAAAAACCACTTCTCTACCGCATTTCCAAAATCACTTAGGCATTGATGAAAGTAATGAGCTTCTACTCTCTAAAGCCTCCATTCAAAAATTCTCTCGTTTAAGGATTTCTCTCGAAAGAGTTAAATTGTCGTTAATGGAAATTCAGCCTGACATCTATGCCCCAATATAAATTCACAACTTTTTATTAAAGCAACACTTCATTCAATAAAAGCTGAGTTAGAAATTAAACTTTTTTTCTCTAGATATTGATGTTGTAAGTGCATTATTCATTTTTTAAATTTTCAAATACTTCCTATGTTGGATTTTAGTAAAAGCTGAGTTAGAAAAGTCAGTTTTTATGTTAGTTTAAAGTCGACTTAGAATATAATATTCCAAAAATTACATTAGAGGCATCTAACCTATGTCCCTTTTTAAGCCAATATTGTAAAACAGAAAAAAAAAGATCTAAAATTGTATTTTTTGTAGTAATGATAGGAAAAAAAATGGAGAATCCTATTCTTCTAGAGTAATTATTTACACAATTATTTCACAAGGTTTAAATTTTAACAAATTAAAATGAAACTAGTACAAAGAGTTCAGATTAAGAGGAAATCAAATCACAACCAAAGGATAAAAATTCCTTCTCAGTTCTCACTCACTCTCTAATCATTAAATGCCTCTTGCCATCCTAAAGGATAAAAATCGAAGACCCTTGGGCATTTGCCCTCTTTCTTGAGCAAAAATGGCTTCCAAAGCTCCTGTTTGCCTCTTCTTACGCCTTACAAGTTGGGAAATTTCACTCTCTCCCACATGTAATGATGCTATTTTGATCAATTTCTCTAATTCCCTTTCCCTTTTTGTCTTACGATTTTTTTTAATTTTTTTTATCTTTTTGCGCAATTCATGAGAACATGGTGTTTGTGAGAAATTCTACGCGAGCATATATTGCTGGTATGGTTTATAGGTCATGGTGCGACATCGTACTTGGAAACAAAAATTTTGAATTCATTCAATAACTTTTTTTTTTGTGAGAAGTGAATGTGGAAGAGGGATCTTGTGGGCATTAACGCGAGAATTTGGAGGAATTTTGTTGAGGGTGAGAACGAGGTAGACGAATTCATCGTCTAAGTCAAATAGCTTTGGTTCGATCTCAAATTTTGAATTCTTCCATTTGAGGAAAGTATCAATAGCTTGTTGCACCGTAATGGGTCTCACTTTTTCGACAGTAGTAGAAGGTGCGGCTGCTGGGATTGCCACAGCCATGAGCGATGGTTGTTCAAAGAGGAAGTTCGAGGGTTTAGAGGCATAGATAGAAGAAGGCGGCCAATGTTTAGAACGTAAGGGTTTAATGAAAGAATATGGGATTTTGGGGTTTATGGTCATTTCATATAAATTTCTTTCTTTGGTACATTCACTTCATGTCATTAGATCTTGGGCTTTCGGGTTTATTTCACTTTTTGGTTTGGGGGAACCCAAATGTAATGGGATCGGGCTAGGCTTCAGACCCAAAGAACTTGACGAAGAAATAATATCAAAGGTCTAAAAAAAGTTAATTATTTATTTAATGAGTAAAATTATTATTTTTAAAACGGTTTAGATTCTAAAAGGAAAATATATTCTAAAATATAAACAAAATTAAAGGGTTTAAATTATTTTAAAAAATAAAAAATCTTTCAAAAGAATTATTTCAACGTCCAAATATAAGAGATTAATATTTAAATAAACAAAAAGTAAATTTCAAATTTAAGTTTTATAAATATAACCATATAATTAATGAATAATTAATTGCTAAACTACATAAAGTTAACTGAAAAAAGATAAAAAGTACAACATCAAAAATAAAGAAATAAACATTAACAAATATGTGTAGCCCAAAAAAAGTTTGTTAGGAATGGCTCCCAAAAAAGGTTGTTAGGAGTATATTAAATCAATTATTTTTTACTATCGGTATGCTTAAGTGTTGGCAACTTGGCATTACGAGGTTGACATCTTTGTAATATTTTATTACAAAAGCAAGTCATTAACTACTAATCTACTACTAGAGCTGGGAAATCGGGCTGGCCCTTTTAAGCCCTTTTAAATCACGGGCGGGGCTTGAAAAATGGAGCTTCAAAAGGAAGTTAAGCCTAAAAGGGCCAGCCCTGGAGGACCAAAGACCCTATAGGGCCGGCCCGTTAGGCTCTTTAGCTTTGTTTTTTGTTTTAATTTTATTGCCCCTCCTACTTATGCCATTACTGACTCCTCTCTAAGAACCTTAAAATTGCTAAATTTACATATGATGATAATTTACTAATTCATGATATTTTTACCCCTTAAGCAGAGTCTACTACTTAAAGTGAAGTATAACCAAAATTCTTTGAAATTGATGATAGTAGTGAAGAAGATGAAAATGATAGTTTTCATAATCATGTTGCTTAGAGTGTTTAGCTTTTTCCATTCTTATACTTTGTATGAGACTATGAATTACTTGTACATAATATTTTTTACTTTTGATTATGAATTAGTAACTGTATTTATTTTATTACATGAAGTGTGTAAACCTATAGTTAAATCTTATGAAAATGACTTCTGGCCCTAATACTCTCGAGCCGGGCTTTAAAAACAGTAATTTTTCTTTCCCCGGGCCCTGTAGGGCCGTGCCTACCCTAATTCCCACCTCTATCCGCTACCAAGGACTTCTTTCCTGTATAAGTATATTATTTACTTCTTTTGTTCTCTCATATATGTTCTAATTTTTTATAGGGAGAGAGAAACGATCCTTTTTGGATTTGAGGCAAAGACGGGAGAAAGAAAGTCCAAAGACTTGGAAAATAAAAAGGTAGGAAGACTTTTTGTAAAACGGTCAAGGAAAAAAAAGTAAAAGAGTAAGCCATACAAAAAACAATAATGTAATTACTCACCTTATAAATAAATAGCCAAACATCAAGTTCGTATCTTAATCAAACAACCATCATCATCATCATCATCATCATGTTTCATTTGAGATCACAAATATGTCTTATTGTATGGGTGTTGCTATGTGCAGTGAGATTAAACACAATCAGTTGCTGCCATGAGAGCGATCAAAGCTTACTGTTAATGTTCAAAAAAGGCGTTGTTGATCCTTCCAACTGTCTCTCCTCTTAGTCTCCTCAGAATTTTAATTGCTATCAATGGTAAGGAGTTGAGTGTGATTCAACTAACAGAGTCACATTTCTTGATTTGTCATGCTACTACAATGATTCAAAAACCTTAAGAGGTGAGATCAACTTATCTTATTTACTTTCTCTTTAATTTCTTGAACAGTTGAATTTGGACTGGAATAACTTTGAACGTATAAGCAAGCCGAATATCAATAATTCTGTTGCAACTCATACTCATTTGCTACCAAATTCTTCTTCCAAGCTCTCTTTATTGAGTTTATCATACAATATTCATCTTCACCTTGATAATCTTCATTATTGGCTCTCTTGACTTCTCAACCCAATAAAATGGACAGTTCGGGTTTTGTAAAATTGGGACCATTTAGGAGCAGTTCTTTTAAGTTCGAACCTATATGGTCCCAACCAGTTGTGGGTTGGACCACCGGATTGGTAGGTTGGCCCACATTTTTTTATGTAACCTAAGACCAAGAGGCCAAGACCTAAGTTCATATGGAAGACCCAATTTCCTACCCTAACCTCCTATCACTCCGCAATCCATACTCTTGTCACAAAGTTTTCAGTACAGAATTTTTTGAGGCCTCAAAATGTATAAAAGTTCTCTTCTCACTACAAAAAAAATTGTGATTTAGTAGTGGTTAAAAATGTGTATTTGTAGCGGTTTTAACCGTTGCAAACGACATTAGGAGCGATTAAGGAAACTGCTACAAAAATCAGTATTACAAACAATTTTGTAGCATTTAACAATAACCGTTACTTAGGAGAGATAAACCGTTACTAAATCAGTAACAGTTACTACCCACCGCTACAATTGTCGGATGATGGGTAACACATTTATTGACAATTTAGTAGCAGCTAGCTAACTGCTACAAATTAAAGTTCTCATTTGTAGCGGTTATCAATTTCAAAACATGAATATTTAAGAATGACGCCAAAAACTTTATAGCGGCTTTAAAACTACTACAAATATTTGGTTATGGTGGGAAACCAAAATTTTTTAATATACTTAGTAGCGGTTATAGCTAACCGCTACTAGAAAAGTGACGCCAAACAATTTAAACAAATTTTCAATTTCACTTAACTTTGTAGCGGTTAATATAACCGCTACAAATTGTTGTGAAAAAAAATATCCAATAATATTATTTAATTGTTATAGTATCATTTTAACATGTTGATTAGCTATATAACTGAATTAAAAGTAGTTATTATTTTAAAAAATTAATTAAATTAATTTACATTGGGTAAAGAAAAAGATTAAATTGATTTACATAAATATAAAATTTATATGCATAATAATGAGAAAGTGTAGGTAATGTTATAAATTTGTAGGTAATATGTACTTATTTTGTTGTCCTCTATACATGAATTGTTTTGGAAGGAACGTTTTTAAGGAATAAACCACTAATGTTTAAAAAAATAATTAGTATGAATATTAGAAGAAGGAAGAAAGAAGAAGAGATGAAAGAATTGATAAAAAAATTACCATGTTTGATGATGACCTTACTTAGATCATGAGTTCTTGAAAAAAAAAGAAAATTTCTGGATGCGAAAAAACAAGAGAGAAGAAGGGAATAAAGAAATGGAGAAGTGTATGAAAAGAGTTGGTGTGAGGGCATTTATAGGGATCTACAGCGGTTAATATCATATTCAAGAACCACAACTCATAATCTCCGGTCCATGCTTTTCAGACCGGTCATGTCAAGCCTCCTCGTGGAAATATTCCTATGCTCATCTGCACAATCACCATATGTGTTACTTAAATTTAAATTCACATTTCACTAAACTGTATTTATAGAAAAGTTAAATAACAAAATTACATTTACTTATCACTTGCACCTTAAACCCAGTTGACCAGTAAGATGACCGTCATGGTGGTCTTGGTCTGGTGTGCCTCTTCTAGCAACCGCTCTAAATCACTGAGAGGAATTTGGTCAATAAAGTTGAACATCTCCCTATGCTCGTCCTCATAATCGCTAATGCTGATCTCACCTCATTTTCCCTCATGATGGACCTGTGGTGCGATCCCCTCCAATGGGGTCGTCTGCTGGGGCTCTGATGACGCCCCTTCCTGTGGGGCCCTTTGTTAAAGCTGTGCTGAGGCCCCTCCTATGACTACTCTGGGCCTATACGTACTCGTGTGACCCTACTCCCTATGCGTTGACCCTTGCCACAACCCCCTCTTCCTCTGCTACCGCTACCATGCAAAAATGATCTGGGAGTTGGTATAAGCTCCTTCCCCTTTCCCCTTTCTCCTGAAGCCATATAGAGAAACGTAAAATTTTGTGGAAATGTCATCAAAAAGAAAAATGGAAAAATGAAAAAAAAGGAAGGAGACGGGGGGTTTATATAGAAGTGACATTTGTAGCGATTTAGATAAAAACTACTACAGAAATTGAAACATTTGTAGTGGTTATCTAAGTAAACCGCTATAATCACCACTACACTCTTGCTTCATGAATTATGGTTAATAAATGCAGTCAAATATTTATAACGGTTTACCGATATAACCACTACAAATATGTAGACCATTCATATCTTTGTAATAGTGATGCAAACAAACTGCTACCAATATGCTGACCTTTCATTTCTCATAACAACATTTGTTGCAGTTTAAAGAAATAACCGCTACTAAATATCGCTATGCAAACCGTTTTTAATTAATGCTCTAAACATTTGTAGCGGTTTATCTGCCTAACTGCTACAAGTATTGTTTTATTCTTATCCTGTAGCGGTTAAGCACCATAACCACTACAATGTTTTAACCATTTGTAGTGGTTTTTCCAAATAACCGCTACTAAATCTCATATAAGAGAGAAAAAATGCAGCATGAAACCAACCATTGGTTTAAAAGTAGTTGCCACCTACCTGAAAAAATGCAAATAGCATGTGCTTGGTATCATGTTACGTAACATGATGCCAATCACAAGCCATTTCCCTTCTTTTAAGGGTTGACAACATCTTTGAAACCAATTGTTGGTTTCATGCTGCAAATTTCTTTTTTGATGTCTCTGATTCTATACAGGCATATTTATAGACCGTAAATTGGTAGCGGTTCCTTATATAACCGCTACAAAGCTTCAAATTCTGTAGAAATGTCTTTTTGAATTTTGTAGCAGTTTGTTTAATACTAACCGCTATAAATTAACCGCCACAAATTACGTGCCAGCTTGGTGCCCTTTTTGGTAGCGGTTCTTTGTTATGTAATCGCTACTATATGATGGCTACAGTAGGCGCAGCAGCTTCACGTCATTTGGTGCCACACTGGCGCCATATAGGTAGCAGTTATATCTATAATAATTGCTATAAAATACTCGCGACAATGGGCATGCCACCTTCACGCCATTTGGCGCCAAGTTGGCACCATATTAATACCGGTTATTGTAGATATAACAGCTACAAAGTGCACAATAAACTGCTACAAAGTTCATTCTCTGATGGCTGGAAGCTTACTGTTGCAAATTGGTAGTAGTTTTGTCTTAAACCGCTACAATTTCTTATATTGGTAGCAGTTAATTTCAACTGCTTCAAATTAACCACTACTAATTGTCATTTTTTTGTAGAGTCTTCTTGATAATGTTTAAGCCCTTATTTGTATGCATAATTAGATGTTTGGTTTCCCAACGGAAGATAATATTGATGATGGTAATATAATTATATTTACTCATTTATTTAAAATTAGCATAATATTATCTTTCACTTTGTTTTATTATCTGTGGCAGTGGTGGATTTACTTGTAGAAAAGCAAACTTATCGAGCTCAAGAAAATTTTACAGCTTCATATCATGCTTTAAATTCGAACACCATTAATATTAACTAATTATTGATTTTTTTTAAGTTTTATTGAGCATTAATTTATGTTGGATTTATGTTTATTTTTTCATGTGCAAACTTGTGATGAATGTTTAATTTGTAATAAATTTGTAATTTTTTTTATGGTTTATATTTGTAGAAAAAACAATTTTAGTAAATTGTGTAAAAAAATTTAAAAAATAATAATATGGGTTGGGAGGGTTAACCCAGTGGTTATGAGTTGGGTTGGCTTTTTTGCCAACTTATATTAATGCGGTCCTTTTATACCCGAACCCATATAATCCCAACCCGTAGTGGATTAGCCCGAACCCAGTGAACCGGACCATATTGCCAACTCTAAGAATGGCTCCCAGAAAAGGTTGTTAAGAGTATATTAAATCAATTATTTTATACTATTGGTATGCTTAGTGTTGGCATTATGAGGTCGACATCTTTGTAGTATTTTATTACAAAAGCAAGTCATCAACTACTAATCCACTAAAAAGTACTTCTTTCTTGTGTAAGCGTGTTATTTACTACTCTTTTTCTCTCATATATGTTCTAATTTTTTTTTGTAGGGAGGCAATCCTTTTTGGATTTGAGGCAAAGACGTGAAAAAGAAAGTCTGAAGACTTGGAAAATAAAAAGGTAGGAAGATTTTTTGTAGAATGATCAAGGAAAAAAAAGTAAAGAGAGTATATCCATCGGAAAAAAGGTAAAAAGAGTAAGCCATACAAAAATAATTTATGTAATTATTCACCTTATAAATAAATAGCCAAACATCAAGTTGGTATCTTAATCAAATAACCATCATTATCATCATCATCATCATCATGTTTCGTTTGAGATCACAAATATATCTTATTGTGTGGGTATTGCTATGTGCAGTGAGATTGCATACAATCAGTTGCTGCCATGAGAGTGATCGAAGCTTACTGTTAATGTTCAAAGAAGGCATTATTGATCCTTCCAACAGCCTCTCCTCTTGGTCTCCTCAGAATTTTAATTACTGTCAATAGCAAGGAGTTGAGTGTAATTCAACCAACGGAGTCATAGTTCTTGATTTGTCCTGCTACAATGATCCAAAAACCTTGAGAGGTGAAATCAACTTATTTTTTTTACTTTCACTTCAATTTCTAGATGCATTATTATTGGACTACAATGATTTTGAGCGCATAAGCACGCCATCTATCAATAATTCTATTGCAACTCATACTTATCTGCTGCCAAATTCTTCTTCCAAGCTCTATGTACTGATTTTATCATACAATATTCATCTTCACACTGATAATCTTCATTATTGGCTCTCTCGACTTCCTTCCCTGACAACTCTCGATCTCAGTGGCATTCATTATCTCTCTAGTGAAACGAATTGGGTTCAACCATTGGCTTCCCTACCTCTGCACTATTTAATTTTGCTTGATTGTAATTTGACCAGTTCTATTCTCTCAGTCGAATATGGCAATTTTAGCTTACTTTCAGAGCTTGAACTTGGTCTAAATGATTTTAGATATGGATTGCCTAATTGGTTGTTCAATCTTAGTAAAGATCATTTCTCTTCTCTTCACCTCCTTCAATGCAATTTGAGAGGCCAAATTCCAAATTTTTCTAGCTATGCAAAATTGAGGATCTCAAACCTGTTTAACAACAAATTCAAAGGATCAATACCTGATTGGCTTTACCAGCTTGATAGATTAACTGTACTTAATCTATCTAATAACTCGCTTCACGGCTCTATTCCTTCTAATCTCATAAATGCATCATCTTTACTATATCTACAAATTAGCTTCAATAACTTGAGTGGTACACTTCTAAAAATGTTTGCCTCAAGATACTTTACTGTTTAGGATTTTTCTCATAACTCAATTAGTGGAGATATCTCAAACTTGTTGCTGACAAGTATGGATATATTCATGTCAAATAATAAATTCAATGGATAGCTTCCTTGGGTATCAAATTCAGTCTTTGCTTTGGATTTATCTTATAATTCTTTGTTGGGACCTTTATCTTCTTTATTGTGTCATACTCCGACTAGCCAATATGATTTAGAGTATTTGGACCTATCGAACAATTACCTCACCTAAGAACTTCCGGATTGTTGGAGCAATTGGACATATTTGTCTTACATAAACTTGGGGAATAATCGAATAGTTGGTCAACTTCCATCAACGATGGGATCATTTTTACATCATCTAAGTTTGCTTGATCTACGTAATAATGGCTTTTCTGGAGATATACCTTGAACTTTCCATAATTGCACACCTTTGACGCTGCTCAATGTAGAAGGAAACAACTTCTTTGGAAGTATACAAATATGGATGCCCCTAAATGTATCAATTCTGAAATTAAGGTCCAATCAATTTACAGGAAACATTCTACCATAGCCATGTACTCTTTCTAATTTGATTGTATTGGACCTTGCCAATAACAAACTTTCAGGGTCAATCCCTCATTATCTATCCAACATAACCAGTTTTTTTTCAAAACTTCTTGAAAATTATATAGCCTCCTCATTGACTTCTCCAACATTTGGTAACCGACATGAACGTGAATTCAAGAGAATTGACTTGCTCATAAAGGGTCAACTGTTAGAGTATGAGAAAAATCTAAAGTTGGTGTACACTATTGATATATCACTGAACAAGCTACGGGAGAAATTCCTATAGAGTTGTTCAAACTCACCAAGTTACAATCTTGAACTTATCTTATAATTATTTGACAGGAGAGATATCATAGTAGATTAGAGAGATGAAAAATCTAGAATCTCTTGATTTCTCTTATAACAATCTTCAAGGGAATTTTCCTCAGAGCATGTCTGGTTTATCTTTTCTAAGTGATTTGAACATGTCATACAACCATTTCAACGGACAAATTCCTCTAGGGACTCAGCTTCATAGTTTGGATGCATGGAGTTACACTGGCAATCCTGAGCTTTGTGGATCTCCTCTTTAAAAGAATTGCAACATATTAAAAAAAAGTAGACAATACAGAGCAGATTGAAGGAAATGAGGATGATGTTTTTTTGAAGTCATTGTATCTAGGAATGGGAGTTGGCTTTGCTGTGGGATTCTGGGTAGTTTGTGGTTCTTTGTTCTTGAACAGAACATGGAGGCACACTTTCTTTAGATTCTTTAATGGTGTGGTTGATCGAATCTATGTTATTGTGGCCATAAAACTTCGAAGATACCGCTGAATGGAACATGTTAAAACTCCTGGTTGGTTATAAAGTTATTTTTTTGTCTATTTAATTAAATTCAAAGTTTTCTTTTAAAATAATTTTTACTCCCACACAGAGTCATAATGAGTGTTGTAACGATCTCATTTTTCTGTTTGTTGCTTCCTAAATCAAATGCATAATGCAAGTTAAACCTCTGTTCACGTTTTAATATATGCAACGGTTAATTTCAACCTATTAAAAAGAATTAAGTCATTTATCTTTTTCTTAAAAAAATTAAAATTCCCAAATCTATCAAGATATCTTTAAAATATTTAAGTGTCCAAATTAAATTTATGTTGTTGATTATCAAAAGTTGTTGTTGTTTCAACAGAAACATTTATATTTATGTTTCGAAAGTTTATATGTTCTTTTTCTCTTTACTAGTTAATCGTCATTTTAAAAGAAAACTCACACTTAGACGAGTTTTTCTTCTTCTGCAGATTGATTTAGAGTGAGCTTATATATAATTAATTTTTGTTTTTCAAAGTAATAGGTAATTGATTCCAGATTTTCAAGACTCGCATGCATCCAGGAAGTTTCGATGCTTATGCTCTTTGATCAATGGAAGCCTGGATGAAGCTTTAGTACATGGTGGCAACTTTAATAAGTATTCAAATATTTGGGGCTGTACAAATTTGGTCAAGTTTTACAATATGTGTGTCTGTCCTCGTGCTTACTGCTTGATTTGGCTTTTTATAAGAATTTTGATTATATGGGGGATTTTTCTAAGATGTAGTTTCATGTTTTAGTCAATCTCCCCAGTATTGTTGTTTCTTACTGAAAAATAAGAGTTTGAAGGATAATAGTTTTATTTGAAGTATGCTATTCTTATTACCATGTTCATGAGTAGAAATGTGACATTTGATGAGTTCTTAAAATTAAGGTTAACTTCTAATTCTCAATTCAATTGGACTATACATCAAGAATATTGTATAAAGTTGGCATGTGATGAATTCCTCTAGATGCATTGGTTGGCTGGTGACCCAACTTGAAAAATTGGAAAAGCCAGGAGAAAGAGAAGTGTTGGAGTAACAAATTAATAACTTGAACATGATAAAAGAGAGAGAGAATGTCTTAGAGCAAAAAGAGAGGTAGAGTAAAATAAAGCTACATGACAGAATTAGGAATAGTAGAAACATATTTTTGTATTCACAATTGCATAATTCTTCACATGGTAACACTCCATTATATAGGTACAAGAACCTATCCAATGTTGCCACGTATATAGTGAATAAATAATATAGGATGACTATACATATATTTATAGCTTGTTCCAATTCTCTATTGATTTAGTTGTGCTTTGCTTATTTGTGGGCTTCTTCATTTGTGTATGGGTTTCAACAATATGAAAGCGAACACTCTTCTTTAGATAAATGCTACTATTCTATCATCTATCAATAATGTGTGTGTGTGTGTGTGTGTGTGTGTGTGTGTGTGTGTTAGAGAGAGAGAGAGCAAAATGGACTACAAATGCATAGGAAAATGACAAGACTCGGTTTATCCTTTAAAAGAGAAATCAAATTTAAATGATAAAATTGAGATTAAATCTAGACAAACACATTTCTCACTTTCCCAAGTCTCGTGATTAAATCTGGAAAGCAAATCGCACTCTTTGTCGGCTTGACCAAAAAACCAGAGATAATAAGTATGACAACTTTGATATGAATAAAACTTTGGTGGCTGGAGAATATAATATAACAGGGACGGAAAAGCACTTGTGCCCCCCAAAAAAAAGGATAATATCACTGGCTTTATGAATAACAGTATTGAAGATAATTAATTAGTGTACCCTCTCATGACTTGGTCAAAATCCTTATAGGGGTTTGAAAGACTTGATAATTAATTAATTATACTGATTTGGTTGGTATTTATTCCACAAGCGAAGACTTGGTTAAAAAGGTTTAGAAAGACTTGAAATGGATAATGACTTTGTCGGTTTTCATTTCACAAGCAAATATTTGAAGTTTAGATACTTGACAAGGATAATATATGACTTGGTACTCATTTCACAAGCAAAGGGTAGAAAGACAACCACTGCAATACAATGACCTTAACCTATATACAAAATAGGAAGACACACACATACACATCCTGGTCTAATTTTAATATTCAATACTATTGTGTCACATCTGATGATTGACCCAACTGAGGGCATCTTTCTTAAAGGTCCATTCAGGTTCTGCATTTTTAGCAAGTGTATTTTGTGTATATATTTGGATTATGGTTTTTTCAATATCTAATGGGGATGAATGAAAAATTGTACATTGGAGGGAAACTCGTGGCAAAGGTTCATTCTAATTCGGAGTGGCATAATGAGTCTTCAGTGGTCTTTGGTGGACTAAACAAGCACTCGTCGTTGATGCGGAAGAGCCCCAAGTCCGCTAAGACTCCAGAGGCGCGGTGGGAAATTGTGGTGGCTATCTCAAGCAACTCGAAAGAGGGATGAGCTCTTCTACAAGCTGCTTGAATTAGAAAATGAAAGAAAATTCACGTGTACCTGAAATACAACCGTTAAATTTTGATGCCCAAGCTTAATTGGATCACAGCGATGGAAGTGATTATGACGCACAGCAAATACATTATAAGAAAAGAAGAAGAAATAAATATAGTAGAAGGATTGAGGAATCAATATAATAGGATTTCTATATTTCAGAGAGATATCTTCAACTAAACATTTTACGTCTATTTATAACATTCTATGTATCCCTTCCTCTCTATCGACGTGTCTTTTCTTCAAAAAAAACAACATATTCTTTTGATAGAAAGACATAACATATTGGCGAAACAATATCTTCTGAAGAGTCATAATCTGTTGATTAAAATATAACTCATAATAATTGAAAATATCACATATATTACCCAAACTTTTATACTATTTATATTATTGCCCCAACACATTAAGCTTGGGCCTAATCCATCAAGAGTATATCAAGTTATTTTCCAACATCTCCTACTCACACTTGCTGAATTAGTTACATGTCTTTTTCTTCCTTTTTTCATACTTAATGCTTTGTCGTGACTGCGTAGACATGACATCTGCATATAGGTCTCTGTACTAGAAATCTCTTATATAGAGACCAGCATAAGACAACCTTCTTCGTGTAGCTTGATTTTAAAATCATGCCTCAGATATCTTAGATTTACTTATATACAATTTCACATGGCTAATCTAATCCCTTTCAAGTCAGCATAAAACTCATATTGCCTTTCTCATATGCTTAATGTCCACACTTATGAAATTATTTAACAATAATATTATAAAGCACATGTCTCATACACTAACATAATTTGTGCATATTTCAAGTAATCTTTCTTTCGCCCAGGTAACACTTCAATATACATTAACTGCTTTCCTAACATAATACCATAGATTGCATCTATCATGATTATAGGACATATGTTAAAGTTATAGTTACTGAAGCATACTTTTGTGAAACTATCAAAGTCAAAGGATATAATAGAAGGATTAGAAATTTCCTGGGACTCAGACAACAATTCGGCTAGGATTTCCTTACTTGCTTCCCATTTGTGGTTCTCTAGCACATGTGGTATGAATCGCATGCTACAGTGTTACTCTTACATTATAAGAGCGTACGTTGTTTTGTATTCTGTTATTAACAATGTACAGACTTAAGTCTAGAAACTTTCAGTATCTAAACACAAATTCTTCCACCCTAATTAGATATTAATGTTGAAGAATTTTGATATCTAGCTACAGGCATCATGGAAGTGGATGTCCATTATTTGATCAATACTTATATTATCTTTTATGGATCTCATCTCGACATGCTACAATATTGTCAAAGCAATATAGTTTGTATTTCTTCTATACCATCCATATCAGTGCATTCTAACATTTTATTGGTGAACACAATTATCTCATCTTTGCATACTCTTCCTAAGTGTTAAAGACGATTACTTGTGTAAGAGAGCCAACCTCACAAGCATGTACGATGCACTAGACATTGTATACAAACATAAAAATTAATAATAATAATTAAATACTTTAATTAATCACAAATATATTACATGAAGTCTACAATTTTATATTTTGTGTACATCAAGTACTTTTACATGTTTTTCAAATGTCTCTTTGACAATTGGTTTGGTTAGGGTATTAGCTACCATGTTTTTGGTTAAAATATGTTGTACAGTCACAATTTTCTGTGCTATATAATCTCTTACAAAATTGTACTTAATATCTATATGTTTTGTTTTACTATGATACTTGAGATCTTTAATATAGGCTATGGCTATAGTATTATCACATTGCACTAATACTAAATTAGTACTCTTATTTCCAAAATCAAAGTGTTCAATAAATCTTTTCAACCATAAAGCCTTTTGTACTGTTGTGGTGCATACTATGAACTTAGCTTCCATATAATGTAAAGTAATGCATGTCTGATTCTTGTTGCTCCAACATATGGCACTATTATTCAGCAAAAAAACATAACCTGAAGTCGATGATGTTCGCTCTTCCTCATCTCCGCCTAGACGTAGATTTCTTCCTTCATAGCATAGTGCATAATCAAATGTACCTTTTAAGTATCTCATCAAGATCCTCTTTACTGCTTTCCAATGATGCTTACCTGGATTGGATTAGAACCTACTTACCAATCCTACTGTAAAGTAGATATCTGGCTTTATACACATTATTGCATATATTAAACTGCCAACAACACTAGCATAGGAAACTTTCATCATTTTTTTTATCTGACTCATTTTTGTATCAAACTGAGTTAGTCATTTTCTTTCAGAAAAGAAACTCAACAAACTAGAGCTGTATTGCCTTAACTTAAAATATGGACTTGAAGAATGCAGTTACACTTCACCTTATAGAATGGAGAATACTCAAAATTCCTATCAAATCAGCTGCCAAAACACTTGGCCTTATAGAAAGGAGAATCTTCCAAGATGAAGTCGTAGAAAGCGGTGGAGAGGATTAAGAAGACGGAAATAGAAATTTTGAAGGAGGAAGTGAGGCGTTGATGGTCAAAGAAAGCTTTTTCTTTTTTTTAAATGAAGTTAGCATTATGTTAGGATGAGGGACATAATTACTCCAACTTAATTATTTTAGGGTTAAAATTGCACCCTTAAATATTTTTAAGTGCTAACTGTACCTTTAAAAATAGTTTGGAGTGTTTGTTACACCTTTACCCTTAATTTACCCTTAATTATAAATGGGTATAACTTTGGTTGAACTATAGTTAAACTACCCCTTAAACCACTATTTTAATCGATATCACTTCTTTGAAAATTTCTTACAAATAATTGATAATTTTTCTTTTAAAAAAATGATATGAACTTTTCAAAATTGCTCTCATATTAAAATTCATTCGTTTTATTAATTTTTATTCACATAATAATTATTTTTTAAATCACAGTAATTCCTTTTTATTATTTTATTATCAAATTTGATTATTATCCAATCTCAAATGAGGTAACTCTTTTCCAAATATCTTCTTTTACATTTACATATACTCAAACTTAAGATCGATATTGTTACATTATTGATTACTTTATTTTAATTTCTTTGTGTGGCTTAGAAAAATGAGAATGTAATTTTTGGTAGCTCGCATTAATCATCATCAGCCCAGAAACTAGTTTTTTTTTTGGGCAAAGACTTTTCAAGGTGGAAGACTTTTCAAGCATGAATCACTTTGTGCGTTCTTATCCTTAAAATTTTTGTGGTGTTGGTTTGATTCATTTATGAGATAAGAAGAACGGAAGTTTCCCTGTGGATTCCATTGATTAATGAGCAAGAAGAAGGAGACTGCAATTAAGTGATTTTGTGTTTGTTTATAACAACGACTGGAGTCTTTAAAAATAACTTTTCAATCGTGATTTACAGTATACGATGTAAGTATGTAAAAGGAGTATTGTCTTGACTTACGTATATAAACACTTATAAGTCTTTCAAAAATTCATTCAAACAAGCTTTTAAGGTGGAAGACTTGGGAAAGAAGGTCGAAAAAAGACTTGAGGAATATCAGTTAAGAATCGTTATCAAAAGGGTGAAATACTAAACAAAGTAATGTTTGGGCTCATCTTTATCACACCGATTTTAATTTCGCTAAGTATTTTTTTATAGTATTTATTTCATTATTGCAGACTTGTAAGCAAATATTTATTTTGTTTTTAAGTGCGTTTATAAACCCTTCTTAAAACAAAGATTTAAATATATCAATCTCCTTCAGATTGTTTTTTATTTTCAATCATACAGATCTCCTATCCACTTTCAAAATTAACTCCTCATAAAAATTTTCAAAAACATTGAGAACAAGTAATATTTTTATACATTTCAAAAATAAAAAGAACTGTGTTAACAAATTGAAGGGAAAAATTCACGCAATTTTTTTCTTTAATTTTATCAAGGTGTACACTAAATTTCCTATAAAAACCTAATATAGTTTCAACAAAATTAGAAAGGGAAAAAAATTAATACACATGTGCTTATATAAAAATTGCTAGAGATATATATATATATAACAAGCCCTCGAGAAACCGTTTTGATCACCGATTCTTCTTTTACTCGAACAACCATCATGATGATTGTTAATTTCACATCACACACGTCTCTTATTTTGATGGTGTTGCCATATGCAGTGAGATTAAACACAATGATTTGTTGCCATGAAAGATATCGAAGCTTACTGTTAATGTTCAAAGAAGGCCTCATCCTTCCAATAGCCTCTCTTCTTGGTCTTCTCTCCAAGATTGCTGCCAATGGGAAGGAGTTGAGTGTTATGACAACAACATAGTCAAAGGTCTTGCACTACCATGCTTCAATGCTTCAGAATCATAGAGAGGTGAAATCAACTTCTCTTCATTACTTGTACTTGAATTCCTAGAAGATTTGGATTTAAGCTTCAATGACTTTGATCGTCAAGCAAACCATCTATCAATACTTATGTTGCACCTGATGTTCATTTGCACACAAACTTTTCTAAGCTTTCTATACTGAGTTTATCACAAAATATTCATCTTCACATTGATAATCTTCATTATTGGCTTTCTTATCTTCCTTCCCTGGAAACTCTCGAACTCATAGGAATTCATCTTCCTAGTGAAACCAATTAAGTTCAATCATTGGCTTCCCTTTCCCTGAAGAATTAGATTTGTATGACTATAATTTGACTACCTCTATTCTATCTCTCCAATATGCCAACTTTAGCTCACTTTCATATCTTGATCTTGGTTTAAATGATTTCACGCATAGGTTGCCTAATTAATTGGGTGTTCAATCTTAGCGTAGACCTCTCCGTTCTTTATATCAGTCAAAGAAATTTGAGAGGTCAAGTTACAAATTTTTCATGATATCAAAACCTAGAAAATTTAGATCTATCTTCTAACAAATTCAAAGGAGCGATACCAGATTGGTTAGACCAACTTGATAACTTGAATCTCACAAACTCATCATCAGCCTTATCACATTTAGATATTAGCTTCAATTACTTGAGTGGGGTACCTCTAAGAATCTTTGAGCATGGGTATCAGGTTTTGGATTTGTCTCACAACTCGATTAGTGGTGATATATCAAAATTGTTGCTTACTAGTGTATCGACATATATGTCATTTAACAAATTCAAAGGACACCTTCCTTGTATATCAGATAATGTTGGTGCTTTGGATTTGGCTTACAATTCTTTCTTTGGATCTCTATCTTTCCTCTTGTGTCCAAATGAGACTAACAATTATTGGTTGCACTATTTGGACACATCTCAAATTGAAGAGTGTCATATATTATTAGGAATTTCATGATTATAGGGATTAATTAAATATATAGATTATAAAAGATAATTGCTAGGATATTATTTTCAAATTTCAAATCTAGTTCTCTTTAACAAATCTAATTCTCTCTTGTGTATAAATGTAATTACCCTCTCATCTGAATAGTATAAAAAATTATTCTCTTATCAAGCTTCTTTGAAAATAATCAGAGATTAACCTAATTTTCTTTCCGGCACCATCAAAACTACCACCACCACCGAGTTTTACTTGAATTCATCACTTCTGCTCACCGTCTGATCACACTGTCGAGTATTGATACCCCTACTCCCTATGATCATTGCCTAGGCATTTTGTCAAAGTTGGCCCTCCTCTCATAGCATTGAACATTAACCTAGGCTCGCCATCTCTTCAACTCTAGTCAATGTCGATCTCATCGATCAACACCACTGCAATGTTGATCTTATCGATTAACATTGCTGCAATGTCGATCTCATCGATTACCATTAACCTCCTCATCTCAGTATTCCAACGCCACTGCAACGCTTCTCTTGTTGATCAATGCTGATTGTCCATCGACATCATCAACCTTCTCGTGTACACGTCTAAATCTAAAACAAAATCACAAGTCTCTTGATGAATACTACCTTGAAAATTCTACTTTATAGCAAGAGTTTGATGATCTAAAGGATAAATTTCATCATTGCCAAGCTAATGCTTATGAGGATCGCAAAGAAAAAGAAGAGGAGCAAGTATAGGAGTTGCTGGCTGGTCTTGATATGATTTATAATGATGTTCAGACCTGGATTCCTAGCTAGGAACTCTTGCCTTATGTTCATAAAGTCTATACCATTCTATGCAATGAAGAAGATAGGCACAAATCAATACTTCAAAATACTTTCGTTGTAACTTCGACACCTCCTAAGGCCTCAACTCTTGCTATTCGATCGACAAAATCAAAATGTTCCAAAGGTCGAGCATTTTGTGATTATTGTAAGAAACAGGGGCACTCAAAAGACACTTATTGGGATATCCATGGTAAACCTACTAAATGGAAGCCAAGAAGGGGAAAGGAAGAGGCAATGTGGGTAAAGCTTCAAAAGGTGGTGAGACCTCCAAGTAACTAGGTGAGTAAGATCATAGAAATGCTTACAACTCTTTAGACTACAAAATAGAATACTACCACAATAGTGAGAAGAGGTGATTTCTTGCAAAACTTGGCTGCAATAAAAGGTCTGTGTACGGGTAATTGCTGGATTGTTGACTTAGAAGGGTCCGACTACATGACTGACGATAGGACTCTTTTATCATCTTATACTTCAATTTCCAAGAGAATGACTGTGTGGATTACTGATAAATTTGAATCTGTTGTGACAGAGTTAGCTCTGTTAAAATCTCTGCTACACTTACTTTGCACTTTGTATTGCATGTTCCAAAACTAAAATGCAACTTACTATTAGTGAGTCAATTAGTATATAATGAATGATGTCTTGCTAACTTAGCTTCTTTACTAAATACTATCTTTTTTAGGATCTGCTAATAGAGACGACAATTGGGAGTGCAAAGCAGCTTGATGGTCTTTATTACCTCGATGAGAGTGATAGTTGTAGGATTAAGCCTAGCAATAAAGTGTCTCTCCCTAGGACTAGTGACTTAGAGTTATGGCACAAACATTTAGATCATCCAAATTTCAATTATGCCTAAGATGCTTCCATCTCTTATTTCTAATAAAAATGTATTTGATTTTCATTGTGATTCTTGTGAAAAAGCCAAACACCATTATGCCTCATTTCCAAAAATCATATACCAGGCTTTTAAACCCTTTTTCATGATTCACAGTGACTTATGGGGACCATCTTGCATACCAAACATATTAAAGTTCAAATGGTTTATCACATTTATCAATAAACATACACGTATCAGTAGGGTTTACATGTTGAAAGATAAAACAGAAGTATATCAAACTTAACTTCCATAACATGATCCAAACCCAGTTCTAAACCTAAATCCAGATCCTATACACTGATAATGGGATTGAATATTTCAATTAGGCCTTGTCCACCTTCTTGACCAAAAGTAGCATTGTTCATAAAAGTATTTGTCTAAATACATCCCAACAAAATGGCATAACCGAACGAAAGAATCACCATATTCTATAAACTGCCAAAGCTATCATGTTTAGTAGCAATGTTCCAAATATCATTGGGATGACACCGTCCTTACTGCTACCTTTCTCATTAACTAAATGTCGAGGCGACCACTGTCTTATAAAATATCCTTTCAACTCCTGCACAAATACTATAACTTCCTATACCTTGGAACACTTTGCCTCTTAGGGTATTTGGATGTACATCTTACATCTATCTTCATCATACCAATAAACTTGATTCCAAAGCTCTTCGATGTATCTTCTTAGATTTCTATAACTCACTAAAAGGATATAAATGTTATAACCCTATCTCCAAATGTCTCTTGGCTACCTATGATGTCACTTTTCATTAAAACACTCCTACTATCCCCTATCTATATATGAAGGGAAGAGAAACGATGAATTCCAGACAAAGGATCAATTAAAAGACTCAACCTTCACAATTTATACACCTAATAATACTCTTAATACTTTTGATAATACTTCTACTACCCTTAATACTCTTAATACCTCTTATTATATTCATACTACCCTTAATAATCCTAATACTTCTAATAATCTGGCCCTAGGGGAGACACAGGCGAGTAGGGTAATACCTATAAAAGAATCCACATAAGAGGTAATGAGTCACATGTTGTTAGCACTCACTAAGAATTAGAACCGAAGGCAAGTCAAAAGGAAACAATAGTAATAGAGAGTTCTGATCTTAACCTTCCCATTGCAGTAAGAAATAAGCTTAAAGTGCCCATATCATATACTTGATATCTCATTGAGAAGTTTATTTCCTATAAAGCCATTTCATCTAAATACAAGTTATTTGTCTCTTGTCTTGGCAGTATCAGGGTACAAAACATGATTGATGAGGTCATGGTCATACCTAAATTGAGGTAATTGCCACCTTAGAAGAGATGGAGGCCCTCAAGCATCATAAGATATGAGAGGTAGTAGATCTACCATAAAGGAAGAAACCTATAAGATACAAATGGGTATTCATTCCTAAGTATAAAGCATATAGAACTCTTGAGAAATACAAAGCAAGAGTGGTTGCAAAAAGCTTCACATAGATATATGGGGAAGATTTCACTGAAATGTTTAAACCAGTAGACAAGTTAAATACAATCAAGATTCTCTTGTCTATTACAATCAATCTAGATTGGGGTCTTTACCAACTTAATGTGAAGAATGCCTTCCTTAACGAAAAACTCAAAGAAGAGGTGTATATGAAGTTACCTATAAGGTTCCCAGGGAAAAAGGCGAATCAAGTGTACAAGTTGAAGAGGTCATTATATGGATTGAAGTAATCTCTATATGCCTGGTTCAACAAATTCATTTTGGTCCTTAAAAGATATAAATATACTCAAGGGTAAAGTGATGATACCATGTTCTTTAAACACCATAAGGGTAAAATGGTTGTTCTAGCTGAATATGTTGATGACATAGTTCTTACTAGAGATAATAAAGTAGAGATTAGTCAAATCCAGAAAGCCCTTGCACAAGAATTCCAAATCAAGGACTTTGGGGAAATTAAGTACTTTCTTTGGATAGAAGTTGCTTAGTCGAAGGGAGGAATCTATATCTCCCAAAGAAAGTACATATTGGACCTTTTAAAGGAAATAGGAATGATGGGTTGCAAACCTAGTGACACACCAATACAGGTTGATAAAATAGATGAAGAATAATACCTTGGTAAAGCTGTGGACATAGGAAATTACCAATGAATTGTAGGCAAATTGATATACTTGTTTCATACCAAATTAGACATGGTATTTGTAGTTAGTGTGGTCAGTTAGCACTCCCATAATCCTAAACAAAAGCATTTGAATAAATTCTACTAGATCCTATATTATCTGAAGGGATCTCCTAGACTTGGGTTATTATTCAAAAAGACCGATAAATGGAATGAAGAATTGTTTACATATGCTGATTGGGCAGGTGATCAAGATGACCGAAAATCCACTTTTGAATATTGTACATATGTGTTAGGTAACTTGGTTACTTGGAGAAGTAAAAACAAAGTGTAGTCTCTAGAAGCAACACTGAGGCTAAATATAAAGCTGTAGCACTGGGCATTTGTGAAGGCATATAGGTAAAACATGTTCTTGAAGACTTGAGAAAATGTGTAAATCTGTTAATCAAGGTCTATTGTGATAACATGATTGCAATCAATATTACTTATAGTCCGATTTGGCATGATAGAACCAAGTATATCAAGATAGACAAACACTTCATAAGAAAAAATGTTGATGAAGGTATTGTAGACCTATGATAATACCATCCAAAGAGCTGATCGCTGACATTCTTACTAAAGAACTACCCAAGGACAAGTTTGAATAACTCATTAGCAAGTTGAACATAAATGATATCTACAGTCCAACTATTAGCCATCTAGCTTTACCGCAAGCACAATGATCGCAATTAATTAGATTGTTCACACAAGGACTTTCACAAAAATGAATTAATTATCTCAACTGAATTTTTCAATCAGATTGAGTAAGAATATTTTGAAATTTAATTTGTTTGAGAATTTTAAAGTTATGATTTTTCTTCAAGATTAGAGGAACCTATTATTACTTATCTCTATTATACTTCATAAGATTAACTTAAATCTTAAATTGATAATGAAAACATGTGTTTGTTAGAGGTTCAAATTAATTGATAAAGCTTTCTCAAGTCAGAACCAATTTTATATTTTCAATTAACATGTGCAATCTCTTTTCCTAGTTAACGAAAATACTCATTAAGCTCTATCCTCAATTAGATAATACTAAGCTAATATATATATCTCTATGTTAGTCCTCAATGTTTTAATGATAACAAATCTTGATTAAAGCAATGAAGTATCTGGTGGTTGAAGAAATGATTTGAGAAATTAAAGATTGATTTGAATGAAAATGGAAACTTGAATCACAAGATACTCGTATCTCTGTAATCTCAATATATCACTCAAGTGATGAAGATATCACTCGAGTGGAGGCCTTTCAACTCTCAAGAATTTCTCGCAAGTCACACGCCAAGATGCTGAAAGTGGAGGAGAGTCTACTCGAGTAGATAAGTGGCTACTCGAGTGACAAGGCTCTACTTGCAGAAGAAAGCAAGTCACTCACAAGTTTTCTAAGAGTCAAGTTGAGAAGCCACTCGAGTGATTACTTATTCACTCGAGTGACAAGAGACCACCTGTAGTCTCTGCAAGTCACTCGCAGCCTTTCTAATAGAGTTAAGAAGCCACTCGAGTGAGTAAGTAATCACTCGAGTGACTATGTTCACTTCCCATTTTCAAAAGTAACTCTCTAGTTTTTTAGAAGTTATGGGGAAGGCTCACTCGAGTGACAGAATTATCACTCGAGTGAATTGATCTCAACTCGCTAGTTCAAAAAGTCACTCGCAGAGGGTTTTGCAAGTGATGAAGAGTAATTACTCAAGTGGGTAAGTTATCACTCGAGTGAAGTCAGTCACTCTGACTTAACTCTCAAGTCACTCGCATCAGTTGCTGGAGTTGTATAAGCAGAAACCCAAGTGATGAGCAGTCACCCAAGTGACAAATCATTAACTTGCAATCTTCAGCAAGTCACTTCCAGAGAGCTCAAAAATGACTTATAGTTCCCACTCAAGTGAGACCTATCCACTTAAGTGAATTAAATTCCACCTAAGTTAATCATCTTCCAGTCGAGTGAAGTCTCATCATCTTCCTCTGTTTCTTAACATCCTTCCATTCTTTCTTTGATTCATTATATTATATGTATCATCATTTATCTCTTACATATTGTTTTAATATTACTAATCATCATTTGTGAATAAGTTTCAGAAGAATGGACAGATTAATTGATGTGGCATATTCAAATTTTTGTTTCCTTCAGAAGCATCAAATGCTCAACCATAAAACCAGAATGACAGATAGAAGGAAGGTTATATTTGAAAAGTGCCTGAGGAATTTAATGCTTCAGAAAGTAGAAGTGATCTAAACGCCAAAATCCTCCAACGACTAGAAGATCAATCTAACAGCTAGCTCAAATACTCTCAACGGACATTTAAAGCTCGGCCTATAAATACTTCTGCATTCAATACGGGAGAATCACGAAGCTATTCTGCGCAACAACATCATTTATTACTTAATTCTCTGTGCTTGGTAAGCTCTTGTACTTCAATGATAATTAATTAGC
Source organism: Albizia julibrissin (assembly GCA_037074505.1). Lineage (NCBI taxonomy): Eukaryota > Viridiplantae > Streptophyta > Magnoliopsida > Fabales > Fabaceae > Albizia > Albizia julibrissin. The sequence continues at coordinate 16,989,974 of CM073484.1, forward strand.
TATATGAGAGAGTCCATTATTCATTCTCAATTCAGAAATATTGTAAGGAAGTGGGACCTTGAGTGTAGGTGTCGGATTACATCGTGTAAGGGGGAGTGAGTCCAGGTTAGGATCACCTACTACTTGATACGTTGTAATTGGTTTTCCAAGAACCTGATAACTCTTGGAAGTATAGTGGAAACTCAGAGACGCGTTGAGAGAACTGGACGTAGGTCATAGTTGGATCAAACCAGTATACATCGGTGTTATCTTCTTCTACCTTATCTCTTATTATTTTAGTCAGTTACTTAAATTTTTAAAAGTTTCACCCAATTCACCCCTTCTTGGGTAAAACTCAATCTAGCAATCTATTCTATTAACAAAACATCCATTTAATCACTAAACTTCAAGTCTAGCATGATTCTATCTATATTAACTTTTTCAAACATCATTCAATTGAATCCAACAATCTAAATGATGGCCAATCACACAAAAATATTAAGCACAAGATAAAATCAATACATAAATTTCATTAATCAATAAAAGACATAAATCAAAGTATTAATCTATCTAATAGTTCAAAGCAATTCTAGAATATGAAATTTAGCTACTCATAAACAAAATCACACAAAAACCAGAGATGATAATCTGGTTCATAAAAGCCAGGTAAAGGAGAAAATAAAATGAAAGAACCAAGATTAAAGCTCTAAATCTCTTTAAATCTTCAAGATTCAACTTTCCAATTGCTCAATCTTCTCTCTCTAACCCTCAGCTCTTATGCTTTCCTTGCTCTCTATATTCAAATGCTTCTCCTTCCCTCTTTCTTAAAGAAGTTTAACCTCTATATATAGGTTAGGTTTCTAGATCCTCATGCAATATCCCTCTAGCAAAATAAAATCAAACAAGAAAAATAAAAAGATAAAATAAATAGATAATGATAATAATAAATAATGATGATGATGATAACTAAAGTATCTTTTCCTTTTTATCTTAAATTATTATTTTTATTATTAATATCATTATTTTTATCTTTAATATCAAAATCATTATTTTTATCCTAAACTTTAATATTTATAATGAAATCTCTCTAAATCAATATCTTATCAAAATCTCACTCCAATCCTTTTAATTAAACCTAGATAACTCCCAAATATATTAAAATATATCTTAAAATTATCTAAAAATAGGGAGTTCTCACCAACTTGAGGGTGTGTAGAATCTCATATATTATTAGGAATCTCATGATTATAAGGATTAATTAAATCTATAGATTATAGGAGATAATGGTTAGAATATTATTTTCAAATTTTAAATTTAGATCTCATTAACAGATCTGATTCTCTCTTGTATATAAATGTAATCACATAATACAACAAATTATTCTCTCATCAGATTATCTTCACAAATAATTTTTTAGCTGAAGGCCTTCCATATTGTTGGAGCAATTGGCCAGATTCGACTTACATATACTTGGGGAGTAATAAACTATTTGGTGAAATTAATCCAAATATGGGCTCATCATTACGCCAACTAACATCATTAGATTTACATGACAATAGTTTTTATGGACATATACCATGTACGTTTAAGAACTGTACATCTTTGGTGCTGCTCAATCTTGAAGAAAACAATTTTTCCAAAAGTATTCCCAAATGGATGCCGCAAAGTTTATCAATTGTGAAATTGCGATCCAATCAATTTATAGGCTTCATTCCAACACAGTTGTGTAACCTCACTAACTTGACCTTGTTGAATCTTGCAAATAACAGACTTTCAGGATTAACCCACATTGTCTGCACAACTTATCATTAATGGTTTATTTCAGGACCAACTAGCTTTTTATATCTAGACCAACAAGTGGCTGGAACGACTCGAATTAAAGCTTCATATACATCAAGAAGCGGCGTTCATACAAAAGGCCAAGAATTAGGGTATGACAAGAACTTAAAACTTGTATGTAGTATTGACCTCTCAGCTAATGAATTATGTGGATAAATTCCTATACAATTGTTCAAGCTTCTCAAATTACAATCCTTAAACTTGTCTTATAATTATCCAAGAGGATATATACTAAAAAAATTGGAGAGATGAAAGACCTAGAATCTCTTGATTTATCCCATAACAGTCTCTATGGTAATATTCCTCAAAGCATGTCTAGTCTATCTTTTCTAAGCATTATGACTCTTTCATAAAACCATTTCAGTGGACAAATTCTACTAGAGACTCAACTTCAGAGTTTTGATGCATGGAATTACACCAGAAATCCTGAGCTTTATGGACCTCCATTGTCACGTGCTGAAAATTAAGGTGTGACTGGTATGGAATATGAGAATACTCACATCTCCTAAGCTTTAAGGATATAATTTTTCTAATGCTTATAAATAAACATATTTACAATATATAATATGAAGTTCATAAATATATTTCATCTAATAAAAAAAATTAACTTCTATAAGAAATTTTGGGCAGAGCCTCATTTGAAAGTGAGACATCACAAGAATTCTTACAACAGCCCAATACAGTCAAGAGGAGCTCTGCTCCTTTCAAATAAATACACATAATGTAGATGAGGTGAGGATCCTATCTATAGCACATGTGGAGCACGTAATTCACAAAAATAATTATGTAAGTTTAGATTTTACATTATCTGGAAACTTTCAATATGACGCTTCAACTTCAAACAGCAGTATAGTTCATCAGCACCAGCAATAGGAACATAGCCAGCTTGTACTATTTAAGGCCAAAAATATTTTCCAATGAATGACGTCCCATTGTAGAAACTAATAAAATACTTAAAGAAATAATTCGAACATATTTAACCTTAAATAATAACATGACAACATATTTCAATGTCTATAGTTCACAATCATAAATTCAAATAAAACTATAGAAAAGATCATTTATCGATTAAAGCCAAGTACATAATAAAATAAATTGCTAAACGAAATTAGCTTAAGACAATAGTTCTCAAATTTTTTTTAATAGGACTTCAACAGAATGAAGTACCAAGTGTGGATATACACTCTATAAGAATAACTAACCAAGCATAGCTTAAAGCTACAAACACAAGCATTGACATACAGTCTACGAGGGTAAGTAACCAATTAAGTGTAGTACGAGGCCACAAACACAAGTGTGGACACACAATTTACAAGGATAAGTAACTAATCAAGAGTAGTATGAGGCCACAGAAACAAGCATATGTACAAGACCCATGAATAACAAGTGTAAGAACGAATCCCACGAATATCAAATATGAGTATTATGCTCATGAATGTCAAGCGAGCTCAATTTTAACCATGACATGCCAAGGACTAATAGTATTGGTGTTATTAACCAGTGTATTGTATTCAATCCTCTCAAAAGCACATTCAACTTTGCTTCGGATCTATTTCAAATTAGCAAACTAGAAAGATCTTTCGCTAATAATGAAATTAAAGCTCATAAATAATACGTCACCACATAAGATCCCAGCATGAACATTCACAAAACATCTCTAAATGTTTCTTATCAAATTCTATGTATATATGTTCATAAAGATAAAATGAAGAATAAATAAACAATAAATACTTGGTCCAACCTTAAGGATTCTCTGATGGGTGATAGCTATTACCAAACCATCGATATGCTTCATCATCCCGTTAAAAGAATCATGAGTTATTTTCTTCTAATCTTATTTTCTCTTTTTAAATTCTTAGGTTGTGAGATATAACTTACTGAATTGCTACAGCTAGAGATATTATTGATAGAGTCTTCTACTATTACTCCTAATTTTAGAGTTCATATATTATGTATTGAGGGAATTATTTATGTATTTATTCTAACAAGACATAAAAGAAATTAAGAAAGATGATTAGTATATTTAAAAAAAACATGTCATATTAATTAACTTCCTTAATATAATCAAATTAGATAAATAGACATTACATTATATTAAAGACCGGAGGGGAGAATTAAAAAAGGGGATAGAAAGAACGTAGCAGAGAGAGAGAGATATATATTATGACCATTATAACAAATCATTACTATAACAATATAATAATGAAAATCCAGCAGTATGGTAAATTAAATTTGACAAAAATGATAATATATCTCTCTTTGATCAATCGACCTTTTCTCCCTAGTTTGTTAAGTGGGGATTGGGGTTCTTGAGTTCTTTCTGCTTTCCTTTTGCTTTTTTGTGGTAGTTTTTTTTAATCCTTTTCTTCTCTATCAAGGGAAAAAAATCTATCGTAATTTGTGTCTTAAAAAACGTAGTTATTATATAAACCATTTATACTTTTTGACGTGTTCAAATATCTGACAGAGAAGTAAAAAAATAAAAGATAAAAAGATAAGAATGTTCCTTTTTGTTTTGGTCTAAGGAGAAATACTTTTCAATGAGGAAGACTTTTTCAGCAAGCATCGAGTCACTGTGTGTGCTCTTATCCCAAAAATTAGTGTGGTGTTGTTTTGAGCATATATATAGGTAATGGTAGTGATCGATTCATTTATCACACATCAGCCATTAAATAAGATTGAAATTATTAGAAGACTTGGAAAATTGATATAGATTAAAGAGGTTGATGCAATATCTTTGCTTAAAACAAAGATTAAATTATATCAATCTCCTTCAATTTGTTTTTTTTAAATCATAAAAATCTGCTATCCACTTTCAAAATTAACTTCTCATGAAAATAAGAAGAATCAAATCTTGAAAAACATTTAGAACAAGTGATCTTTATGTTTTTTGGAAGTATTTTTATAATTATGAAAATAAACAGAAAATTGTAATAAAAATTGAAGTTAAAAACCGAAAAACTCACGCAACACACACACACACAGTTTTAATTTTAGTAAGGGGTGTGAAAAATTAATATAGTTTCAACAAAACTAAAAAGAGTCAGGTCAACAAAAAAACACAATTAAAAAGGAAAAAAAAGAAAAAATTACTCCACATGTTCTTATATACTCCTCAAGAAACTGGTTTGGTCGCTGCTAATTTATCACTTTATGAAATTATTATGATAAAAATAAATAATTAAATTTAGAGTGTTGAAATAGGATCTAAAGAATTCCTAATTAATACAATGAAATAAAAAAAATGATTTATAAAATATGATAACAATAATTTAATAAATATTAAATCTAAATAATTCATTTTCTTATCTAATGGAGGAGATGAAATATTAAGAAAATGAGAAAGATGAAAAAGAGAGGATATGCTTTAGTTCTACCCGAGCATAATATCATCATAATAATTGGAAATCCAGCAGTAGTAAATAGGGTTTGACAAAATTGACAATATCTCTTTCAAAGAAATTGAGAAGCGAAGATAAGAAGAGACGCTCCTCTGTGGGTTCCATTCATTAATGAGCAGAACATCTGTAATCTGAGAGGAAGACAAAGATAAACTGATATAGATTATAGAGGTTGGTGCAATTCCATAAAAGCAAATAAGAAGGAAAACTTTCCTCAAAAAATTTTGAGGCACGTTTATTAATATTATTATTATTTTTCAACAGATTTTTGAGTGCATTCATAAACCTTGCTTAAAACAAAGATTAAATTATATCAATCTCCTTCAATTTGATTTTTTAAATCATAAAAATCTCCTCTCCACTTTCAAAATTAACTTCTCATGAAAACAAGAAGAATCAAATTTTGAAAAACATTTAGAACAAGTCATCTTTATGTTTTTTGAGAATATTTTTATAATTATGAAAATAAATAAAAAATTGTAATAAAAAATTGAAGGAACAACCAAAGAACTCACGTGTGTGTGTGTGTGTATCGTTATAATTTTAGAAAGTGGTATGCAAAATTAATATAGTTTCAACAAAACTAAAAAGAGTCAGGTCCCAAAAAAAAAGTAAAAAGGGGGGAAAACAAGAAAAAATTACTCCACATGTGCTTATATAATCCTCAAGAAACTGGTTTGGTCGCTGCAAATTCATCACTTTATCAAACGACCATCATGGTGATGCTTTGTTTGAGATCACAAATGAGTCTTATGTTGTGGGTGTTGCTATGTGCAGCGAAATTCAACACGATCATATGCTGCCATGAGAGTGATCGAAGTTTACTATTAATGTTCAAACAAGGCATTGTTGATCCTTCCAATCGCCTCTCTTCTTGGTCTTCTCTCTATGATTGCTGCCATTGGAAAGGAGTCAAGTATGATTCCAACAACAACAACAGAGTCGTAGATCTTTCCCTGTCAAGCCACAACGATTCGGAAACATTAAGAGGTGAAAATCAACTTATCTCGTTTACTTGCACTTGAATTCCTTGAAGATTTCAATTTGTAATTCAGTGACTTCGATCACATAAGCATGCCATCGATCAATAACTCTGTTGCAACTCATACTCATTTGCTACCAAATTCTTCTTCTAAGCTTTCTCTACTGCGTTTATCAAACAATATTCATCTTCACATTGATAATCTTCACTGGCTCTCTCGACTTCCATCCCTTAAAGTTCTCAATCTCAGTGGCATTCATCTTCCCGCTGAAACCAACTGGTTTCAATCATTGGCTTCCCTACTTCTGACACAATTAGATTTGCATGATTGTAATTTGACCGGCTCTACGCTCTCTCTCCAATATGACAATTTTAGCTCACTTTCATCTCTTAATCTTGCTCTAAATGATTTTACATATGGATTACCTAATTGGTTATTCAATCTTAGCAAAGACCTCTAAGATCTTGATCTCATTCAATGCAATTTGAGAGGCCAAATTCCAGATTTTTCAGACTTCCGATATTTGTCCTTGTTAAATCTATCTAACAATATATTCGAAGATGTAATACCTGATTGGCTTGGCCAGCTCGATCGTTTAAATGAACTTGATCTATCTAATAACTCGTTTCATGGTTCTTTTCCTTCTAATCTTCTAAACTCATCACATATATGATATTTAGATATTAGCTTCAATGACTTGAGTGGTACACTCCCTGAAATCCTTGGCCACGATTGGTCTTACTACTCAATTGAGTTAGGGTTGCAAACAGGGGTGGCTATATATATGTCATTCAACATATTCAAAGGAAGGCTTCCTCGAGTATCAAATGACATCCTCTTTTTGGATCTCGCTAACAACTCATTCTCAGGATCTTTATCTTCATTATTGTGTCACACTGAGACTATCCCATATAGTTTGGGGTATTTGGACCTATCAAATAATGATCTAACCCAAGAACTCCCAAATTGTTGAAACAATTAGACATTTTTGTCTCACATATTCTTAGGGAATAATAACCTCGCTGGTCAAGTTTTATCAGCAATGGGTTCATTACAATATCTAAAGGCGTTAGATCTGCATAATAATGGCTTTTCTGATGAGATACCTTGGACTTTCCAAAATTGCACATCTTTGTTGCTTCTCAATTTAGCTAGAAACAACTTCTCTGGAAGTATACAAACATGGATGCCCCATGGTGTAAAGGTTGTAAGCTTGAGATCCAATAAATTTATGGGCAACATCCTACCACAGTTATGTAATCTCTCTAATTTGACTATATTGGACCTTGCCTATAACAAACTTTTAGGATCAATCCCTCATTGTCTATCCAACATAACAAGTTTTTCTTCAGTACTTGATGGAAGTGACTTAGTCTTACCTTTACATTATCCAATACAATATGACCTCTTGTTTTCACGTGCATTCATGAAACTTGATTTGTACACAAAGGGTCAACAATTAGAGTATCAAAAAAATCTAAAGTTGGTGCGAAGCATTGATCTATCAGTTAACAAGCTATCGGGAGAAATTCTTGTACAATTGTCCAAGCTCACCAAATTACAATTTTTGAACTTGTCTTATAATTATTTGATAGGAGAGATACCAAAGTACATAGGAGAGATGAAATATCTAGAATCTCTTGATTTCTCTCATAACCATCTTCATGGGAATATTCCTCAGAGCATGTCTAGTCTCTCATTCTTAAGTGTCCTAAATCTCTCATATAACAATTTTAGTGGAAAAACTCCACTAGGGACTCAGTTTCAGGGCTTTGATGCATGGAGTTACACTGAGAATCCTAAGCTTTGTGGACCTCCTCTTCAAAAGAACTGCACACTACCAGAAAAACCATACAATAGAGAGCAAGTTGAAGGAAATGATGATGATGCTTTTTTGAAGTCATTGTATCTTAGTATGGGAATTGGCTTTGTCGTGGGATTCTGGGTAGTTTGTGGTTCTCTGTTCTTGCACAAAGCATGGAGGCACACTTACTTTGGATTCTTTGATGGTGTGGTTGATTGAATATATGTCATTGTGGCCATAAAACTTCAAAGATTCCGTTGAATGGGACATGCTACTGCTCCAGGTCGGTATAAACTTGTTTTTATCTATTTAAATTTAAAGTTATCTCTCATAATAACTTTTATTTCTACACGCATTCAATAGTGTCGTAATGATTTCTTTTTTTTTTGTAGTTGCTTCCTAAATGGAATGCATAATGCAAATTAAGGCCGTTCATGTATTAATACAACTACTGATTTCAACCATTTATAATGAACTAAATTATTTATCTTTTTTTGTGATGATGGAGTTGTAGTGATCGAACTGATATGATTCATGCTTGTTTTTCAAAGCAATAAGTAGTTGATTTCAACATTTCAAGACTCACGTGCATCTCAGAAGCTTCGGTGCTTAAGCTCTTTATTGATGGGAGTTTAGATAAAGCTTTGGTACATGGTCGCAACTTTAATAAGTATTCAAATGTTTGGGGCTGTACAAGTTTGGAGATGTTTTGTAATATGTGTGTGTGTTTGTCACTGCGCTTACGGCTTGGTTCGGCTGTTTAGATGAATTTTGTTTTCTGGATTTTTCTAAGATGTGGTTTTCATGGTTAGACAACCTCCCAAGTGTTGTTTCTTAGTGAAAAAATTGAGTTTGATTTGCAGTATGATGTTCTTATTGTGATGTTAACTATTTGTAGAATGGGACGTATGATGCATATTTTATATAGTTATTTGCTAGTTCTAAATTCATATGGATCAGGCATCAAGAATATTGTACAAAGTTTTTTTTTATATAAAAAAGTTTAGGTAAGTTAAGTCTTAGGAACTCATCAAGGTCAAGGCATGCTTCCGGCACTAGTGCAAAATATAGATTTAACACCTATTTTTTACACCTGTCAAAAGAGAACACGTGTAGAAAGTGTGACCGGTGGCATTTTTATAAATATATGAAGATGTAGGAACTTTCTACACGTGTTGAAAAGACAACACGTGTAGAAACTAAATTTAAAATATTTTTTCTTTAATAATTTCACATTTTTTAGATTTGTTTTTGTAATCAATCGTGATTAATACCTTTAATTATATTTTAATAAATTTTTATTTTTTTAAAAAAAATAAATGATTATTTTCTACACGTGTTGGGAGCCCAACACGTGTAGAAAAGTAATATTTCTACATCGGTTGGGCTCCCAACCGGTGTAGAAAGTATCATAATTTTATTTTTTAAATTTTTTAAAAATAAAAGATTACTTTCTACACCGGTTGGGATCCAACAGGTGTAGAAAGAAACTTTCTACACCGGTTGGGCTTCCAACCGGTGTAGAAAGATTATTTTCTACACCGGTTGTGATCCTAACCGGTGTAGAAAGTGGTTAAAAAAATAAAAAACTTCTCGATGAGTTCCTTGTCGTGTTGCATTTCATTTTGGCACTGCGCGCCTTCTTCCATTTTCATCGACTCCATCTCCCCTGCTTGCTGCTTCCCTCTCGTCATCCTGCTAAAGTCTTTTACCTTGTGTGCTGGGTCCGTATGTCGCCGTCGGTGTGTGAACTCAACTTCATCGTCACCTCATCTAGCCGTGGCCCTACCTCCTTTCAGGTAATCTATACTCCTGAGGAACTTTTTCTTCCAGTAATTTAATCGATTATGGCTTGCTTGTGTTTCGAGGTTGGAATTCACCATCTGATTCTCTCCCCATCATTAATCTCTCAGTTTCTCGTTCAAATCTGATGCTCATAGATAAATCGCTCGGACTTCTTTCTACAGCATAAACTCTTCTTTCCAAACCCTTGCCCAAAGGATTGCTCAGAAAGGTGCTGTTCTTTTTCAATTCGTTACACCACTTGAGTTCAGAGTTCCTCAGGATGGGTACTGCTTCCATAACTTCCTTTCTTTCCATAAATGTGCAGCCATTTGTTTTGTTGTGGGCAAAATCCTTGTATCTCCTTCAGCTCTGAAAAGGTAGAACTCAAACTCGTCTGTGCATGTGATTGCATTATCTGTTGTCGGCGGCTGTTCAATTTCTGGTTTTTGTTCACTTTGTTAATTGGGTTTGCTTATTCTGTAATTGTATGAATCTATGCTAGAAATTTTTTCCTTTTGTCCAGTCTTTTTTCTCATATTCATTTTTTTTGTTCAATCTGTATAGCTGATAGGGTCAGAATGGAGGTTCTGTTAAGAGATTGAACCTCCTTCACGAGACTCCAAATCCACATGCATTCCCTCAACGTGGCCTTCCTTCATATATGTCTCCATTCTCATATATACCCACCTGCTATACATGATGCTTTCTGTATTCAATTCTCTGTTTCTGTCTTCAATTTTTTATAGGTATTTAATCAGGTCACATGTTTTTCCAGATGTTTTACTTAATAATATTGCAGGCCCAGAAGGAGATCCTTTACTTTTGAGCTTGAAACTTTCTACAGATGTCTTGGTGTGTATTGTTGAACTTAAGGATAGCTAGATCTAAAAATTTTTACTCTAGAATTCATGAAAATGCCTGTCCTCATAGACTTCTCTTTTTCGGCAGTCCTGATTGTTGTAAACTCCTTTTCAACTGGCTTTCAGCTTCTGTTAATGATTACAACTTGCTGAAATGAAAATTTTGTTCAAAATAAAATAAAAGGATATTTATTGCATGCCTTTCCATATATTGCTAGTCCTCAATGAACAAAAATCAGTTTGGACTCTTTGTACAATCAAATCTAGATGGGGTGCCATTGGCTGGTGTCTATAATTTCATCCACCAGAAACTGATTGTATCATTTGATTACATGAGTTGACGTACCACAAAAAGTGAGAAAGGGAAAATAGGGCTAGGGTGGTGCAACTGTCTCCAAATTACCTTTTTTCTGAAAAATTTGAGTTTCATGCAGAAAAACAATGAATGTAATCTCTTTATATGCTTTTGAATTGAAAATTGAAAATAGAAATGTGTTATGTGGCCCTTTCCAGGTTATATCTTGCCCTTGTGCACTGGGCCTTACCACACCCACAGCAATCCTAATTGGCACCTCACTGGGTATGTCACCTTTTATTTTCTAAATTAACACACATGTGCACAAGGTTAGCTGAAATTACTTCAATCCTTGTATATTTATGTTGATGTAAGGATGCTTATTTTCAAATAGTGAGTCCTTGTTGTTGGTTTAACTTGGTCTTTAGAAAAATTAAGAATCAAGTTGCTACAAGCCCACGACATTGTTGATATGAAGTATTTGTGGTAGTTGATAATTTGTAGACCTTTCTTTCCTTTGTTTATATATTTTTGTTTTTGCATTTTTCTCCATCTTCATGGTTTTTACTGCCTAACGCTTATAGTGAACTGTGGTTCCTAGAATTTATCTTAGCTAAGCCAAATATGGTATAAGCTATTAATGTTTGACTATAAACTATGAAGTAACCTTGCCTTAATGTCCCACAAAGTTTCTTCTTTCCTCATGAACTTGAATTTATGAAATTTTTAAAGCTATTACTGAAAAATTGGTTTAGTGCTTTCAGTAGGTTCTGGTCTTTATATTTTATTTCTGAAATTTTTGCCCTGAATATATGTGTTGCAAATGATCAGGTGCAAGAAAAGGACTTCTTATTAGAGGCGGAGATGTATTGGAACGCTTAGCTAGCATAAACCTTGTTGCTCTAGACAAGGTAAATCCCACAGACTCTTCCATCTATCTCTCCTCCTCACACAAATGCATAAAATGGGAAAAGCTAGTGGATTGTGCATGTATGCTTGTATGAAAGGTTGTTCTGAAGATAACATCTTATTAAATTTTCAGATAGGGACCATCACAAGAGGAAAACCAGTTGTCTTTGCTGTGGGCTCTTTTAATTATGACGAATCATAAATTCTTTAGATTGCTTCTGCAGTGGAGAAAACAACGTCTCATCCAATAGCAAAGGCTATAATCAATAAAGTTGAGTCATTAGAATTGGTCCTTCCAATCACAAAAGGACAATTAGTTAAACCGGGTTTTGGAACATTGGTAGAAATTGATGGATGGTTGGTTGCAATTGGTTCCTTAGAATGGGTACATAAGCGGATTAAATAGTTATGTTAATAATTATTTGGGATTTGGCATGTTGAATTTTATTGTCACTATTTTAGTATTGGACTTGACTTTAATTGTATAAATTTCATTGTAAAAGTGAAGCCAAGTTTGTGTACTTGCATTGATATGACTTTGTTAATATTTTGGATTGGAATTTGATATTTTAGATTAGTTTTGTTGTAATTTTTTTATCAGGTGTTTTGTTGTTTATTATTATGTAAACGGGTTTATAGCAGAATAATAATAATAATTTTTTTTCAAAAAATGAGTTTCTACACATGACGTGAGAAATCAGGTGTAGAAAGTGGGACTTTCTATACGTGGCGTCTCACGTAAGGTGTAGAAAGTCCCACTTTCCACACATTCTACACGTGACGTGAGAAGTCAGGTGTAGAAAATGAGACTTTCTACACGTGACATCTCATGTCACGTGTATAAAGTGTTGAAAGCGGGACTCTCTACACCTGACATGAGACACCACGTGTAGAAAGTCACACTTTCTACACCTGACTTCTCACGTCACGTGTAGAAAGTGAGACTTTCTACACGTGTTTTAGAACACGTATAGAAAGTCCAGACTTTCTACACCTATTGTTTCTACACCTATTTTATGTCAAGTGTAAAAAGTCATTTATATCACATGTAAAAAGCCTTTTCTGTACTAGTGCGGGCTCAAAGAGTGCTTACAGAGGTACTTACAAATTGTCTACCAATATGGTCCTCATATCAGTAGAATTTGAACTCACAACCTTATAGTTTTAAGCTAACACATTTACCAACTGAACTAATCTTTATTGATAATATTGTACAAAGTTGGCATGTGATGAATTCCTTTGGGCCCATTGGGTTGGGGACCCAACTTGAAAAGTTGTAAAAGTTAGGCAAGAGAAAATGACCATCTTCCCCTTAGTAGTAGATTTCATTTTAATTAGAGCAAGACATTCTGGCAGAGAGATATTTTGAGTCTTAAGATAAACTAGTCCTACCCTGACTTTCCCTATACATCAAGAACTACATTTTTATATTGTAGTAAAATTATAACCTTATAGTTATGTTGATAACCCTCTAATATAAATGACTAAAATAGGAGTAAACACATCATCTGTGTTTGAGAACATCCTCTGCATTTTTGTATCAAAACCACAACACCAACCAGAATAGACCAGCACCAGCAGCCAAAGTGAAATAATAGGGACATTGAATGAGTATGCATATTTAGCGTGAAAAACTACACTAACAGAAGATTGATTACAAAACCTGAAATTATACCTTCATTTTCCTTCCACCAATTCTTTCTCTTCCAAAACGCACTCTGTTCTAGCTCCCTCAGCCGCACACTTTGCAGATCAAAAGCGAGCATGAAGGGTGGTAGTGAAGTGTGGGTGTTGGTGTTTAAACGGAGCGTTTTGAAAGCGTTAACGTAGTTACAAGTGTCATTTTTAGGCATTTAAGAAAGCAATGAGCTTCTGCTCCCCAAAGCTTCTATTGTAATCGGGTTTATTTTATAAGCCCGATTTACGTAAATCGAGATAAATCTCCTTCACATATTTACCTCGTAGACCGTAAAAGTTACTTCGTATTCCGTGAATCACGATTTATAAGCACTTATGGAGCTTCCATAAACTAATCCAAACGAGCTATAAATATACCGAAGATGCTATCAAATCCCGTCACGAAACATTTCTCATGTTAAGCACAATTGTTTATATTTTGAAAAACTATACAAGTTCTCTTAAATTTTTCAATAATTATTAGATGTTAGATCCACAAACTGTTACATTTGACATGTGTAAATTAACCAATTCAAGTTAGCGTGAGATGCAGGGGTTATTGTCACTTAAATAAATGGTTGGAATTTGAATCCTGACCCTTATGCAAGTAGCAAGTGACTAGTTATGGGATTTTATTGATATTATTTTTCTTATTTAGACCTATGGTATTTTCGCTTATCTAGACTATAATGGACTAGTGAGAATATAAATTCCAACCCTTATATGAATTAACCATATGGTTTTTTTTTTCTTAAAAAAAAACTATAAGTGATAGTTTACTAGTCAAACCTACGGCTTAGTACCAGTAGGGGGAGGTGAACAGAGTACTACTCCGCCATCAAGCCATTGACACTTCCCAGTTAATTAAAAGGTGCTATATATATATATATATATATATATATATATTAATAATGCTGCAAATTTATTGTTATTTCCTTTAACAAATTATAACCAACTTTTTATCTACATGATTCAATTATTTGGATCTTATAAAAAATACAAAAAGGGGTATATTTGATTGAGATTCTTTTATACTCCTATATTAATCATAGTGAAATTATTTCATTAGTTTGAATGCCTTGTGTTTTTCATCTTTACCGTAAGGAATTAACAAAATTCAACCAAAATACAAAATTCTTAATTACAAGCACAACATGTAGGAAAATAACAATTAAACAGAGGAGCAAAACACATGAGCGTCTGAGACGGAGATCAAACCCGCCAGCATCAGCCATAATACTAGAACTAGGACACAAAGCGAAGAAAGATCATTGGCTGGATTCAATACATGAAAAAATGAGTATTCATCCCAGCTAGGATCTAAATATAGTACTTATTATCCTTAATATAAGAACTACTTAATTTACTAATTTGGGAAGATTAAAGAAACTAGTTAAATTAGTTATTTGTAACAAATATAAGTTGATTTTCCTAAATTCCCATTTTAATTATGACTACTCTTAAATTGAAACTCTTGAAAAAGTGTTATCAACATGGATATTTTCGGGAAAGAAGTATAAATTTGGGAGAAAAAATGGATTGAATTCTTATATTTAGAACAAAATCCAATCTTCTATCTAACTTTTATATTAAGGACAAGAGCTAATATTATGTTTTACAAATAACAGAAAGAGCAAAATTCCCCAGCTGGTAAGACCACTCTCATGTAGAAGAAGACTTCAAAACCCCAAGAAACTGATCCAATATAATACAATCAATGACAACTTGTATCTCTCTCTCCCTCTCTGTGTCACTGGCTATCTTTCTGTGTGTGTGCGGCTGATCGATTATTTGATGGTGTAGTTGATTGAATCTTTGTTGCTATAGCCATAAAGCTTCGAAGATTTTGCTGAATAGGAATACGAGACAGCACCAAGTTGATTATGAAATTTATATTTTGGACTCGTCTATTGGTGGAGATATTTCGAACTTGTTGCTAACAGGTTTGAATATATTTATATCATCAAATAAATTTAAAGGACGGATTCCTCAAGTATCAAATAAGGTGGAAGCTTTGGATTTAGCTTACAAATCTTTCTTGGGACCTTTATCTTCTTTATTGTGTCACATTGAGACTAACCAGTATAGTTTGAAGTATTTGAACCCATCAAATAATTATCTCACCTGAGAACTTCCATTTTGTTGGAACAATTGGACACATTTGATTCCATATACTTGAGGAATAATCACATGGTTGGTCAAGTTCCATTAACAAAACGATGACGATGCTTTTTTGAAGTCATTGTATCTTGGAATGAGAGTTAGTTTTGCTGTGAGAATTTGGATAGTTTGTGGTTCTCTATTCCTAAATAGAGCATGGAAGCACACTTGTTTTCGATTCTTTGATGATGTGGTTGATGGAATCTATGTCATTGTGGCCATAAGGCTTCGAAGATTTCTCTGAATGGGAATATGCTAGACCTCTAGGTTGGTTATAAAGCTATTTTTTTGTCTATTTAAATTCAAAGTTTTTTCTATATTAAATTTTATTTCTAAACACTCATTCATCAGTGTTGTAATGATTTCATAACCCCAAAAAAATGTTAATAATTTCATTTCTAAATATAACACATAATTTTTATATTTGTCAATCTTTTTTTTATCTATCTTTATTAATGCTACCTCAACAATAATCAAAGAGAAGAAGGAATGAATAAATTAAGAGAGATGAATAGGGTATTCTAGACAATAGATGTCATGTTAATTAATTTAACTAACTTTCTTAATCTAATCAAATTAGGAAATATATCTTATATTAAGGATCGGAGGAGTATGAATTTAAAAAACTTAAAAAAAAAAGACTTACCATACAAGATTACAAGTTGAAGTTATATTTAAAAAAAACAGAGAGAGCACCAGTTTCAAACCATTATAAGTTTATAACAAATCATTACTATATCAGTAAAAAAACTTGATGAAAATCCAGCAGTAGGAGTGGAAGTCTTGAGTTGATACGTTTTTCTTTTGTTTTTCTGTTGTAGACTTTGTTGTGTTTCCTTTTCTAATCTATAGGAAAAAAAGTATCTACACTACAAAAAAAAACGTTAATTTCCGACAGAATTTGATACGGAAAAAAATTCCGTCGCAAAAGTCATCCAAAAACCGTCGTAAATTTTCCGACGGAATTTGTGATGGAAAAATTCAGTCGGAAATTCCGTCGCAAATCGAAATTTCCGACGGAAATTTTCCAAAAAAAAATCAGAATTTGTGACAGAAATTTCCGTCTCAAATTCCGTCGGAAATAGGTATCAATTAATTTTTTTTTTAATTTTTTATTAAGATTTATTTAATTAATGATTAATCTATTTATTATGTATTAATTCTCATCTTCCCTACATTTCTTCTTCTTACTAATTTTCAAGTTTATGACTTTGTTGAGAAATCTTTATTTGGTTGGTAGGAGAAGCGAAAATAAAAAAGGTTTATGCTAACCAACATTTTTTAGAGATGCTCAGTCCTTAAAGTTGCATTGCAGATTTTAAAATCTATCAATGAGCTTTTAAGAGAGTTTCAGAAATCTAACTTGATAATTCTTGAAGCTGGATTGTAGATCTACAAGTGAGCTTCACCGTTTTAATCCTTATACCTAGTTTTTCTTAATCTTCTTGATTAAGAGCATAAAATGATATAATCAGCGCATCTAAAAAAGAGAAAGAGAGGGAATTCACATTTATTAAGAGTTTAAATTTTAATTATTATGAGAATCATATAGAAAATTGAATTTGTATCATATATAATGTACCAAAATATTTAAATGATTGAGTTTTAAAAAAATTCTATCAATACGTAATTTTTTATTTTTAGCATCTTAGAAAAAAAATTAATTAGTATTCTACAATTTAAAATAGATCCCATTGAAATTTGTAAACGTATTGACTTCATTAATAATTAAGAGATCAAAATAAAAACTTACATAAAATTAGAAAGATTAAGTAGATTTTCTTTTTTTAAAATAAGACTAACATATAACCATTACTGTTAGAATAACCAAATATTAATTAGTTGTGTGGCATAATTGAGTCTGAGAGAATCATAACAAGCTCTAAATGAGAATTTCGTGGCAAAGCCTAACGTAACGTTTTTGACAAAATATTATTGCTTTATGATTTTATGCCTCTATATATCAACATTAATATATGTTAAATCAAATTTTTTTGTTTTCTAAGAGAATAATCAAAAAAGAATTCAAGCATGCCATGCCATGCCATGATAGTATTATTGAAATAAAACTCACTTTTACCAATATTAGCTTAAACTATAATGATTTTTCTTAACACATAAATGTGATTTTTTAGAAAATAATTTAGTTAATATTTCAATTTTTAAGTTTTTTATTATTTAATATGAATTAGTAATATTAATTACTATTTTTTGACAAGCAGTGTGTAAATTTCATATACTTCTATGGATATTTTAGAAAAAAAATGCAAAAGGCACTTAAAATTTCATAAAACGGTTTACATCAATACAAAACATTCAAAAAAATCTCTTTGTGCGTGGGTGTGTGAAATATAATAAAATGTATACTTAATATATTTACTTAAAATCGTCTAAAGATCGTCAGAAATTCCGTCAGAAAGTTTCCGATGGAAAACGTCCGTAGGAAATTCTGTCGCAAATCCTAACGTAAAGTTGTTTACGGATTTACAGATGGAAATTCCGTCAGAAAATTTAAAAAAATTTATTCGTAGAAAATTCCGTCGGAAATATGTGTTAATTAATTTTTTTTTAAATGTTTTTATTATGATTTATTTAATTAATGATTAATCTAATTATTATATATTAATTATATTATAATTTAAAATTTAAATTATTATTAAATTATAATATAATTTTAGTGCTATTGTAACTCTTTTTGGCCAATAAAAGTTATCTATTGTAATTTGCGTCATAAAAAATGTAGTTCTTGCACAAACCGTTCATATAAACTTTTTGACGTGCTAAATATTTGATTGAAAAATTACGAAAAACATGGAAAAGATAAGAACGTACGTTTTAATTTGGTAGTTGGCAAAAATCAGCAGTCCAAAAAGTTTTTTTTTTTTCATGCATGAATCACTCTGTGCGTTCTTAACCATAAAATTTTTGTGGTGTTTGTTTGTATAACATCCCAAAAATTTGAGATTGGATTAACAAGGCATATTTGGGGTTTAGGAATATTATCTAAAAGTTAAAAGGCTTCAAATATTATTTATTTGGTCAAAAGATATTTTTATGGATTAAGGCCCTATTTATTTGGAATATTTCAAGAAAAATAGTTAGAGGTTATCATTTAGTCTAAGCATTTTAGATAATTATATTACTGTTTAAAGAAGTTAATTAAGGAAGATAATTCTTAAAAAATATTGAGGATTAATTTTGGAATTTATTTGGAAAATTTGGCACTGTACAGGGATAAAATGGTAAATTCACTATCTCAATCCCAAAAATGAATTTGGGCCAATTTTAAGCCCAAATTGGTAATTGAAAGGCGTGCTATATGGTCAGAGTTGAAGAGGAAATTTCAGACTTAGTGCCAAGAAAATATAAGAAAAATGCTTAAAATGGGTTTACTTAGTTTATGGGTCCTGCAAGCAATACTGATTTTCGTCCACTTTAAACACCTCAAACATCATTATTCCTCCATCATTTCACCCAGCTTCAGAAATTTGGTGAGAGGGAAGAGGAAACGAGACAGAGACCAAGAGATCGAAGAGAAGCAGCGGTCATTGAAGAAGAAGAGGAAGGAAGAGAGGCTGGATTCCACATGTAACAATGGAGTCTGACCAAGGTGAGCCTCCTAAGCCTATTCCCATCTTTGATATCTCTGATTAGGGTGGTTGCTGATTGGGAGGAGGAGTGGCTGAATCTTGGGTATAAGATGAATAGATCAGCGGTTAAGGGCTTTAGTGGTGGCTAAAGGTAGATTAAAGCCTGTAATCATGATTATTGATGATGCATGTATTTGTTTGGTTTTGCTTTTGTTATGGCCAAACCTAAGGCTGTACAAACGATTTTTCAGTCAACCGAAACAACGAAATACATGTATTTTCACCACTAAACCAAAACCGAAATGTCTAAAAAAATCAAATTGAATGAACCAAAATATTCCGGTTCGGTTTTCGGTGAATTCGGTGTTTGGGTTATATTTTGGGCCTGTTTCGAGCCTGTCCATCCAAAAAATCTAAAGATAAGAAGTAAATTAATTTAAAGTTCTAAATATTTTTTGCCAGCATAAAACACTTGAAGTTTTAACAATTAAGAGACCTTAAGGGGTTGTTTGGTATGAGGGATTTGGACAGGAGGGGAGGGGAGGAAAAATTATTATAACTTAGATTTAAAAAAATTGAAGAAGTGGGGTTGAGAGTTTTTCGTAAATTTTTTTTTAACTTTTTTATTTTATATCTTATCTTCATTAAAATTTTATAATTCCACTTCTTTAATTTTTTAAAATCTAACTCATAAAAATTTTCCCTCCCCTCCCTTTCCCTCCATTTCCCTCCTGCTAAACAGAACCTAAACCAAAAGTCTGAAAAGATCTGATTACAATTCCTATTCTAAATTGTTATATTCATATAATGAAATGAGCTGTAGCATTAGAAGTTGGTTAATCATCAATATCATGCAAAAAATAGCACCACAAGTCTAATGCAACTCCTTCACCATATGATAAACAATGCAAGTTTGATAGCAGGCGAGTTTGATAGCAATAGTTCCAATTTATAGAAACTGAAGCATCAAATCAAATACAAAAGTAGTACAAAAAAATATTTAGACCTACAATTATTCAGCCATCACAAATTTTAACTACATCATGAACTCAAAAGTTTGCTTGTATGTGTAGTCGCAGCACCAAAAATAACTGTAGCGATTCATCCCTCATAGAGCCAGCATAAAATGATCGATCCTAAAGAAGAAAGATATTGAGTGTAGCTTGCAATTAAAACAAGAATAAATCAAATAAAAGGAAAAGAAATAAAATATTACAATAACACATATTGGAAAATGACTTACAAAGATATTGGCATTGTATCTACTATATATCAACAATTGCCTTTAATGCAATTTTTTGAAAATCTAACAATAAAAAAACAAAATTAGACTTCCCTTAAAATATCATAATAAATATAAAATCATTTTTATTAAGATAGGAAATAGATGTAAAAAAATATTACTAAGTTCTATTTGCTGAAAATCATCATCCTCTACTTCTTCAACATAGTTAAGTGAGTATTTAAGCCAATCTTGAGCACAAATTAGGGACTACACAGTTTTAGGAGTTAAAGAGCTCCTAAATGAATCTAGACCTCTTCCTCTTTTGCTGAAGGTATACTCAAAGGCAATAGTAGAAATTGGGATAGCCAACACATCTCTTGCTATTTGAGAAAGAATAGGGAATCTAATACTATTCATCTTCCACCAACTAAAAATATTAAAATCATCTTTTCTGGTCTCAATTTCTTCATTTAAATATCTATCCATTTCTGTTCTACTAGTACTTCCACTAAAATGTCATCCATGAATAATTGCTCCTCAATATCAAGCAATTTTCTAACTTTTAGACTAGGGTCATCATCATCAAGAAGATCTTCTTGTGTGTCATTTGATGCTCCCCTTTCAGGCTGTGTTGATGGAAAAAGAACCTGTTTGTATTCATTATATAAAGATTCAAAACTTCTTTAATATGCACCTCCAAATGTTCACCAACATCACATGTATGCATTTTACATAGAGCAAATTGCACCCAATCTAGCTTATATCGGGGGTCAAGAATAGTGGCAATATAAAGAAGTTTATTGATCTTCATAGAATCTCCCCAATACTTGTCATATTTCTCCTTCATTTTGCTTGCCACATTAGCTAACTCCATCATATCACTTGTTGTCCACTCATTCAAGAAACGTTAAACCATGTAAATTTCATGGAAGTTATTGGATGTAACATATAAAAAATCATTTATTAGCAAAGTCAGATCATAAAAATGACTCAACACCATAGTCATCCTCCTAACATTCTTCTAATCTTCCTTTTCAAGCAGCCCAATTAAGATCAAACTGAAAATATGGATCTTTATCCTCATACCTCTTAAAGGTTGCGTCAAATTTTTAAGTAGTCTCTAACATCAAATAGGTAGAATTCCATCTTGTAGGGACATCTAAGCATAACATTGGCATGCTCTGAATTTTCTCATCGTCGCAGTTCTCTTTAAACTTTCTCATTCTAAGTAGTGACTGTCTAATAAAGTGAACAACCTCTCTAGCTTTCTTAACAGATTGTCCTACTTCTTTTAGCCCGTCATTGACAATCAAATTGATTATGTGTGCCATACACCTCATATGCAAACATTGACATTTCATAATTGAGTGCCCCCACCTTACAATTTTTCCTTCCAAACATTCAATTGAAACATCATTAAAGTCAACATTGTCTGTAGTAATTGTGAGCACCCTTTCAATACCTCATTCAAACAAACACTTCTCAAGTTCAATTCTAATGTCCCTCCCCTTGTGACTAAATATAGGAATGAAATTCAAAACTCTCTTTTTCATTGACAATGTGTCATCTATAAAGTGAGTAGTAACAAACATGTAATTAATTCTTTGAATTGATGTCCAAGTGTCAGTAGTAAGACAAACCCCTTGTTTTTTGTGGTCCAAATAATATTTAAATCTCATTTTTTTCATCAATATAAATGCCGAAATAGTCACGACCTATTGTCTATCTTGATAGAATTTTAAATCTGGGCTGGGAAAACAATATAAAATTCTTAAACCCAACCCCCTCAACAACTTAAAAGGCAATTAATTAATGATTAGCATAGATGACAAGGCTTTCCTAATACCATCTTGGTCAAATTTTCAATTCATAAGACCTAATTTATCACCTTCAACATTAAACTTTAAATGAGATTGTTTAAGTTCTTCAGGAGGGGGCTTCTGCTTACAAACATTCATAATATTATTATTAGTGCAATGGTTCCTTTAGATTTTGGATCACAAGCAAGATCCTTTCCACAATAGTTGCACTTACCTCTTATCTCACTAGCATCATTCATAAATTTGGATAAGTAGTCCCACACTTTTGATCTTTTCTTCATAATTTTCTTTTTTATCTGGTGATAACTGGTAAAGGCTCATTGCTATGATTTGAACCATCCCTAGTTGTTGCTTAGTGAACAGTTTGTTCATCCATGATTTCACATAGAGAAGACATCCCATTCAATTAGGAAATACAACATACTTTTTTTTAATAAGTGTATGTTTGAAGTTGACAAACACAAATCAAATTTTAAAATCTAGGTAACAAAAAAATTATTATTCATGAAATATCTAGAGCTAAATGTATGTAACAGAACAAATATTATCCACGAAAAATCTATGTAAAAAAACAAGTATTTTTTAAACAAATGTATGTTCGAAGCTGGAAAACAAGTATTATTCTCTCTGGAACTAAATATCTAAATGCTAATAGAACAATTTTTTTTTGAAGATGCACGAGATTAAGGGCTTCATGAAAAATCTTATTTGATAGAATCACAAAACTATAAAACTCTCCAAAAAAAATCTAAGAAAAAAAGCTATTAGAACACCTTTTTTTTTTGTTACAAACAACAGTAACAATTACGGGCTTAACGAAAAAACTAGAAATAAAATGATTGAAGATACACGACATTTGTGGGGTTCAGTAGTTCACCATCCATTTAGTTAGTCATATATTTTTATAAAATTTCAAGCTTAGCTTGCCTTCTTGTATTATACAAAAAAAACAGAGAGAGAGAGAGACGCCCACATCAGAAAGCTAAAGTACAAGACACAATTGTTTTTAAAAATCGACACCTATATCAAAAATGCTAGTAAAAAACACAGAGAGAGACACTTTTAAGTTAGCAAAATATGAGAAACACTGAAAGGAGAGATTTTTTGTAAAGGGGCTTGGTTTACGCAAGTGAGGGTATGAGATTAAGCTCTGCTTCTAATTAAATCATTAAAATAAAGTATCAAGGAAAGTGAAGCAACTCACCCAAGTTAGAGATGAGGTTGAGACTGTAAGATTGAGCTTTGCTTCCACAACTTTAATTTCGAAGAAGGGGCGGATCATAGTTGCAGATAGTAGATATGAGGACCGAAGGTAGCAACGCCGATGGTTAATTGGTGCTGTGAAGTGAGGAGGCAAGAGGTCTTAGTCGAATTTTACAGAGGAGAGGCCGATCATGCAAAGCAAAGTGAGAGTGAGGGGGCGAATGCCAAAGAGGGTTAGGCTTTTGAATTTTGAAATAAAAGTGAGACTGAGAAGTGAGGAGTGAGGTAAGTGCCTAAGGCAAGTTGGCTGATTGTTCCTTGGGTTGGGTCTTAGGTCTTGGGTCCAGTCTTGTGGGTTCGTCATCCGTAGGTTGAAATTGAAAGGGGGAAAAATACGTATTGTATTAATACATAAACAATGCAAGTGTTTGTTATGATGATTTAAGGCCCAATCGTGCGATTGAAGGCCCAATCGTGCGATTGGGTTAAAAAAATATGTATATATTTGTTATAGCTTGTAGTTGATCCCACTTATATGTCCAAACGTATGATTATTCATAAGCATCATATAGGAGCTTTTCCTTCAGCTTTTAATGATTAACCAATTAAACCATTAGACACATTTATTACCATTTATACAATTACCAACCCAGCTTTGTGTCTTGTCATTTTTCCGTGCGAATCTTCTAAACGGCTCTCTTCAAAAATTCAATCTCTCTTCCTCAACCTCTCGTTCTCCGGTGGTGCAAGTCTCAGATCCTCCAAGCTTCAGCTCCCCAGCAAGCGATGGCAATGAACGACGTGTGTCTTCCGGCGTATGCAACCAGTTGATCCGGCGTGGTTTTAAGCTCCATCGGTTAGCTTACAGTCCGTTGTGGATCTTTCGTTCTTCTCTGTCTCCATCAGAGTCTGATGCACGGTTGCAATCAGGCAGGTTGCGCCGACGTCCAACGGTAGCTGTGGATCACATTTTTGACAGCCATCAGAAGTGGGTCTGTGTAAGTCGGAGCTATGACTGTGGTTGCGACAAGCATTGTCTCAATCTCCATTGGAACCTCATGCTCTTTCCGATCTCCTTAACACACCTGTGATATGTTGTCCTCGTAAGGAAATATCTCATTAACCAACGAAACTAGGTTTGAGTTTCCCTTCACCATCATTTACAAACATTTAATCTATCAAACTTAAAAAAACTAAAATGTGGACCTCTGTTTAGTTCTTTGGGAGTTAAGAAATATTTTTTTTCTTTCTAAGATATTTGATTTTTAGAACTAAAATGTGGACCTCTGTTTGTGCTTTCCAAGAACGTAGTGTCTTATCCAGTGCAACCTCTTGCTCTATCCAATCTCCTCAACAGGAAGCATCATCTGATAGCCTCCTAAGGTAAGATCACAAGCCAACCAAACTGGGTTTGAGTTTGTAGTTTGATTTCCAGAAGTCATTCGAGTTATGTGGTACTCTGCCTGTGTTTGTAGTTCACTGTGGCTCTGTGTTTTGTTCGCTCTGGTTCTGTCTTTCTCATTCACTGATTCTGTAACAGTTGGAAAAATTTTTTAAAGCTAAAGAAACTCCTAGAATTTTGCTATGTTAGATCTTTCAGGAATGCCTCCTCCTTAAGTCAGTAGATTCCCATCTAGCAGAAGGAATAGATTAATCCATATGAAAATATTTAAGTTTTTTAGTAGGAATTTAAATACAAAAACAGAAATGGTTGAGGGTACATATATTTCATCATAGGATGCCATAGAAGAACCACTTCTGTTGCCAAAAAAGAAAATGGTGGGACACCACTTGAGGTTGAGAGAATAATGGTTATATGTTTCTAATATTTGATATGTTTGATACATTCATTTTATCAGATTTTTCCCATTGCTTGGTTTGGTTTATATAGTTTATAGCAATATGTGGGGTGAAAAAAAAAGAAAATATAACTTTTAAGTTCAAAGGCTTCTTTTTATCATTCATTTGATATGTTTCCTGGTTAAAGGATGTCTGATTTGATTGGAATAATAAATAAATGAGCTTATTCAATCTTGTTATGTAGTCTCTGGTAGGTATAATCATTAGTTATGATAAATTCATGTAATTTTATGTGTTGTTTTGTATTACATATGTCCTTTTTTGTGTACAAAGATGGACACAAAAGCTGTATGAGATTTAGAGTCAACAGAAGTATTTATCAATGCATGCCTAGAACAAATATACAAAAAAGAACGAACTGGCCAGACATTTACGAAAAAGGGATGGACAAATATTATTTCCACTTTTAATGAACTTACTGGGAAACAATATGGGAAAAAAAGTTAAAGAATATATTAGATATATTGAGGAAAGATCTGAAGACTTGGGATTCCCTACTCAAGGAGACCGGTGTAGGTCGAGACCCCGATACGAACAATTTCGTTCAAACAACCGAATGGTGGAATCGGAAAATACAGGTAACAAATTTTTACCTTAACTTACAACTTTCATTTTGTTTCACTTTTTCTATCTAACTACTTGCTATAGCTATATTGTTAATTTAACTATTCATGTTAATTCATTTCAATTGTATGCATGATGCAGGAGAATTCCGGCTATAAGAAGTTCAGGAATTCATGCCTGAAGCATGAAAAGGAGTTGAGAATAATATTCAAAGATGTCATGGTGACTAGAGAGCACATTTTCTCACCCTCTTCCACACAACCTGAGACAAATGACCTACATGAGGATGAGGTGTACAAACCCATGATGGAGGAGGAAGAAGGCTCGGGGGACAGTGAGGACAAGCATTTTGGTGTTGACCCTACAATTAGTACTGGAGTAACAGATGAACTGGCAGGCATAGGATTAGCATCATCAACACCATCAGACATAGGTCCCAATGCATCTATAGGCCAACAGAAGAGGAAGAGAGGTGAAGGGCCTAGCAAGAGCAAGAAGAAGAAAGTTCCAGCTGCACAACAACTAGCTGATGCTGTTAGTGTCATTGCTAACGTTTCTGTGGATAGAGCAACAGCCTTAATAGAGAATACAGAAACTAGCATCCCAGAGGTTATGAAATATTTGATGTCCCTTGACGAGGTTAAATGGGATAAAGCCTTTAGGGTACAATGTATGCGGGCTCTGGAGCAAAAGGCACGTAGGGAGTTTTTTGTCTTACTAAAAGGAGATCCTGAGTACTTGGTCGAATGGTTGCGTTTTATCATAGGAGAGTAGTAGATGTACTTGAATTTGATGTTTACTTTACTCAGTTTCCTTAAGACATGTTTAGTTTTTATTGTTTTAATATTTACGCTTAATTTACTTATCCTTTTGAAGATATGATGTAGTTGATATATGTATGTTAATGTTATGTTTCGTAATTGTGTTGCTCACACCTCAATTTAACCACAATCACAGGTATATCAATGGCAAATCGTAACAACCAATACAGGTTGCAAGGGATGGAGGAAGATGAAGATAGTGACGACACCTCAACTATTGAGGCCGAGTTAGCTGAATATGAACAACTATGCGTGTTGGTTTCTCAATACATGATGCCATATGTATGCAGACAACCGCGTAGAATGAGCAAGCAAACGGGTCACTATTGGGTACAACGAATATTGGCAAGTGAAGGTTCCAAATGCCATAACATTTTTAGAATAGAAAAACATGTCTTTTATAGTTTATGCAATAAGTTATGTGAGCATGGATTAAGCAATTCTAAGAATATAGGTGTTGAAGAAATAGTTGCGATGTTTTTACTCACTATCGGGCATGGAATAGGAAATAGGCTGGTACAACAAATCTTCCAACATTTTGGAAAAACTGTTAGTAGGCTTCTACACACAGTTTTGGAAGGCTGTCTTAGTCTTGCATCTGAAATTATCAGGCCATGTGATCCTGAATTCCGTCAATGTCATCCAAAAATAGCAAACAATAAATGATATTTCCCATATTTCAAGGATGCCATTGAGGCTATTGATGGCACTCACATCAAGTATGTGATAACTGGATTAGGGTGAGATAAATTTATCGGGAGGAAAGGATATCCCACACAAAATGTTATGGCTGTTTGTGATTGGGATATGTGCTTCACATTTGTGTTAGCGGGTTGGGAAGGTTCAGCACATAATGCTCGTGTTTTTCACTCAGTCGTCTCAAATCCAGCCATGAATTTCCCCTATCCACCCCAAGGTACATTTCTGTACATTTCAATTACTATTCTTTGTCTTCATTTCATTTTTTTGTATAATCTGACAATTTTAGAGATTTTAACACTTGTTAGGCAAGTATTACTTGGTCGATTTTGGCTACCCAACACCAGTTGGATATCTTGGTCCTTACAGATGTGAACGTTATCACCTCCCAGAATTCAGGAATTGACGGGGGTTTTGAAATCCTAATGAAGCCTTTAATTTTTATCATTTAAGTTTGAGGTGCACAATAGAAAGGACGTTTGGAGTGTGGAAAAATATGTTTGAAATTTTACAAAAAATGCGAAAATACAGTTTCGACACACAAGTCCGCATTGTTTGTGCAACTATGACTATACATAATTTTATTAGAAGAAACTCCCAAGCTGATGTAAACTTTACGAATGCAGAAAATGAGAATGTAGTTGATGTTGATGATAGTCAAGATGAATAGCCATTGTCGACAAACGATGTTCAGACGTCTTTAATTTAAATGAATAATGTTCATGACACCATCAGGAACCGGATTGTAGAGGACCTCAATGCATAAGTAGTTCTGTTATATTTTATTGTAGAAAAAACTTTAAGTTTACATCATTTGTAATTTATTCAAATTTTTATTTTAATTTTATTATGTCATTTACTATTGCTAAATTTTTAAAGTTATTTTTCTCATTTTTATAATTTATAAAATCATTTTTATAATTTATAAAATTATTTCTCTTAAATATCACAAAAGCCACTTATATAAAAGCTAAACCAAACACCTTTTCACTTATATAAAAACACTTATCCAATCATCAAACCAAACATAAATCACTTAACACAACTTGACTTTTACTCAATCTGACTTTTCCATAAGCCAGATTGCAAATAAGCTATTTTTCCCACCGCTATTCCAAACACACCCAATATCATTTTAGTTGAAGTTTGGTTATTCATTTTTAGCCGAATTAATTTCATAAAAACTGCACCAAAAACCAAAACAAGCCTATTTTACAAACCAAAAAAAAAACACCAAATAAACCAAAAATGAAAAACCAAATTGAGTTTGGTTCGGTTTGACTTTCGATTTTTGATTTTGGTCATGATTTACTTACCCTTAGCCAAACCTAAGTGCTCTGTTTTGTTCGGTATGCCTTCTGTTTTTCTAATGAAAGGATAAGAGGAATTATAATTAAAAGCGCATGATAGAAGTGTTCTTTGATTGGTTGGTGTTTGTTGGTGCTGTCATGAGGCATTATTTTGTATCTTTATGGCTAGACAGACTTGAATATGAGTGGCTGAGTGGTTTGAGTTTGTTATTGAATCTTAAAATTTCTCCAAACTTCAATATAAGGTCACGCCACCCATAAAGAAGAGACAAGAAGGAGCCAAATGTTTGTGAATGTAATACATGTAATCTATGCGTGGCTAAGGAAATTGAGTTTGGTAGCTGATGTATAATACCCACTGTGTTGATGACTATTCATGTGTTAAAAGTGTATTCATGTGATGAATTGGGAAGTTTTAAAGAAAAATGGATATAAGTTGATTCAGTTTTGGGTGCTGAAATTTGTAAATGACATATTGGAGCACTGATTTTTGTGAGAGTTAAAGTCAAGGCAAACGACCTCTTCTATCCATAAAATTTGGTGAGAATTTAGAACACAACTGAACTTTTAAAATAAGTCATATAATACATTAATTGGATATGTACATTGAAAGCTATAAATTTTCAAATTTTGGGTAGAAAAACTAGGAAAAATCCTATTTTACCAAATGAACAGTGAATGTTCACAGTGAAATTCTGAAATTATGTCTATGATTTGATGTTGAATGATATTTTTGTTTGTATGTAGAGGATTGGAAGAGCTTTAAATGGAGATTTGAATCACTTCATTTTGAGTTTTCTAAATTAAGTTATGATTTTTCAAAGTTTATTAAAAAATTAAGGGTAGCAAGATTGTGTTTATGTCGGGATTCTAAGAAGAGTCAGCTATGTTATAAATTTTGAATGGTATCAAGTATTAACTTCCCGTCACTTATACATATATGATAGGATTTGATATATATACCCCCATGCCCACCAAGGAGTTATCGAAGGAACAAGTAGCTAGAAGGCAAATTCGAAGCAAACACTACTTAGTAACTCTTTTCCTTTCAGGTGATAATTGTGTATTGATCGTTGCATTTTTGTTTAGCCATTATGCTGATTGTGCATGAGAACATGTAAATTGCCTTGCATGATATTATTTGCTAGGCAACGTGCATCAGTTAATTATTTATTTGCACTGTTTTGGAACCCGGACCAGACCGGGAACCGGCGACCCGGCGTCTAAACCGGTTCGGTCCGGTGACCGAACCGGTTCAGTATTTTTTTATTTTTAAAAAATCAATTTTTTTTAAATTTTTATTTAGAATTTCATATTTATAAGTCTAAAATATTCAATTTCTCACCGGTTTGGCCCCGGTTTAGCTCCGTTTTGACTCCGATCTGACCCACTGACCCTTGACCCAGTACCCCGACCGGTTCAGTGACCGGTCCGGTTTTCAGAACCTTGTTTATTTGATTATGAATGTGCACCAATTAGCGATTGGTTAAGTTATCTGATGATGTATGGGCATCATTGATGATATAGTGTTGCAAGGTGTTATTCTCTATGACTTATTTTGCATGCTTAGTTGTGATCTTGCATGATTAATATAAAGAAATTTGTTACTACCGAGATTTCCACATATCTCACCCATTTCTTCCATGACATACAACATGAGTAGGTAGGGATATCCATAGACCAGACCGGACCGAGTTTGGCCTCAACATGAGGTCTGGTCCTAATAGGACCTCAAGCTGGACAAGTCAACCCGAGGATCGGTCTGGTCCAGCCCTGAGCTCGGGTTGGACCAAACCAGTCCAGTGGATTGCCTGGACCTATTTAGGGAGTCCAGTACCTGTTTGAATTTCCCCCCTCAACCCAGGGACAATGAAATCAAGAAAAATACATCACAAAACATTAAAACTCAATCATAAATCTATAATAATCTCCAACAGCATTGAATAAGAATAAAACATAACAACATTGAAGTTACTTTAATACAATCCATAACAATCAATTAAACACATTAAACCTAACAAGTAACAACAAGTCTATCACATTACACAAGTGAAAAACAAATGATTGAGATCTAATTCATTTTTTTTGTCATCCATTGTCATTTATTTCTCTCTTCCACCTTCAATGACACTCGATCCATCTAGAAAAACAAATTTTTTATGTTAAAAAATTAGTAATAATGAAATATGTAAACTTGAATAGTGATCATAGAATTGGAAATGTTACCTGAAATATCAACAACATTATGTCTCCCTCATTTATAGTTTCTTTGATTTATGTCTGGACGAGATTTCAGAATCAGTATCTGCACAGTTTTTGCATTCATTTCTGAGAATCCTCTCACTCCTTACGCACTTCTTTTAAGCTAAGCAACATTACTAATAATAATCTTTGTATCTGCCCATTACCAGGTATTGATAAAAAGATAATCTTTTTATCGGAAATTAAGTTTTACTAATATGAGAATCTCACCCAGAATGCAAACTTCCATTTGCAATCAAGTAATTGATTTCATTTTAAATACTAGAGTTTAAAAAAATACCTTCATCCTAAGAGGTTCTTAGCTGAATCACATCTGATACGATTGGATTGGAAAAAATAAAAACTTTTGGGACATAATACTACTAAGAGGTTCTAACCAAAACAAAGTCGAAGAGTTTGATTTTCAGAAGAAATTGTATCTGATGAGATTTGAGTAATAAAGAACATGCTTTTGGAAAGTCTCAGTCCAAAAATTATGCAGAGCGAAAAAAAGGACCCTGGCCGAGTGAAAAAAATTATGCAAAGCTATCATGGAGCCAGGTTGGTTTTCCTACTACATAATACAGATTATGCAGAGAAAAAAATAAATAAATAAATAAAATAAAAAAATTGGACGCAAGCATGGGATTTAGATAGTACCTATGACTGTAAGGAGATGAGAGGAGAGGCACCTGGATCCGGAATAGCCGAAGAGGACAGAGGACTAAGCGAATGGTCGACTGTGAGCAGCTAAGAGCTGAGAGATGAGAGATGGAGAGCCAAGAGACAGAGAGCTGAAGAGGACGGAGGACAGAGGACTAACCTAACTGGAAGACTGGAAATTTGGAATGGAATGGGGCAATGGGCAAATGGTAATGGGTATTGGCTATTGGGGTATAAAAAAAATTATATAAGTAAGATATTAGAAAAAAAATTGGGTTAGACTAGACTAAGGGATCTAAACCCTTGGTCTAATGTCCAGTCTGGCTCAATCCTCCCGGTTTGGTTTGATTTGTTCACAGTGATTTGGACCAATTTTTTTCCTCTTTGACCGGGTCGGGTCAGGTCAGTCTGCCCAGACCATTAAGTTTTTTGGACATCTAGGTATCTCTAGGAACTAGAGCGATGAGATTTATGAAGCTTAAAGAAGGTTGGAATTAAAGGAGTTATAAATTATTATTTTGCTTAGATATTAGCTATCTGTTTAGCCATGTTTACTTTTAGTATCAAAGATATATGCATATAGATATTTTGACATGTAAATAACCTTTATAAAGAGGAGAGCTAAGGCTATGGTAGCCTTAAGGTAAGTGTCATCAGCGGTGATAACAAGAGTATATTTATTTGTAATTTGGTAGTAGATATTAAAGCTTGTTTGAGTAGTAGCTAATTTGTTTAAAAGCTTGGGCAACACATGAATTATGCCCTAAGATATTTATATGCCAGATTTAGAGGTTAGATATTCTAAAAATGATGAGTGGATTATTACCTTTGGATAAGTAGTTATAAAGATATGAAAGTATGAATGTGAAGGGTTAAGTGAAATAGAAAAGAACCCGAGTCTTATTTGACTATTAAGGTCTTGACATGCAGCTTGAACCACGGAGTTGGACTACTTGATCAGAGTTCGATTTGGACTTTAGATGTTTTTAGAAAAGTCCAGTCTTTAGTAAGGAAAGTACCCTGAGTTATTCAAGGGCTTTAAAAAGTTCAGCTTTTCCAGGGTATTAAATGTGTCATTAGTGGTTCATAGTTAATAAAATATCTCTAATAAGTTAGGTGTTACAGTTTGATTCATTTATCAGACAATAACGGAAGCTTCCCGGTGGATTCCATTATTCATTAATGAGCAAGAAGACTACAATTGAAAGTGACTTGGGGCAAAGACAAGGAAAAAGGGGACTTGGGAAAGAAGATCGAAAAAAGACTTGACAAATAACATCAGCTAGGAATCATGGAAAAAGGTGAAAGACTTGACAAATAATGGTTGGTTTATCTTTATCACAGAAATTTTCTAAGTATTGCAGACTGAGTCAGTGCAATACTTTTTTTAGAATTAAGTTTTCAAAGTTTTGAGAAAGAGTAAGCTATACAAATATTTCTTGTATTTTCTTTTCTATTTTTGAGAATTAATGTAAATTCCCTTAAATTTGTTTAAAAGTTATGCAGATATTCATTTTATTTTTAAGTGCGTTTATAAACCTCTCCTAAAACAAACATTTACTTATATCAGTCACCTTTCTTTAATCATTAAAGCTAATTGAGAGGGACTTAGTTAGTCTCATCAATCCTAAAGCCTCAGTTCTTTAAAGTTAGAAATAACTTTTACTTTGCTTCTTTTAAATTTAGTTTGTTTTAAACCAAAATTGTTCTTTTAAGTTGAAATACTTTAAATGACTTTGTCCAACCAAATTAAGAACATAATTTCATTAATTAACCCATATTTTCCAAAGTCTTTATGGGAATAAAAAAATTTTATACTACTTGCGACACATATATTTGTTGTAGAAAAACAACGAACACTCTCCCATTTCTTTTTTTATTTATTCTCTCTCATTCTCACCCTTTCCATAAATAAAGATGTTTTGGGGAAAAATAAATATTACTTCTGGTCCTTAATATAAAACACAGTTGACTACAATTTAGTAAGATTAAGAAAATTAAATAAATTACTAAATTATAATATATGTTACGTGATTTTTCTAAAATACTTATAAGTCAAAAAAATTAGTTTAAAAAAATAATAAATATAAATACTTTAAAGTAATTTATTTAGTTTATTTAATCTTTCCAAATTAGTCAGCTAAGTCCTTATATTAAGGATTGAAGATAATAATAATTTTAAAATATTTATTATTTTTAACTAATTGTAACAAATTTTTAAATTGTATAATTTATTTATTTGAATCTTATAAATAGGACCGTTAGGAGAGAGTAATAAATAAGAATAAAAAAATATATAATTTTGAATTTTGTCCGTGTAGATCTGTCAAATATTGAGTACACATTACAGTCTATTGTGTATTTTATGGTTGGAAAGTTGGACCGGATTGTGATGATGAAGTTTTTTAGATAAGAACTAAGACTGAAAAAAGTATTCTATGCGTTTGGTTATTGTGATGCTGATCATATTTGGTGGATGCACTAATTATGTAGAAAATGAGGTCTGACAAAACAGGCAGCATCTCATTCATAGAAGGACTAAAATTCAGAATAGTAATTGGGAAGATAAGAAAGGACGCTCCTTTGTGGGTTCCATTCATTGATTATCAGAAATAAGATTGAATCTGTGACTTGATGAGATGAAGACGAAGTCTCTGCAATCTTGCATATAACGTGATAGATTGTTATTTGGGGCAAAGACATGGAAAATGGTTGGAAGACTTCTATGGAAAAAAAATCAGAGAACAAAATTACTTAGATTTTTCCTTCTATATGTGAGAATTAATGTAAGCCTCTTAAATTTTTATAAAATAATACAAACTTTATATTCATGTTTTTTTTGGGACTTGTGAACCTTCCTTTAAAACAAAAATTAAATTATATCAATCTCTTGAACATGTTTTTTTAAGAAAAATCATACACCTCATATCTATCAACCCTTAAAATTTGATCTAATGAAAAAGACATTCAATAAAAAAGGAATGGAGACAGAAATCAATGGAGGTAATCTTTTCGGCTCCTATCCACTTTCAAAATTAACTTCTCCCTAGAAAAAATAGGTGGAAAGAGATAAACGAGCTATATACATTTTTAATTTTGTATGTCACTATGTCTAGCTGTCTACGGCACATTATTATCAATATTCTTTTAAAATTAACAACAACAACTCAAAGTACGTAAAAGAAGTATAATTAAGAACAGACAAAATTGTGAGACTTGACAGTTGACAACAGCATATAACTAAAAGAATTCTGGTATATTTTAAAATGAATCAAATATATATTAGTTAATGTATTTTTCACAATAAATAAAACAAATTCTTACGCTTGCTATTGTTGATGAATTAAACTTAAAAAAAAAACTGATAATCCCCCCCACCCCAAAAAAAAGAAGAAGAAAAAAGAAAGAAAACCCCTGAACAAGCAACTAATTAATATGGCTTTGGTTTAGGGAACTCGTGCATTAGGCCTAGGAAAGTTATTCTTTGGATGAAAGATCTTCAAACGCTACAGAATAGATGCAATTACGATACATCTCAAAAGTTCATAATTTTCTTGCTCATACTTCAACTAAAGATAATTTAATTAATTCATTATTGTTGGATATGCGTCCTCATTATCTACTATTTAATAGTCACTAGATTCTTTATAAGAGTATTTATCATCTTTTCAATTCATGTTTTCAAAAAGGGATTGATTTGAAAAGGTTTTTATACAAGTTAAAGGAGTATAGATGGAATGTTGCGAGTCTTTCGGGAGGAAAAACTAAAAAACCATAAAAATTCTTTCCAACTTTGATTGACGCGATTTCGTAGAAGTATGTTACAATTGAATGTGATTTGGGGTAAAGACGTGGAAGAGAAGGTCGAAATACCTGGAAAAAGAGTTGAAAGGCTTCTGTGAAAATGCTAAGGAAAATAAAAAGAATAAGCTATACAAAAATATATATATTTCTTGTATTTCTGAGAAAATTTCTCATATTTTACTTATATTTTTTAGAATTATAACGTAAATTTCTCTTAAATTTTGCTAATATTATACATACATTCATTTTCTTTTTAAGTGCTTTTTTCAGTTTTCGAACCTGCCTCAAAACAAAGATTAAGTTATATCAATCTCCTTCAATTTGTTTTTTTTCATAAAAATCATGCAAACCTCCTATCCACTTTCAAAATTAAATTCTCATGAAAAATAGAAAGAATTAAAGCTTCAAAAAAAACATTTAGAATGTACAAGTCCATGTATTTTATTGTCTGTGGGTTCCATTCATTAGTGAGCTGAAACAGACTACAATTGAGTGTGATTTGGGAGGAAGACTTGCGTACGTGATACACGGGTTACGTTATGTATCAAACTTTTGGTTTCTCAAAGCCATGAATAAAATTTTTATTAGTCTTATATGGAGAAAATGACCGAAGATTTCAGAAAATTGGCAAACATCTCTTTCACCATATATATCAAATAGAGAACACATGGCTAAGAAGAGAAACTTATTCTCTGCATGCTATGTTCTCTTTTTAAGATTATAAATATTTTTTTACAAATAATTGATAGTTTTGCCTTTTGAAAGTTAGCCTTATATTAATAGTCACTCATTTTATTAATTTTTATCCACATATTGATTTTTTTTAACAACGTAGTACGTAATTCCATATTTGTTTTTATCAGATCTTGGTCTCAAAATGGAGGTAACTCCTTCCCAAGAAGCTTCTTTTGCATTTACACACTCTAAACCCTAGTATCAACGTTATTGGTACCATTGTATTAATCTTTTTCTGCGTTGATTATATGAGGGGCAAAATTTCAGAAAAACATTAATGCTTCATAGATTTTCTAAAGTGATCCTGTATTAATTATTAAAAAAAACTTCTTAAAAGGGACTTGCATGTTACAAGAGATCGCAAGCTAAAGTTATACTCCCCCAGTCTTTATACAAGATCTAATTCAAAAGTTGATCTTGGTCCTTAATGTAAAAGTTATTTTTTATATTTATCAATCTTTTTATAATTTATTCTTACTGATACTCTCTCAATAATAATCAAGTAAGATAGATATGGAAGAAATTAAGAAAAATAATTAGAGTATTTTAAAAAAAATATGCCATATTAACTAATTTTCTTAATCTAATCAAATTTGATAAATAGATTTTATATTATATTAAAGACCGGAGGGGAATAATTAAAAAAAAGGGGAAAGAAAGGACTTAAAAGAGATAGATTGAGAGATATTACGACCATTATAACAAATCATTACTATGTCAGTATAATAATGAAAATCCAGCAGTATAGTAAATAAAATTTGACAAAAATGATAATATATCTCTCTTTGATCAATCCACCTTTTCACCCTAGCTTGTTAAGTGGGGATTGGGGTTCTCGAGTTCTTTCTGTTTTCCTTTTGCTTTTCTGTTGTCCTTTTTTATTTTTTAATCCTTTTCTTCTCTATTAAGAAAAAAACAACTATTGTAATTTGTGTCTTAAAAAACGTGGTTCTTACACAAACCATTTATACTTTTTGACGTGTTCAAATATTTGACAGAGAAATAAAAAAAAATAAAAGATAAGAAGATAAGAAAGTTCTTTTTTTTTTTTTTGGGTGGTCTAAGGAGAAATACTTTTCAATGAGGTAGACTTTTTCAGCAAGCATCGAGTCACTGTGTGTGTTCTTATCCCAAAAATTCGTGTGGTGTTGATTTGAGCATATATAGGTAATGATAGCGATCGATTCATTTATCACACATCAGCCATTAAATAAGATTGGAATTATTAGAAGACTTGACAAACTGATATAGATTATAGAGATTGATGCAATTCCATAGAAGCATATAAGAAGGAAAACTTCCCTCAAAAAATTTTGAAGTGGGTTTATTAATTTTTTTTTCAACAGATTTTTAAGTGCGTACATGAACCTTGCTTAAAACAAAGATTAAATTATATCAATCTCCTTCAATTTGTTTTTTTAAATCATAAAAACTCTTATTGACTTCCAAAATTAACTTTTCATGAAAATAAGAAGAATCAAAAATTTTGAAAAACATTTAGACCAAGTCATCTTTATGATTTTTGGGAATATTTTTATAGTTATGCAAATAAATAGAAATTTGTAATAAAAAATTGAAGGAAAAACCGAAAAACTCATGCGCATATATATATACATATACATATATACATATACATATACATATATACATATACATATATATATATATATATCATTTTAATTTTAGCAAGTGGTATGAAAAATTAATATAGTTTCAACAAAACTCAAAAGAGTCAGGTCAAAATAAAATTAAAGGACAAAAAAGAAAAAATTACTCTTCATGTGCTTATATAATCCTCAAGAAACTGGTTTGGTCACGCAAATTCGTCACTTTATCAAACGATCATCATGATGATGCTTTGTTTGAGATCACAAATGAGTCTTATGTTGTGGGTGTTGCTATGTGCAGCGAAATTCAACACGATCATATGCTGCCATGAGAGTGATCGAAGTTTACTATTAATGTTCAAACAAGGTGTCGTTGATCCTTCCAATCGCCTCTCTTCTTGGTCTTCTCCCCATGATTGCTGCCATTGGGAAGGAGTTGAGTGTGATTCCAACAACAACAACAGAGTCGTAGATCTTTTTCTGTCAAGCAACAACGATTCGGAAACATTGAGAGGTGAAATCAACTTATCTGCTTTACTTGCACTTGAATTCCTTGAAGATTTGGATTTGCAATTCAATGACTTTGATCACATAAGCATGACATCGATCAATAACTCTGTTGCAACTCACACTCATTTGCTACCAAATTCTTCTTCTAAGCTTTCTGTACTGGGTTTATCAAACAATATTCATCTTCGCATTGATAATCTTCACTGGCTCTCTTGACTTCCTTCCCTTAAAGTTCTCGATCTCAGTGGCATTCTTCTTCCCGCTGAAACCAACTGGTTTCAATCATTGGCTTCCCTACCTCTGACACAATTAGATTTGCATGATTGTAATTTGACCAGCTCTACTCTCTCTCTCCAATATGCCAATTTTAGCTCACTTTCATCTCTTTATCTTGCTCTAAATGATTTTACATCTGGATTACCTAATTGGTTGTTCAATCTTAGCAAAGACTTCCAAGATCTGAATCTCAGTCAATGCAGTTTGAGAGGCCAAATTCCAAATTTTTCAGACTTCTGATATCTGTACTCGTTAAATCTATCTAACAACATATTCGAAGATTCAATACCTGATTGGCTTGGCCAGCTCGATCTTTTAGATGAACTTGATCTATCTAATAACTTGTTTCATGGTTCTTTTCCTTCTAATCTCCTAAACTCATCATATATACGATATTTAGATATTAGCTTCAATGACTTGAGTGGCACACTACCTGAAATCCTTGGCCACGATTGGACTTACTACTCAATTGAGTTGGGGTTGCAAACAGGTGTGGATATATATATGTCATTCAACAGATTCAAAGGACGGCTTCCTCAAGTATCAGATGCGGTCCGCTTTTTGGATCTCACTAACAACTCATTCTCAGGACCTTTATCTTCATTATTGTGTCATACTGAGACTAGCCCATATAGTTTGGGGTATTTAGACCTATCAAATAATGATCTAACCCAAGAACTCCCAGATTGTTGGAACAATTGGACATTTTTGTCTCACGTATTCTTAGGGAATAATCACCTCATCGGTCAAGTTCCATCAGCAATGGGTTCATTACAATATCTAAAGGCGTTAGATTTACATAATAATGGCTTTTCTAGCGAGATACCTTGGACTTTCCAAAATTGCACATCTTTGGTGCTTCTCAATTTAGCTAGAAACAATTTCTCTGGAAGTATACAAACATGGATGCCCCAAGGTGTAAAAGTTGTAAGCTTGAGATCCAATCAATTTATGGGCAACATTCCACCACAATTATGTAATCTCTCTAATTTGACTATACTGGACCTTGCCCATAACAAACTTTCAGGATCAATCCCTCATTGTCTATCCAATATAACAAGTTTTTCTTCAGTAGTTGATGGAAGTGACTTAGTCTTAACTTTACATTATCCAATACAATATGACCTCCCGTTTTCACGTGCATTCATGAAACTTGATTTGTACACAAAGGGTCAACAATTAGAGTATCAAAAAAATCTAAAGGTGGTGCGAAGCATTGATCTTTCAGCTAACAATCTATCAGGAGAAATTCCTATACAATTGTCCAAGCTCACCAAGTTACAATTTTTGAACTTGTCTTATAATTATTTGATAGGAGAGATACCAAAGTACATAGGAGAGATGAAAGATCTAGAATCTCTTGATTTCTCTCATAACCATCTTGATGGGAATATTCCTCAGAGCATGTCTAGTCTCTCTTTCTTAAGTGTCCTAAATCTCTCATACAACAATTTTAGTGGAAAAATTCCACTAGGGACTCAGCTTCAGGGTTTTGATATATGGAGTTACACTGGGAATCCTAAGCTTTGTGGACCTCCTCTTCAAAAGAACTACACACTACCAGAAAAATCGGACAACAGAGAGCAGGTTGAAGGAAATGATAATGATGCTTTTTGGAAGTCATTGTATCTTAGTATGGGAATTGGCTTTGCTTTGGGATTCTAGGTAGTTTGTGGTTCTCTGTTTTTGTACAGAGCATGGAGGCACACTTACTTTGGATTCTTTGATGGTGTGGTTGATCGAATATATGTCATTATGGTTGTAAAGCTTCAAAGATTCCGCTGAATGGGAATATGCTACTGCTCCAGGTCAGTATAAACTTGTTTTTTTATCTATTTAAATTTAAAGTTATCTCTCATAATAACTTTTATTTCTACACGCATTCAATAGTGTCGTAATGATTTCATTTTTCTGGTAGTTACTTCCTAAATGGAATGCATAATGCAAGTTAAGGCCGTTCATGTATTAATACAACTACTGATTTCAACCATTTAAAATGAATTAAATTATTTATCTTTTTTTGTGATGATGGAGTTGTAATGATCGAACTAATATTATTCATGCTTGTTTTTCAAAGCAATAGGTAGTTGATTTCAATTTTTCAAGACTCGCGTGCATCTCAGAAGCTTCAGTGCTTAAGCTCTTTGATTGATGGGAGTTTAGATAAAGCTTTGGTACATGGTCACAACTTTAACAAGTATTCAAATGTTTGGGGCTGTACAAGTTTGGAGATGTTTTGTAATCTGTGTATGTGTGTTTGTCACTGCGCTTACGGCTTGATTCGGCTGTTTAGATGAATTTTGTGTTTTGGATTTTTCTAAGATGTGGTTTTCATGGTTAGACAACCTCCCAAGTGTTGTTTCTTAGTGAAAAATGTGAGTTTGATTTGCAGTATGATGTTCTTATTGTGATGTTAACTATTTGTAGAATGGGACGTATGATGCATATTTTATAAAGTTATTTTCTAGTTCTAAATTCATAGGCATCAAGAATATTGTACAAAGTTTTTTTTTTATAAAAAAGTTTAGGTAAGTTAATTCTTAGGAGTTCATCAAGGTCAAGGCATGCCTCCGGGCTCAAAGAGTGCTTACAGAAGTACTTACAAATTGCCTACCAATATTGTCCTCATATCAGTAGAATTTGAACTCACAACCTTATAGTTTTAAACTAACTCATTTACTAACTGAACTAATCTTTATTGATAATATTGTACAAAGTTGGCATGTGATGAATTCCTTTGGGCCCATTGGGTTGGGAACCCAACTTGAAAAGTTGTAAAAGTTAGGCAAGAGAAAATGACCATCTTCCCCTTGGTAGTAGATTTCATTTTAATTAGAGCAAGACATTCTGGCAGAGAGATATTTTGAGTCTTAAGATAAACTAGTCCTACACTGACTTTCCCTATACATCAAGAACTACATTTTTATATTGTAGTAAAAATATAACCTTATAGTTATGTTGATAACCCTCTAATATAAATGACTAAAATAGGAGTAAACACATCATCTGTGTTTGAGAACATCCTCTGCATTTTTGTATCAAAACCACAACACCAACCAGAATAGACCAGCACCAGCAGCCAAAGTGAAATAATAGGGACATTGAATGAGTATGCATATTTAGCGTGAAAAACTACACTAACAGAAGATTGATTACAAAACCTGAAATTATACCTTCATT
The DNA here is from genome assembly GCA_037074505.1 of Albizia julibrissin. Lineage (NCBI taxonomy): Eukaryota > Viridiplantae > Streptophyta > Magnoliopsida > Fabales > Fabaceae > Albizia > Albizia julibrissin. The sequence continues at coordinate 17,031,774 of CM073484.1, forward strand.
TTCCTTCCACCAATTCTTTCTCTTCCAAAACGCACTCTATTCTAGCTCCCTCAGCTGCACACTTTGCAGATCAAAAGCGAGCATGAAGGGTGGTAGTGAAGTGTGGGTGTTGGTGTTTAAACGGAGCGTTTTGAAAGCGTTAACGTAGTTACAAGTGTCAGTTTTAGGCATTTAAGAAAGCAATGAGCTTCTGCTCCCCAAAGCTTCCATTGTATCAGTCGAGTACAGAGGAAATATTGGCTTAAAAAACGGCGACTAAATATACCGAAGATGCTATCAAATCCCGTCACGAAACATTTCTCATGTTAAGCACAATTGTTTATATTTTGAAAAACTATACAAGTTCTCTTAAATTTTTCAATAATTATTAGATGTTAGATCCACAAACTGTTATATTTGACATGTGTAAATTAACCAATTCAAGTTAGCGTGAGATGCCGGGGCTATTGTCACTTAAATAAATGGTTGGAATTTGAATCCTGACCCTTATGCAAGTAGCAAGTGACTAGTTATGGGATTTTATTGATATTATTTTTCTTATTTAGACCTATGGTATTTTCGCTTATCTAGACTATAATGGACTAGTGAGAATATGAATTCCAACCTTATATGAATTAACCTTATGGTTTTTTTTAAAAAAAAAAACTATAAGTGATAGTTTACTAGTTAAACCTACGGCTTAGTACCAGTAGGGGGAGGCGAACAGAGCACTACGCCGCCATCAAGCCATTGACACTTCCCAGTTAATTAAAAGGTGATATATATATATATATATATATATATATATATATATATATATTAATAATGCTGCAAATTTATTCTTATTTCCTTTAACAAATTCTAACCAACTTTTTATCTACATGATTCAATTATTTGGATTTTATAAGAAAAATACAAAAAGGGGTATATTTGATTGAGATTCTTTTATACTCCTATATTAATCATAGTGAAATTATTTCATTAGTTTGAATGCCTTGTGTTTTTCATCTTTACCGTGAGGGATTAACAAAATTCAACCAAAATACAAAATTCTTAATTACAAGCACAACATGTAGGAAAATAACAATTAAACAGAGCAGCAAAACACACGAGCGTCTGAGACGGAGATCAAACCCGCCACCATCAGCCATAATACCAGAACTAGGACACAAAGCGAAGAAAGATCATTGGCTGGATTCAATACATGAAAAAATGAGTATTCATCCCAGCTAGGATCTAAATATAGTACTTATTGTCCTTAATATAAGAACTACTTAATTTAATAATTTGGGAAGATTAAAGAAACTAGTTAAATTAGTTATTTGTAACAAATATAAGTTGATTTTCCTAAATTCTCATTTTAATTATGACTACTCTTAGATTGAAACTCTTGAAAAAGTGTTATCAACATGAATATTTTTGGGAAAGAAGTATAAATTTGGGAGAAAAAATGGATTGAATTCTTATATTTAAAATAAAATCCAATCTTTCATCTAACTTTTATATTAAGGACAAGAGCTAATATTATGTTTTACAAATAACAGAAAGAGCAAAATTCCCCAGCTGGTAAGACCACTCTCATGTAGACGAAGACTTCAAAACCCCAAGAAACTGATCCAATGTAATACAATCAATGACAACTTGTATCTCTCTCTCCCTCTCTCTGTGTCACTGGCTATCTTTCTGTGTGTGTGCGGCTGATCGATTATTTGATGGTGTAGTTGATTGAATCTTTGTTGCTATAGCCATAAAGCTTCGAAGATTTTGCTGAATAGGAATACGAGACAGCACCAAGTTGATTATGAAGTTTATGTTTTGGACTTGTCTATTGGTGGAGATATTTCGAACTTGTTGCTAACAGGTTTGAATATATTTATATCATCAAATAAATTTAAAGGACGGATTCCTCAAGTATCAAATAAGGTGGAAGCTTTGGATTTAGCTTACAAATCTTTCTTGGGACCTTTATCTTCTTTATTGTGTCACATTGAGACTAACCAGTATAGTTTGAAGTATTTGAACCCATCAAATAATTATCTCACCTGAGAACTTCCAGATTGTTGGAACAATTGGACACATTTGATTTCCATATACTTGAGGAATAATCAACTGGTTGGTCAAGTTCCATCAACAAAATGATGACGATGCTTTTTTGAAGTCATTGTATCTTAGAATGAGAGTTAGTTTTGCTGTGAGAATTTGGATAGTTTGTGGTTCTCTATTCCTAAATAGAGTAGGGAGGCACACTTGTTTTCGATTTTTTGATGATGTGGTTGATGGAATCTATGTCATTGTGGCCATAAGGCTTTGAAGATTTCTCTGAATGGGAATATGCTAGACCTCTAGGTTGGTTATAAAGCTATTTTTTTGTCTATTTAAATTCAAAGTTTTTTCTATATTAAATTTTATTTCTAAACACTCATTCATCAGTGTTGTAATGATTTCATAACCCCAAAAAAAATGTTAATAATTTCATTTCTAAATATAACACATAATTTTTATATTTGTCAATCTTTTTTTTTATCTATCTTTATTAATGCTACATCAACAATAATCAAAGAGAAGAAGGAATGAATAAATTAAGAGAGATGAATAGGGTATTCTAGACAATAGATGTCATGTTAATTAATTTAACTAACTTTCTTAATCTAATCAAATTAAAAAATATATCTTATATTAAGGATCGGATGAGTATGAATTTAAAAAACTTAAAAAAAAAAGACTTGCCATACAAGATTACAAGTTGAAGTTATATTAAAAAAAAACAGAGAGAGCACCAGTTTCAAACCATTATAAGTTTATAACAAATCATTACTATATCAGTAAAAAAACTTGATGAAAATCCAGCAGTAGGAGTGGAAGTCTTGAGTTGATACGTTTTTCTTTTGCTTTTCTGTTGTAGACTTTGTTGTGTTTCCTTTTCTAATCTATAGGAAAAAAATTATCTACACTACAAAAAAACATTAATTTCCGACGGAATTTGAGACGGAAAAAAATTCCGTCGCAAAAGTCATCCAAAAACCGTCACAAATTTTCTGACAGAATTTGCGATGGAAATTTTCCAAAAAAAAAAATCAGAATCTGCGACGGAAATTTCGCACAGAAAAATTCCGTCAGAAATAGGTATTAATTAATTTTTTTAAAAATTTTTTATTATGATTTATTTAATTAATGATTAATCTATTTATTATGTATTAATTCTCATCTTCCCAACATTTCTTCTTCTTAGTAATTTTCAAGTTTATGACTTTGTTGAGAAATCTTTATTTGGTTGGTAGGAAAAGCGAAAATAAAAAAGGTTTATGCTAACCAACGTTTTTGAGAAATGATCAGTCATTGAAGTTGCATTGCAGATTTTAAAATATATCAATAAGCTTTTAAGAGAGTTTCAGAAATCTGACTTGATAATTATTGAAGCTGGATTGTAGATCTACAAGTGAGCTTCACCGTTTTAATCCTTATACCTAGTTTTTCTTAATCTTCTTGATTGAGCGCATAAAATGATATAATCAGTGCATCTGAAAAAGAGAAAGAGAGGGAATTCACATTTATTAAGAGTTTAAATTTTAATTATTATGAGAATCATATGGAAAATTGAATTCGTATCATATACAATGTACTAAAATATTCAAATGATTGAGTTTTAAAAAAATTCTATCAATACGTAATTTTTTATTTTTAGCATCTTAGAAAAAAATAATTAGTATTCTACAATTTAAAATAGATCCCATTGAAATTTGTAAGCGTATTGACTTCATTAATAATTAAGAGATCAAAATAAAAACTTACGTAAAATTAGAAAGATTAAGTAGATTTTCTTTTTTTAAAATAAGACTAACATATAACCATTACTATTAGAATAACCAAATATTAATTAGTTGTATGGTATGAATTGAGTCTGAGAGAATCATAACAAGCTCTAAATGGGAATTTCGTCGCAAAGCCTAACGTAACGTTTTTGGCCAAATATTATTGCTTTATGATTTTATGCTTCTATATATCAACATTAATATATGTTAAATCAAATGATTTTTTTTCTAAGAGAATAATAAAAAAATAATTCAAGCATGCCATGCCATGATAGTATTATTGAAATAAAACTCACTTTTACCAATATTAGCTTAAACTATAATGATTTTTCTTAACACATAAATGTGATTTTTTAGAAAATAATTTAGTTAATATTTCAATTTTTAAGTTTTTTATTATTTAATATGAATTAGTAATATTAATTACTATTTTTGACAAGCTAGCAGTGTGTAAATTTCATATACTTCTATGGATATTTTAGAAAAAAGATGCAAAAGGCACTTAAAATTTCATAAAACGGTTTACATCAATACAAAACATTCCAAAAAACCTCTGTGCGTGAGTGTGTGAAATATAGTAAAATGTATATTTAATATATTTACTTAAAATCGTCTAAAGATCATCGAAAATTCCGTCAGAAAGTTTCTGACGGAAAACGTCCGTAGGAAATTCTGTCGCAAATCCTAACGTAAAGTTTTTTACGGATTTACAGATGGAAATTCCGTCAGAAAATTTGAAAAAATTTATTCATAGAAAATTCTGTCGGAAATATGTGTTAATTAATTTTTTTTAAAATTTTTTATTATGATTTATTTAATTAATGATTAATCTAGTTATTATATATTAATTATATTATAATTTAAAATTTAAATTATTATTAAATTATAATATAATTTTCAGAAAAAAAGTATTAAATTATAATATAAATAAAAAAATTATTAATTCATATTTATTATTGAAATTAATGTGTGTGTGTGTGTGTGTGTGTCTCTATATATTCGATAATACATTATATACAAATACAAATTTTATAAATGCAATAAAAATAAAATATATAATAAAATGAATAAAAAAAGATTTTAATAATAAAAATTTAGATATAATATTTACGTAACAAAAATATGGAAACTAAATTGTAATGTTTAATAATATATATATGTATGTGTGTGTGTGTGTGTGTGTCTGTGTGTGTGTGTGTATTGGTATGATTTTACATTTAAATTACACAAGTTCTTCCTAACTCAACTGGTAAAGGTCAGGCACACGCATAAGAGGTCATGGCTTCGAATCTCAACTTGGTCACAAAATGCAACCAATTTGTACTATCGACACGTGGCAAAGGATGGAGGGTGACATGTGGCAGTTGACCGGGACATGCGGTAATTGACCGGGACATAGGTGGTCAGAGTGCGAGGTGACGGTGGTCGGCGGTGGCGGTTACCGACGTGGTGGCTACTGGCCGGAGATTTCTGTTGAAAAATTGCGTAGAGAAATTTGCCACGGAATTTATGACGGAAAACATTTCGTTTCAAATTGCGAGGGAATTTGCGACGGAACAAATTCCGTCACAATTTGCCACAGAATTTCCGTGGCAAATTCCCTCGCAATTTGCAACGGAAAGTTCCGTCGTAAATTCCCTCGCAATTTGAGACAGAATGTTTTCCGTCGCAAATTCCGTTTCAAATTGTGAAGGAATTTCCGTCGTAAATTTAGACTCAATTTGAGACAAAAATTCATATTCCGTCGCAATCAATTTGTGACGGCACTTTTTAGGGACTGCATAGCTGTAAAATATAAAATCGTTTTTATTAAGATAGGAAATAGATGTAAAAAATATTACCAAGTTCTATTTGCTGAAAATCATCATCCTCTACTTCTTCAACATAGTTAAGTGAGTATCTAAGCCAATCTTGAGGATAAATTAGGGACTGCATAGCTTTAGGAGTTAAAGAGCTCCTAAATGAATCTAGACCTCTTCCTGTTTTGCTGAAGGTATACTCAGAGGCAATAGTAGAAATTGGGATAGCCAACACATCTCTTGCTATTTGAGAAAGAATAGGAATCTAATACTATTCATCTTCCACCAACTAAAAATATTAAAATCATCTTTTCTGGTCTCAATTTCTTCATTTTAATATCTATCCATTTTTGTTCTACTAGTCCTTCCACTAAAATGTCATCCATGAATAATTGCTCCTCAATATCAAGCAATTTTCTAACTTTTAGACTAGGGTCATCATCATCAAGAAGATCTTCTTGTGTGTCATTTGATGCTCCCCTTTCAGGCTGTGTTGATGGAGAAAGAACCTGTTTGTATTCATTATATAAAGATTCAAAACTTCTTTAATATGTACCTCCAAATGTTCACCAACATCACATGTATGCATTTTACATAGAGCAAATTGCACCCAATCTAGCTTATATCGGGGGTCAAGAACAGTGGCAATATAAAGAAGTTTATTGATCTTCATAGAATCTCCCCAATACTTGTCATATTTCTCCTTCATTTTGCTTGCCACATTAGCTAACTGCATCATATCACTTGTTGTCCACTCATTCAAGAAACGATAAACCATGTAAATTTCAAGGAAGTTATTGGACGTAACATATAAAAAATCAGAAATTCGCAAAGTTAGATCATAAAAATGACTCAACACCATAGTCATCCTCCTAACATTCTTCTAATCTTCCTTTTCAGGCACCTCAATTAAGATCAAATTGAAAATATGGATCTTTATCCTCATACCTCTTCAAGGCTGCGTCAAATTTTTAAGTAGTCTCTAACATCAAATAGGTAGAATTCCATCTTGTAGGGACATCTAAGCATAACATTGGCATGCTCTGAATTTTCTCATCGTCGCAGTTCTCTTTAAACTTTCTCATTCTAAGTGGTGACTGTCTACTAAAGTGAACAACCTCTCTAACTTTATTAATAGATTGTCCTACTTCTTTTAGCCCTTCATTGAAAATCAAATTGATTATGTGTGCCATACACCTCATATGCAAACATTGACATTTCATAATTGAGTGCCCCTACCTTACAATTTTTCCTTCCAAACATTCAATTGAAACATCATTAAAGTCAACATTGTCTGTAGTAATTGTGAGCACCCTTTCAATACCTCATTCAAGCAAACACTTCTCAATTTCAATTCTAATGTCCCTCCCCTTGTGACTAGATATAGGAATGAAATTCAAAACTCTCTTTTTCATTGACAATGTGTCATCTATAAAGTGAGCAGTAACAAACATGTAATTAATTCTTTGAATTGATGTCCAAGTGTTAGTAGTAAGACAAACCCCTTGTTTTTTGTGGTCTAAATAATATTTAAATCTCATTTTTTTCATCAATATAAATGCCGAAATAGTCACGGCTTATTGTCTATCTTGATAGAATTTTAAATCTGGGCTGGGAAAACAATATAAAATTCTTAAACCCAACCCCCTCAACAACTTAAAAGGCAATTAATCAACTGAAAGGAGAGATTTTTTGTAAAGGGGCTTGGTTTACGCAAGTGAGAGTATGAGATCAAGCTCTGCTTCTAATTAAATCATTAAAATAAAGTATCAAGGGAAGTGAAGCAACTCACCCAAGTTAGAGATGAGGCTGAGACTGCAAGATTGAGCTTTACTTCCAACTTCAACTTCAGAGAAGGGCGGATCGTAGTTGCAGATAGTAGATATGAGGACCGAAGGTAGCAGCGCCGATTGTTAATCGGTGCTGTGAAGTGAGGAGGCAAGAGGTCTTAGCCGACTTCTGCAGAGGAGAGGCCGATCATGCAAAGCAAAGTGAGAGTGAGGAGGCGAGTGCCAGAGTGGGTTAGGCTTTTGAATTTTGAAATAAAAGTGAGACTGAGAAGTAAGGAGTGAGGTAAGTGCCTAAGGCAAGTTGGCTGATGTTCCTTGGGTTGGCTCTTGGGTCTTGGGTCCAGTCTTGTGGGTCTGTCATCTGTAGGTTGAAATTGAAAGGGGAAAAAAATACGTATTGTATTGATACATAAAACAATGCATGTGTTTGTTATGATGATGTAAGGCCCAATCGTGCGATTGGAGGCCCAATGGCACGATTGGGTTAAAAAAAATATGTCTATGTTTGTTATAGCTTGTAGTTGATCGCACTTATATGTCCAAACGTACGATTATTCATAAGCATCATATAGGAGTTTTTCCTTCAGCTTTTAATGATTAACCAATTAAACCATTAGTTACATTTATTACCATTTATACAATTACCAACCCAGCTTTGTGTCTTGTCATTTGTCCATGCGAATCTTCTGAACAGCTCTCTTCAAAAATTAAATCTCTCTTCCTCAACCTCTCATTCTCTATTGGTACAAGTCTCAGATCCTCCAAGCTTCAGCTCCCCAGCAAGCGGTGGCAGCGAACGGCGTGTGTCTTCCGACGTATGCAACCAGTTAATCCTGCGTGGTTTTCAGCTCCATCGGTTGGCTTGCAGTCCGTCGTGGATCTGCCCTTCTTCTCCGTCTCCATCAGAGTCCGATACACGGTTGCATTCAGGCAGGTTGCGTCGACGTCCAACGGTAGCTGTGGATCATATTTTTGACAGCCATCATAAGTGGGTCCATGCAAGTCGGAGCTATGACTGTGGTTATGACAAGCATTGTCTCAATCTCCGGTGGAACCTCATGCTCTTTTCGATCTCCTTAACACACATGTGATATGTTGTCCTCGTAAGGTAATATCTCATTAACCAATGAAACTAGGTTTGAGTTTCCCTTCACCATCATTTGCAAACATTTAATCTGTCAAACTTAAAAAAACTAAAATGTGGACCTCTATTTAGTTCTTTGGGAGTTGAGAAATATTTTTTTGCTTTATAAGACATTTGATTTTTGGAACTAAAATGTGGACCTCTGTTTGTGCTTTCCAAGAACGTAGTGTCTTATCCAGTGCAACCTCTTGCTCTGTCCAATCTCCTCAATAGGAAGCATCATCTGGTAGCCTCCTAAGGTAAGATTACACGCCAACCAAACTGGGTTTGAGTTTCTAGTTTGATTTCCAGAAGTCATTCGAGTTCTGTGGTACTCTGCCTGTGTTTGTAGTTCACTGTGGCTCTGTGTTTTGTTCGCTCTGGTTCTATCTTTCTCATTCACTGATTCTGTAACTGTTGGAAAAAAATTTTAAAGCTGAAGAAACTCCTAGAATTTTGCTATGTTAGATCTTTCAGGAATGCCTTCTCCTTAAGTCAGTAGATTCCCATCTAGCAGAAGGAATAGATTAATCCATATGAAAATATTTAAGTTTTTTAGTAGGAATTAAAATACAAAAACAGAAATGGTTAAGGGTACATATATTTCATCATAGGATGCCATAGAAGAACCACTTATGTTGCCACAAAAGAAAATGGTGGGACGCCACTTGAGGTTGAGAGAATAATGGTTATATGTTTCTAATATTTGATATGTTTGATACATTCATTTTATCAGATTTTTCTCATTGCTTGGTTTGGTTTATATAGTTTATAGCAATCTGTGGGGTGAAAAAAAAAAGAAAATATATCTTTTAAGTTCAAAGGCTTCTTTTTTTCATTCGTTTGATATGTTTCCTGGTTAAAGGATGTCTAATTTGATTGGAATAATAAATAAATGAGCTTATCCAATTCTTGTTATGTAGTCTCTGGTAGGTATAATCATTAGTTATGATAAATTCATGCAATTTTATATGTTGTTTTGTGTTACATGTGTCCTTTTTTGTATACAAAGATGGACACAAAAGCTGTCTGGGATTTAGAGTCGACAGAAGTATTTATCAATTTATGCCTAGAACAAATATACAAAAAAGAACGAACTGGCCAGACATTTACGAAAAAGGGATGGACAAATATTATTTCCACTTTCAATGAACTTACTGGGAAACAATACGGGAAAAAACAGTTAAAGAATAGATTAGATATCTTGAGAAAAGATCTGAAGACTTAGGATTCCCTACTCAAGGAGACCGATGTAGGTCGAGACCCCGATACGAACAATGTCGTTCAAACAACCGAATGGTGGAATCGGAAAATATAGGTAACAAATTTTTACCTTAACTTACAACTTTCATTTTGTTTTTTTTTTCTATCTGACTACTTGCTATAGCTATATTGTTCATTTAACTATTCATGTTAATTCATTTCAATTGTATGCATGAGGCAGGAGCATTCCGGCTATAAGAAGTTCAAGAATTCATGCCTGAAGCATGAAAAGGAGTTGAGAATAATATTCAAGGATGTCATGGCGAATGGAGAGCACATTTTCTCACCCTCTTCCACACAACCTGAGATAAATGACCTACATGAGGATGAGGTGTACAGACCCATGATGGAGGAGGAAGAAGGCTCGGGGGACAGTGAGGACAAGCATTTCGGTGTTGGCCCTGCAATTAGTACTGGAGTAACAGATGAACTGGCAGACATAGGATTAACATCATCAACACCATCAGACATAGGTCCCAGTGCATCTATAGGCCAACAGAAGAGGAAGAGAGGTGAAGGGCCTAGCAAGAGCAAGAAGAAGAAAGTTCCAGCTGCACAGCAACTAGCTAATGCTGTCAGTGTCATTGCTAACGTTTATGTGGATAGAGCAGTGGCCTTAACAGAGAATACATAAACTAGCATCCCAAAGGTTATGAAATATTTGATGTCCCTTGACGAGGTTAAGCGGGATAAAGCCTTTGGGGTACGATGTATGCGGGCTCTGGAGCCGAAGGCGTATAGGGAGTTTTTTGTCTTACTGAAAGAAGATTCTGAGTACTTGGTTGAATGGTTGCGCTTTATCATAGGAGAGCAGTAGATGTACTTGAATTTGATGTTTACTTTACTCAGTTTCCTTAAGACATGTTTAGTTTTTATTGTTTTAATATTTACGCTTAATTTACTTATCCTTTTGAACGATATGATGTAGTTGATATATGTATGTTAATGTTATGTTTCATAATTGTGTTGCTCACACCTCAATTTAACCACAATCACAGGTATATTAATGGAAAATCGTAACAACCAATACAGGTTACAAGGGATGGAGGAAGATAAAGATAGTGACGACACCTCAACTATTGAGGCTGAGTTAGCTAAATATGAACAATTATGTGTGTTGGTTTCTCAATACATGATGTTGTATGTATGCAGAAAACCGCGTAGAATGAGCAAGCAAATGGGTCACTATTGGGTAAAACGAATATTGGCAAGTGAAGGTTCCGAATGCAATAACATTTTTAGAATGGAAAAACATGTCTTTTATAGTTTATGCAATAAGTTATGTGAGCATGTATTAAGAAATTCTAAGAATATAGGTGTTGAAGAAATAGTTGCAATGCTTTTACTCACTATCGGGCATGGAATAGGAAATAGGCTGGTACAACAAATCTTCCAACATTCCGGCGAAACTGTTAGTAGGCTTCTACACACAGTTTTGGAAGCCTGCCTTAGTCTTACATCCGAAATTACCAGGCCATATGATCCTGAATTCCGTCAATGTCATCCAAAAATAGCAAACGATAAACGATATTTCCCATATTTCAAGGATGCCATTGAGGCTATTGATGGCACTCACATCAAGTATGTGATAACTGGACCAGGGCGAGATAAATTTATCGGGAGGAAATGATATCCCACATAAAATGTTATGGTTGTTTGTGATTGGGATATGTGCTTCACGTTTGTGTTAGCGGGTTGGGAAGGTTCAACACATGATGCTCGTGTTTTTCACTCAGCTGTCTCAAATCCAGCCATATATTTCCCCTGTCCACCCCAAGGTACATTTCTGTATATTTCGATTACTATTCTTTGTCTTCATTTCATTTTTTTTGTATAATCTGACAATTTTAGTGATTTCAACACTTGTTAGGCAAGTATTACTTGGTCGATTCTGGCTACCCAACACCAGTTGGATATCTTGGTCCGTACAGATGTGAACATTATCACCTCCCAGAATTCAGGAATTGACGGGGGTTTCGGAATCCTAATGAAGCCTTTAATTTTTATCATTCAAGTTTGAGGTGCACAATAGAAAGGACGTTTGGAGTGTGGAAAAATAGGTTTGAAATTTTACAAAAAATGCGGAAATACAGTTTCAACACACAAGTCCGCATTGTTTGTGTAACTATAACTATACATAATTTCATTAGAAACTCCCAAGCTGATGTAAACTTTACGAGTGCATAAAATGAGAATGTAGTTGATGTTGATGATAGTCAAGATGAAGAGCCATTGTCGACAAACGATGTTCGGACGTCTTCAACTCAGATGAATAATGTTCGTGACACCATCAAGAACCGGATTGTAGAGGGACCTCAATGCATGAGTAGTTCTGTTATATTTTATTGTAGAAAAAACTTTAAGTTTGCATCATTTGTAATTTATTCAAATTTTTATTTTAATTTTATTATGTCATTTACTATTGTTATAAATGATTATTGTAATTTGACTAATCTTAATAGTAATACATAATATTTCAAGTTACTAACCAAATCGTCTTAATAATTACAGCTTTCAGCTTCCAACATCAATCTAAATTATTAAAATTATACAATTTCAATATAACATAATTACTTAATTTTTAAATGTATGCCCACCAAAGGAGAATTTTAATCAACTTTGCAGTGCATGTTCGTAGAGTCATCACATAGCGGAACAAAAAATTTTGTACATCACGACAAATATTGTAATTCCAAGGTACATAAATTGTCCCAAAATTAAATACATAACTTATACAATCATACGACCCGAGCAATAGCATCTCTAATCATGTCCCGCACAACATTCATCCCATTCGTAGACGGCCCAACATGGTTCCCAGACGAGCTGTCTTCTTCTACAGTAGCATTGTCCTCATCGCCTTCGTTGGTAGTGTTATATTGCTGAAAGAATTTCTTCGAATGAAATTGTGTATCGCCATTGTAGCATAAACTAGCCGCACTTGTGTGTCGTAGCTATATCTACGCATTTTTTGCAAAATGGCAAACCTATTCTTCTAGATGTCGAAGGTCCTTTCAATCGTTGAACGCAAACTAGAGTGGTAGAAATTAAATTTTTCGTTGTCGTTTTAAAGCGCAGGTTGACGCCTAAATTCTGGCACATGATACCGCTCTCGTCTGTAGGGTCCAAGATAACCATCTCGCATTGGATAGCTTGCATCGACCAAGAAATATTTTCCTGCCAAATTACACACACAACAATCATGAATACATTAGATAACATTGACGAATGTGTTATAGCCTAAATTTTACTTTGTGCTCTTTAGAATCATACCTCTAGGTGGATGCGGAAAATTCATAGCTGGATTGGAGACCGCGGCTTGGAAGACACACGTGTCATGCGCAGATCCCTCCCAGCCAGCCAAGACAAATGTGAAACACATATCCCAGTCACACACGGCCATCACATTCTGCGTAGGATAATCCTTCCTACCAATATACTTGTCCCGATTTTGACCAGTGATAACACACTTGATATGTGTGTCGTCTATTGCTCTGATAGCATCCCTAAAATAGGGATAATATCGTGAATTATGCAATATATGTGGGTGGCATTCACGAAAATCAAGATCTATAGGCTTAATGTTCTCCGCGGCTAGACTGAGGCAAGCTTAAAGAACCCTGTGCAGTAGCCGGCTAACGGTTTCACCCGAATGTTGGAAAAGTTCTTGGACTACCCTATTCCCCATGGCGTGTCCAACTGTTAGCAGGAACATGGCAACCATTTCTTCAATGCCAACATGCCGAGATTGTGTAAGGTTATATGCTGCTAACTTATTGCACAGTAGATAGAAGACATGGTTATCAACCTTAAGCATGTCTTTACAACTACCATTGTCTGCCAAGAGCTCTTGGACCCACAAATGACCCGAGCATATACTTGATCTCCGAGGTTGTTTTGAGATGAAAGGAACCCAGTACTGACATATCATCGCAGTTAATAGTTGATATTCCGTCAACTCCTCGTCGATGAGGGTCATAAGTTGGGAGTCATCATCATATTCGTCCATCCTATTGTCGATAGATTACGTTTCCTGTGCACTTCACTAACTTTAGGTAATAAGAAAATAAATTTTGCAAATAATATCAAATTCCTAGATCTTCCATCATCCCATAAAAAACATAAATATAACGTTAGCGACAACTACAATTACCAAGCAAAGCGTGGAAATTTAGTCATGCTAAAACAAGTGAAGCGTCTGGTAAGCAAATAAAGATAATACATAAAAAACATAAATATAACGTTAGTGACAACTACAATTACTAAGCAAAGCGTGAAAATATAGTCAAGCCTAAACAAGTGAAGCGTCTGGTAAGCAAATAAAGATAGTAAATAGAAACATCGAACCCATCATGCAATAATCTAAACTTTGAAGTAACAGTCAACAGAAAAACGTAACCACTCAGTCAAATAGTCTTTGTTGTCCTTCCATAACCCCACAAACGCGTCGCGGGCACTCTTATCCTGCGATAGCATCTGGATACAGCGGATTCAGAACTGCGGATCTGCCTGGACTGCCTCTAACGTAATAACGTCCCTGATCACACTCTTAGTACACTGCTGCTGGATGTCGCTCACAACAGTTGCTCGATGCTTCGTAGCGTCAGCCATCATGCTGACCGCATCAGCAATCCTGTCCGCAAGTGCCGCTCTCGACTTCTTCCTCATAGGAGCTCGAATGACCCTCTTCCTCTTGCCAAGGCTGCTTGAATCTGTGGGTAGCTCGAAGAGACCACTCTAGGATGACAACCCAATACCGGCCAAGTCCTCAGTGACTCCCGTGCTGGGTGGCGGTTGAGCCCCAAAAGAGTTGTCCTCACTGTCTCCTGAGCCTTCCTGCTCATCCATTGCAGGGATGTACACGTCATTGTGCTCAGCGTCAGAAGTCTGTGCCGGTCTCACGGACGGACAGTAAGAACCCTCTCTTGTAGCGTACACATCCCTGAAGATGATCTTAAGCTCTATCTCAAGCTTAAGAGGACCGAAACGAAACTTCGAGTACGCTCTATTCTCCTGCATTAAGACAAGTAAACAAAAATATGAGTATTGTAATAAAAAGGTAGTTGTGTCATTGGTTTGTGCAAAGGTAAAGGAAGCAAATCTAACCCGGCATTTTTTTTGCCACTAGTCTTCGGTAGCGTCAAGGGTCCTCGTTTGCGGATCACGACCGAGGCCAGTCTCATTAAGAAATCTTTCCCACGTCTTTAACTCCTTGCGTAAGATATCAAATTTGTTTTTCAGTTGTTTCCTGTTGTAGCCCCTGCCTGCCATTTGGTTAAACTCCTCCTGAATAGCCTTCCAGCCATTCTTGGTGAACGAGAACCCTCGTTGTTCGTAAGCGTAAAGACATTTATATCAAGGAGATAGTGCGTTTACATGGTACGTCAAAGAACATCATATCTGACAGAGATCCTCGGTTCACTTCCAAATTTTGGAAGGTGGTACACGAGGCTTTGGGTACTAAGCTCCGATTCAGTACGGCCTATCATCCTCAGACAGACGGACAAACTAAGAGAAAAATTCAGACATTAGAAGATATGCTCAGAGCATGCGTGATTGATTTCAAAGGTAGTTGGGAACAATTCCTTCCTTTGGCGGAATTCGCATACAATAACAGCTATCATTCGAGCATTCAAATGGCTCCCTACGAAGCGTTGTATGGAAGGAAGTGCCAATCACCCTTATGCTGGGCAGAGTTATGCGAGAGGCAGATGTACTGGCCAGATATTGTTGATCAAACAACAGAGCAAATAAAGTTGATTAAGCAGAGGTTACTAGCTGCACAAAGTCTACAGAAGAGCTATGCTGACAAAAGGCGAAAACCTCTTGAGTTTCAAGTTGGAGACCACGTATTCATGAAGGTTTCGCCTACTACTGGCATTGGGAGGGCGTTAAAGGTGAAAAAGCTTAGCCCAAGATATATTGGTCCTTTCGAGATCTTGTCTAAGATTGGGCCAGTAGCGTATCAAATAGCTTTACCCCCAAGTTTGAGTAGACTACATGATGTCTTCCACGTCTCACAGCTGAAGAAATATCAACCTGATCCAGAACATGTGATTGAATATGAAGAGGTTAACATGCGAGATGATTTGATGTATAAGGTCACACCAGACCGAATTATTGATCGACAGGAGAAACAACTGAGACACAGGAGTATTCCATTCATCAAAGTGGTATGGAAGGGGTTATCTCCTAGAGAAGCAACTTGGGAAACTGAAGAAGACATGAAGAGACGATACCCAAAATTTATGTCTTCATATATGTAACAAATTTCGAGGACGAAATTAATTTTACGGGGAGAGAATTGTAACATCCCAAAATTTAATGTAAGGATTAATTTATGGAAATTAGATAGTAAGCCAATTTATGGAACCTACAAAATTTAAGAAAACTTAAATTTGACAAAGGGAAAAATTATGACCCAGTGTGTGTAATTAATAGGATAAAAATATACCTATATGTATATATATAAATTTGATGACACACACTAAATACTAAATACTAAATACTCATCCTTCTTTCCATGTTGCACTCTCTTATTGGCACATGCATGCACTCTCCTTCACGTACTCCTTCTCTTCTTTCTCTCCTCATTTGCACAACACAACATACACCTATTCTCTTCCTTTTCTCTCATTGGTACACAACACACACACATTCTCTTCTCATTTGATCAGCATATACAGCACATACGTACAGCACACAAGCACACCATCACATTCACTCTTTATTTAATCAAACTTCCCACTTCTTTATCTCTTCATCTTCATCTATCATCTGCAGAAAAAAAAAGAAAAATGAAACAGAAAACAGAAAAACTGAGAGAGAGTGAATGGAAGAACAAGCTCCAAATCTCACACACAACATCATAAACATGTTTAGGTAAGTTTCTTCTACTTTAACCTTGGATTTTCATTGGATTTGTGGCTGTTTTCTGGGTTTTTTTGCTACTGGAATCAAGAGAAGTCACCAAAAACGTTTTGTCACCGTAAAATACCAAAACCAGCAAGTTTGTGTCCGTTTTGCATGAGATTTTCGATTCATTTTGCGTCTATAAACACGTCCCAAAACTCAAGGAATATGTTTAGGAGTATGTAGAGTCAAAATCTTTGAGATTGGAGTCCAAAATCATGGTTGCATGTGAGTTTTATCAACTCTGTTTTGGTCGTCGGAAAACAGAGTTTCTATTGAAAACTTTCAGAAGCTCAAACGGAGGCTACAGATGGATTTTCATCTGGTTTTTTTTATATGAAAATTTTAGGATGTGTAGTATGAAATAGAATCAAGAAGAGCTCAATTTGGTGTCAAAACGAATAAATTATTAATTTTTGAAGTTAGACTATCAAAACTGACGTTTATCAGAGTCAGTCAGTTTCGTGTGGCTTTATGACCAAACAAATAACATCCATTATTTACGAAACTTTACAAGGAGATATTAGACATAACAAGATTTAAAATGAGTGGTGGAATGCATCATTTGGATATCTGTAGAGGAAGTTATGATTTTTGAAAGATTGGTTTAGAAACAGGTGCAATCCTGAACGTCCAGATTCTAGAATTTGATTTCGTGGTGTTTTTGAATTATCTAATCTTTCCCAATGGCCATGAAAATTTCCATAATTTAAGTACATAGTCTTAGCTTTAATTTGATATATATTTTGTGTTAATTGGATTAGTATACTAAGAGATATGAATTTTTGAAGTCAGTTGCTCTCAAACTGTGTTTCTGGAAAACAGTTTGTTTGTGTCGAACGTTTGGAAAATAAAACCTTGCCAAAAAATTATTAAAATTTTTAGATTTAAAGTAGTCATTCATAGCTTTAATTGTACGGGTATAACATAATTTTTGGACAAGTATATTAGGAGATATAGATTTTCAAAGTCATGCTATGTTTCTGGAGACTAATCTGGAATAGGGGTATTTCAGGAAATTCTGGGAGTAATATGGTAAATCTGGCTAGATTTTGATATTTTTCCATGTAAATATATTTCAATAGCTTCATGAAGGCTTTGGACCCAGTCAATTTCAATTTTTCTAGAATTAGTTATGATTTTTCAAAATTAACTGAAAAATCTGCCAATTTGTTGAAGAATAGTAAAATTGCACTATGCAAAATTATATAGTGTATAAACTACTGAAACTGAGATAATCAGCAGATTATGATTAAAGATAGTAGTAATACAAGTAATAACCAATTACTTGGTAATTTTAATTCATATGAACTGGTAAAAGCCCGAGTCGAAGAAAAAGTTTTGGATAAACAGTTGGACTGAAAAAGGACCCAGGTAGTAATTCTTTCTTTCATGCACTATGTGATTATTTATATGTTGTGTATTCCATTTTCTGTAACATGACAGTGCCTGTGGCACAACACGCGAATAAGCCAGGGTCTAAACATATCGTTTGACCATGGACACGAGTTTAGCCGGGGTTGCAAACAGTCGTTTGGCCTTGGACAGTATGCATACAACATGAGTTAGCATTTTACATATCATGGTGCATTGCATATTTATTTATCGCATTTTATATGACTGATTGTATATTACTACTGAGATTCATTCGAATCTCACCCTTTTTCAACATCTAAAAATATTCCAGCAAAGGACAACGGCTCTAAGGGCAAAACCATAATTACTGGCGATTGAAGGTCCGGTCCTAGCCAAGAGTTAGATCTGATTATCTTTAGTTGTAGAATTTATTTCTTTTGGATTTGTTTATATTTTTCAAGCTATATGAGGATTTTCTGTAATATCAGTAAGTACTTATTATCAGTATAGTTTCACTATTTCTGTTTGTCATCTGAACGACACATTTATTATTCAACAAATATCAAGATATTAAAGGGTTTGACAGCACGCAGCAGACAAGCAACAGTGCAGATTAAATGGGAACAATATCCATGAACATTGATAGTTGAACAAGCCGTAAGATAAATGCAAGTCCAGTTGGGCATATGTATTAAAACCAAAGGCAATGGCATTGAAACGGGAAATGGGAAACACCGAGACAATGAAAACAACATGCACCTTCAATGGCGCCGGTGAAGGCCACAACACTGTGAAGATGAACTAGGGAAAAAAAAGGTAGAAATTTCATACTGGCCAGGAATAGGGAAGTCGATGACCGGCAGAAACCGAACCTGAGACGCAGAAGAGGCAGATCGGAAAAACGTCGCCGTCTTCCAAAGATGAAGATGATGGAGGACAAGAGATCCACGACAAATGAGATCCACCGGTAGGATATCTGAAGGGAAGGCCGCCGCGAGATCTGCGTCCACACCACGCTCCGTTGGGGAAAATGACAAGAGTAATCAATGGTGAATTGGGGCAGATGGAGCGGTTAATGAAGATGGAGGAACAGAGGAGATTCGCACGGCTGGTGAATTTTTACAGGAGATGGAAGCTTTTGATTAAAGCCGCTCAACGGTAACATAGGCCAGAGCATCCGATGCATGAGTAAGATGGGGCCTTTTTTTTGTTTTGCAACTCACGATTTGGACCACCTATCCAAGCCCGATCACAATTAAGAGTTCCCAAACATGCAGCACAGTCTCTCACGATGGGTAAGCCTGTTTACACTAAGATCGGGCTTAATGGGTGGCAAAAACGCTGATCCAAACTTATTAGAAATGAAAAAGATGATATTTTTTATAAGAATGTGAATATTCTTATAAGAGGAACAGACACAGAACGCCTATTATTTCGTAACCTTTTGTTTACGCCTATTATTCGTGGCCTTTGGGCTCTGCCTGTTACTCATTTTGTATTAGTTCCTCTGATGAAATAAGTTTATAGGGGGAAAAGTGTTTTCATGATTATTTTCTATTTTTAAAGAAATTATTTTATTAAATTTTATATAATTTAAACTTGTGAATGTTTCTTTCAATTTCTATTTTTGTTAAAAGCAAGTACAGTTACAAAGAACTTGAATACAGGTTTTAAACATATATCAATGATAACATTTATCTCTTTTATACTGTAAAATTGGCATAAACAAACATGCATTGACACATTTTTTATTAATTTATAAATTTAAATTATAATTGGAATTGTTGAGGTTTGATCCACATATCTCAAGAACTAATTGCAATTCAGTATTTACTTACTCTTCCTTAGATTATTTTAATAATACATGGTGTAATGAGACTCAATTTACGTATTGAACTATTTGTGCTTCGGATAGTTGAAATGAAACTACTCCTTCATCTGCATTTTAAAGTGAATCACTTTCTTATGGGATGGTAAATGTTGCTCTACCCAAAAAAAATTGTAGATATGATGTCTATTTTCTCATTTGTGTTTGTAAATAAACATTAAGAGGGAAAATCTCATATTCTGCAAGAATTGGTGGATTAATGGTTGTAAATAGTTTGGGAAGTTCAACGTTTAAAAAATCTATACCAAATATTTTTACAAAGGTTCACGAATGAATATATAATGTCACTTTATATTATATTAATGAAAAATAAATCTTGATGATTATAAATAGAAAATAGTTTATTGAAAAGGGGCTTCCAAAGTAAAATCACCCTATATTTTGTGCCGGCCATGCTTTAGGATGTTGCTGGAGTGACACAGAGATAACAAGTATGACAATGATCTTGTGGCTCAGAATGTAATATAACAAGGACAGCAAAGCACTTGTGTTGTCCCCCAAGATGATAAAATCATGGGAAAATTCCTGGAAAAGAATTTTAAAAATGCTAAAGTAAAAAAAGAGTGTTCTAAATATTCATAATGCCAAAAAGTATGAGGTTTGATTTATCTTTTTCAAAATTAAATGGAAATAACAGAAATGTTCCTCTAATTTTAAAAAATGTGTTCCTTTATTTTATAAAGATTTAACAAATTCTAATTAAATTTTAATAAGTTTTGATAAAATTTTCACAAACTCCAATTCAAAAATCACCCCTTGCTATAATGTCAAGGTATTGATTTCCACATTTGATAAAAATTTAATTAAAACTAGCCTAAACATGTTGGGGTGAAAGAGAAATTTAAAACTATTTTTAAGGCTAACAATTATTAAGTAAAACAAATTCTTTGATTCAAATATTAGATAAAGCCTAGGATTATTTATCCCTTTATATTTCATAAATCTTGATGAATTTCCTCTCCATTAGTGTTTTTAATGGTAATATGTGTTAGTCCAATGTTCAAAAGCATTTGGTTACGTTTTCTCAAGTCAAACCAAGTTTATATCCCCACTTAATATATATAATATCTTGCTACAATTAAGAGAGAATATTCATTTAGCACCAACCTCATTGACAATGCTAGGCTAGTAACTATATCTCTATGTTATTAACAAACCATCCATTTTATGCCTAAATTTTAAGTCTAGTGTGATTTTACCCAAGTTCTACATATAGATTAGCTTTCTCAAGTCAAATCCAAATGAACAACTCAATCCAAATGGTGGCCAAACATCTAGAAGCATTAAACAAAGAATAAAATCAACACATATATATCATTAACAACTAAAAGAAAGGAATAATCAAGTCTTAATCCATACAAAAGTTCAATATAATCAGAGTGAAGAATTTTGACAAATCTCTATTTTTATTATATATTTTTATACTTTATTTGAGGTTTTTATCATAATAATTGAGTTTAAAATGCCTTCTTTGTGCTTAATTGAAATTAAGAGTAAATATATCAAATTAGGATTAAAAAGGGCATAATTGTTATAAAATTGTAATTACTCTTAATCATTTATTTTTGAAATGATTTGATATTGGTTTAATTATTTTCAATTGAAAGTATTTGAAAATTTGGATTAAAATATGAAAATAGCAATTTGGGGTCGAAATTCAAAAACAACAGTTTGGTACCATGAATTTAAGAAATGACAATTTAGTTTCATTGAAACACTGTTTTTGGCAGCCCAGGTCTGATTCAGAAATGGATAGGAGAACAGAGGGAGAATACCCAGAAAGAATCGGCAGCCGTAACACAGAACCTCCAGACCTCACCTTCCCCACCTTCCACCAAGCTTCCACCGTCGCCGGCGACCTTCCACAAAGCTTCACTGTCGCCGGCGACATTCTCTTCTCTACCCACTATCGTCTTCCTCTGTTCTGCACAGACCATAACTCAGCGAGAAGCAGAGGCGAAGAAGTTGAACATCATGATTGCGTTGTGATTGAGACGAGACTACTGTCTCTATTCTTCACACTGGAACCATTCTGACCGCTGAAATTCTTCACCGCCATGAATCATCACGACATCACAGCCATCTGACCATTATCATCTCTGTTCCTTGTTTCAGCATCATTATCGTCATTCCATCATCATCACAGCGCCGCGCAACATAGCCGCAACATCTCATCGCCTTTTTCCTCTCTTCCTCTCATCAGCTTCTTCCTTTCTCGCCGGCAACCGTAGATACACCGTCACCATACACTACCGTCACCGGCGAGCTTTAGAATTGCAGAAAGGAGGGTGAGAGACGCTGCAGGGAGTTGGATTCAAAGAAAAAGACGTGAACAGGGTGACAGCGATCTTGAGCTTAGTTTCTCAAGCAGCATTACTTCACCATTATTGTGACTGCAGTACCATAACCTTCCAATCACCGTGTGTCCAGCACTGCATCACCATCATTTCTTTCTCCATTTTCACCATCGAAGAAACTGACCACACAGAGCAGAAACAGAGAAGCTCCGAGGAGACCAAGATTTATTGATTCAACACCATTAAACCTCCTCTCTTACACGCTGGAATTGCTACTAAAGTTCAGGCAGTGGATTTTCGCTAGTTTCTCCTTGCTGTCAGAATTTTCTCACCTTCGGTCTTTCATTAATTTCAGATTGTGCTCCCTGAATTTATTGGCCATTAATTCTGTCTTTTTGATTATTCCTTTTTGGCTGAGCTATTTGTGATGGTGGTCATGTTGCTTCTTGAGGCTGATTCTATGATACTTTGTGGCTAATGTTTCCAATCCCTTTGTAACAAGAGGCAATGACATAAACTTGGAGCTTCAATTGAGGAGTATTTACTATTTCATGTCTCTTCTTTGACATTGTATTTATGATTAGTATGCCTTAGGATGAATTTTATAACGTTGGGATTGATTTATTTTGATATATTTTGAGATTGGATGTAGTTTGAATCTTTGTTAAACATTTGACATTATGCTTAATTAGCTTAATTATCATTTCTTTGTGCTGGTTAGTCATTGAATTGATGATTTAGTGAATATTTTGTACTAATTTCAAGGTGGCTTGGTTAGTGGATCAATGGTGTCTTGTGTTTGCATTAGTTAATTGAATATGAATTTATTAATTGTATTTAGCATTGGGCTTTAGCATCATTAATCTTGATTTTCATATAGGTGGCCATTGTTAAATTAAGATTAATGAGAAAATTAAGTGGTAATACGATGTGGCTCAGTTATTGGATTAAAAGCTAAATATGATTTTTAAATTCATTTAATTGCTAGAGTACTTAATTAACCTAATTTAGATATATTAATATGCAAGGTGGCTTGCTATTAATCAATCTAAATTAGGCTTAGTTGAAGGGGTGGCTCTTAGAGACATTTTTGAACTAGGAAAATTAAATCTCCCATAATTAATTTAAGCGAGGATTGATTGCGCCATTATTACGAGGGATTGCTCATTTCATTGTTGAACTCTTTTCTTATCTTCTTTCATTAATTTTCATTCCATTCCATTTTTATTCTAAAAACCCAAAAATATTTGTTTTTAAAGTATTTTATTTAATTGCAATTTAGTTGTTAGATAAAAAGCTAAAAACCCTTTTTTAATTTGTTTTATGTCAATTATTACACTTAGTTTCTAGGTAATTAATAAAAGGCTCTTCGTGAGATGGTCCGGAATTGTACCTTTTATTATAATCATTGGTTAAAATTCTTGAGGAGGTTACCAAGGCGTAAAGCGAAGCTGACAAAGCCTCACTTCAAGTTTAGCTACACATAATCATAAAATAGCTACAACTATATGAAATAATTACAACCATAATCATGATCTAGCAAAGCAAGAGAAGAAGAATGAGAAAATCCAAGATTTGGAGTTCCAAATATCTTCTAATCTTCAACCCAACTCAATACTCTTCCGAAAAGCTCAATCCCTAGCACCCAAAGCTCCAAAGAACACTTGAAAACTATAGAATTACTTATTTTCGGCCTATCCCTTCCTTAAAAACCCTCCACATGCATTTTACCAAATAAAACTCATGGTTGTATTGTTTTTCGCATGCTTCGCCATACACTAGTGTGCTGAAGCATATGACACTAGAAGTTCAGATCCTCATTGGCTTCAACCAAGGGTTAAGTGCTGAAGTATTTAACATCGTAAGTTATGACCCCGTCTGCTTCAACACACATGTCATTGACTGAAGCATAATATTCAATGAGTTTATATCTCCATTTGCTTCAACATATGTATTGTTGGTTGAAGCTGACAATACATCACTTCCTTCTTGAACTTTCTTTGATCTTTGCTGCTACAAGCATTGTTCTTTGGTTCTTCAAAAGCTTTTTAATTTGTCTCTATCCTCCTACAAAAGAGAGGATGCATTCTCTTTTTTTTTTCTTTTCTTTACACTAAAACACATAAATATATAGTTCTACACAAGGATATCTTCAACTTTGACTTGTTACTCTGATATGCTTATTTTCTTCTATTGACTCTTTTTACATGCATAATTTATACACAAAAGTAAGTGGAAAGAGAAGAAAATGTGCTATAATGTTATCAATTTCTATAAGTTAACACACCCTCAAACTTAAGCTTTTGCTTATCCTCAAGCAAAGAAGTATATCCTCACTAAATGAATCAGTTACTCATCATTTATGTATGAACGCATTATCCTCATCATTTGCTCAAATAATTATATTAGGCAAGAAATCAATACAATATGTAAAGATGAAATCTTCATAGATTTAAAACATGCTTTTCAAGAATTTTTAAGTATGAGTGTGTGAATGGAGTCAACATTCATTCTTTTTACACTAATCAAAGTTCAAAGCAATACTTCAAATCATATACAATATTCAACAACAACAACAACAAAGCCTTTATCCCACTAGGTGGGGTCGGCTACATGGATCGCACGACGCCATTGTGCTCTATCAAAGACCATAGATTTCGATATATTATTAATTAAAAGGTCTCTCTCAATGACCTCATTAAGCGTTCGTTTCGGTCTTCCTCGACCTCGTTTAACAGGACTCCATACTGCTTGATCAACCCTTCTCACCGGAGCACTCAATGGCCTTCGCTGAACATGTCCAAACCATCTCAAACGATTTTCTACCATTTTTTCGTCAATAGGAGCCACTCCAACACGATCACGTATATGAGTGTTACGAATCTTGTCCTTTCTTGTATGGCCACACATCCATCTTAACATCCTCATCTCAGCTACCCCCATTTTATGTTCATGATATCCCTTTAAAGTCCAACATTCACTACCATATAGCATTGCTGGTCTTATAGCAGTGTGGTAGAATTTTCCTTTTACCTTATTAGGTACCTTACGATCACAAATAACTCCCGTAGCTTTTCTCCATTTATACCATTCGGCTTGAATTCTGTGATTGACGTCTCCATCCACCTCACCATCTTGTTGTATAATTGATCTCAAATATCTAAATTTTGTCACTTGCGGGATGACTTGCCCAGCCAATTTAACTTCTACTTCACTTTGACTTTGTCTCTTATCAAATTTGCAATGCATATATTCAGTTTTGCTCCTACTAAGACGAAAACCTCTCAATTCCAAAGTCCTCCTCCATATCTCAAGTTTGGAGTTAATTTCTTCCCTAGATTCAGCCAACAGCACTATATCATCCGCAAAAAGCATGCATTTAGGGATCTCCTCTTTTATAGGTTCAATTAGGACGTCTATCACTAGGTTAAACAAATAAGGACTTAAAGCTGATCCTTGATGTAGTCCAATCCTTATAGGGAAGTCCTTTGTAACACCTCCAGACGTTCTAACATTGGTTGTAACCCCCGCATACATATCTTGAATGGCTTTAATATATGTACTCCTCACCCCCTTCTTTTCCAAGGCTTTCCACAGTACATCTCTTGACACCCGGTCATAAGCTTTCTCCAAATCAATGAAGACCATGTGTAAATCTCTTCCTTTACTCCTATACTTTTCCATTATCCCCCTTAATAAATAAATCGCTTCTGTTGTAGACCTTCCTGACATGAATCCAAATTGGTTTTCAGCAACATCCGTCTCCAACCTCAACCTATATTCAATCACTTTTTCCCACAATTTCATTGTATGGCTCATTAGCTTAATTCCTCTATAGTTTGCGCAATTCTGAATATCCCTTTTATTCTTATAAATAGGAACCAAAGTATTTTTCCTCCACTCATCTGGCATTTTCTTGGTTCGTAAGATCTCATTAAATAATTTTGTAAGCCACGACACACCCTCCTCGCCCAAACATTTCCAAACTTCAATTGGAATACCATCAGGTCTGACAGCTTTACCAGTTTCTATCTTCTTAAGAGCTTCTTTAACCTCGCCAATTCGAATCCTGCGATAAAATGAAAAATTGAGGTCACCTTCTCGAGTTGTCAAATCTTCCAAGTCACAATGCAACCCTTCTCCACCATCATTAAACAACTTATAAAAGTAGGCTTCCCACCTATCCTTAATATCTCCATCAGTAACCAAAACTTTTCCTTCTTCATCCTTTATACACCTCACTTGGTCCAAGTCTCTTGATTTTCTCTCCTTGTTCTTTGCAATCTTGTAAATCTTACGCTCTCCTGCCTTTATCCCTAACTCCTTATAAAACTCTTCATATGCTTTATTACGAGCTTCACTTACTGCCTTTTTAGTCTCTTTTTTAGCCATACGATATTTTTCCCAATTTTCAGCATTATTATGTATGGCTTTAAAACAATCTTTCTTATGCTTGGTTTTCTCTTGAACAGTCTCATCCCACCACCAAGTCTCCTTATCTTGCCGACCAAGACCTTTTGATTCTCCCAGAATTGCTTTAGCAATCTGCTGGACCTTTTTAGACATATTCTCCCACATGATATTAGGATTTCTTTGCAACTCCCACTCCCCCTCCTCCAAGAGAGTTCTCTTAAAAATCTCCTTTTTTCCCCTTTCAATTGCCACCACCTGACCCTTGGGTTTAAAACTTGCTGGCGTTTTTGTTTTACATACTTAAT
The DNA here is from genome assembly GCA_037074505.1 of Albizia julibrissin. Lineage (NCBI taxonomy): Eukaryota > Viridiplantae > Streptophyta > Magnoliopsida > Fabales > Fabaceae > Albizia > Albizia julibrissin. The sequence goes on from CM073484.1 coordinate 17,058,708, forward strand.
ATTCACATCAAGGACCAGAACCATATGTTGTGCTGTCACGCCATCTCCAGGGATCACTTTACAGTTAGTACAGAATCGTCTATCAGAATTCCTTACCAAGAAGAAGTCGATATGTGACCTTGCGGGTCCACTCTTGTATGTTATTAAATGCTCCTCTCGCTTCTTAAAACAAGTGTTGACAATCTTGAGATCATATGCGAGGGAGAAATCAATAATAGATTGACCTTCATTATTGAGTAACCCAATTCCAAACCTACCATGCGCTCTTGCATGAGGTCCTGCCTCCTTACCAACATGTCCATTAAGATCACCTCCAATAAAAATATTTTCAGTTAGTGGGATACTCTGAATTAGTCCCTCCAAATCTTCCCATAATTTTTCCTTAAGATGTACTTCTGCCCCTACTTGAGGTGTATACGCACTGATAATATTAATAGTATCCTTTCCAACAATCATTCTTAAGGAAATAATTTTGTCCTCAATCCTCTTAACGTCCACCACATTCTTCCTCCATTCCTTGTCAGCAATGATACCAACACCATTTCGTCCATTGACCTTTCCTGTGTACCAGAGCTTAAAACCATTAATTTCTCTAGACCTTTCTCCTGACCATTTAGTTTCCTAGAGACACAGGATATTAATCTTACGATCCTTCATTACTCCCACCACCTCCCATGATTTTCTGCTCAAAGTCTCAATGTTCCAAGTGCTAAATCTGATCCTGTTTTCATGAACTAGCTTCTTTAGCCGCCTCCGTTCAGAAGAAAGCGGTAGCCCTTGCTCATTTAACACTACATCCGGGCGACGATGCAGCGGCTCTCGCTCACTTCTCACTGTACTCGAGCCATACAACGCGTTACTTACAGGCAACGACCTAGCATTAGCACAATTTCTTCGTTGATCCTTGTTCATAAAGATTCGACAGGGTTTTACGTTAGCTGTCGGGGCCTAACACAACCCTCCTCCTTTACCCGGGCTTGGGACCGGCTATAAACATAGGCAGAGTTAATCATATACAATATTCAAACAAATAATTTTATCATCCTCTAATTCCTTACTCTTTTCTTCTAATTCACTCCGCTTAACTTAAAAATCAAAGGGACTTTTCTTAGCTTGTAATGGGGCCAAGGGTAAAGGTTTTCAAAAGAAAAGATAAAGGATAATCAATCAAATACCTTAAGATAGATGATAGCTATTCAAGGGTTTTCTTTCTTTTCTCATGAAACATACTCCTCTCAAACTTGAACCAAATTGATCTTTTCATATCAAGCATTCTTTGTAAGCATATCTTCTTCTTTTTCTTTTTTCTTTTTTTTTTAATACTGTGGCTTGATTTTTATACATTGTGAACCCTTTTTTAAAAAAAAACAAAAATTTCTACACTCCTTTCCCATTCTTCTGTAACTTTGTATAACACCACCATATTCCACCACCCAATCACATATCATATATTTCAAAGCAAGGAGAATCATGGTTTTTCACATTGGCTAAGGTAGGCAAGTGTTAGGTTTTTTTCAATAAGCATTTTTAATTAGTTTTCCAAATAGGCTCAAAATAAGGGTTCAAAAAGGGAAATAACATCAATTAGGTAGGTTTGAAAGGCTCAATCTCATTTTATGAACTGCCCTAATCATTTTTTCAAATCTTATGAAATAAATCAAAAGTTTTGAGGAATTCCAAAAAGGATTCTAAAATCATAAACTTAAAACAAAGGTATATAACCTAATTTGCCACAAAGCCCTTCAATAGGCACATCCACAATAAATTTCACTCCAATAGTGCATAAATTACTTAAAAACTTTTGAACAACATGTTTTATCATTATAATGCACTCATCCATACACATTAATAAAAATTTCCTACCTAATATAACATCTGAAGCAGTAATTTATATCATTAGATCATCCAAACAATATTTGACGAATAACCGAAACTAACAGCTCATTTTCAACAATTTTTTTTTTCACAAACAAAAACTCAAGTATGAGAAATATCAAACATTCTAACAATTTCCTAATAAAATTTGTTGTGCACTCATTTTCATTCAAAATTTTTCCAAAATTGAAGCACTCTCACCCCTAAACTTAAAATTGACAATGCCCCCATTGTAAACTAAAAGGATGGAAGAGAAAATAGCTAGTACCTATATAACACCATATTCACAACATTTACACCAATCAATATTTAACAAAAATTAGGCCCTCAGTAGCCTAAAAAAGACCTGGAAATAAGGTCATCACTAGCCATTAGTAGCTAGAAAAGTAACAATCACATTAGGCAAATCATCAGACAGAGACAATTATATAAACCACTCAAGCTAGCTATCAGTAGCTAGGAAAATCAAATTCACATATTAACAAGAGTGTTAAAGAGCACTGGCCATCAGTAGCCAGCATCAAGCATCAACTATTGAGTGTCATGTAGCATCATTCACATTAAGAGGCCAAATTTCAAAATATATACATCCAAAACAGGCATCAAAGAATATGTTCACCAAGCACAAGCTAGCAGAAGATCAGTCAAAGGGTTAACCGGAGTCTAAGAAAAAGATAGAAGCAGTAGTTATTAGTGCTATAACAGTCTTAAAAAAAAGCATACAAAACAAGGCTCAACACAATAAAATCAAATGAAAAGAAACAAACATGACTGAAACTATCCTAAAAGAAAGGAAAAGTACCCCCAAACTTGAATTCGAGCTAAACCAAAACTATCAACTGTGATTCCAAACCTAATCATATCCTCACTGCCTCTTAGCATTACAAATGATCTCAAAATATCTATCAAAAATAGTTTAACAAAATGATGGCTAATGTAGGTGCAATTGGCTTAAGCAAAGTTAATACTATAGTTCTTGAGCATGTAGCCAAAAAGGCTACCCTTGTGAAATTCAAAACTTTGAATTAATATCAAATCACTCAAAGAATTTCATAACCTATTCACTTAAGTGAAGCACAAAGTAAGGCTCATGTAGCCAATCATGTTTGAAGCCCTTTGAAAATTGAGGCAAATTTGACACAGCCAATCCAAACCTATTTAGCACAAGCAACCATCAACAATGGCGACTATACATCCTCACAAGCATTTTACATTATAGCAACATATTCAAATGGAAAATTGTTCATGTAAGATCATGAAGGTGAAATCATAAGCTCTGACACCTTTTGAAATGTAAATACTACTAAGAGGTTCTAACCAAAACAAAGTCGAAGAGTTTGATTTTCAGAAGAAATTGTATATGATGAGATTTGAGTAACAAAGAACATGCTTTTGGAAAGTTCCAATCCAAAAATTATGCAAAGAGAAAAAAAGGACCCTGGCCGAGTGAAAATTTTTTTGCAAAGCTATCACAAAGCCAGTTTGGTTTTCCTACTACAAAATACAGATTATGTAGAGAAAAAAAAATGGACGCAAGCATGAGATTTAGATAGTACCGGTGACTATGAGGAGACGAGGAGAGGCACCTAGATCCGAAACAACTGAAGAGGACAAAGGACTAAGCGAGTGGTCAACTATGAGCTGCTGAGAGCCGAGAGACGGAGAGCTGAAGAGGACGGAGGACTAACCTAACTGAAAGACTAGAAATCTGGAATGGAATTGGGCAATAGGCAAATGGTAATGGGTATTGGCTATTGGGGTATAAAAAAAATTATACAAGATATTAAAATAAAAATTGGGTCAAACTAGACTAGATTGAGGGGTCTGAACCCTTGGCTTGATATCTAATCTGGCCCGATCCTCCCGGTTTGGTTTGGTCTGTTCAAAGTGACTCAAACCAATTTTTTTCCTCCTTGACCGGGTCGGGTCGGACTGGGTAGGGTCAGTCTGCCCAGACTTCCAGACTTTTTGGACATCCCTATGAGTAGGTATCTCTAGGGGCTAGAGTGATGAGGTTTATGAAGGTTAAAGAAGGTTGGAGTTGAAAGAGTTATAAATTAATATTTTTCTTAGATATTAGCTATCTGTTTAGCCATATTTACTTTTAGTATCAAAGATATATGCATATAGATATTTTGGCATGTAAATAACCTCTATAAAGAGGAGAGCTAAGGCTATGGTAGCCTTAGGGTAAGTGTCATCAGCGGTGATAACAAGAGTATATTTATATGTAATTTGGTAGTTGATATTAAAGCTTGATTGAGTAGTAGCTAATTTTTTTAAAAGCTTGGGCAACACGTGAATTAGGCCCTAAGATATTTATATGCTAGATTTAGAGGTTAGATATTCTAAAAATGATGAGTGGATTATTACTTTTGGATAAGTAGTTATAAAGATATGAAAGTATGAATGTGAAGGGTTAAGTAAAATAGAAAAGAACCCGAGTCTTATTTGACTATTAAGGTCTTGACATGCAGCTTGAACCACGGAGTTGGACTTGATCAGAGTTAGATTTGGACTTTAGATGTTTTTAGAAAAGTCCATTCTTTAGTAAGGAAAGTACCCTGAGTAATTCAAGGGCTTTAAAAAGTTCAGCTTTTCCAGTGTATTAAATGAGTCATTAGTGGTTCATAGTTAATAAAATATCTCTAATAAGTTAGGTGTTACAGTTTGATTCATTTATCAGACAATAACGGAAGCTTCCTGGTGGATTCCATTATTCATTAATGAGCAAGAAGACTACAATTGAAAGTGACTTGGGGCAAAGACAAGGAAAAAGGGGACTTGGGAAAGAAGATCGAAAAAAGACTTGACAAACAATATCAGCTAGGAATCATGGAAAAAGGTGAAAGACTTGGCAAATAATGATTGGTTTATCTTTATCAGAGAAATTTTCTAAGTATATATTTCATTATTGCAGACTGAGTCAGTGAAATACTTTTTTAAGAATTAAGTTTTCAAAGTTTTGAGAAAGAGTAGGCTATACAAATATTTCTTGTATTTTCTTTTCTATTTCTGAGAATTAATGTAAATACTCTTAAATTTGTTTAAAAGTTATGAAAATATTCATTTTATTTTTAAGTGGGTTTATAAACCTCTCCTAAAACAAACATTTACTTATATCAATCACCTTTCTTTAATCATTAAAGCTAATTGAGAGGAACTTAGTTAGTCTCATGAATCCTAAAGCCTCCATTCTTTGAAGTTAGAAATAACTTTTACTTTGCTTCATTCAAATTTAGTTTGTTTTGAACCAAAATTATTCTTTTAATTTGAAATACTTCAAATGACTTTGTCCAACCAAATTAAGAGCATAATTTCATTAATTAACCCACATTTTCCATAGTCTTCATGGGAAAAAAAATTTTATACTACTTACGACACATATATTTGTTGTAGAAAAACAACGAACACTATCTCCCATCATTTTTTCTATTTATTCTCTATCATTCTCACCCTTTCCATAAATAATGGTGTTTTGGGGAAAAATAACTATTATTTCTGATCCTTAATGTAATACATAGTTGACTATAATTTAGTAAGATTAAGAAAATTAAATAAATTACTAAATTATAATATATGTTACATGATTTCTCTAAAATACTTATAAGTCAAACAAATTAGTTTAAAAAATAATAAATATAAATAATTTAAAGTAATTTATTTAGTTTATTTAATCTTTCTAAATTAGTCAGCTAAGTTCTTATATTAAGGATCAAAGATAATAATAATTTTAAAATATTTATTGTTTTTAACTAATTGTAACAAATTTTTGAATTACATAATTTATTTATTTGAAACTTATAAATAGGACCGTTAGGAGAGAGAGTAACAAGTAAGAATAAAAAAAAGAGTATAATTTTGAATTTTGTTGTAGATCTGTCAAATATTGAGTACACATTACAGTCTATTGTGGATTTTATGGTTGGAAAGTATTCTATGCGTTTGGTTATTGTGATGCTGGTCATATTTGGTGGATGCACTAATTATGTAGAAAATGAGGTCTGACAAAACAGGTAGCATCTCATTCATAGAAGACAAAAATTCAGAATAGTAATTGGGAAGATAAGAAAGGACGCTCCTTTGTGGGTTCCATTCATTGATTATCAGAAATAAGATTGAATCTGTGACTTGATGAGATGAAGACGAAGTCTCTACAATCTTGCATATAACGTGATAGATTGTTATTTGGGGCAAAGACATGGAAAATGGTTGGAAGACTTCTATGGAAAAAAAATCAGAGAACAAAATTACTTAGATTTTTCCTTCTATATGTGAGAATTAATGTAAGCCTCTTAAATTTTTATAAAATAATACAAACTTTATATTCATTTTTTTTTGGGACTTATGAACCTTCCTTTAAAACAAAGATTAAATTATATCAATCTCTTCAACATGTTTTTCTAAGAAAAATCATACACCTCATATCTATCAACTTTTTAAATTTGATCTAATGGAGAAGACATTAAATAAAAAAAAAAATTGAGACAGAAATCAATGGAGACAATCTTTTCGGCTCCTATCCACTTTCAAAATTAACTTCTCCTGAAAATAGAAAAAATAGGTGGAAAGAGATAAACGAGTTATATACATTTTTAATTTTGTATGTCACTATGTCTAGTTGTCTACGGCACATTATTATCAATTTTCCTTTTAAAATTAATAACAACAACTCAAAAGTACGTAAAAGAAGCATAAGACCAGACAAAATTGTGAGACTTGACAGTTGACAACAGCATATAACTAAAAGAATTCTGGTATATTTTAAAATGAATCAAATATATATTAGTTAATGTATTTTTCACAATAAGTAAAACAAATTCTTACGCTTGCTGTTGTTGATGAATCAAACTAAAAGAAACTGATAATTCCTCCCCCCCCCCCCCCCCCCCACAAAAAAAAATCACTGAACAAGCAAGTAATATGGCTTTGGTTTAGGGAACTCATGCATTAGGCCTAGGAAAGTTATTCTTTGGATGAAAAGATCTTCAAACGCTGCAGAATAGATGCAATTACGATACATCTCAAAAGTTCATAATTTTCTTGCTGATACTTTAACTAAAGATAATTTAATTAATTCATTATTGTTGGATATGCATCCTCATTATCTTCTATTTAGTAGTCACTAGATTCTTTATAAGAGTATTTATTATCTTTTCAATTCATGTTTTCAAATAGGGATTGATTTGAAAAAGTTTTTATACAATTTAAAGGAGTATAGATGGAATGTTGCGAAGTTTTTCGGGGGAAAAAACTGAAAGACCATAAAAGTGTTTTCCAACTTTAATTTGATTGACGCGATTTCGTAGAAGTATGCTACAATTGAATGTGATTTGGGGCAAAAACGTGGAAGAGAAGGTCGAAAGACTTGGAAAAAGAGTTGAAAGACTTCTGTGAAAATGTTAAGGAAAATAAAAAGAATAAGCTATACAAATATATATATATATATATATATATATATATATATATATATATATATTTCTTGTATTTTTGAGAAAATTTCACATATTTTACTTATATTTTTTAGAAACGTAAATTTCTCTTAAATTTTGCTAATATTATACATACATTCATTTTCTTTTTAAGCGCTTTTTTCAGTTTTCCAATCTGCCTCGAAACAAAGATTAAATTATATCAATCTCCTTCAAATTTTTTTTTTTAAATCATGCAAACCTCCTATCCACTTTCAAAATTAAATTCTCATGAAAAATAGAAAGAATTAAAGCTTAAAAAAAACATTTAGAACGTACAAGTCCATGTATTTTATTCTCTGTGGGTTCCATTCATTAGTGAGCTGAAACAGACTACAATTGAGTGTGATTTGGGTGGAAGACTTGCGTACGTGATACACGGGTTACGTTATGTATCAAACTTTTGGTTTCTCAAAGCCATGAATGAAATTAGTCTTAGACGGATAAAATGACCGGAGATTTCAGAAAATTGGCAAACATCTCTTTCACCATATATATCAAATAGAGAACACATGGCTAAGAAGGGAAACTTATATACTCTTCATGCTATGTTCTCTTTTTAAGATTATGAACATTTTTTACAAATAATTGATAGTTTTGCATTTTTTTTTTTAAATGATCTCACCTTTTCAAAGTTAGCCTTATATTAATAGTCACTCATTTTATCTATTTTTATCCACATATTGATTATATTTTTTTAACATCGCAGTACGTAATTCCGTATCATTGGATCTTGGTCTCAAAATGGAGGTAACTCCTGCCCAAAAAGCTTCTTTTGCATTTACACTCACTCTAAACCCTAATATCAACGTTATTGGTAACATCGTATTAATCTTTTTCTGCGTTAATTATATGAGGGGCAAATTTGAGAAAAACATTAATGCTTCATGGATTTTCTAAAGTGATCCTGTATTAATTATAAAAAAAAACTTCTTAAAACAAGTTACAAGTAAGAGATCACATGCTAAAGTTATACTCCTCATGTCCTTATATAGGATCTAACTTGAAAGTTGATATGAATTCTTAATATAAAATCTATTTTTTATATTTATCAATCTTTTCATAATTTACTTTTGTTGATATTCCCTAAATAATAATCAAGTAAGAAAGATATGGAAGAAATTAAGGAAGATTATTAGAATATTTTAGAAAAAAATATATTATATTAACTTTCTTAATCTAATCAAATTAGATAAATAGGTCTTACGTTTTACTAAATTAAAAATTGAAGGAAAATATATGTACCTCAAAGCTGCAAAATTTTTTTTCCTTAATTATAATTGGGTTAACTTCAGTTTGGTCATACCACAATTGAATCACTTACCCTTAAAACACTACTAACTCCTTTGATCAGTTCAATGACTTATCGCATATTCACTACTTTAAAATTTTCTTAAAAATAATTGATACTTTTTCCTTTTTAAAAAAAATTGGATCAACTTTTCACAGCTACCCTCATATTAAAATTCATTCGTTTTATTAATTTTTACCACCATATTAATTATTTTTAAATCACAGGAATTCCTTTTTTATTATTTTGTTATCTGAGTATTGTAGAGTCTCAAGTGAGGTAACTCTTTACCAAAGATCTTCTTTTGCATTTACACATGCTCAAACTTAAGATCAATGTTACAGTAGTGATAACATCATATTAGCTTCTTTGCATGGCTTAATTATATGACGGACAAATTTGGGAAAAATATATTAATGCTTCATAGATTTTCTACAGTGATCTTATATTAATTTTAAAAACTTTCAAAAAAAGACTTACCATACAAGATCACAAGTTGAAGTTATATTAACAAAAAAAGAGAGAGCACAAGTTTCAAACCATTATAAGTTTATAACAAATCATTACTATACCAGTATAATAACTTAATGAAAATCCAGCAGTAGGATTTGAATTAATGGGTTTTGTTTTTCTTTCGCAGACTTTGTTTTGTTTCCTTTTCTAATCTGTAAGAAAAAATTTATCTATTGCAATTTGCGTCCTAAAAACTGTAGTTCTTGCATAAACCATTTATATATACTTTTTGACGTGTTAAATATATGATTGCAGGATAAAAAATAAAAATAGAAGATATAATAATGTACTTTTAATTTGGTAGTTGGAATTAATCAGCAGTCCTTTTTTTTTTTTTTTGGTGTGGTCCAAGGAGAAAGACTTTTCATGCATGAATCACTCTGTGCGTTCTTATCCATAAAATTTTTGTGGTGTTGGTTTGATTCATTTATCAGATAATAATGGAAGCTTCCCTGTGGAAGTGACTTGGAGCAAAAACAAGGAAAAATGGTGGAGGACTTGGGAAAGAAGATCAAAAAAAGGACTTGACAAATATTATAGTTAGGACTCGTCATGGAGAAAAGGTGAAAGACTTGACAAGTGATTTGTGATTGAATGGGTTAATCTTTACAACAGAAATTTTCTTATATATCTCATTGATGCAGACTGAGTTACATTACTTTTTTTAGAATTAAGTTTTCAAAGTTTTGAAAAAGAGTACGCTATACAAATATTTCTTGTGTTTTCTTTTTCTATTTTCGAGAATTAATGTAAATTCTCTTAAATTTTTTCAAAAGTTATGCAAAGATTCATTTTATTTTTAAGTTCGTTTATAAACCTCTCCTTAAACAAGCATTAACTTATATCAATCTCGTTTTTTTAAAATCATACAAATCTCCTATCCACTTTAATTTCAAAATTAACTTCTCGTGAAAATAGAAAGAATCAAATTTTCAAAAAAAAAACATTTAGAACAAGTCATCTTTTTTTTTGAGAATATTTTAATTGATTTTGAAAATAAAGAGAAATTTATGAGAAAAAAGAAGGAAAAAATCTCGCAATTTAATTTTTAATATAGTTTCAACAAAATTTAAAAAAAGAAAAAAAAACCAATCCACATGTTCTTATATAAACATGTCAAGAGATGTCCTATAACAAGCTCTCAAGAAATCGTTTTCATCGCTGTTTCGTTTCTTAATCAAACAACCATCATGATGATACTTGGTTTAGCATCACAAATGTGTCTTATTGTGTGGGTGTTGCTATGTGCAGTGAGATTAAACACAATCAGTTGCTGCCATGAGAGTGATCGAAGTTTACTGTTAAAGTTCAAACAAGGCGTTGTTGACCCTTCCAATCGCCTCTCTTCTTGGTCTTCTCTCCATGATTGCTGTCTATGGGAAGGAGTTTCATGTGATTACAGAAACAACAGAGTCGATTCTCTTGATCTGCCAAGCCACAATCATTCAGAATCCTTGAGAGGTGAAATTAACTTATCATCTTTACTTGAACTTCAATTTCTTCAAACTTTGTACATGAACTCCAATGACTTTGAACGCATGAGCATGCCGTCTATCAATAATTCTGTTGGCAGAGATCATCTTTCCTATATTTTTCTCAGTGGATGCAATTTGAGAGGTCAAATCCCGGATTTTTCAGCCTATCGAAATCTGCAGTGGTTAGATCTATCTAACAACAAACTCAAAGGATCAATACCTCATTGGCTTGGCCAGCTTGATACATTAACTCACCTTGATCTATCTAATAACTGCTTTCATGGTTCCGTTCCTTCTAATCTCATGCTAAACCAGTCATATTTAATACATTTAAATATCAGCTTCAATAACTTGACTGCACTCCCAAAAATCCTTGGCCAAAACAACTCACGAGCTGGATTTTTGAATTTATTTATGTCATTTAATAACTTCGAAGGACAGCTTCCTCGAGTATCAAATGTGGTCGAAGCTTTGGATTTATCTAACAACTATTTATCGGGAACTTTATCTTCTTTATTGTGTCACACTGAGACTAACCAAGATGTTTTCAAGTATTTGGACCTATCAAATAATTATCTCACCCATGAACTTCCAGAATGTTGGAACAATTGGACATCTTTGTCTTACCTATTGTTGGCGAATAATCAGCTTGTTGGTCGAGTTCCCCCAACGATGGGTTCATCGCTACATAATAGTCTAAGAGTGCTAGATCTACATAATAATGGCTTTTCTGGTGATATGCCTTGGACTTTCCATAATTGCACAGTTTTGGTGCTACTCAATTTAGAAGGAAACAACTTCTCTGGAAGTATACAAACATGGATTCCCCAAAGTGTAGAAATTTTGAACTTGAGATCTAATCATTTTTCAGGCAACATGTCACCGCAACTGTGTAGTCTCTCTAATCTTATTGTATTGGACCTTGCCAATAACACACTTTCAGGATTAATCCCTCATTGTTTAAACATCTCAACCAGTGTGGATCCAAGATATAATGTTTTAATCATCGAATTAGCTGATCGAGATGTTGGTCGTGCCTTCATGTATTCACAAGAATTCATGAAAATCGATTTGCACACAAAAGGTCAACGATTAGAGTATGAGAAAAGTCTAAAGTGGGTACGAAGTATTGACCTATCAGCTAACATGCTAATAGGAGAAATTCCGGTACAATTATTCAAGCTCACCAAGTTACAATCCTTGAACTTATCCTATAATTATTTAGTAGGAGAGATACCAGAGAAGATCAAAGAGATGAAATATCTAGAATCTCTTGATTTCTCCTATAATAGCCTTCATGGAAAAATTCCTCAGAGCATGTCTGATCTCACTTTTCTAAGTGTTTTGAATTTGTCATACAACCATTTTAATGGACCAATTCCACTGGGGACTCAGCTTCAGAGTTTTGATGCATGGAGTTACACTGGAAATCCTGAGCTTTGTGGACCTCCTCTTCAAAAGAACTGCACAACACCAATACTAGACAATGCAAAGCAAGAAGTAAATGATGATAACACTTTTTTGAAGTCATTGTATCTTGGAATGGGTGTTGGCTTTGCTGTGGGATTCTGGATAGTTTGTGGCTCTCTATTTCTGAATAGAGCATGGAGACACACTTATTTTCGATTCTTTGATGGCATGGTTGATCGAATCTATGTCATTGTGGCCATAAGGCTTCGAAGATTTCGCTGAGTTCCAATATGCTACAGCTCTAGGTTTGTTATAAATCTTTTTTTTTTGGGTCAATTTAAATTCAAAGCTTTCCCTTTTAATAATTTTTGTTTCTAAATGAACTTTCATCAATGTTGTGATTTCATGACCAAAATCATGTTGTCATGATTTAATATTTTTCTGTTAGTTATTACATCCTAGATTAAATGCATAATATATGTTAAGGCTTTGTTCATGTATTATTGCAAAGACTAATTTCAACCATTTAAAACGAATTAAATTACTTATCTTTTATCATAAAACAATTAAATTTCCCAAATTTATCTTTAAAATATTCAAATGTCCAAAGTAAATTTATGTCTCTCATTTATCAAAAGTTGTTGCTGTTGAAACAATAGCATTTAGATTTATCGGCCAAAAGTTTATATTTTCTTTTTCTCTCTTTTCCAATTTATTGTCGTTCATAAAAGAAACTCACACTTAGAAAATTTCTTCTTTTCTTTTTTTCTTTTTGGATCTGATTGGGCTATAGTGAACTCATAAGATTCATGCTTGTTTTTCAAAGCAATAGGTAGTTGATTCCAGAATTTCAAGACTCGCATGCGTCCCAGAAGCTTAATTCGGTGCTCATGCTCTCTGATTGGTTGAAGTTAGGGTCAAGCCCTATTCTAGCAGCTTTAAAGTGTTCTAATGTTTTTGGGTTGTTAAATCGTGATGATGTGTTGTAAGCTGTTTGTATGTCATTGGGATTACTATATATAATGTGTTTCGTTCAGATTTGTGTGAGGTATGCTTGATTGGCTGTTTAATTATATGAATTTGGTGTATGTGTCCAATTATTATTAAGAGGTGTCCTCATACTTAGTAAATCTCTTCATAGTGTTTTAAGTGATAAACATGAGATTAATAGAAGATGACTTCAAAACCTGAAGAAACTGACAAGAGGTGATACAAGCATGCATAGACAACTGTACTTATGCCTTCATGTTATACATTACCCAGTTTAATTTTAATCTTAAACTGTCGTATCACTGCCATTGTTAATGAAGCGAAAGGACATTCCTAAATGATCTTAGTTCTCTAAGCCACCAACTTGGGAGGGGATGTCTATGGTACCCATCCTAATGTGCTCCTTGCTGCCTTTTATTTTTACCTCATTTTCCAAGATTTTTTTTTTGGATTATATGATTCTATATAAAATGAATGACATTTTAATATCTTATGAGTAAAAAATGGTGTTATGTTCAATTTTCTACAATTTCTCAAATATTTAATACTTTAAATTAAGAAGAAACTACACAGAATTTTTTATGTAAAATGAGTTAACTTTTGCATATATAAATCAAAATTTATTAGCTCAAGGGGAAAAAATCAATGTTTACTATTAATGTTCAAACAAGGCGGTGTTGATCCTTTCAACTGCCTCTCTTCTTGGTCCTCTCTCCATGATTGCTGTTTATGGCAAGGAGTTGAGTGTGATTCCAACAACAACAGCAGAGTCATAGATCTTTTTCTATTAAGCCACAACGATTCAGAAACATTGAGAGGTGAAATCAACTTATCTGCTTTACTTGCACTTGAATTCCTTGAAGATATCGATTTGCAATTCAATGACTTCGATCGCATAAGCATGCCATCGATCAATAACACTGTTGCAACTCACACTCACTTGCTACCAAATTCTTCCTCTCTACTGCATTTATCAAACAATATTCATCTTCACATTGATAATCTTCATTGGCTCTCTCGACTTCCTTTCCTTAAAGTTCTCAATCTCAGTGGCATTCATCTTCCCACTGAAACCAAGTGGTTTCAATCATTGGCTCCCTACAGATAATGGCATATCTAGATATATAAAAATCACATAGTATATATAAGAAAAAGTTACTACCTGAGTCCTTTTTCAATTCCAATATCAATCCTATACTCTTATTCTAGCTTGGGCTATATCCAATTCCTATAAGAATTAAAGTTAACAAGTAATTAGATATTACTTGCATTACTACTAGCTTTAATCATATTCTACTGGTTATCTCAATTACAGTGGTTTCTACACAGTACAATTCTGCATAGTACAATTTTACTATTTTTCATAAAATTCACAGATTTTTTAGACAATTTTGAAAAATCATAATTAATTCTAGAAAATTCTAAATTGACTGATTCCAAAGACTAAATGAAGCTCTTGAAATATATTTTTCAAAGAAAAATATCTAAATCTAGTTAGTTCAACCATATTGCTCCCAAAAATTCATGAAACTCCACTGTTCTAGATTATACTCCAGAAACAGAGCACAACTTTGAAAATCTATATCTCCTAATGTACTTGTCCAAAAATTACAAACTACTCATCAAATTAAAAAGTTGAATGTCTAATTTAAATCTGAAAAGGTTCATAATTTTTTGTCAAGGTTTTCTTTTTCAAACTTTCACCAAAACCAATCTGACTTCCATAAACATAATTTAATAGCAACTAACTTCAAAAATTAATATCTCTTAGTATACTAATCCAAATACCATAAATTATATATCAATTTAAATCTTAGCATATCTAATTTTGTTCTGAAAAGTTTCATGACCACTGGACAAGATTATGTCACTCAAAAACACCATGTAACCAGACTGACAAAACCTGGACTTCCAGGATTTTCCTTGTTTCTAGACCTAATTTTCAAAAAACCATAACTTCGTCTACAGATATCTAAACGATGCATTATATGACTCATTTTAAATCTTGGGATGTTTAATATCTCCATGTAAAATTTCATAAATATTGGATATGATTTGTTTAGTCAAAACTCAACATGAAACGGATTGCCTTGTAAAAATGTCAGTTTTGACAGTCTGAGTTCAAAACTCAAGAACTCATTCATTTTCACTTAAAAATGTACTCTTCTTGATTATATTTCCTACTAAACATCCTAAAATTTTCATACCAAAAGGAATCAGACAAAAACTCTATCTATAGCCTCTGTTTAAGCTTCTACAACTTTCAGGCAGAAACTCAGTTTTCCAACTAGCAAAACAGAGTTGAGAAAACTAACATGTAACCACGGTTTTGCACTATAATCTCAAATATTTTGACTCTATTTATTGCTACACTTGTTCCTTGTGTTTAGGGACATGTTTATAGAAGCAAAGAGACCAGAAATATCACCCAAAATTGACAAAAAAATCACTAGTTTTGAAACTTGTCGATGACAGAAACTTTTCGGTGACTCTCTTAATTCCCACAACCAAAACCACTAAAAACAACCTCAAATCCAACAGAAAGATCAAGATAAGGATGAATGGAACTCACCTATACCAGAATATGTGGTTGCTTGTGGCAATCTAACCTTCCTTCTTGCTTATTTCTGATGAGAAATTCATCTCTCACTCTCGTCTCTCTCTTTCCCTATTTTGTTTTGTTTTTCTTTTCTAAAGCTCTCTCTCTCCCCCCTTCCCCTCCTCCCTCTCTCTCTCTCCAGCTGCTTCCTGAAAGTGAAGTAAATAGAGAGGTGAGTGAGTGTTTTATTTGTTGATTAATTAGATGATGAATGTGTGTGTGCGCTGTTTGAATGGGAAGAGAAAGATGAGTAGTAGGTGGGTGTTGTTTTAATAAGGGTGTATGTGTGAGAGTATGTATGGAACGTGTGTTTTGCATGCATCAAAAGAGAGTAGCACCTGCTATATGGGCTGGTGCTGTGGAGTTTGGGCTGAAGCTGTGAAAAAGAGAAAGGTCCAGTCAAATGAGAGGAACAGCGAGCTGTGAGGTCAGAGGAAAAAAATGATAACAGCAGCTGGATATTGGAGAGGGGCCGGAAATCAGAGCTGAAAGGGGATATTAGAACCTGAACATAATATAAGAGGACCAACAGCGCCGCAACATGGGAAGAACCTTGAGACCTTCAGCTTCTTCAACTCCACGTTCATCTTCATCTTTCTCTCTCGCCGGCGGCATCATCCACCACCATAGGCCGCCGGCAAGCATCATCCTACCATCAGCATCGCCTCTCCACCACCATCCTCTTCACCAGAGAGCAGCTGAAGGAAACAGACAGAACAGAAAAAGGGACCGGCGCCTTCTATCATCTACCATCGCCTTCATCATCGTCACTGCACCACAGTCAACATCACCATCGCATCATCATCATCCTCCTCTCATCTCCACCTTTGTGTCCCTTCCAACAACCTTCCTCTGTTCTGCACAGTGAAGAGAGTGGTTGGAAGACGCTAGACTTCTATTCCTTCATCTCGCTATCTTCCATTCGAATTCACTATCGCCAAATTCATAGTTCCAACTGTAGCTTCTCTGTTTCAAACACCAATCACAACCTTGGATTCTCTGTTCAGTGTCTGATTTTCTTTCCAGCTCTGGCTTCACTCTGTTTTTGTGTGGAAATTTCAGCCCCTCAATTTAATTGGTTTAATGTTAATGGGTTATTTTAATCTGTGATTTTATGGCTAAACACTTGAATCAGAATATGGTTTTACTTCTTGAATCCATGGCTTTGTGTGTAGGTAACTTTGTGCTCTTCAAGATGAATTGGAGATGGCTTAAGCTCACATATGCTTCAAAGTGTAGTTTATTTTATCCACATCTCATTATGTCTGTGATTTCTTAGATTTAGGAATTCATTTATATATTAAGACTATGATTTTAACTATATTTTATTTTATAAATTGAGTTATTGTGATTTTAGGTTTATAATGAGGATTTGCACTTATCAATAAACATGGTTATATATATTTGTCATGGTATTGTTGGATAGCTTGATTGAATTGGAATTTTAGTTAAACCTAAATGCATTATTTACTTCATAATTACACTCTAAGGGGTTTTAATAATGCTTAAATTAATGGGTTCATCAATTTAAACATTAGACTCAATAGATATTGAGGTTTGGTATATTAGAAAACTTAGAGAAACTCATTACACTAAGAGGGCTTAATAGCATTTCAAGAGTAGGGATCTCTCTCTTGTGATGCTAGACTCAATGGTAACTGAGATTTGGTATATTAGAAGCTTAGTGTATTAATTCCCCAAATATTTTAATTAAGCAAGGATAATCATTGAAAACAATTTCCAAGAGTATATTCATCACTTGCATCTTTTATCCATTTCCATTCCTCCTTAATTGAAAATTCCAAAAATATTTAGTTTAATTGTATTTAATTCATAGTTTTGAAAATTAATTAATCTTATTTTATCCTTGTCAATTTTACATTGTAGTTATTTAGCTTACTAGGAATTAGTTTCATAATCGGCTCCTTAAAGTGAAATGACCCGAGTTGTGCATTATATTGCATTAATTTAGTTTTATTTTTTATAACCTCAAGGCGACCAAAAAAGAGTTATTTCAACTAGCTCGATCATTTAGATGAACTTGATCTATCTAATAACTCGTTCCATGGTTCTTTTCCTTCTAATCTCCTAAACTCATCATATATACGATATTTAGGTAATAGCTTCAATATCTTGAGTAGTACATTCCCTGAAATCCTTGGCCACAATTGGTCTTTCTACTCAACGAAGTTGGGGTTGCAAACAGGTGTGGCTATATCTATATCATTCAACAAATTCAAAGGACAGCTTCCTTGAGTATCAGATGCAGTCCTCTTTTTGGATCTCACTAACAACTCATTCTCAGGACCTTTATCTTCATTATTGTGTCACCCTGAGACTAGCTCATATAGTTTGACGTATTTGGACATATCAAATAATAATCTAACCCAAAAACTCCCAGATTGTTGGAGCAATTGGACATGTTTGTCTCATATTTTCTTAGGAAATAATCACCTTGCTGGTCAAGTTCCATTAACGATGGGTTCATTACAATATCTAAAGGTGCCAGATCTACATAATAATGGCTTTTCTGGTGAGATACCTTAGACTTTCCAAAATTGCACATCTTTAGTGGTCCTCAATTTAGTAGCTAGGAAACAATGCAACTTCTCTGGAAGTATACAAACATAGATACCCCAAGGTGTAAAGGTTGTAAGCTTGAGATTCAATCAATTTATAAACAACATTCCACCAAAGTTATATAATCTCTCTAATTTGACTATAATGGAACTTGCCCATAACAAACTTTCAGGATCAATCCCTCGTTTCCTATCCAACACATAACAAGTTTTTCTTCAATACTTCATGGAAGTGACTTAGTCTTACCTTTACATTATCCAGTACAATATGACCTCCTGCTTTCACGTGCATTCATGAAAATTGATTTGTTCCTTTATTATTATTATTTTCAGGTGTTGAGCTTAAGGTTTCAACTCATTCTATTTAAGCTTCCTATAAATGTTAAGTTTTTTTTTAAATTTTGATCTTACAAATCTAATTTTATTAGTAGTTAATAGTTTCATTTGCTCAATATGTTTTATATTTAATTTATTATGAACTCTGAAAAATTATTCTCATTTTTATATGTCAAAAAATAAATGAGATAAAATTAAATGTTATTATATATAGGTTGTATGTGAAGATATGTAGTAGTTATAATTTTTTAGTTGTCGTAATAATTATTAACATTAATAAGTTGCATAAGTAAAATAATTATTTATTTTTAACACTTGTATTTTATTTAATAGTAATTTTTTTAATTAGTTATTTATTAATTTATATCATTTTGGAGTTATTTGATTGTATTTTTCTTTTCTTCATTTTGTTGTGGATATGAAAATGTATTTAAAGTGTGTTATTAACTATAATTATAGGATTTTAAAAGAAAACTACAGAAAAAAATTACTTTTTAAAAAATAATATTTGTTATGGCACTTCTTTAGAAAAGTGCCATAAGAAGCAAAAATTAAAAAAAAAATTATAGACTCCCATGACACTTCCTTAAAGAAACGTCACAATGGTGCTTCCTTTTTTTTTGTAATATATATATACATATATGTATATATGTATATATATACATATACATATATACACACACACATGTGCCGTGGCGCTTTTAAGTGCTATAGCTTCTTTTAGTGATAATGAGATATATAACATTTGGTAAGCGTCACAGTTAGTTTAAAATTAAGTGTCATAGCCGTCCTTTTTTGTAATAGTGAAATGACACACTAACCACTATGAAACTTTGATATATTTGAGAGCGTGAATCCGATCTGAGTGATGTTCATGATTAAATTTGTGTGTTCACATGTTTGTTTTAGACTTCTTTTGTCTTTTTAATTGTTAGATGAGCTCTGCCCTAAGTGTGTTAAGGAAAAATTTGGAAGCGCGCACAAGGGGAACATCATTATTTATGAAGATCAGTTTTGTTTGTGTTGGTATGTTCAGTGAGATTGAACACAATCACTTTCTGCCATGAGAGTGATAAAAGTTTACTATTAATGTTCAAAGAACGCGTTGTTGATCCTTCCAACCTCCTCTCTTCTTTGGACTTCTCTTCAAGATTGCTGTCAATGGCATGGAGTTTGGTGTGATTCCAACAACAGAGTCAGAGATCTTTATCTAAAAAATTGGAAACAAAGTGGTTCGGAATCATTGAGAGGGGAAATCAACTTATCATCTTTACTTGAATATCTGGAAGAATTGGTTTTGGACGACAATGACTTTGAACGCATAACATTGCCCTCTATCATTATTCTGTTAAGGTCATATATACACAAGTCCATAACTACAATATAAATAAAACAAAAATTTAATTTATAAAATATTAAATCTAAATCATCTATTTTTTATTTAAGGATGAAGATGAGATACCCAAAAAAATGGAGAAAGACGAAAATGAGGAATTCTTTTCCATTAGCTACCTTACATTAAATTTTTTATGCAAATGAATGAAATTAGTCTATTGGCTCATCAACTTGGGTTAATTAATTCAATGTCGTAGTAAATGAAGAGGTTTGACAAAATTTGCGCCCGCGCGCGCACATATAGTCACACACACGTGTGTGTGTGTAATATTGTTCATCAAAGTAAATTGTGAGAAGATAAGCCGGGAAGCTACAATTGATATACTCATCTGGTCTTATATATAAAGTAAAGAGGGAAAAAAATTTTTGGTCTTATTTATAAGACAGAGAGAACTTTTTTAAATGAATGTACAATTTTACCTTTCATTTATTATTATATTGACTTTTTTGTGAGGTATAATATATATTAAATAAGAGTAAAGTTAAAAAATTGTTGAATTTTATGGTTAAGGTAATGAAATTTAAGGATTTTCTTTGTCTATGTAAAAAATATTGAAAATACCTTATAAATATAACCATATAAGTATATAGTAACATGTGTCAGACTACATGCGGGGAATTAACTATATTACCAGTTTCATAGAAATTTCTTGAGAAAAAGTAATTCAAAATAGCGCAATGGGAACAGCTCGAGAGTCTTGAGACAAAGTTAATTAATTAGTTCAATTATTTTACTATGCTTATGGATTGGCATTATGTAGTCGACCATCTTTGTAATATTTTATTGCAAAAGCAAGCTATATAAGTCATCAACTACTAATCCTCTAACAGTAATTTATGTTCTCACCAGAATTTATGAATTTTAGTTGCCCTTTTTCCTAATCATCTTTGTAATTCTAGTTGCTCTTTTTCCTTTTCTTTTTAGAATCTTTTAACCGCTCATAGGGGAAAAAACAGATGATTTAGGATTAATATTTTATAAAATTATCATTATAATCATAAATAAATAAATTTAAAATGTTAAGGTCATATATACACAAATCCATAACTGCAATATAAATAAAAAAATTAATTTATAAAATATTAAATCTAAACTATCTATTTTTAATTTAGGGATGAAGATGAGATAGTGGAATTTTTTTTTAAAAAAAGGAGAAAGAGGAAAATGAGAGGAACTCTTTTCCATTAGTTACATTACATTTAATTTTTTTGTATGCAGATGAATGAAATTAGTCTATTGGCTCATCAACTTGGGTTAATTAATTCAATGTCGTCGTAAATGAAGAAGTTTGATCAAATTTGCAATATATGTTACACACACACTTAAGAGCACTAATTTAAGATGTGTGCATGTATAATATCGTTCAACAAAGTGTGCACACACATACACTTAAGAGCACTAATTTAAGATGTATGCATGTATAACATCATTCAACACAGTAAATTGAGAGAAGATAAGTAGGGAAGCTACAGTTGATTAACTCGTCTGGTCCTATATAAAAATATAGAGAGAGAATGAAATGTTTGGTCCTATTTATAAGTCGAAGAGATAAGCTTTTTAAATGAATGTACAATATTTATTATTGTGTTGACATTTTTCATGGGGTATAATGTATAATAAATAAGAGTAAAGTTAGAAAGTTGTTGCATTTTATTATAGAGTTAATGAAATTTAAAATTTTTTTTATATGTGTGAAAGATATTAAAAATGTCTTATAAATAAAATTATATATGTGTATGCAGTAAAATGTGTCATACACTATATCACCCATTTCATAGAAACTTCTTGAGAAAAAGTTATTCAAAAGCAATGGGAACAGCTCGAGAGTCTTGAGACAAAGTTAATTAATTAGTTCAATTATTTTACTATCTCTATGTATATGGTTGGCATTATGTAGTGACATCTTTCTAATATTTTATTGCAAAAGCAAGCTAAATGAGTCATCAACTACTAACCCACTAACAATAATTTATGTGCTCACCAGAATTTATGACCTTAACCTGTTATTTACTCCAATCTTTTTCTTATATCTTCTCATTTTTTATGCGCCGAGACAATTTTTTGAATTTGGTGGCAAAGACGTAGGAAAGAAGGTCGGAAGACTTGGAAAAAATGTGGGAAGACTTTTATAGAGAGGAAAAAAATAAAAAGACTATAAAAAAAGGATAGATGACAGCTTGAGAGCAAGCTATACAAATATTTCTTGTTTATATTATTTCTTGAATTAAAGGTGATGATAAATGTGTAAAATAATAGTTTTCAAGAAAAGAAAATATGGGCATTTGTGAACGCGTGTCTGACCCACAAAAGGGGAGGAAAAAAAAACAGAAAGGGTAAATAATGGACCATCAATAAAGTCAAAAATAAAAAAGTTGGTTAGAATTTCATTAATTCTATAAATTACATGTATCTTATAAATAAAACCATGTCTCTCAAACTCTTTCTTACATAGGATCAGAGTATTATTGAGGTGGCAAAATATTTCATTGCCTATAATTAATCATAGACTATAGGTGGGGCATTAACTATATTACCCATTTCATAGCAATTTATTTTGGAAAAAGTAATTCAAAAGTAATGGAAAATATGAAAGTCTCTTACGACAAAGTTAGTTACTATCTCCATATATTATATTTTTGTTATGAAAATATAAATAATCAGAGAGAATAAGAGATTAAAAAGAGAGAAATTTGATGGAGAAATCAGATGAAAATTCTCATTCAGTTGTGTGTACATAATTCTCAGCACAAGGCTCCTATTTATAGGTAAAAAATGTGTATAAATAGTGAAATATGCGTATAAACAGTAACTGCTACAGTAAAACGCGTATGCACAGTACTGCTACAGTAAAATGCTACAATAATAAACAGCCTTTAATCATTGATGAATAGTTTTATCTGATCTTATAGGCCTAGCTAACTGTGAGAGTAAATTGGCTTCGATGAGGATTAATAGACATCCACATAATTAATATTCATAACACTCCACCTTAGATGTCCATTATGAATGTGCCTCATTAAAAACTTTAACTAGGAAAAGCCCAGTGGGATAAAAACATAACAAAAGAAAAGAGTACATCATTCATTGATACATTGTCCAGTGCTGCCTCATTAAAAACCTTTCTAGGAAAATCCAGTGGGACAAAACTTAGAAAAAGGAAAAAGAGTACAGCGTGTATCGACTCCCCCTCTTAGCAACATCAATTGATATCTCTGAATCTCCGAAGGCCAATGTCATAGACAAGTTTTTCAAAGATTGTACCTGGGAGTGATTTTGTGAATAAATCTGCTAAATTTTCATTCAAACAAATTTGATGGACATCTATTTCACCATCCTTTTAAAAATCACGAGTAAAGAAGAATTTTGGTGAAATATGCTTTGTTCTGTCTCCCTTGATATAGCCTTCTTTAAGTTGGGTAATGCATGCAGTATTATCCTCATATAAAACTGTTGGTATCATTTTGCCCAAAGATAAATGACAAGTTGTTCATATATGATGTATTACTGACTTCAACCATACACATTCTCGACTTGCTTCATGCATTGCTAGAATTTCTGCATGGTTTGATTATGTGGCTGATATAGTCTGTTTCATTGATCGCCATGAAATAGTTGTACCTCCACATGTGAACAAATAGCCAGTTTGTGATTTACCTTCGTGTGGATCAGATAAAAATCCAGCATCTGCATATCCTACCAGTTCATGCTTAGATATATTTGAGTAGTATAACCCCATGTCTATAGTGCCTCTAAGGTAACGAAAAATATGTTTTATTCAATTCCAATGCCTTCGTGTTGGTGAAGAACTATATCTTGCTAATAAATTAATAGCAAATGATATATTAGGACGTGTGTGATTAGCAAGATACATTAGTGCTCCAATAGCACTAAGATATGGTACTTCTGGACCAAGTAGTTCTTTATCACCTTCTTCGCTGATTACTCGCGGTCGGAATGGATCTTTATCTGGTTTCAGAGACCTTACAATCATTGGTGTGCACAACGGATGAGATTTATCCATATAAAATCTCTTTAGGACCTTTTTTGTATAAGTTTCTTGATATACAAAAATCTCATTTTGAGGTACTCAATCTGTAATCCAAGACAGAATTTTGTTCTTCCCAAATCCTTCATCTCGAATTCTTTCTTCAAACAATTAATTACCTTTTGGAGCTCTTCGGGAGTTCCAATAATATTGATATCATAAACATAAACAGCAATTATAGCAAATTCACTATTAGATCTGTTCATAAAAATGCATGGGCATATTGGATCATTTTTATATCCTTCTTTCAACAGATATTCATTAAGACGATTATACCACATACACCCTGATTGCTTCAAGCCATACAAGGATTTATTTAATTTAATTGAGTATTGTTCTCGAGAATTTGAATTAGATGCTTCTGGCACCTTAAGTCCTTCAGGGACTTTCATATAAATATCATTGTCAAGTGACCCATATAAATAGGCAGTCACGACATCCATTAGATGCAAATCAAGCCCTTCTTTTAGTGTTAGGCTAATTAAATAACGAAAAGTAGTCGCATCCACTACTGATGAATACGTTTCTTCAAAATCAATGCTGGGTCTTTGTGTAAAGTCTTGGGCTACAAGATGAGTCTTATATCTTGTTTTTTCACCGTTTTCATTTCTCTTTCTTACAAAAACTCATTTGCATCCAACTGGTTTTACATCTTCAGGTGTAAGGACTACAGGTCCTAATACTTTTAGTTTTTCTAATGATTTTAATTCTGTATTAATGGCATCTTTCCATAGGGGCCAATCTTTTCTTTGTTGGCACTTGTTAATGGATTTTGGCTCATTATCCTCATAATTATTCATTACATCATTTGCTATATGATAAGCAAAGATGTCGTCAACGTTGACTTCACTTCGATCCCATCGGATTCCATTCATAACATAATTTATTGAGATCTCATTATTTTCACATATATCAGGTACCTAGGTCTCTTCTAGGACTATAACATTCTCTTCTGGAGATATCTTTACTGGAGATAATATCTCTTCAGGAGATGTCTCTTCTGGAGCTATTAAATTTTCTTGATTATCCTCAATTTGACCATCTATATTCTTTGCTTCTTTTCTTTTTCGAGAATTTATATCTTTGGAACCGATGGGTCTACCACGCTTCAGGCATACTTTAGATTCATTTATAGTAGATTGTCCTTCAGGGACATCAATTTTAATAGGAGCATTAGCAGCTGCGACATGTGACTTTGTCACTTTCTTAGGGTCAGTAAATGCTTCTGGCATTTGATTAGCTAAATTCTGTAAATGAATTATCTTTTGAACTTCCAGTTCACATTGATTTGTACAAGGATCAAAATGAGCCAATGATAATTCATTCTAGCTAATTTCCTTACCCAGTTGTTTATTCTCTCCCCCTAATGTTGGGAAAAGTGATTCATCAAAATGACAATTGGTAAATCGTGCCGTAAATAAATCTCCTGTAGATGGTTCTAATTTTATGATTGAAGGAGATTCATGCCCAACATATATTCTCATCCTTCTTTGAGGACCCATTTTAGTGCGTTGTAGTAGTGCTACTGGCACATATACCGTATACCCAAAAGTCCTTATATGAGAAATATTAGGTTCTTGACCAAAACCCATTTGTAAGGGGAAAATCTTTAAGTAACTTGTTGGCCGGATGCGAATTAACATTGATGCATGCAAAATGGCATGGCCCCAAGCAAAAATTGGGAGATTAGATTTCATAAGTAAAGGTCTTGCAATTAGTTGCAACCTTTTAACCAATGATTATGCAAGTCCATTTTACGTATGAACATGAGCTACAGGATGTTCAATATCAATTTCAATGGACATACAACATTCATTAAAAGCTTTTGAAGTAAATTCACTAGCATTATCAAGACGTATTTTCTTGATAGGATAATCAAGGTAATATGCTCTTAATCTAATCAATTGAGCAAGTAATCTTGCAAATGCCAGGTTGCGAGAAGATAATAAACACACATTTGACCATTTAGTTGATGCATCAATTAAAACCATATAATACCTAAATGGTCCACATGGTGGGTGTATTGGCCCACAAATATCTCCATGTATCCGTTTTAGAAATGTGAGAGACTCACTTTCTACTTTACTTGGTGAGGGGCGAATAATTAATTTTCCCTTAGAACATGCAGTACATGAGAAATCATGGGATTGTGGTATTTGTTTACACTTCAGGGTATGTTCACATGAATTCTCAATTATTTGTCGCATCATAATTGAACCAGGATGGCCTAACCGGTCATGCCAAACATTAAATTCATTTGTAAACTTCTGGTTTACATTAGTAGACTTCTGGTCTGTATTAGTAAACTTCTGGTTCTCAATAACATGTGTTTCAATTGTGTTTATAAATGTATAATATAAGTCAGAAGAAAAAATAGGACAACTTTTTAATATGCATTTTCTACCAGCAACTATTTTTGTGATAACAAGATATTTTTTATTATTTTTAGTTGTTGTTTCTATATGATATCCATTTCTGCGGATATCTTTGAAACTTAACAAGTTTCTTCCAGACTTGGTAGAATAAATTGC
Source organism: Albizia julibrissin (assembly GCA_037074505.1). Classification (NCBI taxonomy): domain Eukaryota; kingdom Viridiplantae; phylum Streptophyta; class Magnoliopsida; order Fabales; family Fabaceae; genus Albizia; species Albizia julibrissin. The sequence continues at coordinate 17,085,219 of CM073484.1, forward strand.
ATTATCAATACATAATTTTGTTCCTTTAGGTAACAAAATATTAGCTCTTCCGGAGCCTTCAATCAAATTTATACTACCAGATATAGTCTGAACATTAGCTTTTTGCATCACCAAGGAAGAAAAATATTTATCATTTCTAAGTATGGTGTTTGTTGTTACGCTATCAACGAGACATAAATCTTCAGGATTGATGCAAGTAAGATTCATTCTTCATTAAAAGAAATGTAAAAACATTCGATAAAAGTAACATAAAAGTTCAAATAGATAAATAATTATGCTAAGAAATTAGCAACATCCAAATAAGTAAAATTCATGTCTCCATGCTTAGAATTCTCAGCCTGACCATATGATTTACTTCATTTATTGATCCTTTACCATTATTTTTTATTGACTCTTGGTAAAGTTCAAATAGGTGTCTTAGTGTACGACAGGTACCTCGACTAATGACCCTTGTCACCACAACGATAACATGGATTTTCAGAATTTTTATTTTACCCACTATTTTTCGTTTTTATGGTTCTTATCAATTTTTCCCTACTTCTGGTAGAAATTTGAACCACCACAATTTCAACCATGGTCATACTTACGACTATAGCCCGTCCACGGCCACAATTAGATTCATTTATTACTACATTCGCTTCTAGGAATGGAGTTAAGCCTGTTGGACGGGATTCATGGTTTTTCAATAAAAGTTAATTACTCAACTCATCCATAAGGAGGTAATAAATTAATTTAACATATTTCTTAAACCTTTTTCACAATATTGCTACTGCAAGAGCAAATTGAATAGATTCATTTATACAAGCTTTTGAAAGGATGATCATCTTCTGGTGATCATACATTTCTTTTAAATTGTTCCAAAGAACAAGTGGGTTTTTCATGGCCAAATATTGAATTTTGAGGCCTTTATACAAATGGTGGTATAGAAAAATTATGGATCAGATATTCAAGATAAATAGTTCTTTTTGTTAATAACAAGAGCTACAATTTATATATCACAAAATTTAACTTAGTTTAGACTAATGTAATAAAAGGAGGCATTTCATAAAATATAAAATATAAAAATGCAATATAATAACAGTAAATTCATAAAGACAATAAATAATTCATAAAGTAAGATATTGCAACAAAAATTAAAACTTTATAGCTTCGGGCCATTTAGTTCTTATGGCTTCAAGCCAAATAGTCTCATGGCTTTAGACTAATTTGTATCATGGCTTCAGGCCAATTAATCTCATGATGAGAAATTAAATATGTATGACATCTAGCCATTTATTTTCAGGATAAAAGTTGAATATGACTTTCGGCCATACAATAAGATGAAAAAGGATATAGCTTCTGGCCATATAATAAAGAGTCATATGGACATGGCTTCTGGCCATATCATATCAAAATAAGAAATTAAAACAATATGACTTCTGGTCATATAATTTTAAGGATCAGATGTGTATGGCTTCTGGCCATAATAATAATAATACAAATGAACTTGTAAAAGATATATATGAGATATAAGAACAATAGTGATCTCCAATCTTAGCCATGGAACCCGATGTTTATAACAATCGGTAAGAATATCTCTCTAATTCCATATAGTAGCTCAGATTATCCCAGATCTACCAAATAAATGTATTATAAAACAAGGTAGATGAAATTTCCAAAGGAACGATAAAAAGATCATACCTTCGTTAGAGCTTCGTGCTCATAACGTGTTATGAAAATATGGATAATCAAAGAGAATAAGAGACTAAGAGATAAATTTGAGGGAGAAATTAGAGGAAAATTCTCATTCAGTTGTGTGTACATAATTCTCAGCCTAATTTATAAGCAAAAAACGTGTATGAATAGTGAAATACGCGTATGAACAGTAACCGCTACCGTAAAACACGTATGCACAGTGCTGCTACAGTAAAATGCTACAATAATAAACAGTCTTTAATCATTGATGAATAGTGCCATATGATCTTATAGGCCTAGCTAACTGGGAGAATAAATTAGTTTAGATAAGGGTTAATAAACATCCACATAATTAATATTCATCATATTTTTTATATTTTGTCCTCCGCGTCTTTGTAATATTTTACCAACAACGATACTAGTCATCAACTACTAATCCCCTAATAATGATTTCTGCCCTCAGCGAGTTGTTCACTTCTCTTTTCGATTTGAGGCAAATGCGTGCGAAATAAAGCAGGTAGACTTGGGGGAAAAAGGTTGGAAGACTTTTGTGAAATGGTGAAAAATATGCCAAGAAAAAAAAACAATAAAAAGAGCTAATAAACTATACAAATATTTATTGTATTTTGTGTACACAGATATTTTCATCCATCTTTGAGAATGAATCTAAATTCTCTTAAATTTTGCTAAAATTATACAAACGTCAATTTTATTTGTAAGTGCTTTTATTAACTAACCTTGAAACAAAGATTCAATGAGCAATATTTTCCATTAAAATATTTTTTAGGAACAATTTTACCCTCATATATACTTTTAAAAACAGTGCAATTTTAACAAAATTAAAAAAAGCATGTAATTCAGCCAAGAAATAAATTGCCAAACATCAACTTCACCCGCAAATACATACGCTATTTGCTAGAGATCAGATATGTAACAAGCCTTCACTTAAAGAAACCGTTTTGATCGACATGATGCTTCGTTTAACATCACAAATGTGTCTTATATTGTGGGTGTTGCTATGTTCAGTGAGATTCAACACAATCAGTTGCTGCCATGAGAGTGATCGAAGCTTACTATTAATGTTCAAACAAGGCGTTGTTGATCCTTCCAACTGCCTCTCTTCTTGGTCTTCTCCCCAAGATTGCTGTCTTTATTGGGAAGGAGTTGAGTGTGATGACAACAACAGAGTCGTAGGTCTTCATCTGGAAAGCTACAATAATTCAGAAACCTTGAGAGGTGAAATCAATTTATCTTCTTTACTTTCACTTGACTCTCTTGAACTGTTGTATTTGGACTACAATGACTTTGAGCGCACAAGCATGCCGTCTATCAATAATTCTGTTGCCACTCATCATACTCATTTGCTACCAAATTCTTCTTCTAAGCTTTCTCATCTGAGTTTATCATACAATATTCATTTTCACACTGATAATCTTCATTATTGGCTCTCTCTACTTTCTTCCCTGACATTTCTCAATCTCAGTGGCATTCATCTCCCTAGTGCAACGAATTGGGTTCAATTATTGGCTTCTCTACCTTTGGAGAGATTATATTTGTATGACTGTAATTTGACCAGCTTTGTTTTGTCTCTTGAATATGCCAATTTTAGCTCACTTTCATCTCTTGATCTCGGTCTAAATGATTTTACATACAGATTACCTAATTGGCTGTTTAATCATAGTGAGAACCTCTTCTATATTGTTCTCGGTCGATGCAATTTGAGAGGTCAACTTCCAGATTTTTCAGACTTCCGACAACTGTACTTGTTAGATCTATCCAACAACAAATTCAAAGAATCAATACCTGATTGGATTGGTCAGCTTGATAGTTTAGCTATACTTGATCTGTCTCATAACTCATTTCATGGCTCTTTTCCTTCTAACCTCATAAACTCATCATCTTTTCTATAGTTAGATATTAGCTTTAATGACTTGAGTGGTACACTCCCAAAAATCCTTGGCCAAAATGAGTCTGACAGATCAAATTATGTGGAAATGGGAATAGGTTTGGAAATATTTATGTCATTCAACAAATTCAAAGGACAGCTTCCTCAAATATCACATATGGTCCAGGTTTTGGATTTAGCTAACAACTCATTCTCGGGACCTTTATCTTCATTATTGTGTCATTGCAGCAAGAATAACCTGTATGCTTTGAGGTATTTGGACCTATCAAATAATTATCTAACCCAAGAACTCTCAAGTTGTTAGAGCAATTGGACATATTTGTCTGACATATTCTTAGGGAATAATCAGCTGGTTGGCCAAGTCCCATTAGCGATGGGCTCATCATTACCATATCTAAAGGTGCTAGATCTACAAAATAATGGCTTTTAAGGTGATATACCTTGGACTTTCCATAAGTGGGCATCTTTGATGTTGATCGACTTAGAAGGAAACAACTTTTCTAGAAGTATACAAACATGGATGCCCCAAAATGTGTCAGTTGTGAAATTGAGATCCAATCAATTTACAGGAAACATTCCAGCACAGCTATGTACTCTCTCTAATTTGATTGTATTAGATCTTGCCAATAACAAACTTTCAGGATCAATCCCTCATTGTCTATCCAACATAACAAGTTATTCCTCAATACTTGATGAAAGTGACTTAGTCTTCAATATAGACTATTTTTATCTACATGACATCACGCTTTCACGTAGATACATGAAAACTGATTTACACACAAAGGGTCAACAATTAGAATACCAAAAAAGTCTAAAGTTGGTGCGAAGCATTGATCTATCAGCTAACAAACTATCAGGAGAAATTCCTATACAATTGTTCAAGCTCACCCAGTTAAAATTCTTGAACTTGTCTAGTAATTATTTGATAGGAGAGATACCACAGCAGATCGGAGACATGAAAGATTTAGAATCTCTTGATTTCTCCCATAACCATCTTCATGGAATTATTCCTCAGAGCATGTCTAATCTTTCTTTCTTAAGTGTTCTAAATCTCTCACACAACTATTTTAGTGGACAAATTCCACTAGGGACTCAGCTTCAAGGCTTTGATGAATGGAGTTACATTAGGAATCCAGAGCTTTGTGGACCTCCTCTTCAAAAGAACTGCACAATGCTAGAAAAACCAGACAATAGAGAGCAGGTTGAAGGAAATGATGATGATGCTTTTTTGAAGTCACTGTATCTTGGCATGGGAGTTGGCTTTGCTGTGGGATTCTGGGTAGTTTCTGGTTCTTTGTTCTTAAACAGAGCATGGAGGCACACTTGCTTTCGATTCTTTGATGGTGTGGTTGATCGAATATATGTTATTGTGGCCATAAAGCTCCGAAGATTCTACACAATGGGAATATGCTACTACTCCAGGTCGGTTATAAAGTTACTTTTTTGTCTATTTAAACTCAAAGTTAACTCTTAAAATGACTTTTATTTCTACTACACACACATTCATCAGTGTTGTAACGATTTCATTTGTCTATAATTAGTTGCTTCCTAAATGTAATGCATATGCAAGTTATTAATCTTTTTGCGATGATTGAGTTAGAGTGAACTCATATGATTCATGCTTGTTTTTCAAAGCAATAGGTAGTTGATTTCAAATTTTCAAGACTCGCATCTGCATCTCAAAAGCTTTGGTGCTTAAGCTCTTTGATGGACGGAAGTTTGGATAAAGCTTCGGTGCATGGTCGCAACTTCAATAAGTATTTAAATGTTTGGGGCTGTAAGAGTTTGGGGATGTTTTGTAATATGAGCATTCGTCATGGTGCTTACTGCTTGATTCGACTGCCTAGACGAATTTGGTTTGTCGGATTTTTTTAAGATGTGGTTTTCATGTTTTAGACACTCTCCCAGCGCTGTTTCTTAGTGAAAAAATGAGTTTTGATTTGAAGTATACTGTACTTATTACAATGTTAATGATTTGTATAATGTGACATATGATGCGTATTTTAAGAAGTTAATTGCTGGTTCTAAATGCGGCATAAAGAATATTTTACAAAGTTGGTATATGATGAATTTCCTTAGGTCCATTAAGTTGAGAACCAACTTGAGAAGTTGTAAGAGCCAGGCAAGGTAAATGACCATCTTGGCCTTGATAGTACGTTTCATTGTTTCATATAGACTAGGGCATCATGGCAGAGATTTTTCGAGTCTTGAGATAAACGGGTCCTAAACTAACTTCTTATATACATCAAGAACGACATATTTCATATTGTAGTAAAATTATACGTTCATGTAATTTACAGCTACCTCCAACCTAAATGCAAAAGCTAGTTGAAAATGTTGTATTGTTGTTTTAGTTTTATACGCAAGACCTTTATCTTTCACTCCTATATTTATTATTTTCTTCTTAGACCACCCCCATAGCTATGTTGACAACACAACAACATAAATGACTAAAACTCTGAGTGTTTTAGGAAAAACAACAAATCTTTTAACAAATAGCTCATTTAGTTAACTTTCATAGTCTGTGTAAATTATTAGCTAGCGTTTACATTTAGGACATGAAGGAATATATTTCAGAGTATTGCATATATTTAATTCCCTAGTCAGGCCCATTAAGGATGCACAATCATGCATCCTGAGAATTTTTTGTGCTTGGAATTTTGTTGGGAGTGTAGAACAGCAAAAGCCCATTCAAAGGAAAATGATTATCATGGCCTTGTAATACGAAACTATAGGCCTAAATTTTATACAGGACCATACCATCATTCATTTTGACATAAAGAGCTCTATCAATAAACTTAGCAGTATCAATTTGACTTTTAAATAAAAAGGGAAATTGTCATAAATATGTTAAAAAAGTATCATAACTTGTGAATAACAAGTCAAAAAGTAACCATAAACAAGTAAAGAAGATACCATTAATAAGTTTTAGGACTTTTTTTTTATTCCCTTAATTAGTATCTTGATGTCATTTTCCCAAATAAAAACTTAGCAATGTGAATAACTAAATGTTTTAATTGCATGGGGTGGACAGAAAAAAATTGTATATACCAGACAATTAAAAAAGTTTTCAACCAATATACAACATGTCTAGTTAAGATAACAACATAAAGGATACAAACAATACCATCCAGAACATAATATCTGAGTATGTATATTTAACAAAAAAAAAGACTACATGTGGATGATTGAAATAGCGATCACAACCTTAAAAAATATTTTTCAATCATAATTTACGATATACGAAGTAAATATGTGAGAAGAGTTTTGTTTCGACTTACGTAAAAAGCTCTTATAAAATAATCCACCGCTCATCCAAACATCCTGAAGGACAATGCACTTATAAAATAATTCAACTTATAGGAGATCACTTGAAAAACATTATAAGAGGTGATACAGGCATAGACAACTTCAACCTTCGTTTTCCTTCCAGCCAAGCTAGATATAGGGCAATGCTAGAATCATCTTTGAAGATATGGCATATAATTACCAGTTGAAGTTAATCTTAAACTATGGTATCACCACCATTATTACTAAAGCAAAAAAGATGAACAATAGTATTAGTCTCGCAATTAGTGTCTAAAATTGCTTCCAATAGAAGAGTACATGTATTTTATCAACAAAAATGTGAACTTAGAAAGCACACCCCACTCTTCTCCAGCTGGATGAAAACCTAGTGATTGCAATAAGCTGAGCCAGGACATTCCTCTGATATACAAAAAAGGTTTTAGTCATCTGAACCACCAACTAGCATGCAGATATGAACCAAAATTTATTCCCTCAAGAAGAAATCAAAGCCAGAAAAGTATTAGTTTGTTCCCCTGGCAAATGAAAGCAATGGATTTATGACAAAATTGAAGTATTCTTGTTACTAGAACTTGAAAATCCTTACTTGGGCTCTTTGGTAATCCAATATTGTTCCTCCTTTGTGGCTCTGCCCAAAGAAATCACGTACGTTTTCCACAGCAGACATAGATAACAACAGCTGCAGCAACAATAGCTCCAGTAGATGCTGCAACCACAGGCCACTGCAACTTCAACCCATTCAAACCCTTTGCTTCACTGTCCATTCCATTCACAGCTTCATCATAGACTGTCTCATCAGCTTTCTCCTTCAGTGATCTCATAACATTCTCTGCTTCCTTCACTTTCTCCTGCAATTTCAAAATCTTCGATTCCATGCTTCTTGCTCTCTCCTCTGATTCTCTCACTGCCTCCTCTAAATTTAGCTTTTCCTCCAATTCAGGTCTCCTCTGTGTGGCAACGCTTTGCAACTCCTCTAGCTTGTGTCTAAACCCATGAATTTCCACCTCTTTCTTCTCAATTACCTCTCTAAAGTCCTCCAATACCCTAATTTTCTTGCTCTTTCCCTCAATTTCCTTCACCTCAAGAACCCCAATTTTTCTCTCAAAGTCCTTAGCCTTATTGTCTATTTCTAACATTACTTGCTTTAAACCTTCTAGTTCCCACTCTCGATCCAACACCATCGTTCCTTTCTCTTCCAAAACGCTCCACAATTTTGCACACTCTGTTTTCGATCTCTCAGCAGCACTCTTTGCAGATATTGAATTACGCTTAAGCCTCGAAACCTCGGCCTCCAGGTCGGACTTTCTCGCCGCCACAGCTTCCGTCGAGTTCTTGGCCACCTCAGACCGTTCGAACTCTCTCTCCAAATCTTCGATCTTCTCTCTCATCTTCGATTCGTCTTCTCTCAAGGCGTTAATCTCCTTAGTCAGTTTATCGATTTCGGTCTTCCTTCCTGCAATTTCATTCGCCAATCCATCTCTCTCACGTTCCAGTGCATCGATCTTTTTTGTCAATTTCTCAAGGTGACCGTCACTCCGGCGTAGGTCAGGATCATAAAATTCCTCGCCGGCTTGAATCGCCATTTTTAGTTCTGGAAGAGCAATGTACGGCAATCTATCTGAGTGGTAAACTAGAAGATTCTTAAAAAAAATAGGAAAAAAAAAAAGACCACGCTACTTAGTTTAATTTGCCAAAAAATGAAAAATGGAAGAGATTTAACATAAAGATTGAGAGCAAGAAGAATCATACATTTCAGTATTTCACCATCCAAACAACAACGATAAAATATTTCTTATGAGAAACAAAAACCTGAGGACAGCGTCAGTGTTCAAAGTCAAGAGAATGAATCCCTTACCAAGTGCTTCAATCTCCGAGAAAATCAAGGACGGGGGCTAATATCCGGAAAATCTCTCGAAGATTTTTCCGACGATTTAGGAAATTCTCCATTTCTCTTTGGTCCCAAAAGTTGAGTCTCAGATTCATTGCAAGTTGCAACTTGCAAGACGCGAAATTCAGAACTCGATCTCCAATCTCCACAGTCATGTCTTGGTAAACACAAGATTCAAAAATCCATCAATTAATAGGTATCTGGTTCGTGCATGATCGCAGCATGATCCCGAAGTAATAAATAGAATCAACCAGACTATCGAGACTCGTCAAAGATTTTCCAAAGTCAATTACTCATTTTATCTGTTAATTAATTATGCCTTCGAACAACTAATCTTCAAAATTTACAATTGATTTTTTGGAATTCAACTTACTAGAAGTAATGAAGCAGCTCACAACTCATTTTGTTAAGACTCAGGCTCCTCTGTTTGGTTTGAAGGGAGAGGAGGGGAGATTTATTTAAGTTAGGTTATATAAGGTTATAATTTTATTTAGTTTAAGAAGAGGGGAGGGGAGGGGAGGTTTCTTGTTTGGTTCAGGAGGGGAGGTGAAGGGAGTTAATTATATGTGGATAAAAATATCCTTCTACATATTTTTCTTCTTTTTTTACAATGTATTTATTAATAATTATTATTTATAAAATGATTATTTATAAAATAATTATTCTAATGCACAGCTTGTTTACAATGTAATTATAATGCTTGTTTTCACTTTTCAGTGTAGTGCAGGTTCCTTTTTATTTAGTGAGCAAGCAAAAAAGAAAAAAGAACTCAACGTTCAAAATTAATCGACAGAGGAGGGGGAAAACAGTGAGCAAGCATTAAATACACAGGAGGAGCGAAGACCAGACGCAGATATAGACTTCGCGGCAGAAATGAAAACGGAATGGAGATGGAAAATTTGATATGAGGGCCAAAGGTGTTTTTGGAATATTAAAAAATTAATATGGGGAATTTAGTCATAATTTGGTATAAATATTCTCTCCTCTAGAAAAAAAAACCCTAAATTTAGAGGTTTTGAAAGGCAGGGGAGGTAGCAACTAAAAGACAAAAATCCTCCCCTCCCTTCCCCTCTCCTCTCCTACTTCTAACCAAACAGTTATTTTTAATCTCCAACCCTCCCCTCATCTAATCTCCCCTCTAAAAACCTCCCAACCAAACAAAGCATAAAGGTCTATGCTCGTCTAGTTCTAAAAGTAAGGATCAAATTTAGAAGGAAATTTTGTTTTTTTATTTAAGATACATTTTGTGTTTGTCTCATTATTTAATATTTTATTAAGTTTACTTCTAATTAGTTATATATTTTTTTCATCTATTTTTTCATTCATTCTCTTCATAAATAAGAATATTTTAGAAAAAAAAATTTATTTTTTTACATATTTATTATTTTTAATTAAATTTTTGAAATTACAAAAATTAGTTATTTAAAACTTTTATTTTAAAAGGGGGAGTACTTAAATATTGAATATTCAATGATTTGGCATGTGGGATTGAATAGTACTAACTTTTTATGTGCGTCATCAGCTAACAAGGGGTTCAATCCCAATGCTCATGCTAAGTATCATCGCTATTGGCCTAGAGCCTCGTAGCCTGGTAAGGCATAAGGCCTTAGTGCCTTCTTTTAGGTTCGATCCAGTTTGCATCTTTTGGATGCTACTCAAAAAAAAAAAAAAGTATCATCGCTCTTGGCATTGCAATGTATAATTATAAATTTTCATACTAAAATATGGTCTCCCTGTTTAGTAGTCTTTAATATAAAAGATATTTACTTAATTTGATTATATTAAAGAAATTAATTAAATTAGTTAATATATAATAATTTTTTTAAAACACCTTAGTCATATTCCTTATTCTCTCATTTTATCTCCTCCTTGATTGTCGTTGAATGAGTATCAATAAGAGTAAAGTGAAAAAAATAATTGACAAATATAAAAATATTTTTTTATATTTAGAATTAAAATCAACTTCTAAAATATGTTTTATATTAAAGACCAGAGAAGTAACACACACAGATGTCATCTTTCCTCCTCAATTTTTGTCACCACTATCCCCTCCATCTTCAATGACTGCCTTCTCCCATTCGAGCTCACCAAATCTAGTTCCATGAGTTTGATGGCATTCCCAAATGGTTTAAATTAGACAATGAGAAGAGCGATCTGCATCTATTGGCATTGTCGTTGGTTCTCCCAGATGTTGATCCTCTCTTCTTTGCTTGCATCGTTGCTCGTTTCCCAAATGGTTCGAGCTCAAAGGTGTTCCTAAATCTAGTCCGGTCACCTTTAATGGCTTGTTTTGGATTCAGTAAGATGAGGATAATCAAGTCTTTTACCCAATTTTCATTTGAACTAAATTTTTTTTAATTCTCATTGCATACGAACCGTAATTTTAGAACTTAATTCACAATTTCAAACCTAACTTTCAATCACATTTTTATACTCCCCCGCGTATCGTTTGTTTTCCAACAAATATGCCCAAAGAATTTTTTTAAAAAAAAAAAGTTATCATGACATTTTTTTTTATAGGAGAGCCCATTTTGGTTCTTTCTCGAGCAATCGTATTATCACAGAACATCATTTTTTTGAACCATTCGTGCTGCACTGTACCTACATAACTTTATTTAATATCCAGTATTATCAAATTAAATTCAAATATTGTTAAGAATTTTCTTATTTTTAAAGCTCATTTGATCTACGAAGGATATCGGACATAGAGAGAGAAGGAAAAAAAATTAATTTCCAATCATTTTATTTATATGATGAAGTGATCAAGAAGAGAAAATCTTTCAAAAATTTTAAAATAAATACTCCCCCCTTACCCTTAATACAGAATTTATTTTGAAATTGATATTAATTCTAAATATAAAATTTATTTAAAATATTGATCAATCTTTTTTTTACTTACTCCTATTAGTTATCCCTCAACAATAATCAAAGAAGAAATGAGAGAAAAAACTGAGAAAGATTATTAAAATATTTTAAAAAATACATATTATATTAACTAATTTTCTTATTCTAATCAAATTATATAAATAAATCTTATATTAAAAATGAAATACATTATTACTTCCCATTAAAAAAAAATACCTTCCCAGGACAATAAAAATATGCAAGATGCTCAGAACTTTGAACACAAATGAGGCCAAATAGTACAATATCGGTTGCACATTTAACCACACCACCACCACCCGTACAGTTTCATTCCCAGAGTACCAACACCGAGTCAGCTCTACACCAATTGCGTGTATAATCATTTCGCAACAAAAATTAATGTCAAAAAACAAAAACATCCCTAAAAACTTCTCAGAACCATTTTAAGTTTTCCTTTGATACATTTTAGGGAACTTCATAACAAACACTGCAGAAATTTACATACGATTTATCCTTTTTATTAATCATAATTGAGTAGAGAGAAACACAAGAGAGATGAAAGAAGGTAACCAGTAAGTAGGAGTTAATTCCAATTATACAGTTTCTTACCAAAGTCTAAAAAGTAACATCTCTGGCCAGAGAAAGCAGGCCCTCTTTGAAGGGAAAATGGTCGCTTCAAGGCCACGCTCACCATTATTTTACACAAACCTACAAGAGACCCCAAGTGCCTTCCCACGTTAAAGCACCCTCCTCTACAACCATTTCTCCATATTTGGCCAGATTATATCCACTTGATCAAATCCTAAAACATACCAGTCATGCCATACTGAACTGGACCAACCTTTCTATGAGCTGTAGTCGCTGTCGTGGCAGCACCGATCCGACCGTATTGGGCCTTTGTCGGCATTAGGCTCGTTGCGTCCATGGCTATTCGATCATCCTGTTCGATGCTGTTCACCCCTGCCCGTGTCATAAAAAAAGGGTTTGTATCAATATTAATAGCTATATCGGGTGCTATTTTGGCACGAACTTCAGAATGCGCGTGTTTGGCTTGCATAGATACACCCTTATCAGATTCTGTGGTAGCTGACCTTTCTTGATTTCCAGAGCTTGATCTTTGGTAATAATAAGCGGGGTGAACAGCTTGAGAAGGAAGCATAGAACCTCTGATAAATGTCCTAGGATCATAAGAGTCCTTGACCACACTCGCATACTCATACGGAACAACCGGCCCCACTACTTTTCCGGGTTTTGCTGAGAAGTTACAACAACATTAGCAATTCATTTAATTCATAAGTGTAAAAAACATTAACTGAACACAAGGATAGCAATTCCATACCTATTGGGACTCTCAGCGGCCCCTGCATTGACCTTGTAACAGAAATTTCTGTGTCTCTGGGGTTCTTATTATATTCCTCAGAAGTTTGCCTGGTTTTGCCAGAATTGATATCTGATTGCTCTTTTGGTGCAATCATATTTGAATGCACAACCGTCGACCTACCAATAGCTCTGAGATATCAGTATCACATAATTACTTCCCTTGAATGTTCTCAGAAATGGAGACTCTTGTCAAAAATGTAAATATTTGGAAGCAAATGAAGCCGCAGGAAAAGGTGAGGATAGATAATTTTAACTCGTTGATCCCTTGTAATTTAACCCCACACCAACATTGAAAGAGCAACTAAATATGATAAAAGGAGAATAACTTCAAGGGAGGAGAGCTTCATGGTCAATAATTTACCACAATATAAACCCTTGCTTCTCAAACATAAATATTAATGTGCAGGTACTAAAAACATGCAAGTCATGCTTAGTAATACTCATTCACAACAGAACAGAGTGGATTAATCTTAGAAGACTGATATGCATCTATATTCAATCACACCGCTGACTAGAAAAAACTACAATGGGTACTTCATGAATATATTTCCTAAGAGCGAGCTGATGCACATGGTTGCAGTTTCTTTCTGCAGTTAGAGCTAATTCAGAACAGAGTGAGCTGCTCTTTACCAGTTCTCTATAGACAGACACATCCAATGTCTTGTTCTAAGGAATTCATGATAGATTGTACTCCCTCTAGTCTCACTTATGAGCAAAATCTGCCCAATTTTAAGTGCAGTTAATGGATGTTTCCAATTATGCCCCACATACAAAATCAGAAGAAAGGAGTATTTGAAATTATTGCAATAAATGACCATCATTACTTCTTATCTATCCCAGAACTTCATCCCCGTCATAAGAATAATAAAACCAAAGGTATTAATTACATTAATGAAGTTACAATACAAGACAAATAATTGGAGAAATGCAATGAGTTGCTGCATTGTTGAGTTACCTCGGAAGAGAAACATGCTTCCTTTCAAGAGGCATGATGGGGCCATTTTTACCATTATTTTCCTCAAGATGAACAAACTGCTTCCTGAAGTGATCAACAGCACTGTACAGAATATGCACCCAGAAAGCATAAGTAGAAAATAACAAAATAGAAATTTGACTTGAAGTTTATCAAAAGAAGGATGCCATAGAAGTTAAAAAGCATCCAAGGGATGAAAAAAAAAACCTCGGATAAAGAAAATTAGGTCTCTCTGTTCCATTTATGTAGTCTTTCAATAGTTGTGGATGATACTCTAAAATCTCACGGAAAATTAGCTCTCGTATTTCCTCCTTTGTAACTCTTCGCCTTTCAAACTCAAACTCCATTTTACTGATAGGCTGGCAGGACGGTTCCCTCTCAACTTTTGCCAATCCCTTAAAGTAAGGATCAGCCAATGCCTGAAAACTCAAGGATCAAAAAACTTTCAGCATCTGGAGCAAGAAACTGAAGGCAACATTGTCCAGGTTGGTGTACAACCTCTATAATACACTACGCCTTCTTATGTCCAAGGAAATTGGAAAAATACAGAGTTACAGTTAAAATAACCTATAATAGTAGTACTCCTAAATGCACATTACATAAGCAACAGAGCAAAAGGTAACAAACCTCTTCAGCAGTAGGCCGGTCTTTTGGATCAAAAGCAAGCAATCTTTCCAGTAATCGTAGAGATAAAGGATCTGCATTAGGAAATTTTTGTGCAAATGGCACAGGTTGCTTTTTCCTCATGCTTGTCAGATACCTCCTTGCCTTGTCATTACGAACCTACAACCAACATAGAAAAATGTCATGTGTGGAGAACAATTTCAGCAGGAGACCAAACCAAGGCTAAATACAAATATTTTTCCACAGCCACTGGAAGGGTTATCAATTTACCCGGGATATAGTATCTAGTGAGGGAGTCCCAAGAAGATCAGTCATCAAATCCAACTGATGGACGACATTTTTACCAGGAAAAAGTGGTTTTCCTGTTAATACTTCCGCAAAGATGCAACCTATACTCCAGATATCAATTGCCGGTGTATACTGCATTATGACATGAAGAAAAATAAGTTTTTTACACTTTTCAAGGTCCCAAGCGTGAGACAAAACATAAAATACAAACTCAGCTTTCACCAGCAAGTTTATATATTTTTATATATTCTTCTTTAGTTTCCATATATATTGCCTTTCATTCTACTGAATATCATAAATAGTCTTCAAAACTGTCTTCAATTATGATGGGACAAGACCACAACAAAGAAATTGAAGGGAGAGGAAATACTACAGAGCATGCACTTGCAATTTTTAAATGCATGTTTAATGATCTTGATCTAAGGTTGGGTGAGAAGACTACATATAAGTCCATTTCTCACTGTCACAAGTAATCTGAATGCAGGCATACCTTTGAGTAAAATGATCCACAAAGCTCTGGAGCTCTATACCATCTTGTAGCAACATAATCCTACAGACGCACATCAAATAAGAAACACAATGCTGACAATAATTAAACTCAAACTAATATCAATTAAAGAAGAGAAAAGAAGAAAAGGAAAAATAAAAAATAAATTGAAAGCAGATGAATGAATTGAATTACATACCGTCCAAAATATAGTAGTTGGTGAGTCACTGAAGGCAACTCTAGCTAACCCAAAATCACAGATTTTTAGTTTACAATTTGCATTGGCCAATATATTCTTCGGTTTCAGATCTCGGTGATAGACATTTGCTGCAATGTAGCCATGTGTCCAATCAAAAAAAATCAAGAATAGAACAAAACAACTGCAATCAGGTCAAATGAATAGCTTAAAAGGAGTGAGGGAAAATAGTACGCCATGTCGGGATAATGCAAAACTTATATTGAAGATGCAGAAACACTTGGACATTCAAACAAAAAAAAATAATCCACAATCCCAAATTCTTTACTATTGATAAATGTGAGTATGTAATGAACAATGGCTTTGTTTCACATCAAATTTACAAAAGGGGATTAACGTAAAAATATAATGATTCATGAATATTAAATCATAAATTATACAAGTAAGACCACATGAATTCAAGTAAGAAATGCACAAAAAAACTATCAGATATTAAATTGGCTAAATAAGAAGATATTAAACAATACCTGTGTGAATATACTTCAATGCTCGAAGTAGCTGGTAAAGAAAAAACTGATAGTGCTCTTTCGTCAAGTCGTCATTAGCTTTAATGACTTGGTGAAGATCAGACTCCATTAGCTCAAAAACAACATAAATATCTTTAAAGTCCTTGCTAGAAGGAGGCAGCATAATGTGTTTAATTTCAACAATATCTGGATGTCGTAGAAGTCTGAGCAGCTTTATCTCGCGAAGAATACGAGCTGCATCGGAGATGTGCTCAAAGATGTCATGTATCTTCTTTATTGCCACTTTCTCGCCAGTGTGAGTGTCAATTGCTGAGCACACAACACCATAACTTCCTTTTCCAATCACTTCTTGAATTTTATAACGGTTGGCATCACCATATTCAGAGAAAAATTCAATCTCTGTTGAACTCTGTAGCAGCAATAAAAAGTTATTTAACGTAGTAATATCAAGAAAGCGCAAAGTTGACACTCTACAAACTTTCATCAATCAAGAAAAAGCGACAAAAGAGGATCAAATTTTTTTGTGCAACTTAAAACAAAATGGAAATTTCCTGAACTTTCTTACAATGATATATTAATTCATATTAGAAAATTTCTGACTCACTTATTAAATAATAGGCAGTATACAGATTTGTAAGTCAAGGATAATGTACCTATAATGATAGACTCATTGATAAAACTAATACAGTATTTAAACCATTATAGAGATTACAATTCTTGTAAGACACCAATCTCTATTTCAAGACCCAAAAACAAGTCCCTTATCCAATACATCACTTGTCCCCATTCTACTTGTATTAAAGATTTCAAAGAAGCCAAACGGCACTTGCTAATTGCTTTTGAACTCAGCAGCAACAAGCCAATGATTTAAGGGGTCAATGAGGCGGATGACGTATACCCATCTATGGTAATCGATTGCAATTTAGAATTCAGATGTAGTTATAACTTATTGATGATCAGTAACGCACAATCATGAGTGGAAAGAAGGAATCATAGCCAGAGGTAAAGAAGAGGAAAGCACGAAAAAAGGGAGCAATTAAAATATGGTCAATAATATTTACCGTAAATAAAAACAAATAGCAACAGACAAACTCTGATCAGATGCCGGAATAAAATTATAGCCATCTATTAGAGGACATGGAATGCTCTGTTCTATGAGACCAAAAAACACATCCCACAGAGCTCGAGCAAGGAGAGTAGGAAGATGGGGTGGGAAAAAAGAGAGGGCAAAAACAACCCCAATATGCAAGCTATTTCAACAACGGATTGAATCCTCCCTTAGTCACAGGTAAGAGATAGAGAAGATAAGAGAAATTATAGCACACGATGATATGTCAGAAAACCCCAATGAACCAACATAGCTGAGGCGTAACCAAACGATTAGCTTCAGAGATCGAAAATTCCAAGTACCAACCAACATAAACATGACTTTATCAAGCCGTTGATCCAGTTTGTCACAAAGAGTAGCTTCATTATTCAGACAAAACTCCAAAAAAGCAGTCATATTTGTTCAAAATACAGAATTACACGGGCCAAAAAGTTTATCAAGCAGGGTAACAGATTAACAATCCACCTTTTTTCTGTGATCTTGCTGCATTTTCTGGCGACGCCAAAACAGTCTCCAAAACCGTCCTATGGAGTTAAGATTTAGAGATACAAACTCAAAAAAATAATAAGCCGAGGTCTCAATTCTCCCCAAAACTCAGCCACATTTGCCCCACCTACCCCTGCTCCGGATCACAAGTCCAAAATCCCAGCGAATTCTCTTCCCCAAATCCTTCACGAAACATAGAATCCAAATGAAATCCCACATGCACCTTCCCTCTCCAATTTCTCAACAGTACCGCACGCACCACCAACCAGCAGCCACCACCACCAACCACAATCAAAAAGCGACCAGGCTCCAACCCAGAAGAAACGGGAACTCTCTCATTTTCACACACACCCCAAGATCTGTGTTCACAATACCCAAACGCAAGCTTCCACCAAATGAAAAGGCAACCACGATTAGGTGCAGCTGAACAAGTAAATGAAGAAATCACACAGTAGAGAGAGAAAGAGAAAGAAGAGCGTATAGTGCGCAAGATCTGTACACCGACACACGCTGAAAGCGAGCCAGCTAGAGAGAGAGAAAGAAAAAGATAAAAGAAACAAAGAAAGATTGAAAATGAAGATTATCGTCGTGAAAAATTTTGAGAGCTTTGAGGCTTAAATCTAGGGGAAGGAGAGAAAAAGATGAAGTGGATCATATATCCGGATCGTATACATACGATATACGAAGGATTCCAATAAGAGTGGCATGTATCGTTGTTTGTGTAAGCATTTGAGGGTATTTTAGTCACTTATGTCAGGTTTAGAGCAGGGAGATTCTCTTCTCGCCTCCGGGGGTTTCGTTTTTCTAGAATTATTATTGCCTGTCCCTTCTTTCACTTACAGGTGGCATGTGAGGGAAAGCATGTGCCGTACGCGTGGCAAGATTCTAGAGGTCGGAGGTGGTAGTTGAAGGGTCCACGTGGCCGGAGAGATTAAACGAAAACTTTACCCCTCCGACTCTCAATCTTGTACACTCCCTCCCTTCCCTGAAATCTTTATTAGAATTGATTTTAATGAATATAAAAATGGATATGGATATAAATATGAAAATGTGGTTTAAAAGTGTGTTTGATATGTATATAGAATTTAAATATTTTTTTATTTAATATTTATATTTAAAATATAAAATTACCAATATGCAAACCTAAGAAAGTGAAATGAGATAAAACTGTTGTTACTAAACCCGGACCGGATCAGTTTTTTTTAATAAAAAATGATTTTTATTTTTTTAAAAACAATTCATATTAATAAGACTAAAATATTCAATTTCTCACTGATCTAACCCTGGTTTAGCTCCGGTCTGACCTACTAACCTTTGACCTAATACATTGACCGCTCCAATTCGGTTTTTTAATAAAAAATTATTTTTATTTTTTAAAAAAAAATTCATATTAATAAGCGTAAAATATTCAATTTCTCACCGGTTTGGCCCTGGTTTAGCTTCGATTTGACTCCGATCTTACCCACTAACCCTTGACCCAGTACCCTGACCGGTCCAAGTTTAATAACCTTGGATAAAATCATGCAAGTTGAAGGGAAAAAATGGATTTAGGTACATGGAATTACAAATCTTTATTTTTTGGGTGGAAGCCAATTTGATGGAATTTGAGAGATTTGGCTTCCACATAGAATTGCAAAAATTTCCAATTCTATCATACCAAACAAACTTAGGCATGGAATTAATATCCAATTTCAATTACATACCCCCCAATTCCATCCTACCAAACATTCCCTTAATCATCATTTTCTTTCCTTCAATCCTTAATATATAATATATTTAAAGGGTTAATTTTAATTATAAATATAAATCACAATTTTTATAATTTTCAATCATTTTTTTATTTGACTCTATTGATCCTTCTTCAATAAAAATGAAAAAAATGACTAAAGTATTTTAAAAAATGCATGTCATATTAACTTATTTAACTAAATTTCTTAATCTAATCAAATTAAATAAATATGTCTTATATTAAGGAAAAAAAAGTAGAAATTTTTTAGATTTAATTTGGTCATAAATGTCTCATCTCTTCTTATCCCCAATTTAATGAGAATGTCTATTGTTATGCATTAAGTTTTATTGTTTCCTATTCAAAAAATTAAAGAGAGAATTTCAGAAAAATATCTTTAAAATATTGAAATCTCAAATTAATTTTGTTTCCTACAATATATTAGGTATTGGCTACACTTTAGTTAGAAATCACTACTCCCTACGATCTTATTTATAAGCAATTTTCTCTCTGATAGGGCTGGTCCCTTTTATAAGCAACTTTCACTTTGTGTTTGAAAATAGAAACTCATTTTTCCTATTTTACCCTTATTAAATACATATTATTTATAATTAATTATCACACATACCAAGAGTTATATTCATGAAAGAGAGAGAACTCACTAGATGAATGAAGTCAACAAAACATTGGGAAACATATTTTACTATCTCTCTTACTTTTTATACATTCTCTCTCTACTTTCATAAATAGGGGCATATATGGAAAAAAACATGAAATTTTTGACACAATTGTTACTTTTAACTATCAGTTCGTTTTGCGCAATCAAGGAGAAAGTTGCTTATAAATAGGACCGGAGGAAGTAATTTGGTATTCTCAAATTTTGAAGATTTTTTTTTTTTGAAAGTTTCCCTAATCAAATTTCGATCATTAATAGAAATTAATTATTATTAAATAAAAAAAGAAAGTAATGTAATTGCTGAGGTTGATCAGCTTCACATCATCAACTTTTGTCTATAGCGCAAAGGATTGGTTCCACTAGATTTTCCATTATCTCTCAATGATAATTAATTAATTAATTAATATAACCGCAATTCAAGAGGCATACTCTTTTAATTCCTATAATGGATGGATTACCATGCATGATTTAATTAATCAATCAATCAATATAACAAATTTTACTCCCTCAAGTCCTTTCGTTTTATAATATACAAATAAATAGAGGAGATTAATTAGAGTCGGCTAGATTGCTTAGCCAATCTCTCACCTTCTCAATGCCAATGATTCTATTTTCTTTTTTGAAAGCTCACGCCAAGAAATTTCTTGTGCAAGAGAAAATACTTTTTGTTGATGGTCTAAATAGGAAATTAATATGTCCAAATCATTATTAATATTCAGTCTCAATATTGACCACTCCACTTAATTAGAACTGCCCAACATACTTCAAATTGGTATAACTGATAAATTGGTCAAAATAATTGGGTACTTAGAGTGATGGCCCTAGAGATAAACATTTGATCTATCAACAAGGTTTTGGACTCCATATCAAAGCTAACTTCTTATCTCGAGCATCTTGGTTTAACTTTAATTAAATCAGTTTTATTTGATGCTTCCAATATTTTCTTGTTGTCCTGTGTCTAAATATTTTTTTTATGGGAATCCTCTAGTGATAGAAATTGGATTCATCTTAAGGAACATGTTGAGAATGATTCACTTTTTTATGGAAATTATCGAGGCTCTTAATAATGTGTCAAAGATCGATGTATTTTCTATTCTTCTTCAAAGTTACATTCCTAATATTTCTTAGATTCCATAGCCTCGCATGTTATAGAATTTTCTTTTGAAACTTAATATCTCTGCACTACTTTGTCCTTTACGATGTCCTATAAAAGAATCTTTTGAGCATAACTTTTGTCCGTTTAGTTATATTAAAGCGGTTTGGTTTGTTTGGTTGCCTTTCAATCAAATCTACTGAGTTTTTTTATGTTTAGGGCTCATATAACTAGTTACTGAATACTTTATACTGTCTTTACAAGCAAGGTGAATTTGGTATCATCCAAAGAATCATTCTCATTATCAACCTATTAGGAAGAAGCGAAATTTTGCTGTTTATTAGGGTACTGTCCCCAATCCATCCCTCCTTATAAATCAATTTCGCATAGATATGAATGTTTTAATTTAGAAAATATTTTTGTCAATGGCCAAGAATTTTCGTATGCGGCTCTCACAATTAGCCTTTGGTTCTACTTAATAATTTATTTGCATGATTTAAATTTAGATTGAAATATATGGTTTAAGAAAGTTAAAATTAAAACGAATACCATCAAGTTCTCTTTTAACATGGTGCTTACATGATTTATGGAATCTCTTTTGAAATTAATAGGCTTTACAGTTTACATTAACCGATCAAACCATTATTAGTAAATATGATACTACAGATGTAACAAAATTTGAAACAAGAATTTGTGGAGAAGTAGTAAACTTTTAACATAAAAAAATTTAACTGCTTAATAAATTTGGTGCCTGAAAAAGTTTTGGTTAATTAACAAATTCAAAATTGGAATAAGAAGTTGGCCGGTAACCAAAATATAGGGGAAAGTTGTACCAAACAGATTTGACTATATTGTTTTTGTTGCTTGAACAAACTATACAAACCAGAAATGGAGCTAGTTATAGCGTCTTAATCTAACCTACTTTTTGATTTGCTGAAACTAAATAAATCCGTCGTATGTACCAAAAAAATCCCTTGAAATAATTGATAAATAAATTATGGAAAAGTATAATTCCATCCTAATATGCAAGAGTCTCCTTACTAACATAGTGCAAGCCAATGCCATGATCCCCCTATATGTTATATAAGAAAGATGGGGATGTTCAAAAAATTTTCATTCCAGTCTTCCCGCCTCCATTCCTGGTAAATGGGACAGAAAAATCTTGTCCCGACAATTTTTTAGACAGAAAAATTTAGGATTGAGAAAAATTATATTTAAAACTAAGACAAGGATTGGGAATGAGACTTTTCAATTTCGTCAAGTCCTAAATATGTGTGTGTATTCAAGACGGGATAATATATATATAATATCTAAAATCCTAAATGGCTTTAATGACACTATTGTTGTAGAAAATGGTGTTCAAGGAGTTTAAAAGTTTTTACTTTTAGACCAACACAGTTAGGCAATGAAAACTTATAATTTTCTCTTCAGGCTGCAGCTAACTTGATCCTAAAACTCATCAGTGAAATTAAATCAAAGTCAAACATCAGTAATGTGAGTAAGTTTTGCAATAAAAAGCCATCACACGCATGTAAGTTTTTTAACATGTCAATATAGTTTTGGCAACAGAGAGGCTACGTAAAATAGTTGCTACCCTAGCTAGTTGACTTAAGCCTAATTAAAGCATAGTGCAAAAGGAAGAAATATTTACCAGTAAAACCAAAACAAGAGAAAGCGATAAAATGAATAGGAGATGCACCTTGAAGATCGACCAACAATAATACTTAAGACGTACACAAACAGTGTTAAAGATATTGGTGGTGTGTATGTCACTTCTTGTAGTTTTTAGTTAGGCAATGTATAAAGAAATAATTGAAAAAAAAAACAGTCAAAATGTTTGAGAAATTTCAATCCTTTTGGGACAGCAAATTTTCAGGATTGGGACCAATTTTTCTTCCCAAGCCCTTATTTGGGACGGGACTGGGAATGTCCTGAGAACACCTTATATGCATATCTCCCTATTAAAATTAAATGTCAAAATAGTCCCTTTTCTCATATTAGTTCAAATCATTCTCGAGTTTCAACCATTAATTCCTTTGGAATCATATGCTTTTCTTATTTTAAATGTACCACCTAGTTTAAAAGTGAATTTTGGTCTTAAGTGTAAGACTTTTTTCATTTTATCTCTTCTATTTATTATTATTTTTTAAATTAATTTGTCTAACTTATAAATTAAATTAACTATAATCTAATGTTACCTAGAAGTATTTTAGAAAGATTATGTCATATATGTTATGATTAAGTAATTCTTTAACTTATTTAATCTATTTAAATTAGATAAATATATCTTACATTAAAAATTGGATAAGTACTTTTCATGCCCGTTAGATAAAAATAAGTGTGTTTTTTTTTTCAATTTGCATTGTAGACTACAATTGATATACTCCCTCTCTATTCGTGTGCAACTATAATAGGAATAATTTAATTTGAGATTTTTTTTTTATAAATTTAGGAATTGAGTGGATTGAAATCCAACATTTATGATTAAAAGAAAATTTTCAATTAGCTATTAGGTAAATTATAGGAAGGACTAAGGAGTCATGGCAAAAAAAAAAAAAAGGAAGGACTAAGGAGTATTTATACATGATCAAACTTGAAGCTAATTGATGAATATGTATTAAGAATTTAAACTACAAAATAAATACCAATTTCATAGCACTTGAAAATAAACATATCAACACTAGGGTTAAGTTTGGGACCTCATCCAAACGTGACTAATAGGGCATCATTAGGGTAACTTGTTGGCAGTAAATTTTTTATATTAGATATTGATGGTACGGACGTTGAGCCTTTTAGTAAGCTATTTTTTTAATTATAGGCATTGATTAATTGTCCTAATTAATAGACGCATGTGCATATATACTATTGTCCAAGACTGATATTTTTGGATCCACTTGTGCGGTACAGTTTTAAGTGTTCAGGGCTCGATATCTTATGGTTCTCTTTGCAACCAAATATCGTTGATAGCAACATAACACAAGTGGTACAAAATTCCTATCCTGCCATTTTTTGTATCATTCTCAATTTGTTATTAGCCGTCCATATCGATCTTATAATTATATTCAGAAAATTGTATTTATTTATTTATTTCTTTAATTTGGCAAAAATATGTTTCTGATTGGTACATGCAAAACAAGGGGGAAATGATAAGTAGGCCACACCAAAGAAAAAAATAAATTAAATAATATGGTGAATAATGTGTTTTATTAACATTGCCATTTCATATCTCTTGTACGTGCAGATAAGATCCAAAAGATTCACAAACTTGTGACAAATCAATTTTTTCACAAGCAAGTGATATTTGATTGCAATACACGATATGAAATTAGTTGATCATATGACATATTTCAACTCTTATGTGTATAAAATAAACTTAATTATATTGAAAGTATTTGTTTTTAACAACTATTTCTTCAAAAAAAAAATAGCATCTACTGTTACGAGCAGATAATAGTAATGGTCTCACCAAAATAAAGCTGAAAATACGAAATTAAGAATAGTGAAGTTGGAGAACTTTGAATCATGTACAAATAACTCTCTAATTCATTATAAAATTTAATGATAAACTTCTCTATATATTATGAGGATAACTCACAACCATCAATTATATATTCCTTTAAACTTTATTTTTTATGTATATAACCTATCAAACTATTAAGTTATATATGCCAATAAGTTCTTTAAACTTTAAAATATTTTCATGGATGTTATAGTTTAGAAGATTTCTTTGTAAAGTTTCAAATATTAGGGAGGTTATTATTTATAGTTCTATACATAATATAAAGTTTTGGAGAGTTTATAATTTAATCTTTTAAAAAAATAAAAGCCACAAATTTTGCCTCATTACTACTATAAGATAATTGGCTTTTATGCTCACATTTCAAAAATTATCATTACATAATTATTAATTTAAGTGTAATTATTATTTCTCATTATATTTTTATATGATAATGCTAATGATAATAGTTTTTTTCATGAATAAGATTCATAGGTTAAGATATAAATTTACACTAAAAGTTTTTGTTAAAGAGCAATGTTACCTTAGAAGTGTTTTTGGTTCAATATTACCTTGGAAGTGTTAAAATAGAATAATGTTACCCTTTTCAGTTAAAAAATTAATGATCAATGTCAATTTTTTAATGGCCAATGTTATGTTTTTAACGATATGTAGTAACATTGCTACGTTTTGAAACTTATGGCGTGACTTTAAATCTGAAAAAACTTTCAAGATAACATTGCTCTTTAGCAAAAAATTTTAGAGCAAATTTGCACCTTAATCCGAAAATTCATTATCAATCTGAGGGGGCATATTACTTAGTTTTTTTTCTAAAAAGGAACAGAGAAAGATTAATGAGTTTAGGAATATTGCCAGAATTGATTAAAATATAGCCTTTTATTATTTGATTATAATTAATATGAAATATGAAAAGGCATCAAGCCCTAATATTTATAATAAAATTATTTTTTGGTGAAATATAATAAAAAATATTAAATTATGTCTTCTTCAATCACTCTAAAAGATCATGGAAGAGAAAAGAAGTAGAACCCACACATGTAAGTTCTATGAGCCACGTTTCTCTCTTTTCTGGCTTTTTAATAATTTGAGTACATGTTAGGTTTGTATAATTGGTACTTAAGTCCTTCTTGCCAGAAAAAAAAAAAAAGAAGTTGGTAACTCCATAATTAGACTCACGTTTCTCATTATCATTATAAATAGTTATAATTTATATAAATTTTTTAGACCTGAAGAGCATATTTTAACCATGGGGAGGAGAGGAAATTTTAATGAGTTCAGTTTAAAAAATTAAAAAAATAGGTGAAACTTTTAATTAATGTTTGTTATACTTTAATCTTATATCTTCTTTTCTTTCAAATTTTATAACTCAGTTTCTCTATTTTTTTAATTTAACTCATTAAATTTTTCTCTTCCCTCCAACCGACTAGGCGGCCACTCCTTATTTCCCCCACCAATTAGACATTAAATGATAAAAATTCCTAATACCAAATTAAGATGGCTAGCTTATCTGAATCATTAAATACTTTTTTCAATATAAAAATTATATTCAGTGTATAATATATTTATCTAAAGAATAAAACTGATAACAAATTGTACTAATTATAAGTTAGAGTAGTATAATTCATCTTAAAATTTATGTAATATGCGAAAAGAATGTGTCTATTTATCATAAAATTATTATAGAGAATCTGTTGTATCAAGATTAGAAAAATATTTAAAACGATACATTATATTTTCTTATTAGTATACATAAAGTACCTTTTGATGCCATGCGTTGAACCTAGTGGCCAACTTTGAAGAGCACTAAAATGAAGGTAGCACCACATTTTGTAGCTTAAAGCAAAGGGGGGAAAAGCTTTTATTTATGAGATGAAAGAGAGCTAGAGAAGATTGAAAGGCGGGCCAAAGATATATATAATAGATTTTTAGAGTGTAACGTTAAAATCTTTGAAAAGGTCGGTATGAATGGGACAAAAGTGTGTGGCTTACAGATATTAAAGAACAAAAAAGAGATATTGATAATATTTAATTTGTGTATTTAATAAGGCATTCATCAGCTCATGACTTGTGGATTTGACTTCAGATCACAATAAAGTCTCCAACTTATCAACATGGAGCGTAACTCACACATGTTGATTCAATTCAATTTCATACACTCATTCCTTTATCATTTTGTTTGACTCTATTTTTACCCTGTTGTGTCTCATTTATTAATCAACTTGATGAAGATTCAATTTTTTAGATTTTTTTATGTATAATATTCTCTCTCTATATGTGTGTACATAGATCAAGGCCGGTTTAGTATAGCCTAGGGATATCGCAATTCATTATATTATACATTCTATAATTTGCATTGAATGAATATTGATAACTTAAATTTGGGTTGAGCAAGGTGACCATTAACCCAGTTTTCTTATTTGTATCCGGTCGAATTGAACGAGACCAGGCTTGCCCAAAAAGGAGACAAAATTGGCTGGGCGAAAACGGATGATAATAATAATAATGATAATGATAATATGAAATGGGCTAGGGACACACCCTTAAATTAGTCGTGCCTGATTGTATATAAGTATCTTTGTAGAGGAAAATTTACCAATAAGAAGCCCTACTATCAATCCACTCGAGTTCAGCTAAGTCGACCACCCTCATCCTCTTCTTCAACCATCTTTGCGACTCTACCTCTCAACTCTTTGCACCTGTGCTTTTCATCTCTATTGCCTCAACCTCGCTTGTTGTTGTATGCATTTTTATGTGATGATGAGTCTTCTTTTTCACAGCAACAATAGGTCTTATTTTTCATGATGATAGAGTAGGCATGGAAGTTGAATTGCAACTTCGGTCGATCATCGGCTCCTATCTTCTCACCGGAGATTTCGGCATCCCTTCTCTATTTTCAGAGCTGTTAGAACCATATGAACACTTTGTAGGTGTATTAGTGGATGGAAGTTGATTTAGAATCCTACTGGTCACTCCATCTGGGTAATAGACATTTCCATTTGTAACCAAATGTATGAGTTACTGGTGACCTATTAAGCTAGGGGCTAGCTTGTCCCACACGTTGCTCAATTCTAATTTGAATAAGTTTAAAAGTTTATATACATTTAACTATACAAAATAATTATTGAAAATTGAATTGACATAAAAGAAGTGTTAGATAATTTTTTGTGCGATAAACACGTGCTATAAAATGGACACTTTGCAATTGAAAATAGTTTGAGCAATAAAAACACGTTACAAAATGAATTAAATAATTGATGTGTCAATTATATTAAATACCAAATACTTATAAAAATCATTATGTAAAAGAAAATCCCAACTATATATTTCTTTTGCTTTCCATTTTAAGCATCTTGCATAATAATTAGTAAACGCTATAATATAGAAATCACGATACATTATGGTTATTAATTATCATACATCATGGTTTCGAACCAATATATATGCGGGCACTATAAAAGCTCAATATAGATATATTACGGTTCCGAATTGTTATATACTACGGACATATTATAACAGTTATAATATAACATCCTTTATATATTGAGGTTTGAGAATGTCATGATTTGCTCATTGCTATGATGATAACTAATGAGCACACATTAACAACCATCATAATATACGGTAATGCTTACATGATATATAGCGGTCTCATTTTACATTCATTATTTATACAGTAACATACATAACAGTTTGTATATAAGAACCGTAACTTTTAATGAACTTAATAACGGTCTCACGTAAACAACCGTTATGAAATAAGTAAATAAATAACTGTTTCTAAAAAAGAACCATGAATATTTATAGTACATGACGATTTTTATATAATAATTATGATGTATGGTTATAAGACTCTTCAAGTGAGAGTTTCTAAGTTAGTTGACCTCCTCTTTATATATATAATATAGAACAGTAGTATCTTCTAAATTGAGTTGCTATGCAATTTGGTTAGATAAAGACACTCTGAGCTTTGTGGAGAGAACCAATAGCAATTGTTAACATATATAAGTGATAATGTAATTGTTAACCTATATATAACTGAGTCGCTTTACAAGAATTAGCCCTGGAAAGCAAAAGACCCTGAAAAAAAACATATACCCCTATCAAAAATGACGGAAGGGATATGCAAACACTTGAATTCAAGGGTTTGAATAGCTTCTATGCCCTTTCTGATAGGGGTATTTGTTTTTTACCATATCTTCCTTTGATTTATAGGCTTGATTGCTCAAGAGACATAAGGTATAAGTGAACACTTACCTTATTATATATATAGATCAGGAGTCCTATTGATTCTAGCCACAAAACCTAAAAAATCTTGATCTATCCAAATTGCATCGCTACTCAATGAGGGAAGTACTACTGTATTACACGCGCGCGCGTGAGACCAAGTGGCTTAAAAACTCTTACATTAAAGAGTCTAAGACAAATCACAATGTTGAATTTCATAGCATTTAATTTGATGTCATCTGCTCAATAGAAAAACAGGAGAGGAACCTTCAGTTAGAGCAATATGAGATTTCCCAAAAAAAAAGCATAACTTCACAAAAATAAATTCAATATGTCACCTTGACTAGTTTATTCACAGAGCTTGTTCATGTATGACTCTCAATACATCAGAACTAGTTTATTCATAGAGCTTGTTCATGTATGACTCTCATTGGTACACATGAACCATTTGATTCATTACACCTATTGAACTTTTTAAAGTAACTTTCAAAGATATGAATACTTCTAAAAAGGAGATGCATTTTTCTTAGGGATCATATGTCCAAAATTTACTTCAAAAAAGATCAATAAAGTATAAACATTTAGTCAAAACAATGGGTTGATAACTTCCTATAACATGATAAGAATTTTCGATCAGAGAAATAATAGGTTTTTCAAAAAAAAAACATAACTTTACAAAAGTAACTTAATGTCACCTTGAATACTTTACGTGTCATGACTTCACAAAGGCTCCTTAATCGAATAAGGAGAACAAAGCGCTAAAGGAATGCGACCTAGCTAGGGTTCACGAACAACGAAAACATGAGTCAGGGCAAGCGAAAGCAACTTGCTTGGTGGTCATTGACACTAGTGCAAAATAGCATTTTTAGACCGCATTATTTAGACCGGTTATTGCGGATAAGGTCTAAAAGAAACACGCGGTGGCAATTCCGTAATTAAAAGCAATGTTTTAGACCGATTGTCTAAAAAACCGGTCTAAAAAAATATTATTTAGACCGGTTATAAAAACAACCGGTCTTAAAAAAAATTAAGACCGGTTGTTTAAATAAACGGTCTTAAAAGTCAATAATTTAAGACCGGTTATTTAAACAACCGGTCTGAAAACAAATTATTAAAATGAATAAAAAATCACGATATTATTAAGACTGGTTTTCTAAATAACCGGTCTTAAAAGTCAATAATTTAAGACCAATTTTTTAAATAACCGGTCTTAAAAACAAATTCTTAAAATGAAAAAAATAATCACGATATTATTAAGACCGGTTTTCTAAATAACCGGTCTTAAATATCAATAATTTAAGACCGGTTATTTGTATAACCGGTCTTAAAAGTATTTATTAAGATCGGTTATTTAAATAAACGGTCTTAAAAGTACTTTTAAGACTGGTTGTTTAAATAACCGGTCTTAAAAGTCTGATTTTCAAACCTAGAACTGCCGTGAAAGTTCATTTCACATTTACGTTTCACTTCCCCCTCTGTTTCCACCGCCGCGAACTGCTCACTTCCAACGCAGTAGGTGATATTCCGCCGTATTCTCCTGCCACCTTTCCAGTCGCCGCCGCCGCTTCCACCTTCTTTCCCATATTCTGTTGTCGGCGTTTGAAACTCCCTCCAGCCTTTTTCTCACTCCGGCGTGTTTTCCAGCCACTGCAGCCCCTCTCCTCCTGCGCCTCAAGCCACGGTTCAAATTACGTCAAACAGGTAAAACTCTGTTAATATAATGGTTGCAATTTCTTTCATCGTTCGGGATATTAATAATGGCTGGATTCTGGACCGTGCTTCTAGAATTGTTCATGCGAATCTGTGCTTTTTGCTGAAGGCTGAAGGGCTAGCCCTTCTTGATGCTATTTTTTATTATTTAAAATTTGAGGTGTCAAAATTAAAATAAAGTAAAAATAAGAAATAAATATCATATTAACCCGTTTTTTGTTAATCCTCTTGGTGGACAATTCAAACCATGCCCTTATCAACCTTATTTTTAATCCTTTGATCTATTCACAATTGATCAATGACTTTGAAATCTGAGGTACTAGTAGTAGTAGATGAAGGAAGCGTTTAATTAGGTATATACTGCATATGGGTGTGTGTGTTTGGAATCAATCAAATATAAGGGTGAAATTAGAAATTTAATCTATAATTAATGAGTTAACTAACTCTTTTTGGTATATAAGAGGTAGTTAATTTAGACTTATAAATAAAAATAGAATGATATACACAAAAGCAAATAACAGTTGGGAAGAATGTGAAGGGTGGATAATAATAATGCTCTGATTGAGCAAGAATTGATAAATGGGTTGGGATAGAGACAAGAAGGACACAAATTTAAGAGGTTTCTACCAAACAAAAAGTCCAGAAAGCATCATGATGAGATGACAATGGAAAACGATATATCAAGAGAGCTAGAGAAGGGAACCAAGACCAGTTGTCTTATTAACCAGCTGGTAGTATACATGCTCATTTTAAATCCATAAATACTCAATCCTTGTCATCATTATGGTCTTCAGATCATGCACCACCAATCCACCATACGGTAAAAGTCTTTTGTTTTTTTTGGTATTTAAAAGTTTAGGTGGGTACGATAAAAGTCTTTAAAGACGATGATTTGTCTTTGATTCCAAATACCCAATAAAACAATCATGCGGGCTCCCTTAAAAGTTTAGAAAGAAACTTGAATTAGAAGATATTCATCCTTCAGTGATCTTAAATGATCACTCGAGTGATAGGCAATTCACTTGAGTGATTCCCCTTCACTTGCGTAATCTCAGCAAGTCACTTAATAACTCAACAATTTGTCTTAACAGTACAACGACGGATCCGGTGCATCCTACAGCCGAGAATCAGGTGCATCCTACAGCCGAGGATCAGGTGCCTCCTATAGCAGAGGATTAGGTGCACCATACTGCTCAGCACAACGAGCCTCAGAGTGTTAATCAGGGGCAGTCATCGGGTGAGCCGAGTCACCAGCCTAGAAGGAGGGGCAGGACGGCCACACGGTTGAGGGATGTTTCCTTGAGTCGGTCTGCCGGGGAGAGGATACCGATCCAGTTCGATCAATACTGGAAATCGATCGGGCCGAATACCAGTCGTTTTAGGAGTTTTGTCGGCCTCCTCGCACGGAATAAGCCTAGCATATTGATATAGGAGTGGAGGAATATCGACAAAAAAGTGAAGCAGCATATTTGGGATACTATTCAGGTATAAAATTCCCTCTGTATATTTCTTTTATCAAATTCGTTTCATTACTGTCACTAACTCCTTTCATTCATGAATAACAGCTCACATACGACGTTCCTCAGAGTGAGATCTTGTATCACAAGACTATGACATATTGTTGTGAGCGCTGGAGGAAGTTCAAGACGAGTCTGGCGAACAATTACGTGCATATCGAGGTGCCAGCTGGTAAGCCACGTCCTACTCCTTGCAGCAAGTACTCGTACATCGATGAAGCAACATGGCAGGAGTTTTTTAGGCTTCGGACTACTCCAGAGGCTTTGGTGAGATAACTTATTTTGTACTTTATGTACTTATCTTTTGTCTTTACTGTTTGTAACCTTTTTTTCTCATTTCCTATTCGCAGGCAAGAAGGCAAAAGGCACAAGCGAGCGGCAGGAAGAATGATTGCCCCCACACAATGTCTCGTGGGGGATACGCAAAGGCCGAGAAAGACTTGTTGGCGGCCAAACGGAGGAGATTG
This sequence comes from Albizia julibrissin, assembly GCA_037074505.1. Lineage (NCBI taxonomy): Eukaryota > Viridiplantae > Streptophyta > Magnoliopsida > Fabales > Fabaceae > Albizia > Albizia julibrissin. The sequence continues at coordinate 17,117,857 of CM073484.1, forward strand.
GAAGAAGCTTCTCAATCCGATCCTTCTGTTCTACTATCTCTACCATCTCCGATACGGCGTGAAGAGTTATGGTTGCATGCTCGCCGGAAGAGTGGTGGATCCTATACGAACGACCAGTCTCGTATAGTCGGTGAAAAAATTGTAAGTATCGTTGTTCTTATTAACTGTTTAATAAACATTTTTCATTACTCATGTGTGTTTTTTGTATATCTCACAGGAGGAACTTCAAAAAAAGAAAGCCGAGGGAACCTTCAAGTCCGAGGGGAGGAATGACATTCTCACGGTTGCTACTGGAAAACGTGAGCATCCAGGCCGCGTCAGGGGAGTTGGAGGAGGGGTGGGTATAAAGGATTACTTTGGATCCTCCTCACGCAGTTCCTCCTCCAACGTGGTCACGAGAAACGAATTGGAGCATATGTTGGCCACTGCGAGGGCGGAAGCAAGGGCTGAGGCAGAAGCATCATTTGATGCACTATTGGATGCCCGGTTGAGCAAGATGAAGGACGAGGTATATGCCATGGTGAGCACAAGACAAGACACCGCTCCTATCCACGCACAATCGCTCGATCGCCATAAGCAGAGCACCAAAGGGAGTTGTTGCAATGTGGGACAATCATCAAAGGGTCTTGGAAAGGACGATGCTGAGCCTTGTGATTTATATGTTGAGGATCCTCTGAGACGGTTAGTTGCACGGGGGAGTGTGCACAACCTAGGATCAACTATTCACCACCTCGAGATGACAGATGATCAGGTTAGGGTATCAGTTGAGGAGGTTATTATCTCAGACGCACCTGTCCCTATCCCTTCTGAGGAGTTCAAGATTGTGGCCGATGTCTTGGGTACTTTCATATCATGGCCTAAGAACCTTGTTTCTGTTGGAGCTGCGGATTCCCCGATCAGAGCCCCAAGTCCAGCTCCCGTCCCTCGTGAAGTTTCACAGCCTCCACTACTGAATGTGATGCAGCAAGTGATTCTGATGGCATTTGATACATCTTTCCCGATTAAAAATTGGCCTATGGATTCAGTTGTTGGACCGTCAGGGGCGGCATGCTATCTTAAAAGGGATGATTTAATGTCCATGGTCGCTCCTAGACAAAATCTTACGATTGCGATTGTCCAGCTTTTTTTTATGTAAGTATCTTCTTCAATTGGAAGTAAATATCTTAAAAATTACGCTCTGTAACCTTAATTTGTGTGCTTCCATTTTTGTAGGTACATGAATCGTAGGTTGGTTTCCTCTGGGCAGAACGCTAAATTTGGATTCATGTGCCCAGCTCATGCCACGGAGAAAGGGACCACTGCTGCCATCAGACATAGATATTTATCACAGAGGCTCAGTGAAACAGAAACTGACTGTTTCTTGGTTCCTTATGTGCATGGGTAAGAAACATCAAATTTATATTCCGAAACATCACATATAATACTTTATATTTGCTTAACATTCATCTCTTTTTTTCAGGGATCATTGGCAATTGGTTATTCTGTGTAAGGCTAGTTACACAGTGATCCTCCTCTGCTCCCTCCACTTCAAACCGGAGACTGACTTGAAGAAGACCATGAACTCGTAAGTTTTCTTGTTTTATTACCTTTTGTGTGCAAAGTTTGTGTGCAGAATAAGTAATCTTTGTGATTTTGATCATAGGGCTATGCGGACTTTCCTACACGCTAAGTGTGGTAGGCATGTTCGTGACTTAAAAGACCCTACATGGATCACGCCAAAGGTTAGTACATATTTGTTTTCTTTAAGATGTGTTTCATAAGCTATGCTTTTATGCTTGCTTTGATGATATCATGTTCTTTTTCAGACCCGTAGGCAACCACCGGGCTCCAACTTATGTGGTCTTTATATGTTGAGGCAGATTTACAATATTATCAGCCTAGACACGACTGACTTTACCGAGGAGGTAATAAATGTATATTTCAAATATTTTGTATTACTTTATTGTTTTTAAGTTAGTAAGTTAATGTTTTGTTTGGCTTCGGTATTACACATACAGATGTTTGATCTTGCTGATCCCTTTCCTGAAGAAGATATTGATTTCATCCGCAATTGTTGTGCTGAATTCATTTATGAGCTTTTACAAGATTAGTAAGTTTTTGAATCCGATTTATGTTGTTCTAATAATACTTATGGTTTTCATATATATCTAACTTGGTTTATATCTCTGTTTAGGACAAATTCTTGGATATTGGCGATACTAGTTGGCTGTTGATTCAGGCAGGGATCACTATTGTCAATTTTCCTCCACTTTTTTCATTTCTCTGTAAAGCTTACGAATTTTTTCCATATAATGAGAAATATTGTACTGTTTCTGAGAATTGAATAAGTTGATCATGTGTTATTGGTAGTCATTGAAATTGAATGTGTTTGTTTTCAATGATTTTTTTCATAATGTTCATTCTTTGATTGTTGAGAGTCGAGGATTGTGTATTGGTAGTTTCTGGAAATAAAAATGATGTTGTCACTGCTTCTGATTGTCAATATATACATATATGCATGTGTATGTAATGTGACAGGGGGAATGTTGTTGAATATGGCTTACTGGCCTGGGCAATATTGAAACAAATAAAACGAAAAAAAAACAAAACAAAATTTTAAGACCGGTTCTCTTAATAACCGGTCTTAAATATATATTTAAGACCGGTTATTAAGAGAACCGGTCTTAAAATATTAAACTTTAAGAGCGGTTCTATTAATAACCGGTCTTAAATATATATTTAAGACCGGTTATTAAGAGAACCGGTCTTAAATTGTTATTTTTTTATGCTGAAATTTCCCTACTTGTTCCTAGTTAAACTTTAAGACCGGTTGTTGAAGAACCGGTCTTAAAAGTTCATATTTTAGACCGGTTTTTTAACCGGTCTAAAAAGTGTAATACTTTTTAGACCGGCTGTATCAAGACCTGATCCAGAACCGGTCTAAAATATTGTTTTTAACCGGTCTTAAAAGTGTTTTTTGTACCGGTGTGAGACAAGTATGAAGGTATTGACTAGCGCAAATGTCGTTGAGAAGTAAGAGGATGACTTTTTATAGTGGGGCTTAACTGAAAGCGACTCTCAACAGTCATAAAAGACAACAGGAGTAATAGGGTTACGATGTATGAGAGTTTTGTTTTAGACTAAGTGTCAATAGTGTTCTATTTTATACGCTTAAATATAAAAGGAATAGTAGGGTTTTTTTTTTGCTGTTGTGCCGAAGGCTTTATATAACAACTGTATCAATAAAACTGTTATTTATTTGTTTATATTTATTATGGTTCTTTGTTAGTAACTGTGACCTATGTTATTGTTTTAACAAATATATATCACGATTATTAGTTAATAACAATAATGTATGTTATTATTATTTTTTAAAAAAATAAGGTAGCTAGTGCCTAGATAATTACATGGGGAAATTAAAATAAAGGACCTATTGAAAATAATATTTATTGTAAAAGACCATAAAAATTTTAATTATTAAGAAGGACCAAATATTAAAATGAAAAATAAAAAATACTAAATTTCCCCTTAAATCACCTACTTCCGTATAACCCAAGGAAAACATTAAAAGCTCATACACTTTCCTCCCTCCCATTTTCAGAGACAACATAGAAGGCAATAACTCACCACTCTCTTCCTGTCGGCAATTAACATCCATTTTTATGATTTTCTCTTACCACTACTATATTGGTCTCCATTCTCCCAAGCACACAACCCCAATCCCAGAATCCCTTACTAAACCTGCTACTTAGGGGTGTTCATGAAGTCCAGGTGCCCGATGCACCCGCCCGAGCCCGACAAACTTTTGCCTTGCCTGGCAAAAAAAACAACCCAAAAAAATTAGGTATAATTGGGCTAGGCATTTCTGTGAGTAGGGCCAAGCATCAGGCAGGGTATGCTGCCCTGCCCATTTGGCCCAGCCCGGTGTGTGTGTGTGTGTTCATAATATTTGACTATTTGTTAAGACATATGGTAGTTTTTTTAATTTCAAGACTTAAGTTGTAGACTTATTTTAGAATGTTTCAAAGTGTAGAATTATGGATTATATTTAAAGTCTACAGTATTATTTATCAGGTATGATTGGAGCTATTTTTTTCCACATAATATATGACAAGGTATCACCGCTTGGGTAGGGAAGCCCGCCCTGCCCGATAATGTTAGGGCTTTTATTGGGCAAGGCTAGGCATCGAGCTGCATTTTATAGCCTAATGATGCTTTAAGCAGGGCATCAGGCAAGGGCCTCACCCTACCTAGTCATGCCCATGCACACCCCTACTGTCACTAGCTAACCTTCTTTTATAGTTAACAAGTTCAAACAGAAGAAACATATATTATCAAAAAAATAACAATTTTATCAATAGTCAATAGTCTGGTAAGTTTGAAAATACAATAATACAAAACTTACTTCCTGATTGATGCCTCGAACGAAATAAAATGCTTTTCCACAATCGTAATTTTCCAAGAAATTAATGTTTTTTAAAAAAATGTTTCTCATTAAAAGCCTTCCCTGTTGTATGTGCAAATGGCAACAACAAGAAGGAAGGTGAGGGTGCCAATTTGGTCACAGGAGGGAAAAAGGGTTTTGAGTTTTAAGTTTTTTGTGTTTTATTGGACAGAGGCAAAGTAAATTTGAGGGAAATTTTAACATTTTTGAACTTATATTTTGATATTTGGCCCTTCTAAGTAATTATAATTTTTATGGTCCTTTTAAATAAATATTATTTTTTTGTTCTTTTTTTTCCTAATTAAATTTTTATATTTTATAAAAATAAAATATAAGAAAATTGGGAGTATAGATTGGAAGTGACAGATCGAACCCTTATTGTACACGCTGGAAGTTGAAAAAGAGCAGTCACACGCAGTGGTGGGTAATGAAATGGTATTTGGTTCTCATACCGATCATCGGAGAATGAAGAATCACAAAGTATTCTCATCATGAGCGTGGAGAATGGGAGAAGTTTGGACCATTCAATTTGTAGTTATTTAAAAGAAACCATTATGTTGTTTTTCTGATATGAAGTCAGAAAACTAATCGTTTGTTTGTTCATCTAATGTTGCATGGCGGTGTTACCATAAGAACTGTCATTCTCTTGAGAAAATTTATGACGGTTTCAGAGTATAACCGTTATGTATTTGTACAATATTCTAATAAATGATGGTTGTTACTTAATAACAGTAATGTGTGTGTGTGTGTATTATTTTTTTAAAAAAATTTGGTATTTGATTATGCAACCATCATTCTACACTACAAAAAAAGCAGACAAAATAAATAAACAAACTAAAAATAAAATGTTATAGAGGTGTTTTAAGAATTTGATGCATCATCATATTTTTCACTCTCCAATAACTTATCCACCTCCTCGTTCAAAGAACGAACGAGAGAAATAAGTTCCTTCAAGCACTGGTTCATGCATCCTTGCTTTCGCAAGTAAACATGAACCATATGATGGAGTTCGTAGCTTGCGTGGATGAGACCTTTAATGCTTGTTGGTGGAGGGGGTTCATCTTTCAGTTTTTTGTCAGATGATGAATTAGAAGTTCTGTTGCGTCTATCCATGATATTTTGTTGAATTAGAAGTTGGCTTAGAGAAGTTGAAATGGAAGTATAAATGTGGAGTTCAGTTTTCAGATGTTTATCTAAAGAGGGTTTTGCAAATTACTGAGCCGTCATGTCTTTTAATATTAAAGATGATATTTTATTAATGGCGATGATTAATTCTTAATAACTGTTATGTATTTGACATTTTTTTAAAATTTATTGGTGTCTATTGTTAATTGCATAATCAACCACAATATAACTTATAATCGTTGAGTATGCTGGCAAAAATACTTTACAGTTCTTACTTAATAACCGTGAACTATTTCTTCCTCTTTCGATGACGCTGCATTGTCGTCCTCATCGTCCTGTTCTTACTCCTCTTCCTCATCCACATCATCAGAGGAGGGAGATGAAGGTCGAGTCAGAGTATTATCATCATCATAGGGAATGGGAAAGGTTTTGAACGATCACAACGTTTGTTATTTCATGATGGTTTTTTTCTTAACAACCATAATTCTTGTGAGACAAAATACTACGGTTACTGATTATCATTGTTATATATTTGATTGGACTTATATTAAGTGATGTGTTTAACTTACTAACCATTATGCATCTCAAGAACTAACCACATCGCCCCCTCCGCCATCTGTGGCGCTTCTGCCCCCTCCGCCATCTCCAGCGCCTCCGCCCCCTCCGCCAACCTATCTTTATGCCAAATGACTAGATGTCACAAAAGAAAAGAGCACTGGAGAAAAGTCTTGTTGTCATGAAAGAGGTCCAAAAGCAAATTACAAGAAAAGGAAGGAGACTTATTGTGAGGTAGAATAAAAAAAGATAAATTGTGAACTTGTCAGATTTTAAAAATTGACCTTTCTTGTTCCATCTATAATAAGTTTTCTCTCCTCTCTATTAATTTGCTTTTTGGACTTCCTTCATAACAAAAATACCTTTCTCTAGTACTCTTTTCTCTTGTCATATCTCATCATTCGGTGGAATAGATGGATTGGCGAAGGGAGCTGAGGCACTAGTGAACACAGAGGGGGCAACGTGATTAGGATCCTTAGTACTTGAGCTATGTGTTACCACCAAAAAACCTTGAGGAGGAGGGGGTGGCGGCAGTGGAGGAGTTCCCTGGGAACTTATAACATGATGAAGGAGAAGCGAAAGAGGCCGAGAAAGAAAAGTAGTCAAAATCACAAAATAGTTGATTTTGAATAGAGGTTTAACAGATTGCAAGGGGTTATGAATTATGACTTATGAAGGTCTAACGGGGATTACGAAGGTTTTTAATGAGTTATGATATTGAAAATATGAATGTTACGAAGGGTTATGAAAGAGTTAGATAACAGTTGTTTCTGAAGACCGTTATGTTTTGTCTTCGCTAATATAAGAGGTTGGAAGTCGAATCGTTTATAATTGTTATATAGCAGTTGTTTCGGAAGAACCGTCACTTTTGTCTCTAAATATATGACGGTTATTAATTAGAACCGTTACTTTTATGTTTTCACAAATTCCGTCTTGCAATACATGACGATGCGTATAACTAATTGTTATGTTTAAGGGTTATATATCCTTGTGCTACCTCTTGCTCGAGATACATGACATTTATGAGCTGTAACCATTATGTATTATGTATTTCAAAAGCCTAAATATATAGTAATGAGCATTAAAATATATCTCTAAAACTCCATGAGCCCTAGAAAAATAAACAAGGGGGAAATCAATCAAAGTCAAAAGAAGATATTTTTTTTGGTAATTAAAACAAAAAAGAAGGGATACTTTACCAAGGCATTGGTCTTAGTTAAAATAGTTTTGGCTGTTTAAATACTATATCTCGAGTTGAAGCCTATATGAATGCAAAAAAACACTTTTAGGAAGACTACTACTTATTATATTAGATTTGTCATTGATCATGGACATTTAAGTAATAATTTCATAAAAAATTAATCCAAACAATAAAGGACTACTTCATAGTAACTATACTATTTTGACATCTTGGGTTGGGATTCACATATTTCAGCGATGTCATATTCCCATACAACAATGGACATCCACAAATGATAAAAATGCCAGGTAAATGCATTGCATGCATGGTAAGACGTGGAACAACTAAAACCAATTATCTGTCCCAAGAATTTTTTTTTAAAAAAAAGATAAAATAAACTAAAGATAGTTAGGTCAAGAATTTATACTATATATAGCCACGTGGATCCCGTGCTTCATTACCCTATCTTAGCTCTTCAACCGACACTCGTCTCTCTCTTGCTTGTTTCCTCCAAACAAATTAAACTATATGATGATTCATGAGCAATCGTTTAGTTTCTTCTTAACTAAACAAATCAAAAGAAGTTAACGATTTATTTTTATTTTTATTTTATTTTATACGCTTCTCGTGCTTAAAGTAGTTGCATAAATTTAACAATTCGTAACCCTGTTTAAAACAGAGATTAGTGAACTTTATAGACCTAAAATATAATAATCACATCAATAATTATGACTTATCACTGCTCGAATGTTACAATCTAGAATGAAAGGAGGATATTGTAGTTCTTGGTATGTAAAGATGCGTTATTAGGTGTATTATATTATTTGCTTAAACTTTTGAGTTGTTGATGATCTTAAATGTGCCAAAATTTGAGAATGATATTTCTTTTTTTTTTTTTATCTTTTGGAGAAAAAATCAAATTATACACCATCGATGGGACAATAAAGATTAATTCTCTAATTTTTTTTTTTGGAACATCACTGTCCACTTGACCCTTCTCATGCATTTTACATTATATGTAAATTATCTTGAGTTATTATTTTGTAGTAGCGAAACAGCTGATTAAAGTGACTAGCTAGCAGGTGCAGTCATTAATACAAGTTTTAGGAAATTAAATTATTGAATTAAAAAAATATACACAACTCAAATGTCAAAATACACACACATATCTGTGTGTGATTCATCCTAAATATTATTCTAGTATTAATATTTACGATATACAGTTAAATTGAACAAACACTTTGCATATGTACGGATGAGGAACAATAAAATATGACAGCTTAATTGTTACAATATAGCAATGCAAAACACGTTATAGAAATTGATATACTAGCGTACATAGATTTGACAAGGGAACTTATCATAATATAATACATGACAATGAATTAAATGCAAAACTAGTATTCAATTTCGTATCCATCCTTTGATGGGCAAAAGTATTTAGTATTATAAACGAAATCTTATATTAAGGATCGGAGATTATATTTAAGTAAATTAAGTAATAGTATTACCTATGGTACTTAATATAAGACCAAGTTGAATTTTTTAAGAGATTAAAAAAATTAAATAAGTTAGTTAATCATAACATATGTTGTGTCTCATTTGATTATATATCAGTTTATAAGTTAAAAAAATTAGTTTGGTATAAAAAATATAAATATAAATAATCTAAAGTAACTTATCTAGCATTATTAATTTCCCTCAAAAAGTCAATTAAGTCTTATATTAAAATCAGATGTAATATTAAATTAATAAACAATTAACATAATATCGATTAAATTAATTTTAACTAAATGAATATGATGATCACATATATTTGAAATTGATTTATTCTCTCTTTTCTTTTGCGTGATGTGTACGTATTTGTTGTATCTAAATAGAATGAGTTGTGGTAGTCGATTTTCTATGTTTTTTAATACACTGGAAAATACAAACTGAAGAATAAGAGAAAAACTAAAGAATACTAGTAGAAGAGCTCTTTTAAGGAGTTCGGGCTAAAAATTTGAAGACCAATAACTTCATTTAGAGCTTATTTTCACAAGCGAGTTTATTAATGTATTTATATTTCTGCAAATAACTCGGAACTCGACTTGCCAGTTCCGATTGATCATATTATTCTTGATCTCCAAAATTACCTCCCAATCTTAATACATTTCACATGGTTTTAGAAGAGTCACATTTCATTTTCTAACAAAACTTTGTATACGTAGAGAATTGTGAAATTACCCAAAATATGGGGAAAAAAATATTGGTGAATGGAACTTAGAGTGCAGGAATGCATAGTACAAAAAACTGGACTGGCTGGCCGATTCAATCGGTGAATCGGTCAGTTGTCCGATCTGATTCAGTTATTAAGCCGTGAATCGGTTAAAATTGATGGTTTAACTTGTTAGATCTGTTATATTTTTTTTATTCTTCTAACTACTATCTCATGCTATTTTTGAAATAAAAATGAAAGGTTGAAGACTAAGATGAAGAGAAAAGTAGGTAAAGAAAGAATGAATCTAAAAAAAATGATAAAAAAATTATTTAAAAGGATATAATAATTATAGAAAAGAAGATATCATTACATAAGTATATGCATAATAACTAATACTAATAGATTTTAAGTATTTTTTTTAAAGATCTTCAGGAAAGAAGATATCATTGCATAAGTATAGGTATAATAACTAATACTAATAGATTTTAAGTATTTTTTTGAAGATCTTATTTTTTATTTATAGAAGTTTAAAAATATATTAATATATATATATTGCTATTGATAAATTGTAATATTTTAATATAACCAGTCTAATCACTGATTAGACATTGATTGATTTATTAACTCTTAAACCTATATCGTGACCGACTCGATTTTTTTTTTCCTTACACGAATTAGATTAAAATATTAGGGGTTTTGGTGCGTGAAAGGTAGTCCACAACTTGCGAACATAGACATTTCATCAGCCCTTTGTAACGTATAGGTTGGCACGTGCTATTTCAACTACTACTTGTTCCCTTTCTCTTTGGACCTTTTCCCCTTCTACTAATTATTTAAACTACTCTCATTTTTTTTATTAGTAAAAAAAAACTTCAAATGTTGTTGGAGCATTATTGTGCACCTTTTTGGGATCTTTAGATTCGATGAACCAACCAGAATATTCCAATATTACAAAAAGGACCCTCATATCAATATTACTTGCAAATTAATTATGCATGTGCATCTGTCTAATATATATGAAGCATAGAGGGAAAATAATTGTTATATTTCAATTTTAAAAAATTAAAATAGACTGCATTATATTATATATATTAGAATATCAATTTAAAATATTTATGTGGAATTTATCATTATCATTATTTTACGTTACGTTGGTCATGTCGGCAGGATATACTAAATATTAATGTTGTACCTAAGGTCTAATTAATAATTTATTTCATATTGTTATTGAAAAAACTTATAAGGAGACTTTGGTGATTTCTTGGTCAAACCCTTATTAACATAATGCTTCGAATCTCAATTTTTGTTATATAAACCTTTCTATTTTTGGGCCAACATAAAATTTTTTTTTGATACAATCAACATAAAATTTTATATCCTTACTTCTATAGTTCTACGGGATAAAATATCATATACTATGAACAATATTTGAAGAAAACTAAATTAAAATTTCACTTGAATTAAACACAACTTTGACTACTTTACAAATAATTCAAATTTGTTTAAAATCACAATTTTTTGTAAATTTTTTTTAATAAATAAATTAGAATAAAATTAATAAATAATTTTTTGAATTTATATTTTTTTTGTCATAATTTTTTGAATTTATTAATCTATATATAGGCACCACTAATAATTGACTAGTTCAGTTAGTGAGAACATAAACTCATAATAAGATATGGTAGTAGTTATTGCGGCTGCATGTCAATAGTAAAAGAGAGTAATAAGTATACATATTTAATGTAATTTTGTACATTATATTGACTGTGCAAGAGTGACAATGATATTTAAAAATTACAAAACATCATAAAATATTCTCATAATTTTTCACACACCACATGGGTTTCTCTCCCTTATCATTCTTTCATTTCAGATCAATAATTTTAATTTCTCTCACTTCATAATTCATTGTAAAAATAAATTTACAAATTAATATTAAATTACACATTACTATTTTCTGACAAAAGGGTGAAAAAAGAATTATAAAATTATAAAATTCATAAGGTGCCAAAAGCCCCAACTCCAAGAGCCTTGGGCTGTACTTATTCTCTCACGTGCTGCACGGATCCGTAAGATTTCTTTGCCACATCGATTGTCCTGACTCCCCAGTGTATTTACCTCTTTACCCTTATTCAAATCACCACACCCTTTAACCGTATATGAATATGATAATATTGGAGGGGTACAAATCAATTGATGAAAGGGTAATTTCATATTTAATTTTATTCGATTTTTGAGCGGAAAAAAGGTTAAAAAATACCATTTAAGTAAATTAATTGTTAAATGGTACCAATGTGCAAGCAAGCATCCATCATGTGTAATCAGCATCCATATGTGCAAAAAGCATCCCTGTGAAAGTGCAAACACAATCCCTTGTGTGCAACATACCACCCACCGTGTGCAATGGTAGCAATAAGCAATTAATTTGTTTGTAAGGTTTTTTTTAACAATTCTCCCTTTTTGAGCTTGATTTTCATTGACTGATTAATAGAATATTTTATGTGAATTTTCAACAAAAGAAAGAGAAACTGTTATCTGTATTAGAATGAATTAGATAAAAATTTAAAATGGAAATAAAAACAAAATATATAACATATTTGAAGGAAAATTAGTATGTTCGAAGAAATATTTAATTAATTAAAAAAGTGAGAGAGAAATTAACAAGCTGGTTAAGATAGTAAGGATATATTTAGGATTATGATTGAGATTCCAAAAATATTTATATATATAAACTAAGACAACACTCTTCTCATATACTTATCTCATATATTATAAATTATAATTAAAAATTTATTTTTAAATACTTTAATTATTATTTTAAATTATTAATAAATAGTTTCACTCTACAACAAGAAGAGAACTAAAATGCAAATCTCGAAAAGCAGGTTTTAAACTTGCTTCTCGTCTGATAGAGATTAAGACCTCATTTATATTAGTTTATGGAAGTTTCATAAGTGTTTATAAATTGTGATTTACGGAATATGAAGTAACTTTTACAGTCTATGAGATAACTTTTATGATATACGAGATACTTTTACTGTCTATGAGGTACTTTTATAGTTTACGAGATTAATATATAAAAAAAATTTATCTTAATTTACATAAATCAGACTTATATAATAAACCTCCTTCATAAAAACGATTCCAAACAGAAAAAAGGTAATAGAGAAAGAAAGGGTGGGGGGATATACTTAACCCGCATGGCACGAAAAGGGGATATCCCGTTGAGAGGATAGGGACGAGGAGGACAAGTGCCACGTGGCCACGTGATGCTGACAGGAAGAGGAGGGATGGGTGGGCCCATATAGTCCCCATAAAAGGGGGCCCACATTTGTCTTTTGGCTGGAACGAGCAGACCAAATGGGAACGTCACGTATTGTCGTTGCTGCCCCCCCAACCCCTCATTTGGCCCTGCAAGTGCGCCTCTTTACACCATACGCCCTCCTACTTCCCCCTTCTTTCCTCGCCAAAAATCAATTAACATTTCTTATCAATTTGTTTGAAATAATTGAAATATTTAAAAATAATTTTTTAATAATAATTTATAATATACGAAATAGATATATAAAAAAATTTTATATCAATTTATTAAAAAACACTTATAAATTTGTGAAGAGTTATTCTAAATAAAACAATAAATTTAAATTAGTTAAATATTTTTATATTAAACCCATGATAAATAGCATAATGATGGGGAAAATTTTGTTGAAAAATGTCCCTACAAAATTTATTGTCCAAAACCATATGAGAACCCACGTCTTTGCACATAATAGAATATTAATTGCATATAGTTGAAAAAGATTTATATGAGGAGACGTCACCCAAACCTCGTCATATCTTGATCATCCAATTCTAATTTTGGTCATCTAGATTTAAACTTTTTAATACTTATTTTTTAAAAATATTATTTTAATGAGTATAAAATTTATAAGGGTTAATGTGATTATTGATCCCTTTAGTTTACTCTTATTTTAGTTTCAGTCTCTTAAAATTTAAACCATGAGTTTTGATCCTTTAAGTTTTATTTTGTTTAAAATATTGATCTATATAACTCAATAAAAATCTAATCCATTTTGCCTCTATCGGAACTAAAACCAAAATGAGAATAAACTTTAGAGATCAAATGTGATATTAACCCAATTTACAATAAAGATAATATCATAATTACTCCATCTGATCCTTAATATAAGACATATTTATTTAATTTGATTAAATTAAAGAAATTAGTTAAACTAGATAATATGACTTATATTTTTTAAAACACCTTAATCATCTTCCTTAATTATATCATTCATTCTCCTTCTTGATTGTTGTTGAGAAAACATCGATAGAGATAAATTAGAAAAATATTGATAAATATAAAAATTTTGTTTTATAACTAGAATCAAGATCAACTATCTAAATAAATATTATATTAAAGACTGGAGGAAGTATATATTTTAAAAACAATTCTTTATTTAAAAATTATTATATTTGGATTGTCCAGATATAATAAAATTAAGGTGATCATCACTTTGAGCATCTAAAGGGGTTCCGTTCCACTTGCGTGTAGTAACCAGTAAATTTTACAATTAAGAAAATTTGAACATTTTTATTTTTATTTTTAAAAATATGTACACGATGGGGACCAAGTGACAGTGAGGGTAGCCTAATGGACATAAGCCAGTCAGTCTATGCTGGACCCAGCTGTCGCCATATTTGTGTATTTTACCAGCTCAGCCCAGTCAGATCTATGAACGCACCACAGTCTAGTCTTTTCATTCTCCTCCATTTGTACCTAAAGTCCTAAACCAACATAAATATATCAATAAATAATAATTCTTCCCTTCTCCCCAATCCATCTCTCTTCTGCCCATATATTACCAGGGTGGATATAAGTGTAGAATCATGCCCTATGGGATAGTTATTGTTATGAAAGCTCATATATATATTAACTTAAAATGTTAGTATTTGTTCCTTTAATTAAAAAAATACATAATTATCATGATTTTTTTTTTTTGCCTTCATGATATACACAATTTTGTGAACAATGAGGCCGTCTTATAGTTTGTTTATAACCACATAAATTAGCATAAGGAGTAAGATGGAAATATGGTTAGCCCGAAACCTATGGCAAGCAATATGTTGGCAGGTGTGGCTCGGGATGGGTTGATCTTTTACCACTAAAATTATTTCATTTGCAGGTTGGTGGGTTAGCCCACAAAATTTCGGTATTTCATTTTCTGAAAACCTTTTTTTTTTTTGGTCTCCTTCACTTTAAAAACACTAGATACATGCATGGTTGAAGTTGAACAAGTAATTTGACACATCATGCATGATAAACATAAGATCCTTGGTTTGAATAAAAAGTTATACATTCCCGTAAAAAAAAAAAGAATAAAAAGTTATTCAGATAATCTAGCTTAAATAATAAAATTTAAATCATATTTAAAAATAAAAAAGCAAGCTAGCCTAATTGGCCTGGGCCCTTTAAGTAAGGTGGTCCTTAAGGGTGTTCAACATTTTCCCATCACAGTCTTCTTATTTAGATCTTGAGCAAAAATCTCATCCCAAAAATTTTTGGATGAGAAAAATTCAGGATTAAGAAAAATTATTTGAGATCGATATCGGGAACTGGACTTCCCGATCCTGACTTTTTCATGATCCCACACACACACTCTTTTTGTTCAAATCCCGAGCAAAAATCCCTTTCTAAAAATTTTGCGATAGGAAAGATTCGGGACCAAGAAAAATTATTTGAGATCGGTATCGGGACTTCCCAATCCCGACTTTTTCCTGATCCCACACACACACACATTTTTTAAAAATATCCAAGATGGCACAAGACCAAATGTAAAAGAAAATGTGAAAACCCCTAATATCCTTAAGGTAATAACTTTTCTTTTAGTTTATTTAGTTAATTTCATTTATTATTTATTAAATAATTCTATTTTTTTTTTCTTGTCCTTATGTTTTTTCCAGCTGAATCGATAACTTTAAGCATATTACATGAAGAGCAAGCACTAGACAACTAATCAAATGTCGCTGTTTTGATTTCAAAAATAAGAACAATGGTTAGTTTTATTGTTCTTTCATTTGATACCAAACAGATTTAACCATTCAAGCCTACAATGAAATACATAGTTCCTTTTAATTCATTTTAAATATTTGTATTGAACTGATTTGGTATAATATGATATAATTATATATTCGTTTTAGACAAAAGGAAACATAATAAAAAATTTAATACAGGGATTTCTTAAAAAAGAAAGAAAGAAAGAAAGGAACCAGGAATGAAAATCATTCCCAAACCCCTATTAGGAATGGGATTTTCCAATCCCGTCCCCTCCCAAAAACACCCTTAATAACCTTTATAACTTGGTTTTTAAGAGTTAACATAATCGTTAGTTTGAATAATTAATTTAATACATCATGTATGATTAACACAATATCCTTGGTTTGAATAAGAGTTAAATATAAAATCTAGCTCAAATAATAAAATTTAGATCATATTTTCTTTTTTGAAAAAACTGGGTACCCTAATTGGCATGTGCCCTTAAGTGAGGTGGTATGAAAGAGTTAATATAATTTTTGGTCTCTTAAGTTTATCCTTATTTTGGTTTTAGTCCTTTAAGTTTCAAACTATAGGTTTTAGTCCATTAAGTTTCATTTTGTTTAAAATATTGGTGTCTATAACTCAATAAAAATCTTGATCATTTCACCTCTAGAAAGACCAAAATCAATAGTTTAATACTTAAAGAGATCAAAATCAAAATAAAAATAAACCGAAACCCTCATTATTTACTTATGATAGTTCGCCTATTTTGACGTGCTGACAAACTCAACCCATTAAGAAGTAGATTATCGTTATTTAAAGACAGACTTCTCTCATTTAAGTTGCTATACATATAGGAGTTGAGATTTGTTTGTTTTTTTGTTTTTTACCGAATATAGGAGTTGAGATTTGAACCTTGTAAATGATCTATTCTTTGATTAGTATTAGTTAGGGGCGGTACAAACCCAAAATCGTATCCTTAAGTCAGGGGCTAACAAAACAAACTTGTTATATATAAATGATTGGATGATACATTAATGATGTCGGTAGTTATAATAAAAATTAAGGATAGAGGCTAGCCACCCAAATGAATTTTTTTTTTTTTTTTTTTTTTGCAATTGAGTATTCTAATTTTAACTTTTATAATGTCAAGTGATGATAATGAGTGAAGTGTCATAGACCTATTTTGGGTTAAGTTTAATTTATTCAACATTCTTATCCTTAATGGATCTACGTGGGAGGAACCAAATAATTAACAGTGTAATTAATTCACCTTTTTTACTATCCACTCGTTAGGGGTCTTTTTAAAAATATTTCTTCAAATATGACTATTTATGTATTTATTTTATATAAAGAATCTTGTTGGCCTAGGCATTATGATCCTCTACTTTTATGTCATTAGAATATGTAGATATTGAAACATTGGGATCTTCAGACATCTAATCATGTAGATTTTTTTTTTTTTTTGGGCACAGCTCATCATACGATTCATATGCTTTATAAACGTACAAAGCAAAAGGCCCAATGATGAAATTAAAAAAAAATACAAACTTCAAACAATAATGAAATGTGAAATAAGATAAAATTTATAGTTAGTACTGATATAAAATTCAATAGACACAAAGGATCATGAATCTCATGGTGGTTTCTTTCAAAAAATTATTATTATTTACTTCTCTGCCATTTTTTTTAATTTTTTAAATATTACCTTCACACACATATAATAATATATAGAGTACATTGGAATAAACGATATGCGGGCTGGTTGGCCACAGGTTGAGTAAAGGCATTGGATCATACCACTCAATTGCTTCCCATCCAATGGATCATGGAAATGAATCATCTCTTCTTGCTTCTTATTTTTTCCATTACATTAACTTTTAATGAAGGTTTGTGAACTTGGACCGAACAAGCCGGTCCGGCCTGAGAACGAACCGGCAGCCAAACCAAGTTTGTTTGGTGACAGGTCCGGTTCGACATTAAATCAATTTTTTTTAGAATTTTATTTAAATAAGTCTGAAATATTCAATTTATTATCGATTTGACCTCATTTTTGCTTCGGTTTGACTTTAATCTAACTCACTGACCCAATACCCTGACCGGTTCAATATCCGGTCCAAATTTCAGAAGATTACTTTTAACTGTTGAGAATTAATATTTTATAACAACATATAATCATTGGCATATCGGTGAGGCATGCTAGAGGCGGGCACGGTCTCTATGTGATCTGACTTCTACTAAACACAAATGGTTTTCGAAGACCTTTATCACATTTCAATTCCCCTAATACTAATATGCAGACTAGTATACAAATAAAAAGAGGTAGAAATCCAAAGACACCGGACAATTAACAAATTAATAATATCTCAAATCCTTAATATAAAATCTCATTAGTAGTGTAATATTAGAACTATAAAGAAAAACTAATGATGTAAAGTTAACAACAAAATGTGACTTAGAATTGTAAAGGGAGGCGAGCAATACATGCTCTGATATAGTTAATTAATAATTTGCTATTGGTGAGTTTTCAAGTGATGATTATGTAGCCTCGCCTCCTATTCCCACACTAATTACTTTTTAAGATTGGTTATCATAATTTTACATATTAGATCCAACTTTAGGACCCGGTGTGAAATCTAATGCTGAAGTAAATTAAATTATTTCACCAAGAAAGGTGGTGTGACGGTGCAATAGTGCATAGTAATCAAGAAGAACCATACATAAATGACATGATTCAAAAAAAAATTGCATTCAAATATGAACATTGAAAATAACATATTATTAGCAAGAAACCTCCCAAGGACCCATTTATAAATTAAGGAAGCAAGTCATACAAAGAGTATTTGGAACCGAATCACTCGCTTTGTGGGGGAGGGGGGGGGGGACAGGAATTTAATTTACATAATTCACACAAAGCTTCAATAGAAAATAAAGCAAATAATAAAGGCTAAAAGAAGAAGATCAGATGTTATACTTGCCTGTGCCAATTAGATGAATCAAATGCCTCCTCAGCTCCTTCAACTCATCAAGCACTCTTCCAGCTCTCAATCTCTCTGTATCTCCTCTCCCCCCCCCCCCTCTCTCTCTCTATATATATATATATATCAAGATTTCTTTACAAGAGGTTAGAGATGGTGGAGGTCTTAGGGGAATATCACCTTTTCTGTGACCTGCTTTTATGCTATTTAGTATAATCTCAAAATATATACTCGTACCTTGTATTAAAAATGAGTTATTACAACACTTAAAAACAATTATCTAGCTATTGCTCATTTTTCACTTGAGGTATTAATTAGTGCTTTTACATTGAGAGGCTCATTATCACTAGCTACATGCCTACACGCATTATGAACGATCTGAATTGGCAACCCTATTTTCAACCAAAGCACAAATGTTTTGTTTTTAGGATTGAAACACCATCTCTGCTCATTTTGTTCATGATGTTCTTATGCTTTGTTAATATTTTAATATTTTTGTATTACATATATTATTATAAACATAGTTTATTAAAACATTCTCCCATACATTGCACGTGTACAATGTTTATGTAATTAACTTGCTACAATAATGAATACATATTTATCTATGCATATCTGTTGAGGAAGGCAAAATAGACATGATGCAAAGTTTATAAGTTAGGGTTAGGCAGTGAGAGGAATTAATCAATTAAAACAATCATTAGTGAAGGGGTTGGTGCTTACTTAACTCCTTCCTAAAACATCATTCATTCTTTTGGGATCTAACATTAAACTAATCGATCACTAGAAACTCACTACTTAAGCTTCCAACTCATAAACACTCCGAAATTTGCTCTCATATATACTAATACCATATACAGACCTTTGTGTTAAGTAATTAAAATGGAGAGGGATCATCAAGAACAAGATCATAAGGTGACCATGATGAATGAAACTAGGCCAAGCATTAATGATGTCCCAAAAGCTGTTTCTCCGGTCTCATTCGCAGCTGATCACGAGGATCAAACCGTCCGGAGACCTCGTGGCCGGCCGGCGGGGTCCAAGAACAAGCCGAAGCCGCCCATTATCGTGACAAGGGACAGTGCAAATGCCCTAAGAGCTCATGCCCTAGAAGTCACATCAGGGTGTGACATCAATGAAAGTTTGGTCAACTTTGCAAGAAGGAAGCAGAGAGGGATTTGCATACTCAGTGGAACTGGTTGTGTCACAAATGTAACACTTCGTCAACTAGCTTCTTCAGGTGCAACTGTAACTCTCCATGGTAGGTTTGAGATTCTCTCTCTTCTCGGGTCAATCCTGCCACCACCGGCTCCACCGGGGATCACCGGGCTGACCATTTACCTCGCCGGGGCTCAAGGGCAGGTTGTGGGCGGAGCTGTGGTGGGAGCTCTGGTTGCTTCAGGTTCTGTGGTGATTATGGCTGCTTCGTTCATGAATGCTACTTTTGATCGTCTTCCATTAATGGAGGACGACGAGATTACTCAGAACCAGAATCAGCATTATCATCATCAGAATGGTCGAAGCCATAATCATCATCTTCATCATCATCTTCACCACCTTGATGCTTCAGATTTGTTTGGAATGCCTCAAAACTTACTCACTAATGGCTCAATCCCTCCTGAGATATACTCATGGAGTACTACTCCTGGCCGTAACTTCTCAAAAGCCTGAAACTTATCTCACTATAGTTCTCTCTCACTCACACACTTATATATATACACAATATATACCTAAGATTGAGGTCTCTCTCTATATATATACTGTTAAAGTAGTGCCGAAGATGAGATATGCATTTTCTGAATTCCCCATGTACTATTTATTTTATCAAGTTATAATGAGGGCTATTTATTGTTAATGTATGTTTCGTTTGTGTGTGTCAATTGGATTTGTGTCTGTAAAACTTGAAAGTCTAATAAGTTCTTCATATATACATTCTCATCTCAACTTTAGTGCACGAACCAACAATAGCAATGCCTCTCCATTTCTTGAGTATCGTCAATTTCCAATGGTATTATTTCGCTCATCGTATTTAGATCGATCACTACTTTTAAATCCTCACTGAAACAATAATATCAATGTCAATGTCGATGGAACTTACTCACATAAGAATGGCACAGCGGGATGTGGAGGTTTTATCAAAGATCATAGGGAAACTCTGATTGAAATTTTCAAGCTTATTAATATATTAAATGGAGATCCTTTAGTTGAGGAACTTAAGGTGTGCCTCATTGTTTTTAAAATAGTATGGGATGAGAACTATAGACAAGTTTGCTTGAGAAACGACTCGTCAGATTCAATTAAGTTTGTTAAAGATGAAAATAACGAGTTTCATCATGATTCTTGGAATTTAATCTTAGAAAGTAGCAATACGCCTAAGCATGAGTGCTTGGTTGAAAATGAACTTATTGGAAGAGAAAAGAACAAGGAAGCTTATATGGCAAGGCACTTCTAGAAAAAAGACTCTGTAAACTAGTTAAAATTGGTTCTTTAAATCAGATTTAGGTCCAGTCTTATATCACCGGTTTAAAAAGTTCATATTTTTTAAGCCGGTTGTAACTACGGCCAGTTTAAATGGACTGGTCGTAGTTACAACCGGCCTAAAAAGTTCACTTTCTAAACATGTTTTATTTTAAAACAAGTCTAGAAATCTCATTTTTTTAAACCGCTTGTATATTACAATTTGTCTAAAAAGTAGGATTTTTTTAATATATATATATATATATATATATATATATATATATATATATATATATATAGGGCATTTTTTTGGGATTAGAGGTCCTAAAAATGCCATATTTATATTTCATCATCACATAAATTTTAAATAAGCTACAAGGACTATAAATAAGTCATAAAAGTCACAAATTACATGATAAAAACTTCACAATGATTTATAAAAAATGTCTCAGCATCTTTGTCACAATATGAAAACAAACTTAGAAGATTTAAATCTTCCATACAATTCCACAAAGCTTAAGTTGGCGTAACAAAATGATTAAATTATCTTACAATATAGTACAATATATCTTACTAAAAAAGTTTATCTTATAATATGATCTTGTAAGGTTTCAAGTTGTATCTACTTCACTCCTGGAGTGATATATATAATAAGTTTTTCAGAAACAAATCAATCATAAAATAAGTTATTCACATTTTAAGACATTGCATTTTCAGTAACTTTTAAAAGAAATAAACGTTCATAAAATTAAGTAGTAATCAATTTAGTCGATGCTTCGGAATACTAATAAGGAAAACAAGAAACCTTAGCTTTATAAGGTCCAAGCAAACTTAATGAATGGAAATTGTAACACAATACAAATTTAGGAGACAAAAAACAAGATAATATATTTTCATCTTCCAACCTTGAAAAATGTGTAATTTGAGGCATATCAATATTCCAATTAATACACTAGATTAAATTAAACTCATAAGAGGAGAGTTTATATGCTAAGATATTGCATTACCAACATATAGAATTACAAATCCCATGTAGTTTCTATTAATAAAAAACACTGACAAAACAAAAAAATATTAACAAATTAATTAGAGAATAACTTAAACACAAATGAGGGTTGGACTTATGAATTATGATTGTTGTTTATATAAGAGTATAAGATACATAATATTAGTTTATGTATGTGCGTGCATGCGTATGTATTATAAAAACTTACAGACGGGTTCATTGCAACCCCAATTTCATAAGGATGGTATATAGTAGTGTAGTGAGGGTTTTGATACTGCAAAAGGAGGATTACAAAGTTAGAATAGTTATAATATTGATCTCTTTGAAGTGGCATTTTTGAAAGAAAGCTGGTTGCAAAAGAAACTTGCAGATAATTTAGTCTCATATTCTAAAATATACCATATAAATAGAACTATAGTTTTAAGCTATGAATTATAGTCCATACTGAAAATTAACAACACAAATGACCACCATGCTTGACTAAAGATTTAAATCAATAGGAAGATAGAACATATATATAAACTTACCACATTATAAATGTAGAAGGGCAACAAATCTCAAGATTTCCCCAATTCCTTTGAAAAGCTCTATGTACATAATTTCAATAAGCTATAAAGAAAAACAATTATCTTAATAAGTTAAAAAAAAATATCAGTATTTGTAACTAAAAATCTGCAAGCTAACGTTTATCATGTATTATATTTAAATGCAAAGGCAATTAGACAACAACACTAGCATTCTAAGCATTTTGAGGAAAAAATAATTGTAATGTTCATAAAGTATTTTTGAAAGAGGAAATTCTTGTTAAAAAAAAAGATACCTCATCAAGCTGTTCATTATGATCAAAAACAAGGTAAAAGAAAGTTGCAACTACATGCACAAACATATACAACCATCCAGTCAAACAACCAAAGCTATAAACCTACAAAAGTAAACAAAGAAGGTGAAAATACTAGAACAAATTCCCTCACCACAAACATGATTTCTCTTGTGCCAGGCCTCCAAATGATGATGTCACTATTGAAAATGACAAACTAGAAGCGTCAAACCAGTTGCTGACCAAATTTCAACCTTATCCAATGGTTGACGAGTGCACAAATGCCAATTTTATCGATACTGCCTTGTGAAGCTGTGTTTTTCACTCTCTATCTCTCTTCTTTTCTCTCGTATGGTTGTGTAATCCGATCTAGGATACAACACAAGGAAAAAAAAAGTTGAATTAGATTTAACATATACCAAAAGAAAAGTGGAAAAGGAAAAAGAAACATAAAGTTTCCCTATCTTTGTTAAAGTTGGTGGGAACGAAGAGCATCGGAATCGCTAGGATCGCTTTGTTATATTTTTTTAAAGGGATTGTGTGAGAGTGAAATCGGTGACAGTTCCATAATATGAGTCTATACCAACGAGAGATAAGAGGAGTTGAAAGGAGAGTGAGTCAACATTGTCACACTAAGAGTAAGATTTGAGAGGGTGCAAGAGTGAAGATTATATAGATTTTAGAGTTAACAACAAATTATTTTTTATATAAAATAAAAGATATTAAGTTTCTTAGAGCTAGTGTGAAAAACATCATATCTAAAATAAATCTTTTAGAGCTCATTTTTTGTGACTGGTTTAAAAATACATTTTAACGTTATTTTAATTTATTTTTATTACTTTTTAGATTAGTTGTAAAAGCAATATGTTTAAAAAGTATATTTTAAACCAATTGTAAGCAGAACCAATCTAAAGTTTTGTTTATATTTATAAAAATGTCACCCATGATATTTTTAAAACTTTTTTTTTTGTAATGGAATGTCTACGTAGGGTAGTCTAAACCCCCCCCCCCAAAAAAAATAGCGAGGGTACTCTAACAATGCCCTTGAATTTCACTTGATGCCTTTAAATAACTTTCATTTGTTTCTTTCTGATAACGTAGATTAGTATTTATAGCTTTATTTACTCTTATAAAATTATGATTTTAATTTCTTTGTGGTTGGCATGTGTGATGGACGAGCATGTTTTACTAACTACTCCTTGAAGAAGTTAGGTGACACCCCATTATAAATATGAATCCATTTATTCGAAAATATATCCCAAATCCATCCACACTACAATTAATTACTTTGTTATGGTTTGGCTTTTTCCTCAATTCGAATCAATCTAATCCAAGTCTAATAGGATATTAATATAATTTGATAATTCTGAAAGATCTACTTATACTTTTTTTTTTTTAGGACTTGTACGTAATTTCCCCTACTCTCTTTTGATTCAGGACATTACGGAGGCACATCAAATGTGTTGGCTGTAATAAGAGTATTTTTTTTTATACACGACTCTAATTAGAGTACCAGTGGAGAATTGATATAGGAAGAGACAATGGTGAGAAAATAGAAAATATGTCAGATCCCAAGAAAAATTAAGCAAAACGTCTTGGAATTGAGGAATATGATGATGTTGATTGTGCTGCACATTCTGTGGCGAGTTTGGTTTTGATGGACCAAGAAAATAATACTCCCTCCTATTAAAGTTCATAAAGTTAAGGTACTGAAATCCAGCCCCACACGAACCAGTCGAGATATTTTAACAAGAGTTAGTAATTTAGATTGAAGTCAATTTGAAGATGAAACCGGATTTAATTTAAAAAAATATAATTTAAATGTTTATACATACCATTCAAAAAATTATATAAGAGTTTTTTTTCAACCAATAGTTTAATATAATCTTTTCAACCTAATACTCACAAAAATATCATTAAGTACATAAGGATTTTTTTTTAACCAATGCAAAAAGTATTCTACAATCTTTTTAAAGCTCTTTCTAAATCAAAAAATTTTAGGAAAATAATTTTTTTTAAAAAACAAGTCAAAACGACGTTGTTTGAGTGTAAAAAAGTTTTTTAAAAAAGAGCAACATGTGACTTAGCCAAGTCACCCCGGTTCACACCAGGTCGATTAGTTCAATCGACCCTAGTTTTCTGCCTTCAACTGGATTGGATTGGCAACCGGTTCACCGGTTTCCGATCTGAACCGGCCATTTCAGTCCGGTTTTCAATAAATTGATTAAAATATAGTTTTCATATTTATTAGTTTTTTAATTTATTTTTATTAATGTTTTCCAAAAAATAATCAAGAAAGAGAAACAATAGGGGAATTAAGGAAAATGGTTAAAGTGTTTTAAGAAAAAAAAGTCATATTAACTAATTTAATTAATTTTAAAAAAAATATCATATTAAATAATTTAACTAACTTCTTTAATATAATCAATTGAATAAATATGTTTTATATTAGCCACAAGGATATTAATTAATGTTATAAATGTTTGGACAAGATACATGAATGGGTATGTATATATGTATGTGTATCAAGATTCAAGATGCAATCATGTGTGGGCCATTATCTCTCACTGTGAAATTTTATTTGTGGACAAGTGGTTCTGCATGCTCTTATGTTTATGAATGAGATAATTTGTTTTCATCGATCATTGTTCATTAATTGAATTTTTTATAAGCGCTTTCTTTTCTTGATTTAATGATAAAACATTTTAATATTTCATATTAGGATTTAATTTGGAGCATTTGGTGGTATATTTTTTTGCCAACTCGTTTGGTTGGTATCGTACCTGAAGGATATATCATAATTTCAGAGATGATTTTATTTTTTCAATTATAATTTATTTTAGTTGATCAAACACTTTGTATATAAATGTGAGACCCAATTTTTACCAAAAATACCTGCAAAAAATGTTATTCCAAAGGTTCCTTACTATTGCACACAGGCCCATTTATTGGGCAAAGTTTCTAAATTACTATTTTTTGGGAAACTTTTATACTATTTTATATTAATTTTTATAACAGTTCTATTTTTACTTTATATTCTTTTAATTCTAAATATAATATAAGACATAGTTAACTAATTTTTGGAGATTAAACGCAATGATTTTTTTTTTGTTACATTAAAAATGCTGATTAAGTTGGCTATTTTTCATTCTTGATTTTAAAAAGGGGGTAAAGTGTAAATTTGATAACGGACTTTTAGCGAAGGAGTGCTTGACACATTTATGTTTTTTTGGAGGCAAAAATAACAATGAAAAATTAAAAAGGGTGCAAATTTAATAAAACTGTTAAATTTGGCATAACGACATTAAATTATAAGAGAAGAAAACCCGAAATTTAATGGTTTTGTTAAATTTACAACATTTTTAATTATTCGTTGTTATTTTTGCCCCCAACAAAACATAAATGTGCTAGACGCTCATTCGCTAAAAGTTTATTGTTAAATTTGTACCTTAACCCTTAAAAAAATGCCTTACTAACCTATAAGCTAAAGTATACTTTATCCTTTAACTTTATATGAGGTATATTTTTTATCCCTTAACTTTATAAAATATACTTTTGATTCTATAATTTTGACAACGTTAATATTACTAACGGAAAACGGTGACGTAACAAATTAAAATGATAACTGTATAATTAAATGCTATTAATATTATATTTAAAATATGTGTAAATTGAAAAAATATCTAAAAAGATAATGAATCAATCAATACCAAAACCTCGATTGTATTAAAAAAAATTAGTTTAATAATCTAAATAGCAAAATCTGAATTTTAATTTCAATAATTAATGGGTTTATTTTAATTTTATAATCAAAATATATTATATTAAAAAAATTAAAACTTAAATATGCTTTGTCAGCTTCGCATTCATCACTTGAGTTTGTTGTGTCAACATTTTCTATCAGTAACAATGATGTTGTCAGAAATATAGGATCAAAAGCATTCTTTATAAAGTTAAGTGACAAAAAGTATACTTTATGCAAAATTTAAAGGACTAAAAGTATACTTTAGTCCAAGGAACAAAAAATTAAACCGAGTAATGAATTGGTCACGGCACAGGTTCAAGGGTCAATGGGTCAACCGGGGTGTAACTGGTCATGTTAAAATATTACAATTTATTAGTGGCAATATATATATTATTATGTTTTTAAACTTCTATAGATAAAAATGAAGATCTTCAGAAAAAAAAAATGCTTAAAATCTATTAATATTAGTTATAATGCATATACTTATGCAATGATATCTCATTTCCTATAATTATTATATCCCCTCAAAATCTTCTTTTTTTTTAGATTTGTTCTTTCTTTACCTACTTTTCTCTTCATCTTGGTCTTTAAACTTTTATTTTCCCCTAAAAAATAGCGTGCGATAGTAGTTAGAAAAATATAAAAAATATATGTCACAAAAAAAAGAAAATTAAAAATACGACTGGTCTAACCATCGGTTTTTACCGGTTCACGGGTTAATGTATGCAGCGGACCAAACTACTGACCGATCACAGGTTTAATCGGTTGAACTGGCTGGTCTAGTCTGATTTTTTAAACCATGCTTTAACCCTTATCTATATACAAAGAAATTTGTTGAATTAAATATTTAACATAATGATGGATCAGTTGGTCAATATAATTTATGTTTATGTAATGTTCAGTTAATAAATATCATTTTAGAAATATTTTAGGAATTTCTTCACCGTATTAATATGATGAACTAAAGTATAGGCTCTCAAAATATATGAGAAATATATGTAAATAAAGTAAAATAGAGAGGAAAAAAAAGCATTTTACTCAAAAATGTAAAAACCTTAGATAAAATTTAACAAATAACTAGGTATAATTTATATTGCCTACTGCTCTTCAGTTTTAAATATAAAATCTAGTTGAATGATTTATTTTAGTTATAAATATAACTAAATTCATTATGTCTTCCATATTTATGATTTTAATTTTATCCAATTTATTCCTATTAACTAATTGCCTATATTAAAAGGGTTTACTTCCAATGCAATGGTTGAATGGGGTAATTTTGTGAAAGGATAAAACTTAAGTCAAGTACTTTAAAACCATTACGTCCATTGTTTCAATTAAATCTGCCACTTGTATTATTCTTTCCATCAGCATTTAACCACAAATACCGATGTAGGAAAAATAGGACGCAAGGTAAGGTCTGATTAGAACAACTGACATAATGGTTTTAAAAAAACTTGACTTAAATTTTGTCTTTTGGGAAAACAAAACACATTATTTACAAAATAACCAATTTAATTAGATTTTGTAATCTTTATAAATTAGTTAGTTAGTTCATACATTTAAGGGCGAAGGGAGTAATAACGAAATGGATTTGATGGAACCAATTGGATTCTATACCCATACCCATAAGTTTGCATGCAAAATGAGAGAGAAGGGAAAGATATGTGAAGGAAGTTAGTAATTGCATGCAAATTGTGGAAAGAAAGGAACCAACATATCAAATGATTAATAAGTGTTCACCAAACCACCAAATGAGAATGACATGAATTCCTCTATTCCTAACTACCTCATTAACACAACCTACCACAACACCTCCCATATGTTGTGTCTCAAGATTTTGTATATATTATACATTATTACATATTTTGTCATGCCATTATTATTTCATTAAATTAACTAGCCATTAGCTATGTGTGACTTTGGGCCTCAACATCTTTTTCGGTTTTTTTCTTCTTCTTTTGCCTCAAATAATTTAAGGGACCAATCAACATGAAATGTACTCACCAACGAGAGTTAGATCTAGTGGAAAGGGTTAATTCTTCATTACGTGACGAACTAATGTTCGAATCCCTGTTGAAAAATATGCATATATTTAATGCATGACAGTACCTCGAACATATGATTACCTTCAATAAAATGATACACGTATCTAGTAAAAACAAATGAAATGTACTCCACTAGAATGAGCATATATCTTTTATAAGAAACTAAATACTAAATTTATAGTTTACACTTAGTATAGGATAAATGAAAAATATTTAGCACTTATAAATAAGGGGTTTTTGTGAATTTTATTTTATAAATAAATTTATCAACTATAATAGAGCACAAACACATATTACTATAGAATTCAAAATAGATAGCAGATTTTATAATTTATGGTGTGAGGGCATTTTAGTCATTAAAAAGTTTTGTTAAGATAGAATATTTAACCAAAATTATATACTCTCATGAATAACAAAGAGAGAAAATGACAGAAAAAGAACCTTAAAATTATAAATTTTATATTAGATTTGTTATCAAAAGTTGATAAAGAAATGACAAAACTTGATAACAATTCACAAGTCATTTTTTAAGAAACACCTGATTTAGAATTTTACAATTTCAAAATTCTTTTTTTTATCATTTTTCCTAACAAAAAAGCATTTTTGAGAAGCCAAAATAATGTGTATTCTCCTAGTTTCTTTTTATAAGGTACTTCTAATAATATCATTAGATTTAAGGAGGGACTTAAAACTTATAAACTCTCCTTAAAAATAAAATAAGTTTCTAATTTTAATGTCATTTAATCCATATAATTTAACTTTAGAAAAATAACCAAAATTGAATATTAGCATTGTGCGAAGACGCGATAAATATCTCATGAGGCCTTATTGAAAAAGATTAATGTGCGTTTTAGATTAGTTCTAGGAGAATATATTCTGGATAAAATTAATTAAATTAAAAAAAGTAAAATACATTGACCTCTCTTATATATTTCTTTAATAATACTGGCATCCCTCTGTTTTGAAAACATACAATTAAATTCAACTCATTAACACCATTAATAATATTTTAAGAAAATATTTTTTAATTAAAGTTTTTATTGAATAATTTTTATTTACTAATTGACCATTCATGATACTAAAACTCTATTTTTGGCTAAAATTTTTGTGAACAAAATTAAGAGTTTTATTTTTTTTTCCCTTTTCTCTTTATATAATTTTTTATTTTTAAAATATATTTTTTTAATATTTTTATCTTATTCGAACATAAGTTTAATTTATTTATTTAATGTAGATATAAAAAAATTGGTTGAAAAATCAATTAATTTTTTTGATAAATATATACGAATTAAATATTCTTATAAATGTTTTAACAAAAAAATTGCAAAATTATATATTACAAATTTAAATAATTTACCTAATCTCTCAAACTTAATCCTGTTACACTCTGTAATAAAATAAAATATATTTTAAATATATTTTTATCCATTTAAAATAAATAAAAATAAATAAGTTTTAATAAATGTGACAAAAAATATAAATTTATAATTACTCAAAATTAAAATTTTTTATAACATTATCTATTGTAAGCTTTTTGGTTGGATAATTTTTTTGACAAATATAAGTGTTTAAATAATTATTTTGTTAAATAGGGGTATTTTGGTCAAAATTCAAATTTGAGTGTCAAATTTAACGGTTAATTAACAGCTGGATGAATAGAAATAGAATTTAAAAAATACAAGGGAGATTTGTGTAATATGTATTTTTCTTTTAAGGGAAGTTTATATAGGTTTTTAAAATAGAATGGAGGTTTATGTAATTTAGGTAAAATAGAAGGGTAATTAATGTATTTTACTTAATTAAAAATCATAAGTTTAAATAGAATATATTTTTTTATAAAATTTATTAATTTCTTCATCATATGTTTTATAAAAAGGACGTAACATGATTCAAAAGAATTTGGGAGAATTACTAAAAAAAATATCTTTAGAGTAAATTAATTATCAAATGCTATCACGTGTGCAACAGATCTTCCGTGATGTACAATCAATCTTCTGTGTGTGCATAAATCTTCCCTACATCTATGCAAACATCTTTCGTTGTGTGTAAAATATCTCCCGGTTGTGTACAAAATATCATATGTCGTGTGCAACAAATCTCTCATAGTAGCATTTGGCAATTAATTTGCCCGAAAAAATATTTTTAGCAATTCTCAAAGAATTTTGTGCTTTCCTTTATAGTTTATCCTTCCATTTCCAAATAACAGAAATTATTGTATATCAAACAAGTACTTGATCTTTATTGCACTATAATTATATGCTTAGTGTCGAACTATTTTTTTTTTCATTCCATATTTTTAATATCTACCTATATATCCATCATGATCAAGTTACTTTTTAAATACGAATAATCCAATTTCATCCATTATTATAAAAAGAAAAAATTACTTGGCAGAGGTCAAATGTTCAATTTTTTCTCTACATCCCCACATCACGGAAAGAATTTTGCCTATATAGATCACCTACTTGCAACTCTTAATTATTTTTAATTTTCCCCAACTTAATCCAAATTCTCGTTTACAATTACTTACCCAAATTCCAAATTTATTTGTTTCATCAATTAAGGCTGCAACTAATTATTCCAAATTCTGGCAAAAAAAAACTAAATATTCCAAATATACCAAACTAACTGGCCAAAAAACTAATACCAAACTACATCAATACTCACATTCTCACAACATCCAGTGATTATTTTATTTTATGTTAATAAATCACGAGTAAATAATTACTACTTCTAAAAATAAATTAATAGTAGTAATAAAATAAGACTCAAAGCAAATTACGGGAACGCGTCTGAAATTGGTTCAAGGTCAATATTCTTGGGAACAAACACCAATTAATCACAACGACAAAAGCAAATTTGACTTGGGAAGAATCTGATAAAATGATTTAAAAGTCAATGAATAGTTCTCGGTCCCAAAAAAAAAAAGTCAATGAATAGTTTGTATGGGTGATCTAACTAGTAATTGGTTCATTTATACTTTTTTTCTGAAGAAAATTGAGGAGATGAATGATGAAAATTTTCAAAAGATTACACTTTCCAAAACGATGGAAAACCAAATAAATACAACGTGTGTGTGCGTGTCGGTGTGGATGATTGAAGCCAGTTTTCCAAAAATAAACTCAGACTCTCAGTGACGTTCACCAACATTTCAACCTACCAACCGTTATTTGTCAATTGGTCAACCAAACAGTAATTTTCATTAAAACTAACAAAAGTTTGAAAAAATTTCAGAATTTTACCCTTGCAAAACTATCACTAGATTTCCATGAGATTTATTATCAAATTCCAAAATCTAAAATAGTAACATTAATTTTTTTTTAAAAAAATAAATAGAGTTCAAGCATTAATATTAGGGAGAATTGCTCATAGAGACCTCTTTGAAAACTTATTTACTAAATAGAATCTAGGGAAGATTTTTTGCACATAAGAAAAGATTTTTCGTACATATATAAGGAAGATATATTGCACATGGAAGATTTTTTTAAAATAAGGGCATATCTTTTGCACACGGAAAAATTGTTTGCACACGAAAGTCCCATTTAGCAAATAAGTTTCTAATGAGGTATTTTTGAACAATTTTCTATAAACATTGTAGTGCCTTTTTATTGGGGGAAAAAACTGTGTGGGAAATAATTATTGGTTTTAAAGTCATTTAACCTACAAATATGGAAAATTAGGGTGAAAGCCCCAATTAAAAAGTTTATTACTGTTTAAGACCTGAATTAAAATACTGATTCTTAAAATTTTCATAGTACTGATATTCTGTACGTGGAAAAAATTTATCAACTCATTCTCATTAGACTTTCTCCTGAAATCTCAAAGAAAGTACTATTTATTCATTTATTCAGTTTCTTGAGAGATGAGAGTTGAACCATTTCATAAAATTACTCTGACAGTGTCATAAAATTCAGATGATACATCACACGCCAATCCTGCTTGAAAAGTTAAAGATCAAAGAAATAGTAGCAAAATGTGGAGGAAACTTGCATGAATGAATAGAAAAATAACAAGAGAGTGAGCAAGTAACAGAACCTTAAAGAGGCGAAAATGAGGAGTAAAACTTGCATGACTGAAACAAAAATTACAGACACACCAACAGCAAAATCAGAAAATGTAAAAGATGAAGTTAATGCCGACTGTATGGTTAACTAACCAAATGCCACAGTCAACCTTCTCTTCCTCTTCCTCTTCCCCTTCCCTGAACCCTTTTAATGACTCTTATAAATATTCTCTGCAGTCCCTTCCTCTTCCCCACAAATTCCCATTTACTCCTCTGTCTCTCTCTCTCTACCTCTCTGTACTGAACATAGCCATTCTAGCACTTTCACCAGCATCATCATTACTGAGAGGAAACATTTTGAAAGAAAGTTGAAAATTTTTCCCCACCATGGTGCTCTTAATGGTTCTTCTCAGGCTTCTAGCTACCTCATGTCATAGAGCTGCAAGAAAGATGAGCACTTATGGCTTTCACATAACCAACATTATTGTGTCAGTTAATAAGACATCACATTCTGCTCAATGTTTCCCTAGTATTACCAAATGTAGTTTGGAGGGTAGAAAATCACAAACACTAGCCTGTGACATTCACAGAGTCCTCTTGAGGTCCCAATCTTTCTTCCCCTTCTTCATGCTTGTTGCCTTTGAATGTGGAAGCATTTTCAGAGCCCTCTTCCTGCTTCTTTCATGTCCTATATTATGGTTCCTGGATTATGAACTCAAGCTAAAGGTCATGATCTTTATAACCTTTTGTGGGCTCAAGATAAAGGACATGGAAAACACTTGTAGGGCAGTTTTGCCTAAGTTTTATCTGGAGAATCTGAGTCTTGAGGCCTGTGAGGTGTTGGGTTCGGTTGGGTTTAAAGTTGTGTTCACCAGTGTGCCTAGAGTTATGGTGGAATGGTTTCTGAAGGAATATTTGAGTGTTAATGAAGTTATAGGCACAGAGTTGCAGAGTTCTGGAGGCTACTTTACTGGTTTGGTTTCTGGGTCTGGTTTGGTTGTGAAGCATGGAGCTCTGAAGCAGTACTTTGGAGACAGGAAACCAGAGATTGGACTTGGAAGTAGTCACAGTGTTCATGATCATCTCTTCATCTCTCATTGTAAGGTAAGAATTTAAAAACACTCTTCGATAGGCTAGAATATTAACAGTTTCTTCCTTCCTTTCTTGTTATTCTTTAAATGATAGTACTCAGTAGTCAAAAACATGAAAATGACAATGGAAGATCATCTCAGACCAAAGCTTTAAATGTGGTGGTACTATTTTACTATTGTGATTTATGTTTTTTACATTTTTTCTGTTTCCTTGCCCCCACCAACTGATGACCTGGGAAAAATGACCATCACAAGAGAGTAAAAAAGAAGTTAAGTTCATTCAGACAAAAACACAAACACAAACACAAACCAATCACAATTATAAAGCCTGAGTCCTAAGATCAATCCTATCTTACCACATTTTGCAAATATAATGTATCCACCTGTCAGACAAGTTAAAATTTTGCAGGAACACTACAATAATGTCTGTATCTATCCCACATGTTCTGTATTTAATGTGTTCAATTTAAATTTTTCATGTCACAGGAAGCTTATGTGGTGAAAAAAAATGAAGGTTCAGTGATGCCAAGAGAAAAATATCCAAAACCATTGATTTTCCATGATGGTAGGCTAGCATTTCTACCTACCCCATCAGCAACACTCTTCATGTTCATGTGGCTTCCCATTGGAATACTCGTAGCCATTTACAGAATCCTTCTGGGTATCATCTTACCCTACAAACTAGCCCTAGTTCTTGGCTGTTTCAGTGGTCTTCACATAAATTTCAAGGCCCATTATAACCCTAAAAAGTCCCACAAATCCAATGGAGTCCTATACGTGTGTACCCACAGGACACTCTTAGATCCTGTTTTTCTCAGCACATGTTTGGGGAAGCCATTAACAGCAGTCACATACAGCTTAAGCAGAGTCTCAGAGATTATAGCTCCAATAAGAACAGTGAGACTCACAAGGGACAGAAAGAAAGATGGGGAAGCCATGGAAGTTCTTCTGAAAGAAGGTGACTTGGTGGTGTGCCCTGAAGGAACAACTTGCAGAGAGCCATACCTGTTGAGATTTAGCTCACTATTTGCTGAATTGGCTGATGAGATTGTGCCTGTGGCCATTAATGCGAAAGTGAGCATGTTCTATGGGACCACAGCTAGTGGGCTTAAATGTTTGGACCCAATTTTCTTTTTGATGAATCCTAAGCCAAGCTATTTCATTGAGATTCTTGAGAAAGTGCCCAGAAATCTCACATGTAAGGGAGGAATGTCCAGCTTTGATGTGGCTAATTATATTCAGAGAAGGTTGGGAGATGCTTTGGGATTTGAGTGTACTGATCTCACAAGGAAGGATAAGTATTTGATGCTTGCAGGGAATGAAGGTATTGTTCGACAAAATATGAGCAAAAAGTGATGGGAATGAGAATAAAGTTTGTTCTTTTTTTTTTTTGGAGTACTATTTTTTTTTAGTTTTTTTTATTATTTTAAATGTGATGATCATGATACTTTAGGGGTGATATCATAGTTTGAGAGAAATTTGTGTTATCTGGGTTATATCTGTAATGAATGTTCTACTTGTTTTGGTCAACAATTGTGTGCCTCTCTGTATAATTTATATTGGAAATTAATATTCAAACAAAACCTTTCTTTTTTTGGCCTGAATAAACAAAACCTTTCAATGATTAGGAAAGTTTAATTCTGAATGAGTAAACACATACTTTTAATTAGTAGACTATTATAATGCCATTGGCAAAAAAAAATTAGACTATTATAATAATATGAGGAAAAAATTATTAATTCAAATAATTGGATTGAGGGACATTATGCAAATTTTATGTAATTGCAATAATAGAATTTGTATTTGAAATTTTAAAATGCAAAATACACCTTAATTTGTTAAAGAATTTAGCGTCTTTAAATAATAAATACTATTGCATTTGTCAATTTAGTTTCTTATAAAATTCTTTAAGAATTTAAATCTTCTTAAAATTATAGTATTTTCTACAAACTCTTTCGCATATAAACATTTTTACTATATGTGAAATGATATTATTGATAAAGATATTTGTTAGAATTAAATTGAGAAAACACTTATGCCTAAGGAACCAAATTAGTAATGGAGTACTACTTGCTCATGTTTTCTTAATGGATATTTTATTCTATATTTATGACTTAATATGGTTTTTTCATCTTGAATTGTGTCCAACTGTCCAAGTGCTTATTTGAAATAGCAATTGGAGCCTTTAAAAGTAACTTTTTTAATCGTAATTTATAGTATATGGGATAAGTATGTGAGAGGAGTTTTATCTCAATTTAAATAAATAAACACTTTTAAATGCTTCAAATGCAATGTTAAACAAGCCTCAAGTCTTTTGAGTTTAGCACCGGTGATATTTCCTATTATCAAGTGTGTAGTGTGTGATGTCTTGTGTGTACATTAGTTCTGTTGTCTTTTGTGCTAATATTTATATCTGAAATATGATGATACTAAAATGTGCCTTGAAAGGCTTAATTCCTATGAAATCTTTAGGTTTTATTCTTTAATTAAGTTTCAGGGAAATGACTTAATTACCTATAATGAAATAAGTTATCAGTACTTTACTTTAATTGTTATTATTATTTGATAAGTTAAAGTTATTTGAAAAATGTTGTCATTGATATTCAGTAAAAAAAAAATTAACTTAAAAAAAAGGAATCTGAGACCATTTTCTAGCAAACTTTGCAATGACTAAACCATTTCAGGAATGGAAGAATTTTTCTACAATACTCCCAATATTTTACTCATGAGGGACTACAAGAAAAAATAAAAAATTGTAAATGACTAGCCAACAAAAAATTAGGTCCTACTTATTTAAAACAATCAAATCCAACAACTCTCATGAGGTCCCAACAACTTCTATTCTTATCTAGCCAACCAAAAATAAGGATGGGAGATGAAGTATACAAATAGGAAAGAGTAGTCCTTCAAATATTTTATGATGAAGGGACGATTCCTTATTTTCTTAAATTGAAAATTAATGAGAACTTTCTCATTTTTGTAATATTTTTCCTAACATTCAAAAAGGCCTTATATGAGTTTTTTACATGTAAATAGAAAACATACTGGCGGGAAAAAAAGAAGAAAGAAAGAAAGAAAGAAAAGAAAACATACTCTAAAAATAAATAATTAATTAATTAGAACTTACTACTCATACAACTAAAATGTATGAATATTTTTTATGTTTGAATTAATAGAAAACTTATTATTCATATGATCAAAAACTTATCTGTGAAAAGAAAATATAAGTTTGAATATCAGGAAATGCATTTACTAAGAAAGGTAAAAGCTTTTTATACTCTAAGTCTCTTTTTTTTTTTTGGCCAATGTACTCTAAGCCTCAATTAAAAGTATGTTCCTGATTTAAAAAAAAAAATTATCCCCTATACGAAAATAGACATATATATGGGCGA
This sequence comes from Albizia julibrissin, assembly GCA_037074505.1. NCBI lineage: Eukaryota > Viridiplantae > Streptophyta > Magnoliopsida > Fabales > Fabaceae > Albizia > Albizia julibrissin. Next base: position 17,154,908 of record CM073484.1, read on the forward strand.
AACTCTAATTTACGAAGGGTATTTCGTCCTGTTGGTTGTATAACCGAATTACAATTCTTTTTAAGAAGTCATGGGCTCATGCCATTCATTTTTAATTAGGCGGGCCCTTACCATGTTCAGTGTTGAAACCCAATATAGAAAGAGTACTTCCTCTTGTAGTTTAATACTTCCTCACATCTTTTTATAAATAATAACTATTCTAATTACGTAAAATAAATTGATAAATAAAATTAGTTAAATAAAATAAATAGGTTAAAAATACAATGTCCTTTCTAAACACACCCTTATTTATGAAAAGAGTATAGGAGAAAGAATGGACAAAAAAATATGAGTGAGAATGAATAATAAATAATTAAATGAAAGAAAATTAGTTTTTCATCAATATAAAAACATATATGTAACACGGATAGCAAAATGATAAATTAGTTTATATTTAGAGATACTAAAAAAAATTTTATATTAAGGATTAGATCTAAAAAAAGAAAATTACTCATAAATAAAAATAGAGGAAATATATGAGATTTATATAACTAATTTATAAATATTAAAAAATAATTAAATTAATTATTTTAAAAAATGTACGTCGATTAAATACCATGTATAATGATTTATATTAGAAACTACCTCGTTTATAGAATTTTTCTTCCAAGTGTAATCATTATGAATATATTGCAAGTAAATCATATATTAAGAAGACAGAGAATTGACATGTTAGATTTATGATAAAAACCAACCTTTCTATTAACTCAACCTTTCTATTAACTCTTACATTTAGGAGTGATTACCATTGAGAGACATGGTGTTAAGGAGTGAATAGTACACTTTATATTTAATTGTTTGTAGTCTTAGGTCATGTTAATAAAATTTTGGGGCCAGAGAAAAATCGTTGAAAAGGCCTAACAATATTGTAATTAATTAATTATCAGTTATTTTAAAGCTCCATAAAGTGAAAAGTCAGTTAATCAAATTTTAATTAATAAAGCAATTCTGAAATTTTGTTTTCAATAAATAACATGATTAACCCATAATCTATATTATAACATAGTAGTCAGTTTTAAATATGGTTTAAGTAATTTTAACTTTGATTTTGCCACTTCTTTTAATTTTAGATATGGTTTAAGAAATTTAGATATGGAAAAAAAAGTAATTTTAATTTTTTTTTTTTTTTGCGGATTGCCTTACGATTTAATTAAGGGCATATTGCCATCTTGTTGGTGCCAAATTGCTGTTGCCACTTTGATCTCACATGTTACATTTTTAGTTAAAAAAATCCAATAATAGCAACCATAAATATAATTTTATGTGCAATGATGCATACATCAATTAATTTAATATTTTAATCTAAATTCTTACTTAAATTATATTATATTAATTTTTTTAATGCTACTGTTTCTCTCAGTAACTTCAACTATGAAAATAAATCAAGAATATCAATATTATCATTGGAGTAAATTCATTAATTTTTTATTCCCTCCTCTTATATATATCTTTATATTAAATAATACTCCATCCTCTTAAATTTTTATGAGCTAAAGACCAAAATTAATTAAACAAGGTGGCAACAAGTGGGCACATGTGAACCAGCCATACATGTTAGGTGTATTATCAAAATATTACCCAATAATTCAACTATCCTTTTCAATCGATCTCCCACCACGCAATACACAAGGGAAACTTGGTATACGAGGTTATCAATGAAATTAAAATTTTAAATACTACTCATCCGATGCTAAATATTGATTTAGTTTTGAACATATTTTGGTTTTAAACGTATCACCTTCATTATTTTATCTCTTATATTTATTATTTTTTCTTAAATCAATTTGCTTTAACTTATATTAATAAATTAATATATAATATAATGCTATATAAAATTATTTTAAAGAGATTATATTATATATGTATTATAATTAAATAATTTATTTAAATTTATTAATAAAAAATTGTCTATAAATACCTCATTAAAAATTTATTTACTTTATATACAAGAAAATATTTTTTATACACATGAAGAATTATTTACACACAAAAATATCATTTGATAAATAAATTTTTAATAAAATATTTATCAATAATTTTTTCCTTATTAATTAGGTAGAGAAGTTTTACATTAACCATCAGATTAGTACATTGCCTCCGTTGGAAAAAAAACGATAAAAAAAACACACTGCTGTGGCCGCAGATGATCACAGTCCTGCGACCAACAACGTATTATTCTGTGGGGCCCAAGAAGCGTTACGAAGACCACACAACCTTCTTATTGGCAATCCCAACGCATTATCTATAATCTGGTCGTGCCACGTGTCTCTCATTCCTTGATTCAGCCGTCGGATGAACCCTTCCTTTTGTGTCTCACAAAAGTGCAAGAACCTGGCCACATGCCTCGTGTCCTTATCCACCCACCAACGACGACCATCGTCCTCGCATTCCGGGGACCAGTCACCGGCGCCGGAGATTTCCTCTCGAGAAAATCCGGCTATTCCTGCAACGTACTCCACCACGCCATCAATGAGCCTCGCCGGAGCACCAGACTTGCCAAGACCCCATAGCCATACTCTAACCATGGCACGTAAAACAGATGACACGATTGCTTCTTTATAGTTCTCTTCTTCAAGCAACGATGGGTTCAGGTCAATGACATAATCGTTGAATTTTTTTCCGGCGGAGACGATGGTGGCGGCTGTGAGATTCCGGCTAGCAAGGCGGAGAGTGACGTGGGATATGTGCTTCTTGGGGTATTGATGAGGATCAGGATAAAGAAAGTGTTCCACGATGGAGCTGGTGTTGAGAATTATTCGGGTGGCTCTATCGTTTGAGACGTAAGAGAGAGTGAAACGGCGGCCGGCCGGGGAATCTGCTGCGTCGTTTACTAGGGTTATGTCGAAGGTTTTGGAGGCCTCATGGTTAGCCCATAGTGAGACAACTGCGACTGAGAGAACAAAAGCCAATCTGATGATCACAGGTTTGTTGCTTGAGAAGATCAAATCTTTGTCACTAGAAGAATTGCTGTTATGAAACCGCGACGATGAAGAGGCGGTGGAGATAGTCGCCGTGGCGGCAGCCGGTAGGAATGGCTGGAGGAGGGATTGTTGACCCTCCATGATGGAAAGGCAAGGTTAAGCAAAGAGAATTATTTGAGGTGCAAATAGATATATGTGGCTTTTGTGGTGGTGAAGGCAAATGAGATTGTGAATTATTTACGTGCATCATTTAATAATTATTTAATTATATATATTATGTATTAAAATTCACTCCAATTGAACCCGTTTGGAAAAAATATTGGTAAACAGACAAGAAAATATAATACCACTTAATATTTGAAATATTAAATCAATGATTTTCTATTAAAATGAATTGTCAATTACTATTTAAATGTAGTTATTCATTATATTTTTATAGGCAATAAGACTGATTCATGATTGTAAAATTTAAATGATATTTTCTTATTTTTCATCCAAAAAATTTTGGGAAATAGATTTTATTTTTTATTTTTTTAAAAAACTCCTTTTGGTTTTATTGAGCTGGAAACGGCATCATTTTGAGTTAAAAACTATAGCTGTAGGTAAGATTTATGTTTTAATAACTCGTTTTTAAGTTGTTAAATTATATGCGATTTATCCATTTGTTTATGAATTAATATCTTTTTATTTAAATATTACTTTGTTTCAAACTTAAATATATATTTGTATATTTTAACAGCGATTAAGTTAATCCTACTTCAATCATAATTAGAGCACTGACGTTGAACCACTGTCTCAGGTGGTTGGATTTCAGTCCATTTTGTATTAAAACATGCATGTGCAAATGAGCATTTGGGGCAAGGATTGATAAGCTAACATAATTTATGGCAATGTATCCTGTATTGGAAAAAAAAAAGGAAATTGTGATATAAAAACAATAAATTAATGTGTACTTATTTCGTATTTACATGACACAAAATTCAAAATATGATACTTAAAATATATATACGAGTCTCATTCACTCGGTCTAATCACAATTGTTATTTTTAATTCCCTTTTTAACTTACATTAATGCATTCCATTCAGCATTCACTTGTAAGTCTAGAATATCTGGATCTATAATAAATGATAAGGAGTTTGGATCTGATCTATTTTTTTCTATAACAAGAAAAAAAAAATCCCACTCCCTTGCTATAAGCTTCAAATTTGTGAATGTGTGTCCCAAAATATAAACTTTATTTTAAATTTTTTTTAATCATTTATTGTGTTTTTTCCCCACTTTACTCCTTGTTGCCGACTATATTTATTACATTTATTCTCTCTAACTTATCATCTTTATATATAAGGGTATAATTGAAAAAATAATACTTTATTTAGTCCTATTTATAAGAGCTCGATAACCAAATTACACAATTTAAAAAAATTGATAAAATTAGTTAGAAACAATAAGTGTGTCTAAAATAAACTCTTTTTTTTTCTAAATATGCTCTTATTTATTAGGAGTAAGTAAGATTAAAATAGAGAAATATATTAAATATAGTTATTACCAACCTTTTAATTAACGTAATATATATAATTAATAAGGGACAAAAAATAAAAATAAAAAATCATTAAATTGTTCAGATAATTCTTATCGAATTTTTGTTAAAAAGACTAAGATAATTTAAATATTAGATTCTTATAAAAAAAGATTAAAGGAGAGTGTACATATTTATCGCCTTTACATAATTTTAAGTGTTTTCTTGATTAACGTAAATCAAAATCAGTTATTTGATCTTATAATAAGAAATGGGGAGTAGTGACTAGTGAAGAATGCAAAAGCCTATTATTATTTGGCTTGCTTTTTTAGTATCCCTCATTGGCTTTTTCTTTTTCTTTTTAAATTGTCGTCTTCTTTTGGAGGACGTAGTCCATATATTATTATTGCGAAAAAATCACAACCATTTAGAGTGAAGAGGAGCATGTGGCCTCTTTTTGTCTCCTATGAAACAGAGGGCATGTGAGGTCTGTATAATTCCCTCGTAAAATGACTTTTTTTTTTATATATCAAAATTAAAAATGTACTTGTATTATATATATTATGCTACTTGACAATCGGTATAATTGTAATCGGCATAAAAAAATCTTGAACTTTTAACACAGGTTACTAAATTACCATAAAACAGTTTCTACATCATTATCTATAAATGGGGCGTCAAATAAAAACCGGTGCAGAAAAATATTTTTTTCTACATTAATTGTTTCTAACCAGGGTCAAATAGAAATAGTCATTCCCCCCCCCCTCCGCAGAAATAGTCATATTATGATTTATTCGAAATAATATTTGAATTATTTGACAAAAAAAAAATATTGGAATTATGACCTACCCATGGTTGGATGATTAGTGATAATTACAACCATAATATTTATTTGTCATGAATCTACATTACGCAAGTGACGTAACAAGGATTATGAGAATTTTAATTTCGTCAAGTTGAAACGGATATAAATAAATCGTCATTGTTACGTGTACTCTTGAGTCTTGAGGAAAGTGATTAAGATTACGTTTATTTATTTATTTAATTTAATTAAAAGACTATACACTAATATGGTATGAAGTTACAAACGAAATTAAACTTACAACCTCTAACTTGTAACGTTACTAGGCTGCAACGCATGTGTTGATTTTGATCGTGAGCAGACATGGGTTCTCTGGGTTTTAGAATGTATCTAGTGATTTGTGTCTCTTGTATAAAACAAAAAGGCTTGTCTACCTTGTTTTTTGGGGGGAAAAAAAAGAAAAGGAGAATTGCTCAAACATCTATTAATACAAAATTTAATGTCCAAAAATATCGAACAACTCAGGTTTTTAAGCAGGTGTAATTATTTTTCAATTATGAGCAATATGCCTTCAATTTTTATGTTTTTTTTTAATATTATCATTAGGTATTCAATTTGGGACTTGTGGCTTCCCCTCCTAACGCAAGTAACTCATTTAGGACTCGAATTCGAGGTCTTAGAGGGATCTAATGGATCCTTACACCGCTAAACCAACTTTATATTTATTTATGCAAATGTCTTTTGCTATGCACATAATTAAGAATATATTACACACAATTAAAAAAATTATTAAATAAATTCCAAGTAACTTTAGCCCAAAAAAAAGTTACTACAAGAAATTTTTTCAACAAATTTTCAAAAAAAAGGTAAACAATAACACATCAAGAAGATAGGTGCATTTTTAACCTGGTAGGAAAAATATTCTTGAGTTATATATAGTATCCTTCAATTCAGTACTTGGCTGTTTTTCTTTCCTTATTAAATCTTTTAATTTTACCCTATTAACACAATTGACTTTTATATAAGGGCTAATAGTACTAATAGGGAAAAGTTATAGGGGTCAACAATGTTAAAAAGGTAAAATTAAAATATTTAATAAAGAAAAAATATATATAAGTACTAAATTTAAAATTGAAGAAAACTGTAATTTCCATGTGCCTCAAGAATGTTTTTTTTTTCCCAAAAAATAAAAAAACAATCGATCGAATCTTTGACTTGCAAATATTTGGAGTTATTCATGTACGATTTTCGGTGGGAAAACCACAAAAAATTGGGGAGGGTGGGTTATTTTTGTGAGAGAAGCAAAATTGCAAACATGTGATTATGGTGAAGCAGTATTAGAGACAAAAAGTGTTTGACAAAAATGGTATTAAGAATAAAGTAAGAATAACATAAAGAAGTGAGAAACAAATAGATTTGGATGATGGTGCAGCAGAAGGAGATGGATTCATAGGCACTGGAACTGACCCAAACACATTTGCTCCCATTGAGTTTGTTGTATTCAACACTGATGTGCTTGTACTGCAATCCCATTTTAACACACCAATTTTCAGACTTTTTTTTAAAAAAAGTCCCAATAATAATAATAATGTATTAGTTCTTTTCACTGCACCTCTAATTCATTGCAGATTTAAACTGTCTGAAGTGAATAATTTGAATTCAAGTGTTATTCACCTATTCTTTTACATATTATTTTTTTACATGATATTAAAGTTAAGGAAAAATTCAAAATAAATACATTTTGACTTGAAAAACCTCAAAAATTTTGTTAACATATGAAAATGATAAATAGATTTCAAAGGACTAATTTGAGATTTTGAAATTTTTTTTAAAACCAAAATGCTCCTTAAGTTTTTTAAAAGAAAAAACCCTCACTACCGCCGAAGCTCCGGTGGCTGGCGCCACACAGCCGGCTAGCCTCTAGTGGCCAGATGTTAGAGCTTTGGTGACAACTTGAGTAATGAAATTGATTACTTGAGCTCTCTAAACTCTATCAAGTATTGTTAACATGTTGAATAAAGACAATGACAACTTAAATGTAGTCATTAATAACCCCTTGTGGACAATTTGTCAATTATTATATTTAAGTTGTCATTGATTTTATTCAACTTGTTAACTACGCCAGATAATATTTATGGAGTTCAAGTAGTCAATCCCTATATTAAAGTAGTCAACTTCATTACTCAAGTTGTCATTGGAGTTCTGGAAGCCAGTCGTCAAAGTCCTGCCTACGGGGTGGTGCCGGCAGCAGAGCTCCGGCAAGAGTTCTTTCTTTTTTTTAAAAAACTTGAGGGGCATTTTAGTAAAAGCACAACATTTCAAAATTCTGAAATAATATCTTGACACCTATTTCTATATGTGAACAAACTTTTTGGTGTTTTCCAAATTTAAATAGTATTTATTTAAAATTTTCGGTTAAACTCTTCATAAGAAAACAAACTAATAGAAGCCAAGTAGAAGGAAATGCAGTGGATAGAAATTTTCCCCCAAAAAATTTTCATAACCATTTTTTCTTAATGTTACAATCAAATTTTTGCAAAAATTAATTCTTAAAAAATTAAAATATGTGGATGTAATTAGAAAAACACTATTAAGACAAAAGGGCTAAATCATGTAACTTTTGAATATTAAAAAATTCTTGAGTTCCATAAAAATCAGAAGAATTATATTATAAATATTTTTATCACATTATAAGAATTTGGAGTCATATTAGATTTAGCATAATCAATAATCTCCTTGAAAAAAATATATGCATTATGTTTTTTCTGATTCAATTTGTGGCTAGAAAATAAAAAGAAAGCATAAATGGGGTTGCATAAGGTTGCCTCACCTTATGTATGGATACTGGCAGGGCCCAGAACCTGGAAATAGATAAAAAGGGAAAACAAGAAAACATAAATAAATAAAAATTAATAAAAAGTAGAAACCCTGTGGACAGACAATAAATAAAGGAATAGGATCAGGATACTTTTTTCGGTGGCACCTTGGCTGTCAACAAAAGTTGAAAAAAAAAAACTAAAGAAAATAAAAAAAGGGGACAAATTTGACTTTCTGCTGCATGGATATCAATCAAGTGCCACTTTTGTAGGTCCTAAAACACCCAAATAAACTTCCAAGGAAATTCAAAGATGCACCAAAAGTTTTTTTTTTTTTTTTTTCTGTATGTGCCCATTGCCCAGTCCAAATCAATTACTCTCAATCTTAAATATAACAGTGTTAGGTAATAAATTTAAGAGATTAAATGAGTTAGTTAAGTTTATAATTTATAATAAATATGTATTGGTTTTTTAAAATATCTCATTTAATCATTTGTATTATACACTGCTAATGAAAATTCTCTATAATTTGTACAATAAAAAAATATTTTTTTAAAAAAAATTATATATTTGTGAGATAAAGTAAATTGTGATATTACTTTTAAAATCAAATTAAATTTCTCAACTAGTTGTTACATTTAAAACTGGAGGTAGCATATACACAAAGAAGAAAACATAAAGAAGAACAACTGCTTACTTGGATTGATGCTGGTGATTACAGCAACTCCACCAAAATTGCAGCTATTAGGAACTGGATTCTTGTGGTAATAACTATTGAATGCAAAAGAAGCATGATCTCTCAGAGAAGTGGGGTTATAGCATCTTCCATTAGGCTGGATCTCAGAGCAATCAGCTCCACCATAGCCACAAGCATAGTCCAAAGCCACTTGCAGAGATATCTGAGACGCACTAGGACTAGCAACACACCAGCTCACACCAGAAGTAGAAGAAGATGGTGATGAGGATGAAACAGAGGAATTATTGTTGTTGGGTATGGTTGGCGTATTAATGGTGTTGTATGGGAGTGTTGAAGCAGGGGAAACAGAGTCTGGACTGGAATTAGGGTTTAGAATTGGGGAAGAAGAAGAAGATGGTGATGAAGATGGTGATGAGATTATGGGGACTAAGTTTGGCATTGTGGTAATTGGGGTGGTGATGTCTTTTTGTGTTGCTGAGATCACATGTGATTCCTTCATTGTCCTCTTGCTAGATCCTGTGTGGGATTCAGAAACAGAATCATAAATTTTCAAATCAAAATTTCAACCTATCTGCTTCAAATAAATCATGCATTGAAGAAAGTGATACAAAAGAATGTGTTGTGCATGTGGCTTACGTCTTTTTTTAATGAGACATTGATAATTAAACTATTTATGTTCGGGGTTAAAATGTTGGAATCATACATAAATGAATGAATAGAGACTTGATTTACTTATCTTTGTGCCCACGATTTATTTTCTAACTATTTCTCTTGAATGCATTGCAAGTATACACTATCAACACTCTGGTTCTAGTGGAATAGGCTTTCATCATTTAAGTATGAGATTTTTTAGTTTGAGTTTGTGCAAATGTTAAAAAGGGCTATGAGAAAGTTTCTTTTAATTTGATATGATGGATTTAGAGGGAAAAAAAATTTTTAGAAGTTGGATTTAAAAAAATTGGAGAAGTGGGATTATAAAATTTTAATTAAGAGACAATGTATGTTAAAAAAGTAAGAAAAAATAATTAAAAATTTTTAACCCCATTTTTTAAATTTTTTTAAATTCAAATCTAAAATTTTCTCTCTCTCTCTTTACTATCCTTCCACTCCTCTTACGCCAAACAACCCCTTAATTAGGCCTTTAATCTAATCCAAATAAATATATGTACTAAAATAATTACAATCGTACACTTCTTTTGATGTATATTAAAGATATATATTGAAAATCAATAATTTATAATACTTCTTTAAAATAATGATGGGACAAAAAAGTCATTAAAAGGAATACAATATTGCCTTGCTTTGAGCGTGCAAGGAATAAAATATTGTTTTGCCCCCTTTTTGAGTGGATTAGAGTGACTAAAAGTGTAATTGAACCCAACATTATAGCTTCAAAGTTGAAAATAATAATTAAAGATGGATTGTAACGTAATTATTTCTAAATATAAGATAAAATTAATTTTTTAGAAAGATTAAAAATACTAAATAAATTATTTAATTATATCATATATTATGTATTTTTATATTATATATCAATTTATTATTTAAATTAATTAATTTGAAAAAAAAATAAAAATAAAAAATACTCTAAAATAATTTAATTAATTTTTTTAATCTTTATAAGAAATATTATTTTTTCTCAATATATGAAAGGAAAAGGCATAAAGATTTTTAAATAGCCGCATAATAATTAGTTGAGGGACTCGATGAAAAAGCAAAATAATAATAAAGGAAAGTTACACAAGAGACAACAGTATGAAACATGCCAAACCGTGAATTATGCCCCAAAACAGAGAATCCAAAATGGACAAAATCAATTTGAAAGGGTAAAAAAAAAAAAAAACCAGAGAGCATTGCAGCCAGTTTGTGCTAACATGAACTTCCCCTCAAAATCAAACCAAAATAGCAAACAAACAAAAAAAAAAGGCAAAATTAAAATCCTCTAAAGAATGCCATGCCCTTATGTTTCACTCTTCTTCAACCTAAATTGTTTCATCAGACTCAGAGCAGGAAATGCATTTTGTGGGTTGAGAACTCAAAGCATGTTCTTGAGGGTTACAGTAATCTTGTTAGTAAAGAGAGACTATATGCAGAAAATAGAGAAGTCATGACTAAGGAAACAGGGGAATCAGAATCAGAACCAGAATGTGAAAAGTGTGTGTGTGAGAGAGAGAGAGAGAGAGAGAGAGAATTACCAGAAGAGAAGAACTGAGTGAGAAGAAGAAGGAGTACACAGAAAATGAATCTGCTTGCCATGTTCAATAATCTTGGAGGTGTGCTTCTTGCTAAGTATGATGGTTTGTGGAGATTTGAGTGAATCAAACAAAAGGAAAATCAACACACAGAGTGTGTGTGCCTGTATATATATATGAATAGGAGGAAACAAAAAAGAAGAGGAAAAAAAGAAGCGGGGGTGGGGTTGAAGAAAGTCGAAGGGTAGGGAAAAGAGTGCCTCGGGATGACAGTAATCATTCACCCATGCCTTACTTTTCTACTCTTTTCTTATCTCTTTAGTCTTTTTTTTCATTGAGAAAAATTCAAGTTATTAAATTGGCATTCAATTGATTGGGATATTATAGATTAGATTGGAACTAATTAGGAGTTAAATCGGTAAGAAATTAAAGATTTCAGAATTATTAACGTAAAATTTTAAAGAAAATTAAAAAAATCATTTTTTTAAATAGTGAACCACATTAATACTTGAATTAGACCGATGTATCAGTTTCCGAGCTAAACTGATAATCCTATCCAAATTTCAAAACCCTAAAAAAATTCAAAGTGAGTTGGTTTTAAAGACTCACTATGGTTAGGGCGCACTTTCAAGTTTAAATAGGTATGTGCATATTAACCACCAGTAAGACCTTCAAACTGACGGTGAATTTTGAACACACAATCATATTGATTATATGTATGTGTATGCCAAGTTTTTATTGGCAGTACCAACTTTGTCGACATCTCTTTAATTCTTTTTTTAATATTACTTATTAATGCTAATATGAATTATAATACTCTCTTTTATTTTTAATATAAAACATATTTATCTAATTTAATTAAACTAATAAAACTAGTTAAGTTAGTTAATATTACATATCTTTTTTAAAGCACTATAATTATCTTCTATAATTCTATAATTCTCTATCCTTCTTAATTATTGTTAAAGGGTATCAATATAGATAAATTAAAAAAAATTGATAAATATAAAGATATATCTTACATTTATTATCACCGAAACCAACTCTCTAAATTTGTTTTGTAGTAAGCAGCAGAGGAAGTAATAATTATATATAAAAATCTTTCTGTTGAGCCTGATGAACCTTCAAAGAGGTTCCAACTCTTAACCAATATGTGTGTAATGCATGCAACTCCGCGTCTTAATGATATTTAAATGTTAAAATAATGAACATAATCAATCTTTAAGATACTTTTAAGTTATTATTTTCTCTGTACATTATATAGAAAAATTATTTAGTTCACACAAAATGAAAATTTAAATTACATTTGGGGGGAAATAATAAAAATAAAATAAAATAAAATCTACGTAAGCATTCTTGTGTGCGCGAGCGCGCAGGTATTTCAAATGCATAAACTTTTTTTTTTTGGGGCATAAAATGCATAAACATATTAATGAAACAATATCCAATATACATTGCCTTTTGAATTAAAATTTGAAAACAATTTTAACCTAGCACTTCTCTTCGTTTGAATAAATAAAAACCAACTATATTTTGACATATAACACTAGATGATTTTTATTTAGATTCCTCTTGTCTTTTCATGTCATTGTAAGTAACTAATGTTATGCAATGAAAGTTAATTATTGCTTCTAGGTCAATCTCATGGACCTGCATCATTTCTAGGCCCAGTCTCAGTCCCAGTGTGGCTGATCATTCTCTCGGACTAGTTACTGATCATCATCTTGGTAAGCTAGGAATTAGTAACAGTCTCTTTGTTTTGTTTCATTGGAGTTGTCATTATTATTGTTGTTGTTATTTATTATTTAAAATTAAAATAATAAAAATCCAGGTCTCATTTATAGTTATAATTTTTTTTAATGCCCAGAAGAAAAAAAGTGAGTCCTTACTACTGACTTCTTGTGAATGATAAATGGAAGGAGTACAAGTTTATCTTTTTAAAAAAGTTCATTACTTTATCTGACTCCTTTGTCTGTTGTAAAGTGGAGGGCCCATTTTACACAATTTGTCTCCCATGCCAATAAGTTTCTTATTAATAATAATAATAATTCTCTTATGAACCATTCTTCTATTCATGTCTTTTTTTAAACAATAATGCGTATAAATTAACAATAAAAATAATATTTTCCTAATGATTCCCAAGTATTTTTTGGAAAAATTATATTTTATATACATATTAAAAATTATATTTTGGATCTCCATATTTTTTTAAAAATTAATTTATTTTATGGATCGATATTTGATATTGTTTGTCACCTTAATTCTCCATTGGGAATGGATTCTTATATTTTCTTAAAATTTATATTTTAAAAATTTGATCTCATTAGCAAATTTTTTTAAATTTTTTTAATGCAAATAACTATATATTATTTTGACATTCTAAATGTGTACGATTTATAATAACAAAAAATTAAATAGTGAAATGAAACTAATCCACATGGATGAAAATATAATGGTAGAGACAAAATATAAATTATCTAAATTAGTGTAATCTCAGAATTATTTAATTTAGAAATATCTGATGATAAATCTTTAAAAATATAAAAAGTCAATTGAAAGTCAATTGAAAATGAACATTATATTTGAATGAATTAAGCAAAATTATTGACAAGAAAGATGGTAAAGGAAATAGAAGCTATTTATATGTTTAGCTTTTTAATATCATTATAATTACGAGGAACTATAGTTGCTCATGTGGGTGGACCATATGTCACACAGACCACATGATACTATTATTTTGTTTGTAAAACAAATTATTTTGAGTTAGTGAAAGTTAAGCCTAAAAGTCAAAGTATCATTAGCTGCACTTTGGACCTATTTGCATTTGAAAAATGCAGTTTCTAGGAAATAATATATACACATATATTTGTAGGGTAGACCCCCTTTGTATTTTCTTATTAAAGCCACTTCCTGAACTCTTGCACAATTAAATTATAGTCATGTCATTGGATACCATTTGATATTCCTTTATTATCAATAATAATTCTCCCATCACTCTCAAAACCTTGCCTTTATTATTATTTTTTTTTTTTTTGCCAACTCAAAACCTTGCCTTTCATTTAATAAAAATTGTGTACTTGCATCTTTGGAAGTGAGGCCAAACAAATTTCACAGTTTTTTAAAGACCATTTTGATTTTGAGCTTAATGACAACTTGATTTGATTATAAAGAAAAATGCTATGGTTTAAACTAAGCTATCAGCGACTCTGGTTGATAGCTCGATCATTCATACTACTTATATTTTTTAAAAGTGAGTTTAATTTTTAGTTGAGGTGGAAAACAACATCACCTCATAATAAATCTCACATCACTCTTAAAACCTTACCTTACATTTGAAAAAAAAAATCGTGTACTTGCATTTTTGAAAGTTAGGCCAAACATATCTTCATAGTTTTTGAAAAATCGTTTTGGTTTCAGGCTTAATGATGACTTGATTCAACTATAAAAAAAGTGTTTTGCTTTAAAATAAGCTGTTAGTGACTATAGTTGATACCCTGAGCATTCATATTGTCTAGTTGTAAGACCCCGTCTTATTATTGATATTGCTCAGAGTAGTAATAGCGTAGCTCAGTGGGCACATAGAAATAGCATAAATATACTGATATATTGAAACAATATTGCTTGATTACATACATAATTTCCCATAGGGGTGTACAAAATAATACAGACCTTAACAAATATAAAGGTCTTCAGATAACCAATGCCTCCTCTTGTATTAGCTCGGAACCTTTTGTCACTAGAAATTACGATTATGCTCTTTAAGCTGCTGTCTGCTGCTGGAAACTTTAAATGTTTATGGAAAGGGTGAGATTCGGGGGAATCTCAGTAGTAACATGCTTTCAAACATATAGAATGCGAAAATAGATATGATATGCCATGTCATGTAAGATGATCGAAACTATGTGTACACTTGCTCAAGGCCAAACTATATGTCTACACCTTGGTCTACTTGGCACCCTTGTTGGGTCCCTGACCACAATATGGCGAATTGGTGTGTCAAAGACACAAGCTCATGTTACAGTGAATGACATATACAACATTTAGTAATCACATAGTATATGTAGGAAGAAGTTACTACCTAAAATGTCCTTTCCTTGCCTGTTAATCGGTCCAGCTCCGTATTTGGCTCGGACTATCGGTATATCCTAAAATTACAAATTTAGGATAAATGAGTTATCATTTATCCATAACTCATTATAAACTCATGGTGTTGGTTATCTTGACTCAAAATTGTAAAATTACAAAAATACCCCTGGGAACCCAGTCCACGCCCCTTCGTACCCGGTCAAATTGTACTATTCCAAAAATCATGACCCGGGCTAATCCTACACAATTTTGTGTGTAGAATCCATTTTTGACCTCAGATTAGTCAAAATCAGGCCCAAATTACAAAATTACCCTTGGAGTTCATTCCAATTAAATTTGGCCAATTTCTTACTTAAATTCGCATGGTACTCAATCTACCAGCATTTTTTTACCAAACTTTGAAAAATCATAATTAATTCTATAGAACTCCAATTGAGGTGGTTCAAAGCTCTATTTAAAGCCCTTTAAGTTTAGTTTTATATAAAAATACTCAATTTTAAACGCCACCACTACACCATTCCCAGAATGTTTCCAAACACCAACTGTTTCAGATGTTCTTCCAGAAAATAGGGCATATCTTTAATAGTTCATATCTCATAGCATACTTGTCAAATTAAACATTATGACCTATCAAATTAAAGGTATATGTCTCTATTTTTATACTGGAAAGTTTCATGGTCATTGGATGACATTTGATTACTCAAAAACTCGTCACCATAACACTGCCATTCCCATACTCAAAAACTCATCCAAACAACAAACCAATCGGTTAAAAAGGAAGCTTACGCTTACCTCTACTCGTTTCCACAAACGGTTTGGAATTCCAACAACACCCCGGTAAGGGAGACGGCACCAAACACCTCCAAATGAAAATCCAAAACCGTAGGAATGAAGATCTCGATGAGTAGAGTAAGTTTCCTGAAGGGTACTTTGAGAGAGGATGCTGTTTCGGCAGTGTTTCGGAGAAAAGAATTTTCTCTCTCCTCACCCTCCATTTCTCCGATCTGTTTATCTCTCTCTTCCAGTGATTTCCTGCGTGAAATGGCCAAGAAGATGATGATTTAATGGATATATGAATCAGATATTTCATCTTCCACGTGTCACCCTCTGATTCACCCAAAAATTGAATTTTCGCATATAATACCAAATTCTGCAGAATTTTCATTAATTTTGAAAATTCATATCTAATTGTACAAATGTCCAATTGGAGCGATTCCAAAGGTTATGCGACCCTTATTGAGTCTAGTTTTAAGAAAAAATATAATATTTGGCCAATTGGAAGCTCAATCTTCCCAAAATTTTAATCTTTGAATGCTGTCCCAGAAAATAATTAATTTCGCTGGGCTAACTTCAAAAATTCATTTATCTTTGTGTACAACTCCAAATGGCTTATATGACCTATCAAATTGAAGCTTGATAATTATACTTTCATTCTGGAAATTTTCATAATTCTTAACCATCATTTACCTATCAAAACATGTCACACAATAACCGCTGCCACACCGGAAATTTCACCGGTGGCAAAATTACTTTGTGTTCCACTTTATTAATTTATGTGTGACTTCCATCACTTCGTTTTGTTATTCCCCAAGCTCTTTATCTTACCAATATAATTCATTTTAATATTCAAGAATATAAAGGAATTTTGGGGAATTTAAACATACCTCATAGGGACATTTGCTAAACCGGGGTCTAGCAGTCCACTTATTGTAGGCTTATTTTCAATTCTCTTGTTAAAAAATTTAGGGTGTTACACTAGTTCGATCTAATCTTTTAATTATAGTTTACATT
Organism: Albizia julibrissin; assembly: GCA_037074505.1. NCBI lineage: Eukaryota > Viridiplantae > Streptophyta > Magnoliopsida > Fabales > Fabaceae > Albizia > Albizia julibrissin. The sequence continues at coordinate 17,171,769 of CM073484.1, forward strand.
TTAGAAAGTGATTTTAGTTTTTGGTTGAGCTGGAAAACGCCTTTACTTTATTAAAAAAAACACAAATTAGAATATCGAAAATACTTTATGTTTAAGTCTTGAAAAAGAGCACCTTTAATTAGATAAAAAAAATTCATTTCAATTAATTTTTTTATTCACAAATTAATTTCAAATTATATAGCTTCTCATAGATTTTATAATTGATATTAATATTGATAATGATATTTGATAGTATGATTGCAAGGATTAAATTTTTTTTCTTGCCCCACCCCTACCTTTTTTTAGTTGCATTGTTTTAGATATTCAAAATAAAGTGAAATTAGGAGAATATGCATTGTAGCATATGTGATCTTGATAAGATTTGTTCAAGAACTTGAAAGGTGATGTTTTGATATATTCGATTTTATAATATTTAGTTCAGAGATAATTTTGTAAAACTTATATTTATATCAATATATTTGTTTATAAAATAAAAATTATAAAGAATTATGAAAAGTGAGGCTTTTTTTGGACTTTATGCAATACACACACACATATTGCATACGCAAGTTTCTGTATACATTTAACTAACAATTCATACCACTCATAAATTATAAACAATATATTTTCTTAAAATTCTATTTGATGCACGAACCTAATTTTATTATTTAAATCAATGATAAAGACAACATGTTATCTCACCACTTTCTATTTTTATAATTTTTTTTATTAAATTTAAAGGTTTTTTGGGTGCAAATTTAGAGTGCTCTTAAATTTTTTTTAGACTTGACATCAATTTCGAGCGGATCATAAGTGTTAAGATTAAAGCACTTGTTATTAACAAGTGTGCTTCATATAAGAGTGAAATTAGTGTTCTTCTACTATTAAAAAAAAATCCTTATATTTTCCTCCTTATCAATATGACAGCCTACCAATTACTATAACAACTTGTTGGTTAAATTTAAGGGAAAATCCCATTTAGAAGAAGAAGAATGAGTTTTCACCTTTCGTTTAGCTTGCATTCTCTCTCCATTTCGATAAAGAAAGAGAAATAAAGGATAGAAACAACATATTTTTTCAGTTTCTAGCGAAGTTATGTAGTTTCCGGTGAGTTCATGAGTTTTCCAGCAAACTTATGAATATTCTAGCAAGCTTTTTCAGTTTTCAGCGAAAAGTAATTGACAAAATGAATAATAAGATTGACAAAATGAGTAATGAGATTGACATAAACGTTATATAAGATTCACCAATATTTGTGCCTTGGACAAAATATGTAATGGGATTGACAAGAGTAATAATGAGTTTGACAAGATTTATAATGGTTTTCACAAAAGCGTTTCCTTAAAAAAAACGTTAGATAAGATTCACTAACATTTGTGGCATTTGACAAAGTTCATAATGGGATTGACAAGAGCCATAATGAGTTTGATAAGATTCGTAATGGTTTTCACAAAAGTATTTCCTTATAGAAAAAACATTAGACAGGATTCACCAATATTTGTACCATTTGACAAAATTCATAATAGGATTCACAAGAGCAATAATGAGTTTGACAAAATTCGTAATGGTTTTCACAAGAGCGTTTCCTTATGGAAAAAACGTTACACATGATTCATTAACATTTGTTCCCTTTGACAAAATTCATAATGGGATTCATAAAAGGAATAATGAGTTTGACAAGATTCGTAATAGATTTCACAAAATCATTTCCTAATGATGATTCACCAACATTTATGCCTTTTGACAAAATTTGTAATGGGATTCAACAGAGCATTTCCTAATGAACATTAACAAAACTTTCAATACAAATCATACAACATGGTCCTTCCCATATATATAACTTTTATTACTAAATTTGTTAATCCCATCACGAATTTTGATGAAATGTTATAAATGTTGGTGAATTTTGCCTTACATGTTTTCATCAGCAAACTTTTTTGTTAAAACCATTACAATTTTTGTTAAAATCATTACTAAACTTGTCACTCCCATTACTAATTTTGGTGAAATGCCACAAATGTTGGTGAATCTTGACTTACATGTTTTGTTCATCGAACTCTTTTGTCAAAACCTTTACAATTTTTGTCAAAACCATTATTAAACTTGTCAATCCCATTAAGAATTTTGTGAATCCCGTTTTACATTTAGTTAATACCATATCAGAATTTATGAGACATTGATGACTGATCATTCAAAAATCAAACGAGATCGAAGGCGAAGGAAAGCACAGAAAGATAGAAATTAAGAAACAATCATAAATAATAGAAGAATTATGAAGATCTTGAGTTTTTTTTACAACCACGTCATCACCTTCCTCCCGTTTTTTCGGCAACGTTTTTTCCTGCACCATCATCACCAACAAGTTCCGATCACAGCACTAAGTTCTGATGACAACGACAGCAAGGATTTTGGTCACTAATGGTAAGGAGGATTCGCTATGGAGATGTTTACTGAAGGGAGAGGGCGAATTTGTGATGAAGAGAATAGAGAGAATGGAGCTGAACGACACATGATGATGAAGAAGAGAGAGAATGGAGTGTGAAGGGTATTTTTGTCTTTACCCTTAAACTTCATAAACCCAGATCCCCCCAAACCCTTATTTGGCCTTTGTAAGTTATAATGGACTTCTATGGGTTAAGTAAGTTTATATGGTATTTTAATAAAATTTTCCTAAATTTAAAGTTTTTATTTGCAAAGAAATAGTAAATAAAAGTGTTATCAATCTATTGAAAAGTTACAATTAAAATGGAATACAAAACTTGACCGAAATAACCCATATCAACTTGGATCCATGATCATCCATCTTCCCTACCAAAGAAGATAAAGCAAAAGTAAAAGTGGACTGACACTCTGCAGAAGAACACGAGGACCACGTGGAGAAAATGGCAACACTCTGCTTCGCACAATCCCTTACTCCACCATCATCATTATCTTCATCACCCTCCATATCCAATTTCATCTCAGGCCATCCATGCCTCACCATGCTTGAAAAGCAATGCTTCACCATGAAAGATCTCAAAAAGATTCATGCTCAGACCATCAAAACTGGCCTAATCAACGACCCTATTGCCGCTAGTCGCGTTTTAACCTTTTGCGCCTCTCCTTCTGGGGATACCAATTATGCCTACTTACTTTTCACTCGAATTCCCAACCCAAATCTCTATTCTTGGAACACTATCATTCGATGCTTCTCTCGTAGCTCAACCCCACAAAACGCAATCTCACTTTTCGTTGAAATGTTGTACTCAGAGACTCAACCTGAACGATTGACTTACCCTTCGGTTTTCAAGGCTTATGCTCAAATGGGTCTTGGCTATGAAGGATCCCAGCTTCATGGGAGAGTTTTAAAATTGGATTTTGAAAACGATGAGTTTATCCGTAATTGTCTTATACATATGTATGCGAATAGTGGGCTTTTGAGTGAAGCGAGGAGATTGTTTAATGGTCTCTTGGAATTTGATATTGTAGCTTGGAACTCAATGATCATGGGTCTCGCCAAATGCAGGGAAATTGAAGATGCCCAGAATCTGTTTGATAAAATGCCTGCAAGAACTTCTGTTACATGGAATTCTCTGATTAGTGGGTATGTTAGGAACGGGAAGATGATGGAGGCATTAGGGCTTTTTCAAAGGATGCAGCAAGAAGAAGGGATTGAGCCTAGTGAGTTCACAATGGTAAGCTTGTTGAATGCTTGTGCTCATATGGGATCACTCGAACAAGGGAAATGGATTCATGATTATATTATAAGAAAGAATGATAAGTTTGAGCTTAATTTCATTGTTGTGACAGCTATAATTGACATGTACTGCAAGTGTGGATCTATTGAAAATGCTCTCCAAGTGTTTGAGGAGTGCCCTAGGAAAGGATTATCATGTTGGAACTCTATTATTATAGGGCTAGCCATGAATGGTCTTGAAAGAGAAGCAATTGAGTTCTTCTCTGAGCTTCAATCTTCTTCATCAAGTCTAAAACCAGATCATGTAACTTTCATTGGTGTTTTAACAGCTTGTGAACATCTAGGCAAAGTTGATGAAGCTAGGGACTATTTTACCCTAATGACGGATAAATATGAGATTAAGCCATCATTAAAACACTATACTTGCATGGTTGAAGTGCTAGGTCAAGCTGGTTTACTAGAAGAAGCAGAAGAACTAATAAAGGGTATGCCAATAAAGGCAGATGGTATTATATGGGGCTCCCTGCTCTCGTCTTGTAGGAAGCGTGGGAATGTTGAGATGGCAAAAAGGGCTGCAAAACAAATTTTTGCATTAGATCCAAGTGACTCTGGTGGTTATGTGCTTCTTTCGAATGTTCATGCTGTGTCGAGCCGATTCGAAGAAGCGATGGAGGAAAGGCTTCTGATGAAGGCAAGTTTGACAGAGAAAGAACCAGGATGCAGCTTAATTGAAGTGAATGGTGAAACTTATGAGTTCCTAGCTGGAGGGAGGCTGCATCCGAAAAACCAAGAGATATACTCTTTACTGAGCTAACATAAGAGGGTGATGTTTATTCTGGGAAGTAGATATTGAGCTAACATAAGTCATATAGTCATTATATGTGCTTATAATTAATTCAAGAATGTACTCTTACTCTCTTATCCTATATATAAGTTATTCTCTCAAGTCCCTACGATAGAGCATTTTCAACTTAATTAACAGGAATAAAAAAAATGACAGTTAATTTATTAAATTTATTTTAAATTAAGAAAATTTTCTAACTTCAATTCTATTGATGAGGTTTTGATGGAGGGATAAAAATACTAAGAAGCATATTTAAGCATTGATAATGGGAAAAAATTGGCAATACAAAAAAATATTAATGAATTTTCAAGTGACTTATAGTACTCTTTTAGTCCTATTTATAAGGTTGAGAGAGAAGTTTTTTTTTCTTCCTATTTATAAGACATCTTATTAAAATTTCAAGTGAATTTTTAATTTAACCATTTACTTATTATTGTGTTGACTTTATTCTCAGGTGGTATATTGTATATTACGTGGAGATAGAATTGGAAAGTTGTTAAATTTTATAATAGAATTAATGAGGTTGAAGATTTTTTTTGGTCTGTGTGAAAAATACAAGACCGGAGGAATATGATATAGGAAATCCTTCTGGAAGGTGTCTAATAATACGGACCAAAGGGAATATAAATGATTGGCTCACACAAATAAAAAAGTTGGTTAAAAGTGACAAATTTATAAGAAATGTATTGTTTTGTTTTAAAAATATACTTTAGAGAAGGTGAGTGAGAGAAAGGATGAGTGAGGGGGGAAAAAAGAAACAAAGATAAAAGAAACATGCAATTAATTTATGGTTAAAAAAAGTTGTTTAAATTTTTAAATAAATATAAAGTGTAATTTATAAAAAGGATCCAAAATTCAATTCTTAATATAAGATATAGTTTATAATGAAAATTACATTATAACCTAGATCAAATGTTATAGTTTGGTTTATCCCAAATAAATAATAGAAAGATCACCATATCCAAGCTTCGTTTTTCCAAATAAAACCATCATCCTCCGTTTTTTTTCCACCACAAAATGTATACTTTATTAAGTATTAACACACAATACTTAAAGCCACACATATAGAGGCCGAAATACACAGAAAATAAAACCAAACAACACACACACATGATCCTGATTTAACGATAACTACTGCCTCAACCTACCCATTGACTAGTCCATTTTTTTAATTTTATTGAATGAAATGATTAAACTAAATCTCCATGTAAAGTTAGTGTATTTTTCTTGGTCAATGTACCACATTAAATAAGTTGTTTATGTAAAATAGGTTAAGATATAATTAAGTAAATGATCATATTTATATACTTATATCAAGTTTCTTATGTCCATTACATCAAGTTTACCAATCACATAAGATCATATGTCCTTTTTTTTATATGGGTTTATAGTTAAATGATAATAATTTTAAAACATGACATATGGTCACATGTGATTGGAGAATTTGATAAAATGAATATAAACAGCAGTAAATGTAATGCCATATTGTCATGTTCTATTTTTATTTGTTTTTTGGTACAAAAAATTATAAAATTAAAATAATAATTTATTATAAAGTTGACTCATCGTCGGGAGAAAACAAAGCTGAAATAAATACTAGAAAGATCACTGTATGCAAGTTTATATTACAGCTTCTCCAAATATACTCATCATTCTGTTGTTGTTTTTTTTCAACCACAGAATATATACTTTATTAACACACAATACTTAGAGCCAAATATATATAGAGGCCGAAATACGCATAACAACAGCATAAAATAAAACCAAACACACACACACACACTGTCATTATTGTGTCTCATTTTTCTTCATCCTTATAAAAACACAAACGAGCAATCATAAATTTTTCTCATTTATAACTTCTTATCAAAGAAATGCCAATAACAATGTCATTATAGTCTGTGAATAGAAGCGCAAGGAGCTCAACTCCTCTCTTGTGGAGAACAGTTAAGGGCAAGTCCATCTTCTTCACAACTATGGACACAGAAGGTGCTACTTGATTAATTACCTCCACAACTTCCCATAGTGGCTTCCCAAGCAGCTTTTTCCATTGATAATTCATTACTTCAATATCCCAACAAAATCCACATCAACTATAATTCTGTCACTTCTTCTTTTTTTTTATTAATTAATGGGAAGTATATGACTTGTAAAAATAGAGGAAAATAAGTGTACAAGCGTTAGCTTTCCTTCAAATATTATTATAGGGATAATTATATTAATCCGCTAATCCTTTACCCTATAGTTTCATCTTATTTTCAATTAGATTGTTGTGGCTTTTTTTTTCTTATTTATCATAATCTTATAGTTTTACTTATTTTTAATTAAGTACCTTTAGTTTTTTTTTTTACCAAATCTTTGTAGTTTCTCCTATTTTTTAATTAGGTCACTTTCTTTCTTTGTTTTTTTCCCCACAAAAATAAGGACATGATAAAATGAAAAAACTACATGGACTTGATAGAAAGAGGAACAAAATTATAGGCAACTAATTAAAAGTTAGCTGAAACTATAAGGATTTACAGATTAATTATTCTTAATATCATTAATTGCTATTTCATTGAGTAGAATTTCACATGCAATAATGCTCATGGATGTTTGGAATTGATGAGTAATTAAGCTTTGAATTCTTATTTTTTTAAGAAAAATGATAAATTCATTTTTTTTAAGTTAATGACAGTCAGAAAGAAGATGATTCAATGTAGGATTATATATCTATTACAGTATAAGAATAAAATAAAATTAAACTTGAATCGTGGAATCTTAATTTAGATTATTTATATATATAAGTGATGGCCACCTATGGTTTGTCACAATTCATTTTTCCTTTTAGAAAGGTCTGATCATAAAGAAATGAGTCAAATGAGTTTGGGTGTTCATCAAGGGTGATAAACATCCAAACTCATTATGTGCAGACCGTCAGAATCTGATATGAATAATCTAGATTTTTTTAAAACGGTCAGTTTGAAAGGTATATAATTTAAAACAAAGATAAGATCTTTAATTATCATTTTTTCAAAAAAAAAAAAAGAATTCTTTTGATTTAAAAATTATTAATTAAAAATTTTAAATACGGACTGTTCTGTTCGGATCTGAACAGTTTTTTAGATTTGATAAGTTTGGCCACTCAAATCAAATCCTTTCACAAATGACATACTAAAGTTATTGAAGAATGAAGAGATTATTGGTACCTCTTTCAATCTCTCCGGGGGCTTGGTTGGTGGAGAAATGATCAACATCTACAAATGAGTGTGGGGTACCAACGAAAGAAATAGGAACGTATGCTCCAAGCAAGTGGGTTAAGTGATCCAATGAAGAGTGTGGATCAGAAATGAATACATCTTCTGGCTGGGTTGAACAATCAATTTGATTTGCTAAAATGGTGAGGAGAATCATAATTATCATTCTTACCAAATGACTCCTTCCAATCTCCATTAGTTTTGCCCTCTTTAGATTTTCTTTCTCTTTGGATTTTGTTGTTGAATTATTTGATGAGCCAAGTTGAGGCTAGACCGCAATTTATAAGATCATCATATCCTTTCATGAAAGTGATCAGCTTTTGCTATATTGCGGCTGGCTACGTTGCTTTAATTTTTTCTCTTTTTTATCATAATTCAGGCTCACCATGATACTCATTAAAGTATAAATTTATTTAAGAAGTTGTTGTTGCCTTTTTCAGATTGAATATCATCATGAAAGTTTTAAAATGTAGTGATTTCACTCTATACTATTTTTAAAAAAATTAACTTTGATTGTTAATTTTTTTAATAATAAGGGATAATATTACTCTATTTTAATATTTTTGAGATAATTTTATATTTAAAAATCTGGTACAATATTTATTGAAGCTTGCAAAAATGTTATAATTTTTTAATTTTAAATATATTATTTCGAAAAAAGCAACTTTCTGCTAAAACAAAAGTGAAAATAAGTATATATTTTTAATAAAATTAAGAAGAAATCAAAACAATTTATTCTTAATGTAAAATATCTATATAAATTAATGATTAATCTGGGATCCCCTTATATAGTTTGCCTATGGTTCTTAATGTACGACCTAATTAGAGAGTTGATATTGATCCTAAATGTAAGACCGATTTTTCATATTTATCAATCTTTTTTATAATTTACTCATATTAATACTTTATCAAAAATAATTAAATAAGAGATAGATTGAAAGAATTAACTAAGATGATTATATTAGTTTAAGAAAAACATGTTATATAAATTAATTTAATTTAATTAATTTTTTTAATATAATTAAATTAGATAAATAAATTTTACATGCATTAAGTATTAAGTACTAGAGGGAGTATTTGTGCGGGCGCATGTAAATATATTTATAATATTGATAACTTATTAACCTTTGTATTGGATGAAAAAACACAACTTATCCGTTCACATGGCCAGCCACTTTTAATTTCTATGAAACATCAACATTATATAGACAAATTTTCCATTCTAAAAAATAGTACAATATCTCTTGAACCTTGTTAAAATAGTATGCGTTTTTTTTTTATTTTTACATAGTATTACATAATTTTAAAAATATAATAAACCTTCTACTAAGACGAAAGTGAAAGTAATTATATTTTTAAATTTTGATTAATATGCACTACTATAAAAATAGGGAATATTGATGCACCTTTTGTAAAGAAGTGCTAAAGCTTCTTTTAAAATTTTATTTTTAATTTTTTTAAAAAAATTGACATATTGACGCTTCCTTAAAAAAGAATTATAAGTGTTTGGGGGGTTTTAGGTGGTGCTTTCTCAAACAAGCGTCACCTAAGGTGTTTTTTTTTTAAAAAACTAAAGTAATAGTTGTGGCGCTTGTTCAAGGAAGTGTCACAACTGATACGCACTTTATATGGTACTTGGCTTGGAAAGCGCCACACAAAGTAATTTTTTTTTATTTTTTTCAAACTTTTCTCTCTCCCACAATCTACTTCCATCACCTTTATTCTCTTGGTCTCTACTCCTTATCCAACACATATTATCACTCATTATCTTCTTAGTCCCTACATTTTTTCCTTCTCCTTTTTTTGTCACTCATCACCATTCCTACTTAGATCTATATTTCTTCTTTATTTCTTTGTTTTATTACTTCTCACATTTCCTCATCTTTTCATTTTTGGCACTTCCTCCACATTTTTTTGGTTCTATTTCTTAACTCCAAACCAACCCCACTCCTCCTCTCTTTTGGTTATATTTCATCCTTATTATAGTTTCATTTCGTTTTATAAGTATGTACCCATTCCCTTTTCTTTTCTTTATATATATATATATATATATATATATATATATATATATATATATATATTAAAGTTACTTACGGCACATTGTTTTCTTAACCACTCCTATTTTTTTTTTAATTTTTAAGCATGCATGCAACTTTGTCCTTGTCTTTTTCCTTTATTATTTTTTTTCAAGTGTTGTACTTGAGGTTTTAGCTCACTTTATTTAAGCTTCCTATATACTGTAAGTTTTTTTAATTTTTGAGTTTACAAATATAATTTTATTAATATTTAATAGTTTAATTTGCTCAATATATTTTATATTTAATTTATTAAAAAATCTGAAAAAATTATTCTCATTTTTATATGCCGAAAAATAAATGAGATAAAATTAAATGTTATTATATATAAGTTGTATGTAAAGACATGTAGTAGTTATAATTTTTAATTATTGTAGTAATTGTTAAGATTGATGAGTTGTATAAATAAAATAATTATTTATTTTTAATACTTGTATTTTACTTAGTAGTGATTTTATTAATTAGTTATTTATTAATTTATATCATTTTGAAGTTATTTGATTGTAATTTTTTTTTCATTTTGTTGTAGATATATAAATGTGTTTAAAATTTGTTATTAACTATAATTATAGGGTTCTAAAAGAAAAATATGAAAAAAAATCATTTTTTTAAAAAAGGTTTAGAGTGGTGCTTCCTCAAAAAAGTGTCACATGAAGTTATGACTTATTGTGGCTCTTTCTATAGGAAACGCCACCCTATGTTAAATTAAAAAAATAAAAGTCTAGGGTGGCGCTTTTTAGAGGAAGTGCTATAGGAAGTTCAAACGCTTCTTCTAAAAAGCACCACCCTAGATGTAATTTAAATAAAAAATATATATATACATGTTTTTGCTCTTGTGGGTAGCGCCACAGCTTCTTCTAATAACGTTGGAATATGTGGTGCTCGTCAAATATTACAAATAATATTAAAATAAATGTCATAGCTATTTTTTTATAGTAGTGATGATATCACCTTATAGCATTTGCAGCCCCATGACCAAGGGTTAAAGTTCAAATAAAAGCAAGATGGAAAATATATAAAAATAATCAAAATTATATTTATAAGTAGTATACTACATCAAAAAATTCATAAGTAGTATTCCAAAGTCCCTTTTAAAACGGAAAGAAAAATGGGAAAATTCTAATAAAATACAGCTAAAAAATGGGAAATGACAAATCAGTATAATAAAATTATGAAATCTAAAATCAGTCAGGTATCAGTATGGTGGAGAAATATGATATTTTGAAATTTCAACGAAAAGAAAATTCTTCCCTTTAGCTTTCCTCTCTCTCAGCTCGGAATAACAACACCGAGCTCTTGATTAACAACACCGTATTCTCCATTAACAACTTCAGGGATAAATTTGAAATTCACAAATTTTAAGGGCCAATAACAACACCAGTTTCTATATTAACAACACTGTATTTTAAATTACGGTGTTGTTAATGTAGAATATGATGTTGTTAATTAAGAGTTTGATGTTGTTATTCCAAGTTGAGAGGGAGGGAGAGTTGAAAGGTAAAACTGTCTTTTCACCGAAATTTCAAAATCTCATATTCCTCGATAGTATTGCCACCTGACTAATTTGATATTTCGTAATTTCACTGTATTGATTTGCTCTTTCTAATTTTTTGTTGCATTTTTCTGAAATTTTCTCAAGAAAAATAGAAGTGAAAGAGAATAAAATGAGAATGATTATGCAAAATAATACCGGTAAAAGTGCACAATTATTTCTTTAACTTCAACATACTTTTGTTTGGCCTTTTATAAAGAGATTTTTCTAATCATTTAACCCTAATGTCATTTTTTTAAAATGCTAATATTTGAAATTTTAATTATTGAAACAATATTTTTAAATATTAACATATTAAGTTTAATTTGAATTTCTTGGATAATTTAATCTAGAAGACCATTGTTTCAAGATACTTATAACAGTTCGTTAGTTATTTACTACACCAAATCAGCTATTCAGTGTCATCATTTAGAAGGAATTAAAAATCTTTTCCGAATTTCAAGGTTTAAGTGAATCGGACCCCTCTTATAGGTTATTATATTTACAATACTTTTTTAATTATTACGCACTAGTTATTTACCATATATTTCAGCAAGTAACAACAACATTTTTCAAATTTTAAATTTTTTTAAATAAATGAATGAGACCCTCTTTTAAGTTATTATTATTTACCGCAATTGTTTAGAAATTAACAACTTTTTCTAAATTTAAAATTTTTTTATAATACTTCCTTAGCTATTTACTACAATACATTAGCTATTGATCATACTGTTTTAATAACTGACAGCTTTTTTTTTTAAAAAAAAACATTTGGCCAAAAAATTTTTTTTTCTTAATTTTAAATTTTTTTGAATAAATGAAGAGTTTACAATTTTATTAACAAAGTTTTTTTCGAGGGACTTCTGGCATAAATAAGTTTTGAAAGAGATAAAAATACCAATTAATAATTTAAAATGGTGTAAATTCACTATATCGTTAAATTTTCCCAAACATAATTATGATTTTCTTCTCTTATAATTTAAAAGCCGTTTGGTCAAATATAATGGTTTGGGTGAATTTGCATATTTTAAAATTATTTATTGATATTTTTTCCCTTCTAAAATTTATTTATGTTAGACACATTTTTTTTAAAAAAAAATTATTAATAAAATTACACCTTAACCATAAATGAACCAAAATCATGTTTTAGTTATTTACAACACTTTGGTACAAGTGGGCTTTGGTATTATATTCACCAAATAGTACTACCTCATTAAAGTAGTTCATGGGGAAAATTTAACAAGAGAGAACATCCAAATTAACCATCAACATACAATCAGAAAGCACAACTTTTAGTCACATTTTAGGTTAATGACTTCAACCAAATGAGCGAGTAACTACAACTTTATATCAAATAGCCATACTGAGGAAGCGATTACCCACTATTTTAACAAACAATTATACAATTTTCATAGGTTTAATTCTCTCTGTGTTGTTAGTGAATAACTACAATAAATGTACGGAAAAAAACGGACAACCAATGATAAATAAGCTAAATAACTAGATTATTATAATTAATCAGATCATATATTTACCTCATATATCGTAAAGCTTGTGCTCTTTGTATTTCTTTTGTCTGTCACTAAACTGAGGGCATTTTCGTCATTGCCTCAAGATTTCAAATCCCAGATTCCTATGATTGCTTTGATATGAGATTTCTAAAATTTACCACATTATTTTGTCCTTTTCTAATTTTGATTATATTTTTCTGAAATTTTCCCAATACATGTTCAGAGATAATTTTGTAAAACTTATATTTATATCAATATATTTGTTTATAAAATAAAAATTATAAAGAATTATGAAAAGTGAGGCTTTTTTTGGACTTTATGTATGTATGGACATGTTTGTGTATACATTTAACTAACAATTCATACACTCATAAATTATAAAACAATATATTTTCTTAAAATTCTATTTGATACACAAACCCAATTTTATTATTTAAATAAAATGATAAAGACAACATGTTATCTCACCACTTTCTATTTTTACAATTTTTGTATTAAATTTAAAGTTTTTTGGGTGTACCTTAAGAGTGTTCTTAAGTTTTTTTGGACTTAGAGATTAATTTCTAACGGGTCATAAGTGTTAAAGTTAAAGCTTTTTTTAATAAATGTGCTTCATACAATTGAAACTTGTATTCTCTTGCTATTAAAAAAAAAAAAATCCTTATATTTTCCTCCATGCCAATGTGACAGGTTACCAATTACTATAACAACTTGTTGTTTAAATTTAAAGTTTTTGTTTGTAAAGAAATAGTAAATAAAATTGCTTGTTTAGGATAATTTATGTTTAGTTTATAAGTGTTTTTTATGTTAATTGACATAAAATTCTTCTCACCTACTTATTTCCTATCCCTATAAACCATGGTTGAAAAATTATGTTTAAAATTTCCCATCACTACCCCAACAGTAAAATGAAATAAAAAAATTAACGAAAAAACCCATATCAACTTACCAAATCCGGATCCATGATCATCCCCATCTTCCCTACCAAAGAAGATAAAGCAAAAGTAAAAGTGGACTGACACTCTGCAGAAGAACACGAGGACCACGTGGAGAAAATGGCAACACTCTGCTTCGCACAATCCCTTACTCCACCATCATCATTATCTTCATCACCCTCCATATCCAATTTCATCTCAGGCCATCCATGCCTCACCATGCTTGAAAAGCAATGCTTCACCATGAAAGATCTCAAAAAGATTCATGCTCAGACCATCAAAACTGGCCTAATCAACGACCCTATTGCCGCTAGTCGCGTTTTAACCTTTTGCGCCTCTCCTTCTGGGGATACCAATTATGCCTACTTACTTTTCACTCGAATTCCCAACCCAAATCTCTATTCTTGGAACACTATCATTCGATGCTTCTCTCGTAGCTCAACCCCACAAAACGCAATCTCACTTTTCGTTGAAATGTTGTACTCAGAGACTCAACCTGAACGATTGACTTACCCTTCGGTTTTCAAGGCTTATGCTCAAATGGATCTTGGCTATGAAGGATCCCAGCTTCATGGGAGAGTTTTAAAATTGGGTTTTGAAAACGATGAGTTTATCCGTAATTGTCTTATACATATGTATGCGAATAGTGGGCTTTTGAGTGAAGCGAGGAGATTGTTTAATGGTCTCTTGGAATTTGATATTGTAGCTTGGAACTCAATGATCATGGGTCTCGCCAAATGCAGGGAAATTGAAGATGCCCAGAATCTGTTTGATAAAATGCCTGCAAGAACTTCTGTTACATGGAATTCTCTGATTAGTGGGTATGTTAGGAACGGGAAGATGATGGAGGCATTAGGGCTTTTTCAAAGGATGCAGCAAGAAGAAGGGATTGAGCCTAGTGAGTTCACAATGGTAAGCTTGTTGAATGCTTGTGCTCATATGGGATCACTCGAACAAGGGAAATGGATTCATGATTATATTATAAGAAAGAATGATAAGTTTGAGCTTAATTTCATTGTTGTGACAGCTATAATTGACATGTACTGCAAGTGTGGATCTATTGACAATGCTCTCCGAGTGTTTGAGGAGTGCCCTAGGAAAGGATTATCATGTTGGAACTCTATTATTATAGGGCTAGCCATGAATGGTCTTGAAAGAGAAGCAATTGAGTTCTTCTCTGAGCTTCAATCTTCTTCATCAAGTCTAAAACCAGATCATGTAACTTTCATTGGTGTTTTAACAGCTTGTGAACATCTAGGAAAAGTTGATGAAGCTAGGGACTATTTTACCCTAATGACAGATAAATATGAGATTAAGCCATCATTAAAACACTATACTTGCATGGTTGAAGTGCTAGGTCAAGCTGGTTTACTAGAAGAAGCAGAAGAACTAATAAAGGGTATGCCAATAAAGGCAGATGCTATTATATGGGGTTCTCTGCTCTCATCTTGTAGGAAGCATGCGAATGTTGAGATGGCAAAAAGGGCTGCAAAACAAGTTTTTGCATTAGATCCAAGTGACTCTGGTGGTTATGTGATTCTCTCGAGTGTTCATGCTGCGTCGACACGATTCGAAGAAGCGATGGAGGAGAGGCTTTTGATGAAGGCAAGTTTGACAGAGAAAGAACCAGGATGCAGCTTAATTGAAGTGAATGGTGAAACTAACGAGTTCCTAGCTGGAGGGAGGCTGCATCCGAAAACCCAAGAGATATACTCTTTACTGAGCTAACATAAGAGGGTGATGTTTATTCTGGAAAGTAGATATTGAGCTAACACAAGTCATATAGTCATCATATGTGCTTATAATTAATTCAAGTAATTCAAGAATGTATTCCTACTCTCTGATGCCATATATAAGTTTTCAATTGATTCTTAAGAATAAAAAAAATGACAGTTAATTCATTAAATTTATTTTAAATTAATAAAATTTTCTAACTTAAATTCTATTGATGAGGTTTTGATGGAGGGATAAAAATACTAAGAAACATATTTAAGCATTGATTATGGGAAAAAATTGGCAAAAAAAAAAACATTAATGAATTTTCAAGTGACTTGTAATATTCTTTTGGTCCTATTTATAGGATTGAGAAAGAAGGTTTTTTTTCCTACAAGGCATCTTATTAAATTTTCAAGTGAATTTACAATTTAACCATCCACTTATTATTGTGCTGACTTTATTCTCATGTGGCATATTGTATATTAATAGAGGTAAAGTTGAAAAGTTGTTAAATTTTATAGTTGAATTAATGAGGTTGAAGGTTTTTCTTAATCTATATAAAAGATGTTGAAAGTGCTTCATAAATAAAACCGGAGAAATATGATATAACGAATCCTTTTAGAAGGTGTCTAATAATACAGACTAAAGGGAATAGAAATGATTGGCTAACGTAAATCAAAAGGTTGGTTAAAAGTAATAAATTTATAAGAAATGTATTGTTTTTTTTTAAATATACTTTAGAGAAGGTGAGTGAGAGAAAGGATGAACGAAGGGGGGAAAAACAGAAACAAAGATAAAAGCAACATGTAATTAATTTATGGTTAAAAAAAGTGAATTAAAGTTTTAAATAAATATAAAGTGTAATTTATAAAAAAGGATCCAAAATCCAATTCTTAAGGTATAGTTTATAATGAAAATTACATTATAACCTAGATCTAATGTTTTAGTTTCGTTTATCCCAAATAATAATAGAAAGACCACCATATCCAAGCTTCGTTTTTCCAAATAAAACCATCATTCTGCGCTTTTTTCCACCACAAAATGTATACTTTATTAACACACAATACTTAGAGCCACATATATAGAGGCCGAAATACACAGAACAGCAACAGAAAATAAAACCAAACAAAACACACACATCGATCCTGATTTAACGATAGCCACTACCTCAACCTACCCATTGACTAGTCCAGTTTTTTTTTTTAATAGAATGAAATGATTAAACTAAAACTCAATGTAAAGTTAGTGTATTTTTCTTGGTCAATCTACTACATCAAATAAGTTGTTTATGTAAAATAGGTTAAGATATAATTAAGTAAACACCCGTAGATGTAATGCCATATTGTCATGTTCTATTTTTATATTTTTGTTTGGTACAAAAAATCATAAATTAGAATAATAATTTATTATAAAGTTAACTTATCGTTGGGAGAAAACACAGCTGAAATAAATACTAGAAAGATCACTGTATGTAAGTTTATATAGTTTCTCCAAATATACCCATCATTCTGTTGTTCCCCCCCCCCCAACCACAGAACGTATACTTTATGAACACACAATACTTAGAGCCACATATATATAGAGGCCGACACACACAACAACAACAGAAAAGAAAACCAAACACACACAACATTGTCATTATTGTGTCTCATTTATTTTTCTGCATCCTTATAAAAACACAAACGAGAATCATAAATTTTTCTCATGTATTTTTAATGACCATAGAAATACCAATAACAATGTCATTATAGCCTGTGAATAGAAGCGCAATAATCTCAAGTCCTTTCTTCTGGAGAACAGTTGAGGGCAAGTCCAGCTTCTTCACAACTATGGACGCAGAAGGTGCTACTTGATTAATTACCTCCACAACTGCCCCTAGTGGCTTCCCAAGCAGCTTTTGCCATTGATAATTCATTACTTCAATATCCCAACAAAATCCACATCAACTATAATTCTGTCACTTCTTTTTTTTTATTAATTAATGGGAAGTATATGACTTGTAAAAATAGAGGAAAATAAGTGTACGAGCGTTAGCTTTCCTTCAAATATTATTATAGGGATAATTATATTAATCCGCTAATCCTTTACCCTATAGTTTCATCTTATTTTCAATGAGATTGTTGTAGCTTTTTTTTTTCTCCTTTTTTATCATAATCTTATAGTTTTACTTATTTTTCATTAAGCGCCTTTAGTTTTTTTTTTTACCAAATATTTGTAGTTTCACCTATTTTTTAATTAGGTCACTTTCTTTCTTTGTCCCCCCCCAGTTTTTATCCTTTTTATCAGTCACCTAAAACTATAAGGATTTAATTAAAAATTAGGTAAAAAAATAAGGACTTAATAAAATGAAAAACTACACAGACTTGATAGAAAGAGAAAAAAAATATAGGAAAAAAAATTAAAAGTTAGTTGAAATTATAAAGACTTGCTGATTAATTATTCTTATTATCATTAATTGCTATGTCATATGCAATAATGCTCATGCATGTATGGTATTGATGAATAATTAAGCTTTGAATTCTTTTTTTTTAAATGATATTCAATTTTTTAAAGGTTAATGACAGTCAGAAAGAAGATGATTCAATGTAGGATTATATATCTATTACAATATAAGAATAAAATTAAATTAATATTGAATCGTAGAATCATAATTTGGATGATTTATATAAGTGACGACCACCTATGATTTGTCACAATCCATTTTTCCTTTTAGAGGGTTTGATCACAAAGAAATGAGTCAAATGAGTTTGGGTGTTCATCAAGAGTGATAAACATCCAAACTCATTATTCAAGATCTAATATGAATAATCTAGAATTTTTTAAAACAATCAGTTTGAAAGGTATAGAATTTAAAACAAAGATAAGATTTTTAATTATCATTTTTTTAAAAAAGAATTCTTTTGATTTAAAAATTATTAATTAAAAATTTTAAATACGGACTGTTCTGTTCGAATCTGAACGGTTTTTTAGTTTTGATAAGTTTGGCCACTCAAACCAAATCCATTCACAAATGACATACTGAAGTTGAAGAATGAAGATATTATTGGTACCTCTTTCAATCTCTCCGGGGTCTTGGTTGGTGGAGAAATGATCAACATCTACAAATGAGTGTGGGGTACCAACGAAAGAAATAGGAACGTATGCTCCAAGCAAGTGGGTTAAGTGATCCAATGAGGAGTGTTGAAGGAAGGAATTAGGATCAGAAATGAATACATCTTCAGGCTGGGTTGAACAATGAACTTGATTTGCTAAAATGGTGAGGAGAATCATAATTATCATTCTTACCAAATGACTCCTTCCAATCTCCATTAGTTTTGCCCTCTTTAGATTTTCTTTCTCTTTGGATTTTGTTGTTGAATTATTTGATGAGCCAAGTTGAGGCTAGACCGCAATTTATAAGATCATCATATCCTTTCATGAAAGTGATCAGCTTTTGCTATATTGCGGCTGGCTACGTTGCTTTAAATTTTTTATTTTTTTTATCATAACTCAGGCCCACCATGATACTCATTAAATTATAAATTTGCTTAAGAAGTTGTTGTGAGTTTTTCAAGATGAGTATTATAATGAAAGTTTTAAAATGCACTGATTTCACCCTATATCATTTTTAAAAAAATTAATTTTAATTATTAATTTTTTAATAGTAAAGGACAATATTACTCTATTTTAATACTTTTGAGATAATTTTCTATTTAAAAACCTGGTACAATATTTATTGAAGCTTGCAAAAATGTTATAATTTTTTAATTTTAAATATATTATTTCGAAAAAAGCAACTTTCTGCTAAAACAAAAGTGAAAATAAGTATATATTTTTAATAAAATTAAGAAGAAATCAAAACAATTTATTCTTAATGTAAAATATCTATATAAATTAATGATTAATCTGGGATCTCCTTATATGGTTTACCTATGGTTCTTAATGTATAACCTAATTAGAGAATTGATCTTGATCCTAAATATAAGACCGATTTTTCACATTTATTAATCTTTTTATAATTTACTCATATTAATACTCCATCAACAATAATTAAATAAGAGATAGATTGAGGGAATTAACTAAAATGATTAGGTTAGTTTAAGAAAAATATGTCATATAAACTAATTTAATTTAATTAAATTTCTTAATATAATTAAATTAGATAAATAAATTTTACATGCATTAAGCATTAAGTACTAGAGGGAGTATTTGTGTGGGCGGATGTAAATATATTTATAATATTGATAACTTATTAACCTTTGTATTGGATGAAAAAACACAACTTATCCGTTCACATGGCCAGCCATTTTTCTATGAAACCTTAACATTATATAGACAAATTTTCTATTTTAAAAAAATAGTACAATATCTCTTGAACCTTGTTAAAATAGTATGCGTTGTTTTATTTTACATAGTATTACATAATTTTGAAAATATAATAAACCTTCTACTAAGACGAAAGTGAAAGTAATTATATTTTTTTAATTTTGATTAACATGATATCACGTTATAGTATTTGCAACCCCATGACCGGGGGTTAAAGTTCACTACTACAAAAAACATGATAAGCGACGCTTTTTTTAAAAAATAGTATGGCGTTTTGCAAACAGTATAACATCCAGTACCATAAGAAGAATTTACGGCGCTTGTTGAATTTAAAAAATGCTAGAATATTATATTTAATTATTATTTTTTTTAAAAAAGACTGATCTCTTATGGCGCTTCCACATGAAGCGTCATAAAAAGTCACTTTTAAAAAAAATTGTGTGACTATTTTTTTTCCTAATGAAACCCTCAATTGTATTTACATCCAAATTCATCATCAAACTTGCAGGTTTTCTTTGTAATATTTAATTCTCATCTTCATCTATCAAGCATGGAAGAACTCAAAGTAAATATCTAGAAAAAAAAATTAAGCATACATATAAGATTCATGACAGATTTTAACTAAAGAAAAAGAAGAAAACATACATATTTAAACTCAAAAATTAAAAAACTTACAATGTATAAGAAGTTTAAGAAGACAGAGTTGAAACTTCAAGCAAATACCTAGAAAAAAATAAGTATAAATATAATATTTATGACAAATTTTAACTAAAAAGAAGAAGAAGAAAGCATACAGATTTAAACTTCTATATCTAAAAAACACTTACAAGCTAAGGGGCTTCTATAGGAAATAGGGACCAAGACAATAGAGTGGGGACTGAAGGGATAAGACAAGATGGTGGAGTAATGAATATCTAAAAAATTGGGAGCTGGAGGGCGCGCGACGAAGATGATAATGGCGGGTTGGTGAAAAGTTAAAATATAACCTTAAATTCAAAGTCTATAGAAGCTTCGACGCTTTCCTCACCAAGCGTCATAGCTTTCAATAATCGAAATAAAAAATAAAAAAATAATGACGTTAAATTTAAAGTTAATAATCTTTAACGACGCTTAACATTTAAACGCGTTCAAAGATACATATTGCCTAACAATATCTAATATTATATATAATATAATATTATAATATATATATATATATATATATATATATATATATATATATATATAATATTATATTAATATATTATAATATAATTATACATATTATATATTATATAATATTATATATAATTGCTTTGGCTATTATATATATTGATTGCCTTAGGCAATCAAATCCAGCGCTTCAGTGAAGCGCCAGACAAGGCTAATATTTATTAGCCTTCTCCGGCGCTTCACTGAAACGCCAAATAAGGCAATAAAAATTATTGTCTTCTCCGACGTTTTATTGTGATGCGCCGGATAAGGTCCAAACTTTTTGTTTGATAATTTTTTTTATTATTCACTATTACAAAAATCACTTTTTAGACCGGTTAAAAAAGACATATTAGACCGATCATGGATCAGGTCTTGATACAGACAGTCTAAAAAGTATTTAACTTTTTAGATCAGTCTAAAATATGAAATTTTAAGACCGGTTCTACAACAACCAGTCTTAAAGTTTAACTAACGGAATGGGTAGGGAAATTTCAGTACTATTAAGACCATTTTTTTATGAACCGGTCTTAAAAAAATAGGACTTTAAGACCGGTTCTAACTTTAACCGGTCTTAAATTGATATTTAAGACCGATTCTTAAGGAAACAGTCTTAAAAGTTTACTTCTTTAATACCGGTTCTCTTAAGAACCGGTCTTAAAGATCAATTTAAGACCGGTTAGATTTAGAACCGGTCTTAAAGTTTAATCTTTTAAGACCGATCTTAAAGTTTAATATTTTAAGACCGGTCTTCAATTTAGCCGGTCTTAAATTCATATTTAAGATCTGTTCTTATTTGGAACCGGTCTAAAAATTGTGTGTTTTTTTTGTTTTATTTGTTTCAATCTTACCCAAGCTAGTAAGCCATATTCAACGATAATCCCTTCTGTGCCACATTACATACACAAGCAACAACACATGCATATATATATTGACAATCAGAAGCAGTGACAACATCATTTTTATTTCCAGAAACAATTGGTATTTCTCAGAATGCAAACTTGCTCCAAATTTAGAATCATGAAGCATAAAATCCTTATTAGTTCCCCTTTCCCTCTTTTGTTAAATATGACCTTAGTTATCGTAATTGGTATGAACCTATAAATATCAGTCTGTTCAAGGGAAAAATACTTGGCCCTTACAACCCTCGACTCTCAACAATCACAGAATGAACATTATGAAAAAAAATCATTGAAAACAAACACATTCAATTCCAATGACTACCAATAACACATGATCAACTTATTAAATTCTCAGAAATAGTACAATATTAACAATTTATAATTATCAGGAATTTTGAACCACAACACCACAATTAAATAATGATAGCAGGAAAATCGCGACATTGTGTGAACTTGCAATCACAAAGCTTGTAAAGAGAAGCAGGAGAAGAAATATTTCTCATTATATGGAAAAAATTCCTAAGCTTTACAGAGAAATGAAAAAAGTGGAGGAAAATTTACAATAGTGATCCCATGCCTGAATCGACAGCCAAATAGTATCATCAATATCCAAGAATTTGTCCTGAACAGAGATATAAACCAAGTTAGATATATATGAAAACCATAAGTATTATTAGAATAACATAGGATCATATTCAAAAACTTACTAATCTTGTAAAAGCTCATAGATGAATTCAGCACAACAATTGCGGATGACATCAATATCTTCTTCAGGAAAGGGATCAGCAAGATCAAACATCTGTATGTATAAACAAAAGCCAAATAAAACATTAACTTACTAACTTAAAAACAATAAAGTAATACAAAATTTTTGAAATATACATTTATTACCTCCTCGGTAAAGTCAGTCGTACCTAGACTGATAATATTATAAATTTGCCTCAACATATAAAGACCACATAAGTTGGAGCCCGGTGGTTGCTACGGGTCTGAAAAAGAAAATGATATCATCAAAGCAAGCATAAAAGCATAACTTATGGAATGCATCTTAAAGAAAAAAATATGTACTAACCTTTGGCGTGATCCATGTAGGGTCTTTTAAGTCACGAACATGCCTACCACACTTAGCGTGTAGAAAAGTCTACATAGCCCTATGATCAAAATCACAAAGATTACTTATTCTGCACACAAACTTTACACACAAAAGGTAATAAAGCAAGAAAACTTATGAATCCATGGTCTTCTTCAAGTCACTCTCGGGTTTGAAGTGGAGGGAGCATATGAGGATCACTGTGTAACTAGCTTACACAGAATAACCAATTGCCAATGATCCCTTAAAAAAAAAGATGAATGTTAAGCAGATATAAATCATTATATGTGATGTTTTGGAATATAAATTTGATGTTTCTTACCCATGCCCATAAGGAACCAAGAAACAGTCAGTTTTTGATTCACTGAGCCTCTGTGATAAATATCTATGTCTGATGGCAGAAGTGGTCCCTTTCTCCGTAGCATGAGCTGGGAACATGAATCCAAATTTAGCGCTCTGCCCAGAGGAAACCAACCTATAATTCATGTACCTACAAAAATGGAAGCACACAAATTAAAGTTAAACAGCATAATTTTTAAGATATTTACTTCCAATTGAAGAAGATACTTACATAAAAAAAAGCTGGACAATCGCAACCGTAAGATTTTGTCTAGGAGCGACCATAGACATTAAATCATCCCTCTCAAGATAGCATGCCACCCCTGACAGCCCAACAACTGAATCCATAGGCCAATTTCTAGCCGGGAAAGATGTATCAAATGCCATCAGAATCACTTGCTGCATCACATTCAGTGGTGGAGGCTGTGAAACTTTACTAGTGAAGGGAGCTGAACTTGGGGCTCTGATCGGGGAATCTATAGCTCCAACAGAAATAAAGTTCTTTAGCCATGATATGAAGGTATCCAAGACATCGGCCACAATCTTGAACTCCTCAGAAGGAATAGGGATAGGTGTATCTGCAATGATAACCTCCTCAACTGATACCCTAACCAGATCATCTGTCATCTGGAGGTGGTGAACAATTGATCCTAGGTTGTGCACACTCCCCCGTGCAACTAACCGTCTCAGAGGATCCTCAACAAATAATTCATAAGGCTCGGCATTGTCCTTTCCAGGACCCTCTGATGACTATCCCACATTGCAACAACTCCCTTTGGTGCTCTGCTTATGGCGATCGAGCGACTGTGCCTGGGCAGGAGCGGTATCTTGTCTTGTGCTCACCATGGCATATACCTTGTCATTCATCTTGCTCAACCAGACATCCAATATTGCATCAAATGATGCTTCTGCCTTAGCCCTTGCTTTCGCTCTCGCAGTGGCCAACATACTCTCCAATTCGTCTCTCGTGACCACGTTAGAAGAGGAACTGCGTGAGGACGATCCAAAGTAATCCTTTATACCTACCCCTCCTCTAACTTCCCTGACGCGGCCTAGATGCTCACGTTTTCCAGTAGCAACCGTAAAAATGTCATTCCTCCCCTCCGATTTGAAGGATCCCTCGGCTTTCTTTTTTTGATGTTCCTCCTATGAGATATACAAAAAACACACATGAGTAATGAAACATGTTTATTAAACAGTTAATAAGAACAACGATACTTACAATTTTTTCACCGACTATACGAGACTGGTCATTTGTATAGGATCCACCACTCTTTCGGCGAGCATGCAACCACAACTCTTCGCGCCGTATTTGAGATGATGGAGATAGCAAAACAGAAGGATAGGATTGAGATGCTTCTTCCAATATCCTCCGTTTGGCCGCCAACAAGTCTTTCTCGGCCTTTGTGTATCCCCCACAAGACATTGTGTGGAGGCAATCATTCTTCCTGCCACTCTCTTGTGCCTTTTTCCTTCTTGCCTACGAATAAGAAATGAGAAAAAAGGTTACAAACAGTAAAGACAAAATATAAGTAAATAAAGTACAAAATAAGTTAACTCACCAAAGCCTCTGGAGTAGTCCGAAGCCTAAAAAACTCCTGTCATGTCGCTTCATCGATGTACGAATACTTGCTGCAAGGAGTAGGCGAGGCTCACCAGCTGGCACTTTGATATGCACGTAATTGTTGGCCAGATTCATCTTGAACTTCCTCCAACGCTTACAACAATACGTCATAGTCTTGTGATACAAGATCTTACTCTGAGGAACGTCGTAGGTGAGCTGTTATTCATGAATCAAAGGAGTTAGTGACAATAATAAAATAAATTTGATAAAAAAAACATACAGAGGGAATTTTATACCTGAATAGTGTCCCAAATATGCTGCTTAACCTTTTTGTCAACATTCCTCCACTCCTCTATCAATATGCTAGGCTTATTCTATGCGAGGAGGCCGATAAAACTCCTATAACGACTGGCACTCGACCCGATCAGTTTCCAATATTGATAAAAATGGATCGGTATCCTCTCCTCGGCCGACCGACTTAGGGAAACATCCCTCATGCGTGTGGTCGTCCTGCCCTTCCGTTTGGGCTGGTGACTCGGCTCACCCGATGACTGCCCCTGATTGACACTTTAAGGCTCGCTGTGCTGAGCAGTAGGTGACACCTGATCCTCTGCTGTAGGATACACCGGATCCGTCATTGTGCTGTTAAGACAAATTATTGAGTTAATAAGTTATAAAATAACTATATATATATAATCTACATATAAGTTATAACGATA
The DNA here is from genome assembly GCA_037074505.1 of Albizia julibrissin. Lineage (NCBI taxonomy): Eukaryota > Viridiplantae > Streptophyta > Magnoliopsida > Fabales > Fabaceae > Albizia > Albizia julibrissin. The sequence continues at coordinate 17,197,382 of CM073484.1, forward strand.
ATTACTTTAAATAGATAGCTAACATTTAAAGTAGATTTATAAAGAGATATCCTCCCATATCCCTTCACGATGATCATTTCTTGTGCCGTGTTCATTATCAGCTTCATCTTCTTCGTTTAATGCAGGAAGACCCCTAGAAAAAGAAGGGGTCTCGAGAAGATCATAATTTGAACGACTTTCCTCTTCAATATCGACGACCCTTTTTCCTTGGAGAGCTACATACCACATTTTATTTGCCTGATCAATAATATAGAACACTTGTTTCGCTTGATATGCCATAATGAAAGGTTCATCTCTAAAACTTATGTTGTTCATATCAACTAATGTAAACCCTGACTTATCGATCCTCACACCATTATTGACATCAACCCACTTACATTTGAATATGGAAAATTTAATTTTAACATAGTCAATCACCCAAATCTCGTCAATAACCCCATAATAAGGTATGGCTGCCAATGTAGGGTTCTTATTTTTTGAACTAGAGAAGTGCATAGATTTAACTACTAACATAACACCATTGTTCTGGACAGTGCTCCTATCATCGAGGGACTTCGTGTAAAAGGTATACCCATTGATCACAAACGAAGTCCAACTTATGACATCAAACTCAGGACCACGTGCTAGCCATTTAATTGTATCAGAAACACATTATTCTCCGTCAACCTTGTGTTTAAACCAATGTGCAAAAGTCCTGGTATGCTCCCTAATTAACCTTTGTTCAGTCAATTGACTGTTCGCTTTCCGTACAATTTCTTTATGAGCATTTATGTAATCTTGAATTGCATCAATATTATTCAAAATGTATAAGTGGACTTGTTGTAATTCATCAGGATCCACACTCTTGACGGTACCCACGTGCCTACCCCCTTCTTCATCATGTCGTTTAGGAAGGCTGATATGTCCTACATTTGCCAAATAATGTTGACAAAATTCCGTGGCTTCTTTAGAAACATATTTCTGAACAATAGAAGCTTCAGGCCGGTTAGGGTTCTTCACATATCCTTTTAGGATTTTCATACTTCTTTCAATTGGGTATATCCATCGCAAATAGATAGGCCCACACAATTTTATCTTCCTCACTAGATGAACAACTAGATGTACCATGATGTCAAAAAAGGAAGGAACAAAAAGCTTTTCAAGCTGGCACAAGATCAGGTAACCTTCATTTTCCAATTCATCCAACCTTTCTGTCTCAATGACATTACTATAAATCGCATTGAAGAAGAAACAAAGTCTGGTCAATATGTGTTGAAGATCATATTCGGCGATGCCTCGAATAGCCACTGGGAGTAGTTGTTGCATCAAGACATGAAAATCATGAGACTTCAGTCCTACAACTTCAAGTCTTTCATCGACACAAGCTTCTTAAAATTTGAAGAATACCCTGAGGGAACTTTGATGCCATGTAAACACTCACAAAAACTTCGTTTGTCATCCTTGGACAAAGTATGAGAAGCTGGAGGACAAAAAGTTCTCTTACCATGTGGCCTTAGATGTAAGTTTTACAAATCTAATCTTGCCTTAACGTCATCCTTAGAACTTCCTTGTATGTTGGGTAGTGTCCCAACAATACTATCACACACGTTTTTCTCTACATGCATGAAATCAATACAGTGTCTGACATCAAGATTCTGCCAATATGGAAGGTTAAAGAAAACATACCTCTTTTTCCATATATTTTTTTTCATTTCGATTCTTTGAAGTCTTACCGAAGATGACATTGATATTTTTGACCTTTTCATACACTTTCTCCCCAGTCAAAGCCTTTGGAGCATCTTCAAACTCTTGGCCACCAAAAAAGGCCTTCTTTAATATGCGATATGAGTGGCCCCGTCTAAGAAATCTCCTATCACCAAGATAAACAGTCTTTCTTCCATGTTGAAGTTGATGGTAGCATGTGCCTTCTTCACAAATAGGACAAGCTTTGTGGCCTTTAACGCTATATCCTGACAAGTTTCCATAAGTAGGGAAGTTGTTTATAGTACAAAAGATCAAGGCTCACATTTTAAACATCTCCTTCTTGTTCGTGTCAAAAACGTCGACACCTTCATCCCACAACTCTTTCAAGTCTTCGATCAGGGTTCTAAGCAAACATCTATGTCATTTTCGGGTTGTTTTGGTCCCGAAATCAACATAGACAACATGATGTACTTTCGTTTCATACATAACAAAAGAGATAAGTTGTAAATTACCAACAGAACAGGCCATGAACTATGTATATTGCTTAGACTACCTTAAGGATTCATGCCATCCGTGCTAAGCCCAAGCCTAAGATTCCTAGGCTCTTTGCCGAAGTCAGGAAACAACTGATCAATTTTCTTCCACTGAGAAGAATCAGCTGGATGTCGAAGCTTTCCATCAGAAATTCTCTCATCCGCATGCCATCTCAAATTTTTGGCATCAATTTCATTAGCAAACAGCTGTTTGAACCTCGGTATGATAGGAAGATACCACAACACTTTTGCAGGGGCCTTATTTGATTTGTACCTGGGGGTTTCACATATCGGACACTGCTCTTTCTCTGTATGCTCTTTTGTGTACAATATACAATCATTAAGGCATGCATGGATCTTTTATACTTCATCCCTAGTGGACACAATATTTTCTTAGCATCATAGTATCAGCAAGGCAACACGTTATCATCTGGAAGTATGTCCTTGAAGGCCTCAAGTGCTTCTGAAAAACTCTTGTCGCTCCATCCATGCTGTGCTTTCAAGCTTACCAATTTCAATACAGCTTTCAATAATTGGTATTTTGTGCACCCCGGGTACAGCGGCTTCTCAGCATCACTGCACATATTACCATATGCATATGATTTCTCAAAAGCCTCTTCTCCTACATCACTAATAATATCCTCTATCCGATCATTCAGAACCAAGTCATTATCATCAAAGGCGACCCCCTTGTTGAGTTGCGCTTGAAATTTCTATTTCTTCACCATGCCATACCCATACTGTATAACTCTTAAAAAATCCTTCACAAATTAAATGTGTATATATATCTGCAGCACTAAGTCGCTTCTCATTCAGACATTCTACACAAGGACAATAGAACATCCCACTATCATCATTACCAGAATTTCTTCTAACAAATTCCAAAAAATCCCTCACCCCATTATCATATTCAGCACTAGTCCGTTTAGCGTTTGTCTAACTACGATACATATATTTCAACACCTTTTTTTCTTCTCTTCTGTATATTAACTCCCCTGGAACAGGCAGGAGTATGATGAGAGTATGAAAAGGTTACACTCATCAATTTATCTAGTTTAACATAATTCTTCATTAGAATTCCGCATAAGATATAATTGCAGTTTGTTCCATTTTCTTCAAGTAATATGGAAAATGTATCAACATACACTAGCAATTTCAAGACTTAATTTAGACCACATACACAAGAATTGCTTTAGTATAAACCTCAAATCACCTCTCAAATTTAGTTTCAAAACTAACTAAACATTTTGTAACAATTTTCTAATCAACCATTCATGAGCATACATGCTAGGAAATTTGACACAATAACTTAAGCATTCCAGAGACTACGAAAACTAGCAATTATCAGTACCCTAATCCTCAAATAATCAAATCACACCAGTTCAGGCCACCGTTAATTAAGCTTCACCAATTAATTTCCATCAGAGTAAATGTCATTTTTTTCTTCATTTCTGTGTTAATTTCTAGTTCAATTATAGTAAAGATTCTTCTTGGATAGACAGTGAATACTAAATTTCTATTTATACGAAGGATTAAGATAAGGGACATTACCTGTTTGAAGTAACCCTGGACCGTGGCTTGAGGCGCAGGAGGAGAGGGGTTGCAATGGCTGGAGAACACGCCGGAGGGAGATAAAGGCTGGTGAAATAAGAAGCTCAGCCGGCCTTCACGATGGTACTTACGGTGGACTTCTTCACAGCAACGGGGAAGGAGGGAGTATTTTTAAACGGCACAGAACAAAAAATGAAGAAGGAGGTAGAAGCGGCGGCGGCGGCTGGAGCAGTGGTCGGAGAATAAGGGGAATATCACCGGAGATCCTGGACTTGAGCTGAAATGAACTTTCGCGGCTGTGGAAGGAGAGTTGGAGGGAAATGAAATGTGCTGATGAAATGAGCTTCGCGGCCGGTTAGGTTTGAAATATTAGACTTTTAAGACCGGTTATTTAAATAACATGTCTTAATAATAACGTGCTTTTTTTATTCATTTTAATAATTTTGTTTTTGAGATCGGTTGTATATATAACCGGTCTAAATAAGTTTTTTAGACCAGTTTTTTTAACAACCGGTCTAAAAAATTGATTTTAATTACGGAATTGCCACCCCGCGTTTCTTTTAGACCTTATCCGTAATAACCGGTCTAAATGATGCGGTTTAAAAAGCTTATTTTGCACTAGTGATTTTTAAGGACTTTAGTCAACAAATTTTTTTTCTGCTAACTTTTTTTTATTTTTTACAGATTATTCCTTTGATATTTCAAGCATTTTAGTCAACACTTTCTTTAAAAGGGTCGATTAAGGTACAATTTTTTTCCTGATAATTTTTTTTACAGATGACTTTTTTTTGCTGATAACTAATATAATAAAAGGTCTTGGGTGCAAGAAAATTAATATAAAAATTGGATTTAAATTTATTTAATTTATTTTTTTATTTTTTCTTCATAATTAAATCATTAGAAATAAATAAGTGTGTGAAAGTTTGCTATGACTACATGAATGTTCATTATTTATATAAGTTAAGTAGCATTTAATAACGTTGAAAATAAATGAGGTTTAAATGTGTTCACCAATATCGTTTTTTTAAAAAAAGACCTTGGACGGCGTTTTATATAAAGAGCCGGCCAAGATTTCTCAATGGACCTTGGTCGGCGCTTTACGTTAAAGCTCCGTCCAATGTCTTTTTTTTTTTTGCTGTTAAGGCAATACAATTTTTTTTACATATTATTCCTATTATTAAGGTGCAAATTTCATTTAGGCATGTTTTTTTAAGATAAAGTGTTTGTATAGCTTTAATTAATTAATTTATTTTTTAAATATTTATTTTGTTTATTTTAATTTATAATTAAAGCATTAGAAATTAATAAGTTGGAAGAAGTTTATTTGCTGATTACATGTATATAACTTAAGTAGCATTTAAACTTTCAGAATATAATTTTAAATCATTACACCAGTTATGACACTTTGCTATAAAACGTCATAGCTGGTATACTTGATATTTAAGAAAAAGAAAAAAAAGATCTTGCACGACGTTTCTTAAAATAATGTCATACAAGCTTAACACTAAGTTGTGATGTTTATAATAAAAAGCATCATAGCTTATAATTTTTCTCCCCCTTAAAAAAACAATTACCTACGGTGTTTGTTTAAGAAGCGTCATTAGATGTGCGCCATTAAAAGTCTTTTTTGTAGTAGTGGTTGAAATAACAGCAAGACAGAAAATATATAAAAATTATATTTATAAGTAGTATACTCTATCAAAAAATTCATAAGCAGTATTCCAAAGTCCCTTTAAAACGGAAAGAAAAATAGAAGTGAAAGAGAATAAAATAAGAATGATTATGCAAAATAATATCGGTAAAAGTGCACAATTATTTCTTTAACTTCAACATATTTCAGTTTGGCCTTTTATAAAGAGATTTTTCTAATCATTTAACCCTAATTTCTTTTTTTTAAAATGCTAATATTTGAAATTTTAAGTATTGAAACAATATTTTTTAATATTAACATATTAAGTTTAATTTGAATTTCTTGGATAGTTTAATCTAGAAGACCATTGTTTCAAAATACTTATAACAGTTCGTTAGTTATTTGCTACACCAAATTAGCTATTCACTGTAATCATTTAGAAGGAATTAAAAATATTTTCCGAATTTCAAGGTTTAAATAAGTGAATCGGACCCTTCTTATAGGTTATTATATTTACAAGACTTTTTTAATTATTTACCGCAATGCACTAGTTATTTACCATAATATTTCAGCAAGTAACAACAACATTTTTCAAAATTTAAATTTGTTTAAATAAATGAATGAGACCCTCTTTTGATCATACTTTTTTAATAATTGACAACTTTTTTCTAAACTTTAGGGATTTTTTTTTAATTTTAAACTTTTTTGAATAAAGAAGGGTCAAGGTGCAATTTTACTAACAAAATTTTTTCCGAGGGACGTTTTGCATAAATAAATTTTAAAAATAGAAAAAATACCAATACACAATTAAAAATGGTTTAAATTCACTAAATCATTAAAATTTTTCAAACACAGTTAGAGTCTTCTTCTCTTATAATTTAAAGATCATATAGTTAAATTTAACGGTTTTAGTAAATTTTCACCTTTTTAAATTGTTTATTAGTATTTTTTTCCTCTAAAACTTATTTGTGTCACACGCTTTTAAAAAAAATTATTAATAAAACCATGCCTTAACCCATAAATAAACTAAAGTCTTGTTTTAGTTATTCACAACACTTTGGTACAAGGGAGCTTTGGTATTATATTCACAAAAGAATACTACCTCATTAAAGTAGTTCATGGGGAAATTTTAACAAGAGAGAACATCCAAATTAACCATAAACTTACAATCAGAAAGCACAACTTTTAGTCACATGTTTAGGTTAATGACTTCAACCAAATGAGCGAGTAACTACAACATTATATCAAATAGCCATACTGAGGAAGCGGTTACCCACTATTTTATCAAACAATTTTACAATTTTCATAGGTTTAATTCTTTCTGTTTTGTTAGTGAATGACTACAATAAATGCATGATTAACCACAATGTAATAACAAGTGACCAAAAAAAAAAAACCCCAGAAAACCAATGACAAATAAGCTAAATAACTACTCCCTCTAATCCTATTTATAAACAATTTTCTCTCTTATAGGGTTAGTCCTTTTTATAAGCAACTTTCACTTTGTATTTGAAAATGTAAGCTCATTTTTTCTTTTTTACCCTTATTAAATAAATCTTGATTATAATTAATTATCACTCACACCAAGAGTTATATTCAAGAGAAAGAGAGAACTCATTAGGTAAATGAAGTTAATAAAATATTAGGAAAATATATTTTACTATCTCTCATACTATTTATACATTCTCTCTTTATTTTAATAAATAGAGACGTGTGAAAAAAAACATGAAATTTTTGACACACTTATTACTTTTAACTGTAGGTTTGTTTCATGCAATAAAAAAATATGATGAGAGAGAGTATAATATATGAGCTTTTAACATGTTCCCAAAAGCAAATGCCAAAAAACCAACAAGACAATGCAGCAAGTATTTAATGAGCATATGGACTCCATCGTCCATGAGAAAGAGCAACCATATACAATAGTAAGCGCAAGGATTAAAGTTATGCAAGAGGCCCTAAATTATTAGATAAGAGATAATAAAGAGTTGGAGCCTATTTATTTGGAAGAGGCCTCCATTAATTAGCCCAACAAGAGTGCAAGAATCATGGTCACCTAACAATAAGTGCAACAAGATGATGCATAAGACCCATGTAGTGCTTAGATGGAATAATTCACTAAAAAAATCCATGCCACAAGCATATGCCTTGGCAAATAATACAGAGTTGGTTTAGCATTATAAGGTTCTATTAGATTCTTTTTAGTCTCAAGTTTTTGTCAAACCCCTTAATATTCTGATATTCGCTATATAATAAATGTGTCGTTCAGATGGCAAACAGAAATAGTAAAACTATACTGATAATAAGTACTTACTGATAATACAGAAAATCCTCATCTAGGTTGAAAAATACATACAAAGTACAAAAGAAATAAATTCCACAACTAAAGATAATCAGATGTAACTCCCGACTATGACTGGACCTTCCTCTGCCAGTAATTACGGTTTTGCCCTTAGAGCCGCTGTCCTTTGCTGGAATATTTTTAGATGTTGAAAAAGGGTGAGATTCGAATGAATCTCAATAGTAATATACAATCAGTCATATAAAATACGATAAATAAATATGCAATGCACCATGATATGTAAAATGCTAACTCATGTTGTATGCATACTGTCCAAGGCCAAACGATTGTTTGCAACCCCGGCTAAACTCGTGTCCATGGTTAAACGATATGTTTAGACCCTAGCTTATTCGCGTGTTGTGCCACAGGCACTGTCATGTTACAGAAAATGATATACACAACATATAAATAATCACATAGTATATGAGAGAAAGAATTACTACCTGGGTCCTTTTTCAGTCCAACTGTTTATCCAAAACTTTTTCTTCGGCTCGGGCTTTTACCAGTTCCTATGAATTAAAATTAACAAGTAATTGGTTATTACTTGTATTACTACTATCTTTAATCATATTCTGCTAATTATCTCAGTTTCAGTGGCTTATACACTATATAATTTTGCATAGTGTAATTTTACTATTCTTCAACAAATTGGCAGATTTTTCAGTTAACTTTGAAAAATCATAACTAATTCTAGAAAAATAGAAATTGAATGGGTTCAAAGCCTACATGAAGCTATTGAAATATATTTTCATGGAAAAATATCAAAACCTACCCATATTTACCGTATTACTCCCAGAATTTCCCGAAATACCCCTATTTCATATTAGTCTCCAGAAACATAGCATGACTTTGAAAATCTATATCTCCTAATATACTTCTCCAAAAATTATGTTCTACTCGTAAAATTAAATATATGAATGTCTAATTTAAATCTGGAAAGTTTCATAATTTTTTGGCAAGGTTTGATTTTCCAAACGTTCGACACAAACAAACTGTTTTCCAGAAACACAGTTTGAGAGCAACTGACTTCAAAAATTCATATCTCTTAGTATACTAATCCAATTAACACAAACTATATATAAAATTAAATCTAAGACTATGTACTTCAATTCTGGAAATTTTCATGGCCATTGGAAAAGATTAAATAATTCAAAAACACCACGAAATCAACTACTAGAGTTTGGACGTTCAGGATTGCACCTGTTTCTAAACCCATCTTTCAAAAATCATAACTCTCTCTACAGATATCCAAATGATGCATTCTACCACTAATTTTAAATCTTATTATGTATACTATCTCTCTGTAAAGTTTCGTAAATAATGGATGTGATTTGGTTGGTCATAAAGCCACACGAAACTGACTGACTCTGATGAACATCAGTTTTGGACAGTCTAACTTCAAAAATTGATAACTTGTTCGTTTTGACACCAAATGGAGCTCTTCTTGATTCTATTTCATACTAGACATCCTAAAATTTCCATATCAAAAATAACCAGATGAAAAATCCATCTGTAGCCTCCGTTTGAGCTTCTGAAAGTTTCCGATAAAACCTCTGTTTTCCGGCGACCAAAACAGAGTTGATAAAACTGATATGTAGCCATCCTTTTGGACTCAAATCTCAAATATTTTGACTCTACATACTCCTAGACATGTTCCTGGGGTTTAGGGACGTTATTTCAGAATCAAAAACATCACAAATATCACCCAAAATCGTCACAAAATCACTGGTTTCGGTGACAGCAACTTTCCGACGAATTTTCTGAATTCCAGCAGAAGAACAACCCCAAAAAGCTACTGAAAATAGCCTCAAATCTACTGGAAAAGGAAGATAAGGATGTATGAAACTCACCTATATTATCTCATGGTGCTGCATGTGAGTTTTGAAGCTTCTTCTTCCTCCCTCCCCCCCTCTCTCTCTATTTTCTGCTGTTATGTTTTCTGTTTCGTTTTTTTTTCAAAGCTCTCTCTCTTTGCAGCTGAACGAAAATGAGAGTTGGAGGAGTTTGTGAGCTGTACGTATGTGCTGTATGCTTGGTCAAATGGGAAGAGAATGAGTAGGTAAGTGTCATTGTTTTGAAGGTGTATGTGTAGGTATGTGTGTGGTACATGTGTGTGTTTGTTGTGATGGGAAGGAGTGACAATGCATGGATGGGCTGTACGTGTGTGTGCTGTCAAGTGTGGGTGTGTGTGTTTTTATACACATATAGGTATATTTTTATCCTATTAATTACACACACTGGGTCCTAATTTTTCCCTTTGTAAAATTTAAGTTTCCTTAAATTTTGTAGGTTCCATAAATTGGCTTACTATCTAATTTCCATAATTTAATCCTTGCATTAAATTTTTGGGATGTTACAAGTTTGAGTCCCAGAAGGGACATATATATTGAAAGGGGTAACCTTAAACCCCGAAGTAGATACCTGATAATAATATGAAAAAGAAAAACATGTAACTTAGATGAGATGTATAAGTGACATATAAGTAGAGTCTTTTAGGCCCTGAATTTATAAGGGCCGGGTTTGAGAATTTTGCCTAAAAAGTGAACGCGGGCCTAAAAGGGCCGGCCCTTTAGGCCCTGATATTTTTTTATTTTTTAAAATTATTTATATAATAATAATATTATTGATCTTTTATATTTTGTTAATGATGTTGAAAATATTTAGTTGTTATTATCTTTTTTAAAATTAAGTTTCATAAGAATATTTTGTATTAAGAATCATAAAAATAAAAAATGTATAAAAAATATTTCTTATTTTATAAAAAAAAATACTTTAGATATTTCTTATTTACTCTAAAATTTCACATATGATGGTAATTTACTAATTTATTTGTATTTTATGTTTTTATAGAGTTATTTGTCATTTTAGATTATTCTTTGTTGTAGATAAAGATTATGAATATATTCATGATTTGGGAGAAGAAATTCTTAATATTTTTACCCTCAAGTAGGTACTACTCAAACTGAAGCACAATCAAATTTTCTTGAAATTGATGATAGTGGTGAAGAAGATGAAAATAATAGTCGTTATACTCATATTGCTTAGAGTATTTAACTTTTTGCCTTCTTATACTTTTGTGCGGATTGTGAATTATTTGTGTATACTATTTTTTACCTTTAAATATGAATTAGTAACAATATTTGTTTTATTACATGAGGCGTGTAGACGTGTAGTTAAATCTTGTGTAAATAACTTCAGGCCCTGCGGGCCGGCCCTGGCCCTCATGCTCTCGGGCCGAGCTTTGAAAAACGGTAATTTTTCTTACCTCGGACCCTGTAGGGCTGGCCCTTTTAGGCCCTGCCCCGTCAAGGGCCGACCCTGATTCCCAACTCTACATATAAGAGCCTTCAAGAACCATTTAGAAGGGCTAATGTCCTTATAACATAGGGTTATAAGAGCCCTTGTAACTAGAACGTTACGGGTTTAATCCCATTAATAGGAGAAACTAGAAAGTGATAGTGTGATGCTATCCTTTTATTTTAAAAAAGAAGCATCAAGAAGGCACACTAATATATTAAATTTTATTTTAATATAATTTTCTTTTTATTTGCTTTTGATAAAGCCTTTTTGGTCAATGATTAATTTATAAGACCATGTATCAGTTTCCAATTTTTTGTACAAGATTTATTCTTGATGATTAAGTAATTTCTTAATTCTTTTAAGTTTAAATAGTGCTAAACCAAGACAATCAATCATTATTATAATATCATTTATAGCATTTAAGCCCTGGGGTTTTGATTTTAGAGGGTTCTATAGTTGTCTATTTGTAGACCACATTTTTGTAATGAATTTTTCGTATTTGAATGATAAGAATTGAGAACTCTCTCTCTCTCTCTCTCTCTCGCGCGCGTATGAGCATTGCCGGCCTATATGAGCAATATTGCTTGATTCATTAATTTTATAAATGACCTGTTTAGTCCGATAACTCTAACATTATTAGTTTTTTATAGTAAAAAATGGTAACATTAAAATAGCAAATATTAACAAATTATAATATTTACAAATATTAACATATTTATTAAGTTGAAATTGTTAAAATAATAATGAGTGAGACAAAAAAATCATCATTTAAGACTATGATAATGTATGTTTGGATTAACTTTTGATAATAACTTTTACGATTTACGAGGTAAATATGTGAGAAGAGTTTTGTCTCGATTTACGCGGACACACCATAAAACTGAACCTAAATTTATTGATCAAACAGGCAGAAATGTGAATTGACTGGGTTAGTTTTATATTTGTTTCTTCCCTTATTGATCCGGGAACAATATTGTTTTGAGGCTTACAAAAAATAAAAATCCATCATATTGTGCTTTAACAACTCTATTTTATTGTATTATGTGTAGTTTCTACATGAACATCCTATTTACAAGTGGATCAATTTTTTCTTTAAACATTATTTTAATTACAACTAATTTGATACTGAGTTAACAATGGTTTGAACCGCTAACCATGAACTACTACATCCACCGACACTTATTCACTAGTCCAGTTTTTTATTTTTTTATTTTATAGAATGAAAGGATTTAAACTAAATCTTCATATAAAGTTAGATGACCAAGATTATTGTACTTTTCTTGGTCAATCTACTACACCTAATAAGTTGTTTGTATAAAATATGTTAAGATATAATTAAGTAAACAGCCGTAAATGTAATGTCATAATGTCATGTGCTATTTTTTATATTTTTTTGGTATAAAAATCATAAAATTAAAATAATAATTTATTATTAAAGTTAAATCATAGGTGGGAGAAAATCACAGCTGAAATAAATACTAGACACATAAGCGTATACAAGCTTGGAGTTTCTCCAAATAAACCCATCATTGATCTGTTTTTTTTTTTTACCTCCCAACCACAGAATGTATACTTTATCACAAAATACTTAGAGCCACATATATAGAGGCCGACATAGACATAACAACAGAAAATAAAACCAAACACACACACACACACACACAAATCTAGACATGCGCGTACGTCGAAATGGCAATAACATTGTCACTAGATTCTGTGAATAAAATGGCAACGATGGTTGAGTCTTTGCTTTGGAGAACAGATGGGGCCATGCCCTTCTTCTTCACAATTATGGAGGCAGAAGGTATTACTCTATTGACTTCCTCCACAACGTTACCCAGTGGCTTCCCAAGCAGCGTAACCCATGGATAAGTCATTGCTTCAATATCCCAACAAAACCCGCATCAACTTTTTTTTAAAATATTAATTAATGGCAAGTATATGACTTTTAAAAATAGAAGAAGATAAGCATATATTGATTGATACATGTGTGTGTGTGTCTATATGTGTTAACTTCAAATATTATTGTTACAGGGATGCTTTAGTTTGGTGGTTCCTAATAAAGTTTTATCTAATTTTTAATTGTATTCCTGTAATTTTTTTTTTGTCAGGTCTCATAGTTTGACATGTTTTTAATCAAGACACTAAAGCTTTTTTTTTTTAGTGAGAATCATTATGAGTTCTCAATAAAGGAATATAATAATTAAAAAGTCCTGTAACAAGTGAGCAATAGTGCAACACACAATATATAACAAATTTTAGAGTAGAAAATGACAAAAGGTTTATGCCCTTTTTAATGGGATAATTTGCCCATGATGGGCAGTTTCAAACTGTGACAATATATAGATTTATCCTGCTCACATATTATTAAGATTTTTTGATAATTACATTTATTTTTTGAGATCTCAAAGTGTTCTCCCTTTTTTCTACGACTTCGTATAATCTTACCTATTTTAAATTATGTCTTGTAGTTTTTTTTCTTTTTTCATCGGTCACCTAAAATTACATATACTTTATTAAAAATCAAGTACAACAATAAGGATATCGTAAAAAAAAACTATAGAAACTTGATAAAAAAGAGTATACCAACCTGATTAAAATTAGTTGAAACTGTACTTGCAAATTAATTTTTCCTATTATTACATTTTTTTTGATAAAAAAATTCCTATTATTCCATTAGAACTCACGAATCATGATGATAAACTCCAAATCTTTTTAATTTATACGAGCAATCTTATCATCATTAATTGCTATGTCATTTCACTACTTTTGTTTTTGGTATTATTATCATTTAGTGTCTGGCTCAGTGTCCATAGCTACCCCTCCCAACATAAATATCTTATTTGAAACTTGAGATTAAGATCCAGAAGAATCTAATAGAGTCTTACACCATTAAACCAACCAATTTTATGTTAATTTTCATTTCCCTACTAAAATGTAGAATTTCATATGCAATAATGCTCATGCATGCATGCTATTCATGAATAATTAAGCTTTCAATTCTCATTTTTTTAAAATGATAAATTCATTTTTTTAGAAAGTTAATTAATGAAAATCTGAAACAAGATCATGCATATGTTAGATTCTATACCTATTACAAGTATCGAAATGATCAAGTTGAGGGGATTATCGATATATACCTCTTTCTTCTTCTTCAGGGCCTTGGTTGGGGAAGAAATGATCAACATCCACATAAGAGTGTGGAGTACCAACAAAAGAAATGGGAACGTATGCTTTAAGGAAATGGGTTACGTGATCCAAAGAAGAGAGTGGAGATACGGAAAAATTAGGAATGGATGCTTCTTTAGGCTGAGTTGAACAATGAACTTGATTTGCTAAAATGGTGAGGAGAATCATAATTATCATTCTTACCAAATGGTTCCTTGCAGTCTCCATTAGTTTTCCCCTTTTAGATTTTCCCTCTCTTTGGATTTTGTTGTTGAATGATTTGATGAGCCAAGTGTGGCCAGACCCCCAATTTATAAGATCTTCACCATCCTTCCATGAAAGTGACATTTTGCTATATATTTTGGTTGCATTGCTTTAAATTTTTTGGACCTTGTCTCGTTGTCCCTAAATATCCTTATCTTTAATTATGTGTAATAATGCTGGAAATTAATAACAATAAATTCTAAATTCGATCTAGTGGAAGAATTTATTATTGTTTATGCTAAGATCTCGAATTCGAATTCCTCTAAATATAAAAGATATATTAGCTGGTTGGATATATAGCTTGATCTTCTTCTTTTTTATTTTTTTGGGTTACACACACACACTAAAAAATGTTTAAATAAGTTGTATATTACTTCCTTTGATCCTAACCCTATATATAAAAAATGTATGCTTGAAATTTAATCAACTTTTATTTTGTTGTTCACTCCACTAATTACTAATTTATGTTACATACTATATCTAGTTCTTAATATATGATCTACTTTATAGTTCAAATTATTTATTAAAATAACTCATGATCTATCTCTCATTCACTATCTTTATAATTAAGGTTATTTACTTATTTTTGGAAAATAAAATTTATTTTTTATATATTTATTGTCTTTAATCAATTTTAACCGAATTTTAATTTATAAATTTGATTATTTTTATGTTGTGAATAGGATAAGAAGGAGTATTTTTTTTAACCTTCCTGCATAATGGAAAGTCCATCTTATCTTACATTGTTTGTCGCCCTTTCAAAAACCTCAATCTGCAAATGTTTTTATTGTGTGCGTGTGTGTTATTTTTATGGTATATGGACGGCTTATTGACCTTTCCATAGGATGAAAAACAACTACTTGGTTTACATCGCGAAATTTTCTATGAAACATTAACATCATATAGGTTGGCAAAAAAGAAAGGAGAATTACAATGTGAATGTTATAATTTTTTTATTATATTATATCGAAATGTGCAACCTTATGCTAAAACGAATGTGAAAATGAGTATGTTTTTAATAAAATTAAGAAGAAATCAAAATAATTTATTATTCATGTAAAATATCTATATAAGTTAATGATTAATCTGGGATCTCCTTATACGGCCCCATAACTATTGTTTATATTTGAACAAGAAAAGCAGCATTTGGGTTAAAGTTGAAAAAACCATAATAATATATTCTCTTTTTTTTTTCTTTTTTATCTATGATCATCTGGTATCCGGCGCTTTTTCTGGTTCCTGGCTTCTTTGGCATAGGTAACTGAGCAACCGACTAATCCGGATGGGGATTTGGTCAAGCCTATTTTGTAGGGACACCCCTCTCAAGAGAAACCTCTCCACCCTCCCCTCAGGGATCGAACCTAGGAGTAGATAAATGGGGCGCAATGCCCTTCACTATCTGTGCTAGCTTCCGCTAGTCCATAATAATAATATACTCCTCCATTATATTCATAAATGTAACACTACTACAGAAAATATATTTACTACCCTAAAAGACCTCCCTATTTTAAAAAGGGAAGTAAAAAATTAAAACGGTGGTATTTGTGTAATTTTGGAAGTGATTTTTGAGACTTTATACGTCCTAAGTCAAAATAAGGATGACTAAAGTCAATTTCAGGCATCTCTTTGAAATTTGGGACACCTAAAATACAATTTTAGATGTTCCAAATTACAAATGGGACATCTAAGGATCTCTAAAAGAGGTTTTTTGGCTCCAGATTTAATTTTGGGTTACCTATAGGCGTCCCCAATCAGATTGGGGACGCACGCCTATAGTTGACGCAAAAACACTAAGCATAGCAATTATATCAATATCAAATGATTAATCTAATTTTTATTCAATCTTATAAAATTTATTTAATACTTCGATTGTGGGTAATGTATTTGGGTTCAAGGCCCTGTGCGCTCTACATCTGGAAGATTTACGAATCCCCCCTTCTTATTCTAAAACTTTCCAAGGTCCGCCTCACAGCATCCAAGTTGAGAGAGATAAATTGGACAAAATTTCTTGTATTTTAATCTGATATGAACATTCATAGTAGTATAATTTTTTTTATAATATTTAAAATTAAAAAATGGATTTCTAATTTCTAAATTTCAATTTCATTTTAATATTTAATTTTTGAATTTCAAAATGGAATATTTATTAGTTATTGTTATTATAAAATTTTATAACCTTTACTTGTAGGAGTACATCTTGGATCTGCCGATTGTGTTGTGGCCGGAGTCCTACTTATGGCGACCTGATGGAATTGGGAGAAGCTATAGGTATTATTGCGGGTCAATCTATTGAAGAGCTGATTTTCCAATGGATTTTCAATGGTTTGTAGAGGAACCCTACCTTCTCTGATCCATTTGACAAGTGCAATTTCTTTTCCATTGATACGTCCCGCAACTTATAAGAAATGAAATGTCACAATTCTTTTTTCATACATCTTAAAGTGATGGAAAAAAAAGAATATCTTTTACGTATCCATCTAGTTTATCAACTTTTCTTGAAATTAAACGGGGCTAAGCGATCTGTCAAAGCTGTGGGATGTAAAAATGCATCGGTAGGGGAGCGTTCCGCCTTAGAAGGAAGGACCTACACGAGCAGTGGTGGATGAAGTAGAAGCGAGAATTTCTGCTTGAGTAACGCAAACATTGGTGAGAATCCAATACCTTGAAAACTGTATGGCGACATGGGGGCAAAAAAAGAGGTATCCTATCAACTTGTTCCGACCAAGGATAATAAAAAAAGAAAACAGTAAGGTAAGGCCATTCCATTTCGACAAAATACCCACACCCAAATTCCATAGCTTTGGGTCTGCTATCCGGATTATGATTTTCCTACCCCCAAAGGGAAAGGTCCTTCCCTTTTTTCTTGTTG
This sequence comes from Albizia julibrissin, assembly GCA_037074505.1. Lineage (NCBI taxonomy): Eukaryota > Viridiplantae > Streptophyta > Magnoliopsida > Fabales > Fabaceae > Albizia > Albizia julibrissin. Next base: position 17,214,721 of record CM073484.1, read on the forward strand.
TGGGCGAAGAGGGATTTGAACCCTCGATACTATGGTTCGTAGCCACGTACTCTAATCCTCTGAGTTACAGGCCCCATCTCATCTCTATTGGATCTATTCCCTTGTCATGGCTGTCATGTCAGCCATGATAGGCGCAAATGCAAGACCTGTAAAGACCGTAGGTCTTGCACTTTTATGTAACCACTTACGTATCCCTAATATAGCTTGGGGATGCGTAAAAGGGCTTTAGGCGTCCCCAATATAGCTTAGGGACGCCTCAAGCCCAACTTACAATATCCTCCATGCCTCTTGCTACTCTGTCTGCCATTCCTCTTACTACTCTACCGTCTCCTCTCGCTACTCCTCCTCTCGCTGCGTAAAACTCTCTCCGTGGTACTCACTCCTCTCTCAGTCCTCCTCTCGCTACTCCTCCTCTCCCGTGGTTCAAGTCGGCCTCCTCTAGCTACTCCTCCTTTGTCCGTATCTCTTCTTTCTGGTCTCATTCCCTTCGGCAATCACATCAAACTCTTGGTTGCTATCTCTCAAGACGAAAGACGCAAGAAGTAAGTGTAGCACAACAACAAGTCTCTCCTGTGTATTGAAAAATCTTTGCCCTTTCGTTTGTTTTTTTGGAATTGTTTTTGTGCCATTGTGGATATTGCTAGTTTGATTGGATAACTTGCATTGGAAGTATGTGTGTTGTGGGTGTAGGAATCTGTATGAATTTTGTTTAAAATAGCTTGTGAGTTGTGACTTAAGAGTTGTAGCTTGTGTAGTCCAAATTTTTATATTATGGAAGTACATGTGTTGTAGCTTGTGAGTTGTGACTTATGGAAGTATGCGTGTTGTGGGTGTAGCTTGTTTGATCCAAATTGAAGGTGGTGACTTATGAGTTGTGATTGTGAGTGTTACACATAATTTGAGAAATATCTTATAATGTTTATGATTTTTGAAGAATGTTACTTGTTATAATTTTTAAATTACATTATTATAGTTGGTAGTATGAGTTTATTACTTTTTGGCTAAAAAAGAATTTTTTAGCATAAATTTATTATAAAAGCATCTGTCCATTGTAGTTATACAAAAATTTATTATAGTGCCCTCAATAACTAGGGGCCATTGAATGTGGCTACTACGTTATTAGTTACATGTTTAACATTATTCAGAGCGGCTTTACAAGTGATTTTCAGCAAGTAATCAAATGATAATATTTTGAGTATTGTAATTGAATTGCTAATTAATTCTTTCACTTCACTAATTTTATCTAATCTTATTTTCTAATTTGTAGATTTTTGATAATGAAGCTGCTTACTTACATGAAAACATTAATTTAATCAGATACTTCATGGCTGGACAGCTTCTTCAACACATAAATCAATAAAAATGTATATTTTTGTTAGGAAGTATAGTTGTGTAGTAGACAACATATTTAACAACACTTTGTGGTGGTTCTTGTACATAGATGGTAGTAAGAGTTAATTAGTTACTGCTGGATGTTTCCTTACCATTTGTAAGGATATTGTGGTTTATTTTTTGATCCTATTTTTGTGGTTTTCAATTTTGTTGGGCAGACTAAAATATAATTGTTTTTTAAAAAAATTAGTTTTTTACGTCCATAAGCATTAGGGACATCTAAAGATATTTTAGACATCCCTTTTACACCAATGGGAACGCCTAAAGTATCCCTTTATGCGTCCCTAAAGCAATTAGGGACTCCTAAAGTGAGACTTTAGGCATCCCTAATTACTTTAGGGACATCTAAATGGAGACTTTAGGCGTCCCTAATACAATTAGGGAGGCCTAAATGGAGACTTTAGGTGTCTCTAATATAATTAGGGACGCCTAAAATCTCCCTTTAGGAGTCCCTTTTTTACAGACGATATTTCCCTTTATTTGTTATGTCGCTTGCATAGGCGTCCCTTTAAAAAAGGACATTAAAAGTGCTCTCTGTAGTAGTGTAGTTTGTGGGTGAATTTTAGTCTTAAATATAAAACATTTTTTCTATTCTATCTCTTACATGAATCATTTTAAGACTAATTTGTCTACCTTAGCTTATAACTTAATATATATTCTAACATTACGTATAAATATTTTAGAGAGATCATGTAACATATGTTACAATTAAATAATTTATTTAGTTTATTTAATCTTCCCAAATTAGATAAATAAGTCTTACAATAAGGATCAAATGAGTGTAATATTTAAAGACAATCAAAACTAGAATTCTCTCAAATCCTTAATGTAAAACTTATTTAATTAATTTAATTAGATTAAGGAAGCTAGTTAATATAATAATTCTTTTTTCTAAAACACCCTAATTATTTTACTTAATTCCCTCCATATCTCTCTTATTTAATTATTGTTGAGAAGACATCAATATAAGTAAATCAAAAAATGAATGAAAAATATGAAAAATATATTTTATATTTAGAATCAAGATCAATTTTTTTATTAAGTCTTACATTAAAGATTGTAGGAGTATATTGAAAAGAAGAGTTACAAAGCTTGTCGGTGCATGTTCAAAATAGGGTTGCTAATAATTAAATGATTTTTTACAGAGATGAACAGGGAATCTTTCAATGGGGATTTGTTGACAAGATTAATCGCGATCAGCGTTCATGACAAAGCTCTTTCTATGAAACGAGCTCTAGTTTTTGCCAACCATCAGCACTTGCTTTCTAGTTATTTTTCAGTTTGTTATCATTGTATTGTGCTTCTGGAAGTACATGTTTTATCTGGAAGTACAAATCTAAAATTACGTTTGGAAAATTGAAAAAATTTAAAAAGGAGAGAAGAAGACAAGGAAAAATTCATTATTACAGACACTTAATAAATAATGGTTAGAACGAATAATTGTTATGTATGTCGAGGTGGAGGTTGTCCAAGAATATAAAATGTTAAAATTTTATGGTTAAATATGCACATTGTCATATATTGAGAGACAAAATTCATGAAAACAGAAGCACAATAGTTATCATTATTAACCGTCATTTGTTTAATCAAAAAAATGACAGTTTTTTATGAAACAACGATCATATAACAATTACCAATAATTTATCTTCAAGCCTTATATCAACAAAAACAAATACATAATGGTTATAATAATTAACCGTAAAGTATGATTCCCAAATATTATATTTTTAAGAAAACTCAATAGTTAAAAATGATAACCGTCATATATAAGAATATAGGATTATGAAAAACTTTTATTTGATAATATTTGACAGTTTTTCATAAAGAACCGTTATATATTTTTTAAGAATACTTAACGGTTAAAAATCGTAACCGTCGTATATAACAAGACAAGATTATGAAAAATGTTAAATATAAAAAGGTGATATTATGGAAAAAAAAATTTATTTGACAATACATCTCAGTTCTTCACAAAAAACTATTAAGTATTTTTAACTATAAATAAAGGTAGAATTCTAAAAGATATCATATATAAGAAGGTGGGATATTGAAAAATATAATTTGACAATACATTACAGTTTCTCACCCAAAACCATTAAGTATTCTTTAATATAAATAAATATAAGATTTTGAAAGATATCATATATTAGGAGGCGAAATCCTGTAAAAAATTGATAATACATTATATATCTTGACAAAAGATCGTTAAATATTATTTAATATAAATAAGGTTGAAAGTGCAAATTTAGCAATCAACAATTTTGCTATGAGCAACCAAAACTATTTTCAGATGCAAAAATAGATATAAACAACTTATTTGGGAACAGATATAACAACATCATTAAGGAGATTTAACTTCTATTATATTTTGTAGTATGAGTCTCACTAGTCTTCTCTCTCATTTATTTTAATATTTTTTTATGGGAAACTATCATTTAAACCCTATGGAAACAATTTTATTTTAGTTAACCCCTAAAAGATTCTAAAATTTGACTCTACCCCTTGGGTCAAAATGAAATTAAGTTTTTTAGTGAAAAGATAATAATGCTCTTGATTTATTTTTTCATAAGAGCATTTACAAGAAAAATATAGACATTTTAAAACCAAATAAAGGGATTAAAAAGGAGTTAATGAGAACATTTTTTTTTCATTTACAAAAAAAAATAAGAGAATTTACAAGACAAACAAGGGTATTCACAAGATAAATGAATATATTTACAAAACAAATAAATAGATTTAAAAAAATCCAGGGAGTTAACATTTTTTTTACAAGTCAAATATAGATATTTATAAGTAGAGCTATGAATCAGGGTTGGCCCGGCCTTATAGGGCTCGAGGTAAGAAAAATTGCTCTTTTTCAAAGTCTGGCCCAAGAGCATGAGGGCCAGGGCCGGAAGCTATTTTTATAAGAATTAATTACATGTCTACACGCCGCATGCAATAAAATAAATACAGTTACTAATTCTTAATCAAAGGTAAAAAATAATGTCCACAAATAACTTACAGTCTCGTACAAAGTATAAGATGAAAAAGAAGTTAAACACTATAAGCAATATGAGTATGATAACTATTATTTTCATCTTCTTCGCCACTATCATCAATTTCAAAGAAATTCAATTGTGCTTCACTTTGAGTAGTAGGGTTTGCTTTAGGGGTAAAAATATCAAGAATTTCTTCTCCCACATCATGAATACATCCATAATATTTATCTGTAACAAATAATAAACCAAAATGATAAATAACTCTATAACAAATATAAGATACAAATAAATTAGTAAATTACATCATATGTGAAACTTTGGAGTAAATAAGAAATATCTAATGTATTTTTCTTATAAAATAAGAAATATCTTTTATAAATTTTTAATTTTTAGGATTCTTAACATAAGATATTCTTATAAAATTTAATTCTAAAAAAGATAATAACAACTAAATATTTGCAACATTATCAACAAAACATAAAAAAATCAATAATATTATTATCATATAAATAATTTTAAAAAATAATATATATATATATATATATATATATATATATATATAATATATAAGGGCCTAAAGGACCAGCCCATGGCCCTATAGGGCTGGCCCTTTTAGGCCCGCTTTCAGTTTTGAGGCTAAAATCTTAAGCCCGACTTTTATAAATTCAGGGCCTAAAAGGGCGAGCCCCGTTTTCCCGACTCTATTTATAAGACAAATATGTGAATGACCAAATTTTCTTAACTTCTTGGTCATTCACATGTTTGTATTGAAAATGTCTTTATTTGTCTTGAAAATACTCATATTTATGTTATAAATGCTCTTATGAAAAAGATAAAGTAAATGTATTATTGTCTTCATACTGACAAAACTTAATTTTATTTTGACCAAAGGGAGTGCAGTGAAATTTCAGAATCTTTTAGGGCTAACTGAAATATGTTTGCATATCATCTAAGTGATATATTTCTATTAAAAAATTAAAATAATAGAGAGAGAAGACTAGTGGAACCCACAGTATACAAAAAAAGAAAGAAAGTTAAGTCTCCTTAATGGCGTTGCTATATCTACTCCCAAATAAATTGTTTATGTCTATTTTTGCATCCGAAAATAGTCAATCTTATGGGTACTCATAGCGAAATTATTCATTACTAAATTTGCATCTTGGCCCTATGAATAAAAGCGAGATTCCAAAAGATATCAAATATAAAAAGATAGGATTTTGAAAAAAAAATATTTGACAACACATTACAGTTCTTTATTAAGAACCATTAAGTTTTCTATGGTATAAAAAGGCGAGATTCCAAAAAATAAAATACTTAAATCAAGTTTATTGTATCCATTTCGTTAAGTTTTCTAGTCATATGTGACCTTGAGTCCTATTTTTGAATCATTAACATTTAAATACAAACCCATATAAAAAAATAAGACACATGGTTATGCGTAATTGAAAAACTTAATGTAATAAATATATAGGAATTTGATGTAAGTATGGTTCTTTTGAAAAATATCAAGCATAAGGAGGCCGGATTTTAAAAAAGTTTTATTCGACGCAACTCTTCAAACTTCTTCTCAAACATTTTTCGAGCTTTGTTAGTAGGTCTCATACTCTTTTTCCATAGGTTTTGCTCTGTTGTTGTAGGTCTTGTCCTCTTTTACTACCATGGTTCTTCACTCTGTGGTTCTTTCCTCTTGTAATTCTTCCTTATGTAAACTTTCATTTTTTTTTCAATTAACGTTTTTAGTTTCATTTTAATTTTTTTTATATAACAAGAGCTTGCTAGTTGATGCTCAAGGTCGCCAATCAGGATTATAATATCTAATCTGATGGTGACTGTTATGGTGACTGTTAGTTTGAAGATTAAAAGAGTGGAAAAAAATGTAGGAGAAAAGCAGAGAACATAAAAAAAAATAATGAGATAAAATGATGACTTTTTTTTCTTGTTGAGTATATCAAGTTCCTAAACTTTAGCAACTCAAATTGTAGGTTGAAATCGTGTGTGTGTGTGTGTATTTTCCTTATTTTCATATTTATATTATCCTTTTGCACTTAAAGGATATATGACTAGAACTCTTGAAGAATGATATGTGATCTATGAACAAACTAAAACAAAGGCATTAGAGAATATTGTGAGATTTTTTATTGATTGGTTTTATTTTAGAATTCAAAAAACTATAAGATAATGTTCTATCGTGAGAGTGTTTAAATGATTAATTTTTTAAAAACTGTATGATGTTTATTGATAATGTATTGAATTTTACATACTATAAATATAAATTTTTTTATTTAATATAATTATCTTGTTATTATCAATGATTACATTTTGTCTTATAAGATAAATATTAATAGTAAAATTACGTAAAACAAATAATAAAAAATAACTATATATAATAAAAAAATAAAGTCAATACGTTACGGTTATTAATAAAAAATTGTTATGTATGGATATCTTAGATTTATAGCCGTTATGCATGTATCTGCTTCATATATATATATATATATATATATATATATATATATATATGATGGTTTGGAACTATTAGATCCGACTGACACCCAAGAGGGGGGTGAATTGGGTGTAAGATAAAAACTTAAAAATTTTGAATATCTTTTCGCATCTTAATGAAAATAATAAGTATGAAAGTAATCATGTACAAATCAACAACCGGTCATTTAAATAATATATGCTGGAAAATATAAGAGCTTAGAAAAGAGAAGCTGCAAACAATAGTTTATCTTAGTTCGGTCTAATCTATGATGACGTACGTCCAGTCCCCAGGCTCCTCCTGAGATTTTCAATCCACTATCTTCTTATTTAATCGGGAACAAGAAAAGCCTCTACAATCCCACAAGTTTGGCCAGGCACTTGTGAAGCCGTTTATAAATCTTTCACTGAGATACTCCCCCTTACTCACCGTAAGGATACAACCTTTATGATTAAGGATTACAATCAATCTTCTCTCTCATAAATGAATAAGATAAACACTGAAGTACATTACAAATTATCTCACTCTCAATGGTAAATTATATGAATACTGAGAAAACAGAGAGCAAATGAGATGGACGTCAGAGTATTGACATTTTGACAATGTAGGTGTAAGCTCTTATCTTCGACTTTAAATGCTTTTCAATTTATAGTTGATGTAGCTCAGATGATTGTTGGAGATGTTGAAGTATCCGTTAGCACGTTGGTCTTCCCGTTGTGATTTTGTCGCTTTATAGAACTACGACCATTGGAGATTCTGACACAAATTGGTTTTTGATCGTTGCGCTCTAATCCAAGTTCAATCACCTATAATTCTCATATAAACTTGATTAGTGATGATTAGGAATTATTAGAAGCAACATAATCAAGGTTTAAATGAGTTTGCAAGATTATGAAGAAATCTGAGATGATGATTTTCAAAAGACGCTGAACTTACACTCAAGTGTGATTCATAATCATTTGAATGAATACTCATCACTCAAGTGCATTGAGTTCTGGTAGAGTGTCACTCTTGGTTTATTAGAGAGTCACTTGCTAAATCCTCACGAGTTGCTTGTTATCACTCGAGTGATAACTTACTCACTTGAGTGAGCTTTGTTAATAACTTGCAAAGCCATCACGAGTTACCTACAAAACCATTGTGAGTTGATATCAACATTGTGGTCCTGAACTCGAGTGCTTATTGAGAGCTCGAGTTCTTCGTCAGGTCTATATTACACCAAAACTCTCAGGCAGAAACTCTCAATACAAAACTTTCAAGACTCGAGTACACTTTTCATTAGAACTTGATTGCTCCTCTAGAACTCGAGTGCATCAGTATGAAGTTTCTTCCTACAATGTTCACCACTTGAGTGCCAACTGATAAACTCGAGTGGTGAGTTACAACTTCCGTAAATATTGCGAGTGACTTGTTAAAGTACTGAGAGTTGACACCATCACTTGAGTGACAACTTACTCACTCAAGTGAGCTTTGTTTACAACTTGCTGAACCATCACGAGTGACTTTCAAAAGTACTAAGAGTTGACACCATCACTCAAGTGACAACTGATGAACTCGAGTGGAGAGTTATAACTTTTAGAAATGAGTGATTTTGAGATTCCTACAAGTGATCATTGTCAGAATTATCATTCACTTCAAGTGCACTAAGACATCACATCCAATCCATTTGTAAATATATAAATACATAGGTCTTTGAATATAACTCTAAATTTGGAAAATGATTTATCATTTGAAAGCTCTTGCCGTCTACATTCTACTGCAAAAAGAATCAGCTCCAAACTCATTGTATTCTGCAAGTTATGATCCAAATAGTGTAGATAGTGTATGTATTTTCAAGTATTAACTTCCAAAAGCCATATCATTTTGAATATAACTCTAAATTTAACATATTATATGTCAGTGGAAATATATTTAAGTCTATTTTCATATGCCACTAGTTTCAATTCAATTGAACTTGTATTTTGGGAGATATGTCCAAACTACTGAACCTGTTCTGGAAAATGACGGTGATTTGAAGGTTAACTTCAAAAATTCATATTTCCTTTATCTGAACTCTTTTCAGCTTGATCTTGGTGTTAAAATGATGCATTAGAAGTCTAGTTTCATCTCAATCGAAGTTGTGGTTTGGGAGCTATGACTAAATTACTGAACCTTGTTCACGTTGAACGAAGAACGGAGCTGAATAGAGTGGTTGGCACAATTAATTCACTCGAGTGACTGATGTTCCACTTGAGTGAACAGTGTTTTCACTCACAGATCATCACTCAAGTGATGTTCCTGTAGTTCGAGAGTGAGGTACTATAGCAAATAGTCACTATTCATAATAAAACTTAAAATAACTCATTTTAACTCCGAATTTAGACATTTCAACTTCCATTTAATCATAAAAACTTTCAATATCAAATCTAAGAGATTGAATATTGATATTTCAATTATATTTGGCAAGTTTTTCTTTCTTCAAACTCTTTTTTTTATTTTCTTCTTGATTATTCTTCATAACTCAACTCAACTAGATATCTTCTTTATTTTTTTTTGAATATCTTCAATCTTTTTCTTCTTTTTCCTTTTGATCAATCCAACTCAATAATTTTTTTCTTAATTTTCTTCTTAATCATTCTTCATAGTTTAACTTGATATCTCCTAATCTATATTAAATATAGCACTTAGTCAATGTAGGAGATAAATATATTGTACAAACTTTTTGTTCTTAATATTTGGCATCTATATTCGACATCATCAAAACTAATCATATCTAACAGAAACCATAATATATGGTTGATAATAACCATCATATATGTGCAATTCTGTAGTAGTGATTGATGAAAATTCCTATTTAAAATTTTATTGATGAGAAGAAACTAGAACACTTATGCTTTTTATATATAAATTGTATTATGTCTTTCTAACTGATAAAATTTTCAACAGGTACTTCTCACGTTTTTTTCTAAAAGAGAATTGAATGAGAATGATCATAAAAAATAATATTGAAAAAAGTAGTCATTTACGTAACTTATAATGTTATTAATCAACAAGCAGTAGGTTAATGTGGTAAGCTGTCTCACCTCATAGAAAGGAAAATACAAATTTAAATTTTGGGAAGTGCACTTAGAGTCAAGAAAACGAGCCAAGCTTATCGGATCGGTCCGTTTAGACCCTGAATTTGCAAGAGCCGGGTTTAAGATTTTTGCCTCAAAAGTGAAAGCGGGTTTAAAAGAGCCAGTTTTGTAAGGCCCCCGTGTGTGTGTGTTAAAATTATTTATTTGATAATAATATTATTGATTTTTTATACTTTGTTAATAATGTTGCAAATATTTAATTGTTATTATCTTTTTTAGAATTAAGTTTCATAAGAATATCTTATATTAAGAATCCTAAAAATTTAAAACTTATAAAAGATATTTCTTATTTCATAAGTATTCTTACCAATTTTGTATTTTTTGACTTATTTTCTAATTATTATTTTGTTTATATCTTGTATTGTTTATTTTGTTGACTACTTACACTTTTCAAGACATATATATAAGAAGTATTTTTAATTTTGTTAAGTCTTTTCATTAATTATTTGTAATAGTGTTATTTGGACAATAGTTTACCTTTTATTATGACTTAATAACTGTGTTTGTTTGTTGCATGATGCGTACTGTTTACAACATAATTTTGATAACATTTATGTTTTAAATTAGGACTTTCATTGTTATGATTTTATTAAAAAAAACTGAAAAAATAGTAAAAATTATTAAAATAGCTTTGGCCATGGCCTTTATGCTCATGGGCTGGGCTTTAAAAAATGACTGTTTTTATTTAGTCGGACCTAAGAGGGCCGACCCTGTTAGGCCCTGATCTGTAAAGGGTCGACCTTTTTTACCAACTCTAAGCACTTTTTTTAAAAGAGATAAAACCCTTTAATTTACACTCTCTAAATCTTGAAAGGGATTACACCCTTTGCCAAATAAAAAAAACTTATACATTTATTAACAAAAAATACTAACATTGAAATTTTAAATATTGGCAAAACTGTGTCAAATGCTAATATATTAAATTTAGCTTTCAAAATAACAATAAATTGAAAAAAGTTCAATTTATTGTTGTTTTGACTTATTTCTTAAAATGACCATCTTAAACGACTTTATAGCATAATGACATGAAATTGCTTTTTTAAAAATAATGGAAGGTCATGAGTTTGATCACGCTAATAACCTGATGCTTTTAAAAGACGAAAAGTGTATTTTTTTCAATAATATGAAAGATATTTTAAAAGATAAAATATTCTTGAAATAAAAATGAAATATTTACGTATAAGGGGGGATTGACCAAATTGCTCCTCGAAATAAAAGTATGTAACAAATGATTATTACTAATGATGCTAGTATTACCGTTTGGCCCAATAAGGGCAAGGTTCAAATCAGCTAGTATTACTATTTATTGGGACAATTTTGACATTTTAATAGAAAATAGTATTCTTTTTTTTATGAAACGTAATTATATTTAAACTAAAAAACCAGAAATTACAAAGTATCTTAATAGTATACAGACATCCTTTAGAAGGTAAGACAGATTCCAAAAATTATTCTTTGTTGTAGTAATGATTTTTATATGGGATTTTTTAACCAGTTTACACAACGTATAGGAAATGTATTAGAGTGGTCAATAAGTTGTTGTCTGAATGTGAAAGTTATAGCATCCCTTAGAGCCAAGAAATGCAATTGACGGACTCCAAGTTTGATTTGAGGGATAAGTAAACCATTCATGAAAATGAGTATGACCAAAAAATACCGTAGTTGACATGCTTCTCCGGTCTCTCTCTGATCTAATTCTGAAAATAACATCCCATTGAGGAAATGAAAGCCATTGATAATGGTGTCTCTCATTGTCCTGCATCATTGTTCCTTCAATGCACCACTATCGAAACATTGTTGAGATAAGATCTGAAAGATAACTACACTTGCTCTAGCATGAGCCATCCTAATTATTTGTTGTGGATATATTCTTATACATGTATGATATATTTGATTTCTGGCAAACCACAGGGATTCAATAATTGAAAATGCAAATATGTCATGAAATTACTAAAATCTTTGTGGTTTAACAACCATGTGAGTATCCACTGTTGTAAAGATTTGTTAGGGTTGTTATCAATTTTAAAACTAGCTATACTACCAAACCAACATGCTCTTGAGAAAGGGTAATATAAAAATAGGTGTTCTAAGGATTCAGAACTACAAGCACAAAAATAACATATCTCAAAAGCTGTCATGTGTCTATGGCAAAGGAAATGTGTTTTGGTTAAGATGCGTCTTACTATCTTCCAAAGTAACAATTTTAGCCAAGGGGTAGGTAGGATTTCCAAATCAAATTGCATACCTCATTTTATGCGGAATTGGATTGTTCACGGGTGCATTGAAGCAATCGATAGCCATATCGAACAATATATACTCTAGAATTATTACTTGCCCACTTGATAATGTCAGGTGAACGAGATAGAGGAATCAGGTGTTTGGCAAATTGCTGAATCACTTGTCTGGGATAGAGGGAGGATAAGAAAGTAACATTCCAAGAGCTTTTAAAATGTAGTATAACATCTGACACCTTTAAATCAAGGTATGTCAAACTAGAATGCTGCAGAGACCAGAGTAGCTAACAATTTAAACCTACTTGCCAAGTAAGGCGTTCAGTCACCACTACACCCAACTTATTTATATGCTATCATAGAGTGGAGTTGTTGTATACAAGTTTTAAACAATACTGCCTTTTAGGATCCAAGTATTTCGTAGGCATCACTTTGCTTAATAATAAAGATCGGTTAGACACAACTCTCCATAAATGTTTAGCCAATAAGGCAGCATTCAAAGCTTCCAACTGTACCACTAGAGTTGTAGATCATTGCTTCTCAGAAGGCATAATTCTTCCCATCTAAGCCCATGAGCCTTTTTTCGAATTTTCGGAACATCCATAGAAGAAATTGGCCATCTTCATTGCTATGGTATGATAGAAGTGGCTGGGGAACTTCACACAAGAGAAAGGATACACTAGGACATATTTTGTATTTCAAGCAATGTAAGACATATTTTGTTGTTCAAATTAAAGATAAAATAAGTTTTATATTAAAAACAAGAGGAAGAAAATTTTCTAAGGCCGTATTTTGGACAATTAAAATGTTAGGTTTAAATGAAGAAGGAAATTAACATTGAGATTGAGCAATTTTGTTATGTTTGGGAGGATGATTAAGCTTTTTTGTTTGTTTGGTACGAATACGAAGGAAAAGGAAGATGGGAAGAAAATTTTTGATGAGATTTGATTTTAGATAAAAAGCTTAAAAAGTGTGATTAAAAGTTTTTGATTAATTTTATTTTTTTAATCTTATTCTATTTATTAAAATTTTATAATTCCACTTAACCTCCTCCCTTCCTTTCCTCCATTTCTATAGTACATATACACACAGTAACTGGTTATTATAGTTGGTTAATGTCGTCAACATCATATTCTTATTATTTTTCAATATTTATTTATCCTCACTCTCCATTCATACGGAGTTTTTAAAATTTCAGCTAAATTATACATAATCTCCTGAATATTAGATCATTTGTTAAAATATTTTAAAATGAAGAGATATGTTTGTTGAAAAGTCATATCTTTATAAATTAAAAAATTTACATGAAATGATGTGTAGAAAGTTATTGTTGAATATTGATTGATGAATTGTTATCATAAATTTGTAGTGGGAATTTTTCCAAGGTGGAGATTTGTTGGATGTGGGAAAATTAGTCCCACATCGTTAAGATGTTGAAGTGAAGGGGGGCTTTTGTGATATAAAAAGGAGCCCTCTCCCTCCTTTATATCTTATCCCTCAACTTGTCTTCTTTCTTCTATAAGGCATTTTGTATTTCCTTCTCTCTTATAGTATTTCACTTATAAATTGTTTAGAGTGAAATTAGATTCTGGTATTTTCCTTATTGTTGTCTTATTTATTATTTATTAGCTGCTATTAGATATAGTAGTTGTGATTTATTATATTATTAAATTACTTCTAGAAACTTTGTTTTCTAGTATTGTGATTTTTTAGTATAATCGGTTACGCTCTATATATCCCGCTTCCGCAACAATTGGTATCAGAGCCAAGGTTCTGTCTGAGTATGCTCTGTGGTTGCAGTATAATTTGAACTTCCACATCAGAAAAGAATTACCTTGAGGTTTTGCATTTGCAGCTATTAAAAAATATTTGGAGCAGAAATTGAGGACAAAAAGGTTGAAGAATCCACATCAAGTGTCAACAATTCGTCGTCGGCATCTTCGCTTCTGACGAGAATTATGCCCAATGCGAAGTTTGCAGTTGAAATTTTTGACGGATCAGGACATTTTGGGATGTGGCAGAGCGAGGTTCTTGATGTCCTTTTTACACAACAATTAGATTTTGCTCTTGAAGAAAGGAAACCATATAAAATAGAGGAGGAAGATTGGAGGATCATCAATCGTGTTGCTTGTGGTACTATTCGATCATTTCTTTCCAAAGAACAGAAGTATCCATACACAAAGGAAACTTCTGCTTGTAAATTGTGGAAGGCATTAGAGGATAAATTCCTGAAGAAAAGCAGTCAAAATAAGCTTCACATAAAGAAAAGATTGTTTTGCTTCACTTATGTTCCTGGTACCACAATGAATGATCATATCACCAGCTTTAACAAGTTGGTAACAGATTTGCAGAATTTGGACGTGACTTTTGAAGATGAAGATCTGGCCTTGATGTTGTTGGGATCACTTCTTGATGAGTACGAGCACTTGGAGACTACTCTACTTCACGACAAAGAGGAAGTATCTCTCAGAGATGTTTGTTCTGCGCTATACAGCTATGAACAAAGAAAGAGGGATAAACAAAGAGGCGGAGAAGCAGAAGCACTAGTCACAAGAGGGCGTGCTGAAAATCAATCGAGATCAAGGAAAGGGAGATCCAAATCGAGGTCCAGACCTAGTAAGGATGAATGTGCCTTTTGTCGAGAAAAGGGCCACTGGAAGAAGGATTGTCCAAAGTTGAAGAACAAAGCCAAACAGAACAATGGGAAGGCTGCTATGGATTCAAATGTAGCTGATTGTGATGATGAAAATTCAGATTTTTCATTATCTACAACGACGTTGTCAAAAGCGTCAGGCATATGGTTGTTGGATTCAGCTTGTAGTCATCATACGTGTCCTAACCGAGACTGGTTCACTGATTTCCAAGAAGGAGGATGTGGAGTTGTCCACACAGCAGATAACACTTCACTTACCGCATATGGCATTGGTTCAGTTCGATTGAGGAACCATGACGGATTGATCAGAACATTGACAGATGTTCGATATGTACCAGATTTGAAGAAAAATCTCATTTCTGTGGGAACTCTAGATTCAAAGGGGTTCAAGATTACTACAGAAATTGGAGTGATGAAGATACTTTCTGGTGCACTGGTGGTAATGAAGGGTATTCGGAAGAGCAATAATACGTATCACTATCAAGGTAGTACGGTTATTGGAATAGCAGCAGTGACATCCAGTGATGAGAAGGAGGTAGAAGCAACAAGGTTGTGGCATATGCGCTTGGGACATGCTGGAGGAAAATCCTTAAAAACTCTTTCAGATCAAAGGTTGTTAAAAGGATTAAAGCATTGCAGTTTGGAGTTTTGTGAGCACTGTGTGAAGGGGAAGCAGACAAGGGTTAAGTTCGGAACAGCTATCCATAATACAAAAGGTATTTTGGATTATGTTCACTCTGATGTTTGGGGTCCTTCCAAAACACCATCATTGGGAGGAAAACATTATTTTGTAACCTTTGTTGATGATTTTTCCCGAAGAGTTTGGGTGTATACGATGAAGACTAAGGATGAAGTATTGAGAATTTTTCTCAAATGGAAGGCGATGATAGAAACACAAACAGGCAGGAGGATCAAATGTCTTCGTACAGATAACGGAGGAGAATACAAGAATGATCCTTTCCAGAAGATCTGTGAGAATGATGGCATCGTCAGACACTTCACCGTCAGAAATACACCACAGCAGAATGGAGTGCCAGAACGCATGAACCAGACTTTGCTGGAGAAGGTTCGGTGTATGTTGTCCAATGCTGGCTTGGGCAAAGAATTTTGGGCTGAGGTAATTACATATGCGAGCCACCTCATTAATCGTCTACCATCTACTGCTATTGGTGGTAAAACACCGTTGGAACAATGGTATGGTAAACCTGCTACAGATTATGATTCTTTGCATATATTTGGCTCAATTGCATACTATCATGTGAAAGAATCAAAATTGGATCCGAGAGCAAAGAAAGCTATTTTCTTGGGGATCACTTCTGGAGTCAAATGATATCGTTTATGGTGTCCAGAAACAAAGAAGATTGTATTCAGTAGGGATGTTACCTTTGATGAATCTGCCATGGTGAGAAAGGTAGCAGCTGAAGATACCCAGCAAGGTGATAGTGTTCCAAAGCAGGTGGAGTTTGAAGGAAAGATGATTTTTCCAGTATAAGGAGCAGACGGGGAAACAAGACAAGACTTTCCTGAGGTAGAAGAAGAGCCAGTTGGTAGAGAGGTTTCGACTCATGGACCTCAACAGCAACGTGAATCAATAGCAACCAGCAAGCCAAAACGAACAATAAGAAAGCCTACTCGTTTTGAAGACATGGTGGCTTGTGCTACCTCAATTGCAGCTGATGACATTCCTTCAACTTATAAATGGGCTATCCAGAGCTCAGAAAAGGAAAAGTGGAGGAATGCCATGAATGAAGAAATGCAATCCCTTCATCAGAATGGTACGTGGAAATTGGCCAAACTCCCCAAGGGTAAGAAGGCAATTGGTTGCAAATGGGTATATGCAAAGAAAGAAGGATTTCCTAACCAAGGTGATGTGCGCCATAAAGCAAGATTGGTAGCTAAAGGCTATGCTCAGAAGGAGGGAATTGATTACAATGAGGTATTTTCTCCGGTTGTGAAACATTCCTCTATTAGAATTTTGTTGGCTTTGGTAGCACAGTTAGATTTGGAACTAGTTCAGATGGATGTAAAAACTGCATTTTTAAATGGAGACTTGGAGGAGGAAATCTATATGACTCAGCCGGAAGGATTCAGAGTTGCTGGAAAGGAGAATATGGTGTGTAAACTTGAAAAATCGTTATACGGATTGAAACAATCTTCAAAGCAATGGTATAAACGATTTGACAAGTTTATGTTGCGACATAAGTACAGAAGAAGTAGATACGATCATTGTGTCTATTTGCGGAAGCTTGAAGATGGATCCTTTATATATCTCCTTTTATATGTTGATGATATGTTGATAGCTTCAAAAAATCAGGCAGAAATTGAGAAGCTGAAGGTTCAATTAAAAGGGGAATTTGAGATGAAGGATTTAGGCGAGGCAAGGAAAATTCTCGGCATGGAGATAACAAGAGATAGAGAATCAAAGAAACTCTTTTTATCTCAAAAGGAGTATTTGAAGAGGGTGCTAAATCGTTTTGGTATGAATGAGAAAACGAAATCGGTTAGCACTCCACTTGCCCCTCATTTTAAGCTCAGTGCTGATATGTCGCCAAAGGATGAAGATGAACGAGAGTATATGTCAAGAGTACCATATGCAAATGCCGTTGGTAGCTTGATATATGCAATGGTTTGTACAAGACCTGATATTTCACAAGCTGTTGGAGTTGTGAGTAGGTATATGCATGATCCAGGGAAGGAGCATTGGCAAGCTGTGAAATGGATTCTACGGTATATCTGTAATACTGTAGATGTTGGATTGGTTTTTGAGCAGGAAGGTGATCGATCTTTAGTTGGGTATTGTGACTCAGATTTTGCGGGTGATTTGGACAAACGAAGATCAACTACTGGTTATGTGTTTACTTTTGCAAGAGCACCAGTTAGTTGGAAGTCAACTTTGCAGTCAACAGTTGCTTTGTCTACCACAAAGGCAGAGTACATGGCAATTACAGAGGTTGTGAAGGAGGCAATTTGGCTTCAAGGATTGCTTGGAGAACTTGGTATTGGTCAAGAAAGCATCGTAGTTTATTGTGACAGTCAAAGTGCTATTCAATTAGCAAAGAACCAAGTTTACCATGCAAGGACAAAGCACATTGATGTTCGATATCACTTTATACGGGAAATTTTGGAAGAAGGTGGAGTCATGATACAAAAGATACGGACAACAGAGAATCCTGCTGATATGCTGACAAAGGTGGTGACTTCTATCAAATTTCAACATTGTTTGGATCTGATCAACATTGTTGAATATTGATTGATGAATTGTTATCATAAATTTGTAGTGGGAATTTTCCCAAGGTGGAGATTTGTTGGATGTGGGAAAATTAGTCCCACATCGTTAAGATGTTGAAGTGGATGGGGGCTTTTGTGATATAAAAAGGAGCCCCCTCCCTCCTTTATATCTCATCCCTCAACTTGCCTTCTTCCTTCTATAAGGCATTTTGTATTTCCTTCTCTCTTATAGTATTTCACTTATAAATTGTTTAGAGTGAAATTAGATTCTGGTATTTTCCTTATTGTTGTCTTATTTATTATTTATTAGCTGCTATTAGATATAGTAGTTGTGATTTATTATATTATTAAATTACTTCTAGAAACTTTGTTTTCTAGTATTGTGATTTTTTAGTATAATCGGTTACGCTCTATATATCCCGCTTCCGCAACAGTTATAACATTAAATGTCACAAATGTTATATCTCTTTAGTTCCTAAAGACACGTATGGAAGTTTATAACCAAAAGTTCTTGATTAAAGGTTGTGTTGCCCTACATACTATAAAGGTGAACTCTTTTTGGAAAGGTTATTTTAAATAACTATTGGTTATGCAAGTTATGTTGGTTCATAATGTTTTATAAATCTAACATATGATTATGACTTTTAATTAAAGAAGTGTTGCTTCAGCACCAGTTCAAAAACATCACTTCATGGTCTATTAATACCATGCACCATCACTTCATTTATGACATAAAAATCATATAAGAAATCACACAACAAGAGATTAAATTTATTGTCTTTGTCCTTGAGTGCGCACAAAAATAAAGTCAAATTATTACTTTGTAAAAGCTATTGTTGCATTACTTGAGTATTGGAAGTGCAATCCATACTTAAGGGTTTTCATTGTATCCTGCAAAAAATTCGTCTGTCAATCCAACTTACATCCTATAAAATAGGTATAGGTGGGGGCAAATTAAGTCTACAACAAAATGTTGCTCACATCTTAAAAACATTGTACACTAATTTTTTATTTATCTCTTATTTTTATACTCTTTAGAGATCTAGTCCCTCCAACATCATTTATATAGAAAACCTCCCTAACTTATAAAACTTTACAATAAAACCCTAAATTTTAGACCATTTTCACAAATAACCTCCCTCACTTATCTGCAAGCAACTTCAAATTTAGAGGATTACCTACATACTAATTAGAGTTTAGAGGGAATTATACGCGTTTTAAAATAAGTTGAAGCAAACAGGAACACTTGCAGTTCTCTTGTTACAAGTATTTTTTTTGGCTGGGTCGCAATCTTAATTTTGGCAAGTCAAGGAGTCATGAATTCAAACACCCCCCTCCCCAAAAAACCACACAGATGCGTCGGTCTCAAGCCCCTTCCCTAAGGTACTGAAAATCGGATTGGACAGTGAACCGATTAAAATATTAGGTTAAGGGTCAGTGGTTTAAATTAGGGTCAATTAATATATATATATATATAATTTAAATATTTATGTATACCGTTTAAAAAATTATATAAGAGTTTTTTTTCCAACCAATAGTCTAATATAACCTCATGAACTTAATACCCACAAAAGTATCATTAAGTACATAAAGATTTTTCTCCAATCAATGCAAAACAGCAAAAGTATTCCACAATCCTTTTAAAACTTCTTACAAATAAAAAACTTTTAGGAAAATAATTTTAAAAAAAGTTAAAATAATGTCATTTCGGGTATAAAAAAGTTTTTTCTTTTTAAAAGGCCCAACCCGTGACTAGCCGGGTTACACCAGGTCAAACCGGTTCAGTCGACCCCAGTTTTTTTGGCTTCTTCGGACCGGACCACGACCCGGTTCATTATTTTCTAATCTGAACTGACTGATCCGATCTGATTTTTTAAACCATACTGGAAAGACGGCTGCCAGTGCGATGATTTATTTTCTTATTTTAAAAACAATAAAGTTAAAAAAAAATACTTATCACTCGTCCACCTTCAAATATAGTTCTACTATCATCGAGGATGGCCGTTTTACTCGTCTCATTCGTTGTCATTCTCTCAACCTAGAATGTTCATCTTAATTGGTTAAAGTCGTCAGCATCACATCATATAGTCTTTTTAAATACTTTTCTTTTTTTTTTTGCTGGAATAGCCTTTTTCACATACTCGGCGGCTAATTTTTCCGAGTCATGATCCTCGTGGTCTGCCGGCCTAAAAAACTACTCGTGTGGTCCTAATTTCACGTTTCTAATTTTTGTTTTTTATTTTCCTTTTCGGAAAGCAGAAAGAAAAAGGAGAGGCTATAATACGTACGCGACCATAAGGGAGAAAGTAAAGTCTCACAATTTGTGGTTCCTCGCAGTGTTACTGACAGTGTCTCTGTTTTGGTGTGGTGGTGCCGGCGAGAAGATCTGATAAACGATGGCCGGAAACGTCGTCGATGGTGGGCAAGTCAAGAACAAGCAGGTGATATTGAAGGACTACGTCTCTGGCTTCCCGAAGAAGTCCGACATGCTCATCACCACTTCCTCTGTTGATTTGAAGCTTCCAGAAGGTTCCAATGGCGTCTTGGTGAAGAATCTCTATCTTTCTTGCGATCCCTACATGCGAAACCGTATGGCCGAACAATTACGTCCTTCTTACATCGATTCCTTCCAGCCTGGTTCGGTCCGTACTCTCTCCACTTTTCTCTTTCTTTTGGATTATTGATGAAATTTGGAATTGTTGGCCATAAAACCCTCCTACATTATTTTTTTCTGGGCAATAGTGGAACGAATTTTGTGATAGACTAGCTTTTTGAAAGTGACTCTATACGTTAGAAGAGTTTTGTCCCACCCTTTGTAAAATCTTGTTTTACCCTTTGTATTTTTTTTTTTTTGGCCGAACTTGTTTTACCCTTTGTAAAATCTTGTTTTAAAGCTAAAACAAACAGTACTTCATCGATTATCTAGGAGCTCCATAATATATTAAAGAAATTAATTATTAGGTTAGTTTAAAATAGCTCGTTTGATCATTATTCTCATACGAAAACCCTCCTTATATATACACGATCAATAGGCATAGTTTGAAAAAATTATAAATTTGAGATGTGGATTTATTTCTTATATTTGAAACCAAAGCAAATGCTTGAACTAGCTCGCTCTTCTAAGACTAGAAGAATAGATGCACTGTTGAATTCAGCTGCGTCGGACTCTGTTTTCGTTCCTTTGAATTTGGAATGACGGTGGAGGCACCAATTAAGGGCCTGTTTGGGTTACATTTAGGTAAGCCCAGGAAAAATGCGAGAACCGTAAATCTCGCCAATGTTAACAGACACCAAGGAAAAACAGAGACATACCTCTAACTTGTCACACGTGGGCGCTCGCCGTGATATGGATATGATAATACATGGTGATTTAATAATTGCTACGAATCTTTTATTGTATAGGAAAACCACTTGTTTTAAGTCTCAATTTTATATTGTATATTTTTTTTATGCATTAATTTATGGAATACATGCACATATTGTTCCTGTATTTTAAAATTTTGAACATTCATAAATTATCATATTCTATTTATTGTATCCCATGGTAGTTATGTGCATATTGTTTATGTACTACCCCGCCGGGCCTTGATACAATTAGATAACTATTTGTAAATAATAATGAAATTAGTTAAACTAGCTATTTGTAATAAAGATGTGTTAATTTCCCTAAGATAACTTTTTTAATTATCTGCATTGTAACTACTCCTTAATAAAGAACCTCTATTATGTGTAATCAATAAGAATGCTCTGGGGAAAAAATTATAAGATCTTATATCTAGGACCAAAGTGAACTCTTTGTCTATATTAAGGATCGGTGGTAGAACTTCTTAAGCTATATAGTACTGTTCTCTGCATGTTTCTGACATGAGTGAATAGTTTTAGTTCTTGACCTCTCTTGGTTTAAGTTGCATTCTTTGTTAAGTGTAGCTAATGATATTGTTTCTTTTGTTGTTATCATTTGATAGCCGATAAGTGGATTTGGAGTTTCAGAAGTGATTGATTCTAGGAATCAAAACTTCAGCAAAGGTGATCTGGTATGGGGAAGAACTGAGTGGGAAGAATACAGTGTGATCAATTCACCAGAGTCTCTGTTTAAGATACAACACACAGATCTGCCTCTTTCCTATTATACTGGCATACTTGGTAAGCTGTTTTCTTCATTCGTCTCTATACATGTGTTATGAGTTACACATCGAGGAGTCTCAATAGTGAATTGTGATTTATAAGTTTAAGAAATTCTCCAACCCAATGGGCTAGTCTTTTAGGATTAGTCTCTCACTTCGTATTTGTGTTCATAACAACATGTAACCATACAAAATAGATGTTTTCCCCCTTTGTTTATTTTTCCATTGATATCTGTGTTTCAATTGGAGAGGAGATCAAGAATGGATGCCATCCTTATACTAATTTTTGCTGATATTACGAGAGAAAACAAAGGACTAGATATTAGGTTCTGTTTTTTTAATGCATTTGATATTAGGTTCTGTTTTTTTTTAAAAGAGAAAAAGGTATATGTAACCTCATATTGGAAGTAATCTTGTTCGAAGTGCTATCAATCCATATCCCTTCTAGGGAGGACTCAAACCTTGATTCATTATGTTGTAAGGGACTAACCCTTCAACCCTTGTTGATTGATATTAGGTCCCTTTATAAAACTATAATGCATGGCAAAAAAAAGATAAAACTATAATGTGTACAAAGTTGTTCCCAAAAACCCAATCACGTGATATTGATTTCTGGACACAGGAACTATTCAAATATGGTGATGCTTTCATAAGCATCTTGGTCCATGAAGATCTTTTTAACAAAATCAGGGGTTGAATCTGCATTCATATGGTAGTTTCAATAGTTGAAGGCTTGAGTATCTAGTAACCTCTCTTGAAGCCTACTATATGGGTCCGACTTTTGCTTCTCCTCTTCAAATATATCTAGAGTTACCTAATTTATTGTTTCATAAAAGAATCAGCATTTGATGAGGGAAGCAGAAGTAGAATTTGTGTGCATTTATTGGTGGGCAAAGGTCATTTCTGATCTTTGTCTAGAGTTTGTTTGTTGCATGTATCTTAATGCTTCATTCTCCAAGTACCAACATAAACATTACATGTAGGTATGCCTGGTATGACTGCTTATGCGGGCTTTTATGAGATTTGTGCCCCTAAGAAAGGGGAGACTGTATTTGTATCAGCTGCATCTGGGGCTGTAGGTCAGCTTGTTGGGCAGTTTGCTAAGCTGACGGGCTGTTATGTTGTTGGAAGTGCAGGAAGCAAAGAAAAGGTAAAGCAAATATTACCTTTGATCCTTAATATAATAAAAATTAGTTAAGTTAGTTTGTTTCTAACAAATATGTGTTGGTTTTCTAAAAATACTCGTTTAATCATGTGCAGTAGAACTACTACTTGATGGAAACCCTCTAATATGTGCAGTAAATAAAGATGCTTTTGGAAAAGTTTATAAGTTTGGAAGACAAAGTTAATTGAGGTCTTATATTTAGGAATAAAATAAACTCTTGTCTAGTTCTTATTTTTAAGACAGAAGGGAGCATAACTTAGAATATAGAGCAAACCTAGTAGAGGGAGATTTTTTTTTTTTTGGCTCTTCATGCTTTGAGGGAAATTGGTCTCTACTGTGGGCAGATAACACACCTAGCTCATCATTACTTTGTACTAAAATATAGGAGTATCTGATATTGTTGCATTGCTTCATCTCTTTTGTAACACAGGTTGACCTACTTAAGAGCAAGTTTGGTTTTGACGAGGCTTTCAATTACAAAGAAGAGGCTGATCTAGATGCTGCCTTGAAAAGGTTAGTGGTTATATATCTCTTATTTTTGGCTGAAAAAAAGGCCAGTGATGATCTATTTTCTCATGATACAGACTTGTGTTGCATTTGGCTAAGGTTTTGAATCCATTTGTGAAAGAGTGAAAGTTGGATCAGTACCGTTCAAATCTTACTATCAACTTATCAAAAGACACCAAAATGACCAAATTAGCCTCTTTTTTTATTTTCTCGTTTACTCTCCCCCACCGTGACCTTATAAGAGAATTTCACGGGGTGAAAGTATTTTCTTCTATACTGGAGAATTTGTGGTGGGGGAGAGAAAGAGAGAGAAGAGGTGAGATCCATATGCCATTGGGTCCCACCACTCCTCTCTCTCTTTCAAAGTTTCAAGCCCTTCCCTTATATTCTCATTACCACCATTGATTGGGGGGAAAAAAACCTACAGCTTTTAGTAACTAATGTTATAGTCGGAATCAAACCTACAACCTCCTATTTATATAGGGGAGCTTTCATAACATTAGGCTACAAAACTACTGGCATATCACTATCTTATATAATATGTTTAATTTGGCAGGTATTTTCCAGACGGTATCGATATATACTTTGAGAATGTAGGAGGGAAAATGTTGGATGCAGTGTTACTCAACATGAGGCTACATGGCAGAATCTCTGTGTGTGGAATGATTTCGCAGTACAACCTTGATCATCCTGAAGGTGTACACAACCTGTTCAATCTCATAAGCAAGCGGATTCGAATGGAAGGGTTCCTGGTTTTTGATTATTACCACCTTTACGACAAGTTCTTAGAGATGGTGATTCCTCATATCAAGCAAGGCAAGATTGTTTATGTAGAGGACATTGCTCGTGGCCTTGAGAGTGGCCCTGAAGCCCTCATTGGCCTATTCTCTGGCCGGAATGTTGGAAAACAACTTATAGCAGTTGCTCCCCAGTGAGCCTACATCCTCCTAATCAAGTAATTCATTTTACGAAAGCAGTGCTGTGAGAAAGAAACAGATAGAGTCGAATAATGTTTTACAAGTTGAGATCATGTGATTTTGATAGAGGTTTGGCTTGCTATCTGTAACCAGTGTGTGTTTCCCGTGCATTGCAAGGGGAGAATGTGCTCTATATTTTATTTACCTCGTTCACTCTTTAATTGTCTTTGTTGTTTTTCCTTTGGCCAAATTTATTCTACATTCTCTTATCACACTAAGAACGTGCTCTTCATGATTATCATAACATAATCCAATTCAAAATTTGAAGTCAACATTTACAAGTAACACGAAGTTATCTCCTTAACAATATGCGCTTCATGGTGGCCTCTCTCTGTGTTTCCCAAACATAACAACGATAATGTAAAGCTCCATATTATGAAGAAAGAAGTGCTGGCAATCATAGAGGTCTCAACCGATTTTGATGCAATGAAACATTACCCTGCCATAATCTAAAACACTCAACTTTAATACCAAAACCAAGAGGTTTGGACTTTCAAGTCATCCAAGCATGACAACAATGGGAAACAATTAAGACCCAAACACGTTATAAAAGTTGAAATCGCTCAAATCCAACACACTAGCAGAAAATAGTGTTAGGCATGGTCAACAACATCTAGATCACATGGTTAAGTGAAATGAAATATCATGCAATAAGAAATTGCAAGGTACATAGAGGTAGTGCTATGACTGTAATTCTTAAAGTTGCCATGGCCTTTGAGTCATGTACTAGGCCCTTTACAAGCTGTGCTGAGGCTGAGCTGTAAGTTGCATACCTACAGCTGATGAACAATTGAAAGTTGAGAATGAAGATGGAGAAATTACAGAACATACTTGAACATAATATCAGAGAGATTGAGAGTGTGCGCAAAGAATTAAAGAGAATGCACCAAATATTGCATCATCATTTTGAATATGTTGTAGTATAAAGCCCTTTATTCATTAAATTAGAATATCAGATTCATTTTAACAAAATATTGTTTTTTATCTCAACAAAAATTCATGCCTGTATGTTATTCCAAGTAATGAGTATAAAAATAAAAAACTAAAAATATGAACATATGGAGTTGCAAATCGTAAAGCTCACGCAATCTCATTGGTGGGTTTCCAATCCTAGCATGGCGCAGCCGTGGTCTTAGTTTGTTCAATTCATTCTAGTTTCAAATTTTCAGAAAATGAAATAGAAAAACCCTAAAATCACACAACCCAAATGCTATACAATGAGATAATTTTCTAGGATCTTAGCAAGGACGAAGCTAGAATTGCAGTAATAGATTGAGAAATTAAATAGTACATTACCTCATTTAATAATAAATTTTCTCATTTATTTAAAAGATAAAAATGAAAGTTAAGAAATAAATATTTATAAGATTTTATAGAAGAATAAAAGATTTAATGAGAACATGTCCGATTTTACATGAAATAAAAACACAACTCTTGAAATCAAGATCCTAAATTATAGGAATTGGGTGTTTGTGGGATTATTTGATTTAATTTTATTAATATATCCTTAAAAAAAGGAGAAACTAATTAAGAGGAACATTTTCTAAAAAAAAAAAAAGAGGAAACAAATACATCACAAGGAAAAAAAAGAGAATAATACATTAAAAAGACCATGCTACCTCGTAAAAATGGCTCCTATAGTACATTATTCGAAACTCAACTTCATTGGGGAAAAAAAACAGAGAAAAGCATGGGGAAAGGGAAAGAATAAAAATAACATGTCAAAACCAGATTTGCAAATGGAAAAGGAACAGAAATGGAAGACTAGATCAATGCTGATAAAAATCAAATTCAATCACAATATCGAAAAATTGAAATTGACAAAAGGAAAATAAAAAATGAAGGGCATTTGAGAAGGATTAATTCGGAAAGAAAGGGTAACTTTAGTTGTGCTTTAGCTGCATCAATACGGCAAGGTCTTTCAATATCTTCAATGGCATCCCTTTGATTCTTAGAATCTTGTTCAGCCTTCCTTTCCTTCTCCAATTTGATAAAGAGTGATAAAAAAGGGGAAATGGCTTGAACGTTTTCTTTGAAATACTATAACAAAAAGAAAACACAAGGTAAAAGAAGAAGGGGAGAGATCAAAGACGAAGGGAAGAATGGAGGAAGAGTGCAAACCTTCTTAGCATCAAGAAGCCACAAAAGAAAAGGAACAGAAAAAGAGATGAGTTGGCTATAAGAGAAACTGAGGAAAAAGAGAAAGAGAAAGGAGGAAAGGGCATCGAAGTTGGGGGAGAGAAAACAGAGGGAGCATAAGAGAGAGAAGAGAGAAGGGATTCAAATTTTGAATCCCCTAGAGCTCAGATATGAGACGTGTCATGTGAGAGAGGAAAGGGCCCCGGAGAAATAAAAAAGAGAGTAAAAGAGAGAGGAGAGAGATGAAGGGCCTTTTGAAATTTTGTATCTGTTTGAGAATATGTTTGGAGGAGAAAAAGTTCAATTGAGAGAGAAAAGCCCAATTGATAGGTTTCGGTTTATTTGTGAAGGTATTGGGAGAAGATGGACTTAAGCCTAAGGGTGTGTTTGGAATCAGTTTTTGAGAATAGTTTATGGAAAAAAAGTGATTTTTGAGAATAGATTCTGACAGAATAGATTATGTGAAAAAAGTGATTTTGATAAATAAGAGTGTTTGAATATTTTGATCAGAATAGCTTTTTTTATAGTCAAATTACTGAAAATGACATTAGCTTTTGTGACAATTACATATAAATGATAAGATTATATTTTATGTATTATTTAATAGGAAAATTCATAATAAATACAAAAAATGACATAAATTTATCTGAAAAATTAAAAATTATAACATTAATCAATTATCTAACATAAAAAAAATCAAACATATATATATATATATATATATATATATATATATATAATGGATCAAAATCAAACACTTTCATCTTGGTATCAGAGCCAGAAGGTGAAGTAGAGATGTTTTGATTAGATCTGGATCTGTTTTTATGTCTTCAGAAGTTTTATTAGCAGATTAATATGATTTAAAGATCTGTATTTGATAGCATATGGCCTCTGTCCATGTGTATATGGTTCTTACTTATCATGCATGAGCCCTTGTGAGGATGGTTAAGGCCATAAGTCCCGTGTGTTGAGGCAGGCGATAGTCCCCACCCGTAGTGTATGATAAGTACAGATATTATATACTTTACTTGGCTAGAATCAGATCTGAGAGATCTTATTAATATCTTAATAAAACATTTTGAATCATAAAAACTGATAAATTTTTAATTATTACACCCCTATGGATCCAGATGGTAAAGATATCAAGGCAAGGGAGATCTACATCTGAATCTTTCTTTCACTTACTTTTGCCTTATTATTTCAGCTTTTACTTTCAGTCCTTTCAATTCTACCTTTACATTCTGTCTATTTAAATTTTGCAATTTAAATTATGTCTTTCCTTTCTCGTTCATTTTCTTTCTCTTCCAAACGCGGTAGTAGTAGCTCTTCTTCTACTCCATCAAACTCTACGCTAAACAATGAGGAATCAAAATCTGCAAACAAAAAGATTTTCAAACAAGAAGTCTCTTTTCAAAATATAAATCAAAATTTTGATAATTGGACTTTGCCAAATATCTCTTCAAACTCCCTTTATCAAATTGAAGATAAGAAATGGTTCTTCAAGTCTGATTATATAATCAGAACTGTTGAAGAATCAATTCCTATCAAACCAGAAAACGAAGATTTTTTCCTTCTCTCGAGAAAATCAATTGAAAAACATAAGAAAGAATACAACTATTTACATATAGGATGTGTTCAGGTGGCCATAAAACCTCTCATCCATAAAGGATTAAATGTATCATGTTTAGTATGTCTTCAGGACACTAGACATTATACATTTGCCGACTCTCTGCTAGCAGCTGCAGAAATGGGTCTACATGATGGACCTGTTTACTTCAACTGCTTCCCAGATAGAACTTTAAACTTGGATGATGAACATATTCTTGAAACCCTTAAACTTAAAATTAAACTTCATGGACTAAATATGAAACCAGGATCTATACCTGCTACCTTAATATACAGGGTACAGTATAAGGTTTTAAATTCAAATGCCACAAATGCACAAATCCTCCCTGATAATGGCCAAACAATAATTTTCTTGACTGACCATTCCAATGTAAACGTCACCATTCCTAAAACCATAATATGGAGAGATGTGAAATTACCCGATGATTGGGTCATGGAAAAGGCTACACAGCCTGTTCCTAAACTAATGCCCCAAATCAGTAGAATTACTCAAACAGATGATGGGACTGTTAAACTATCATTTGACAGACCTAGAATGTCTTTCTCCCAAACATATAGGTCTCAGCCTTCAATATATGAAGATTGTAGATCTGTCTGTAGTGAGGCTTCAAGAAGGTCTTGTTCCTCATTACCACAACCTCCATCCATCATTTACATGCCACCACCACCTTCAGAACCAACCACGTCCCAAATATCACCAAATGTAATTTATACAAACATAATTCCTGAACCCAAACCAACAAATGTTTCTGTTTCAGGAATTGACAATTCTTCAAATGTTCCTCAACTAAATTATGAAGAAGACTTGAGATCAATTGAGTCTCCTGACTTTTCACAATTAGGGGAACCAAGAGAAATAAATGTTTTAGAAAACAATTTTCAAATAAACAAAAAAGCTTTGCAAGAGGAATTTTATTCTAAAAAATTTACTCTTCAAAGAAAATGGTTTTTAAATAATTTCAAAGGATCTGTAAGAAAGTCTATACAAGACAAATTTTACAAATTCCTTGAAAAAATACATATGAATATTTCATTTTTTGATTGGTTTGATGCTTATGCACAAGATCAAAATTTGGAATATCCATTTTTTCAAACTATAGAAGTTCTTAGAAAAGATTGGAAAACCTCTGAAGAAGGAACTATTTCCTCTGAGTTTCCTCCTTCAAAAAATATTCAGGTTCATAAAAGGATTGATGATAAAAATCAACCTATTTGGGCAACTCCTTTCAGATTTAAACATACTTCTCAAGAAGTAAATCCAGCTGATATAAAAGGTATTGTTGAGCAAAACAATTATACCAATCTATATCTCCAAGTATTAGGTGAACATTTAACCAAACAAGCTGTTTTCCAAACTAAACCAGAAACAGATTTTAAACCTGAAATTCAAACGCCCCTATTCAAACCATTTGAATTTACTCCTCAACAAAAGATGGATTTGCAAAACAAATTTAAATCCAAATCTTTGGAACAAATTCAACAAAAAATGTCTCAGTTACAAACTAGCCTCTCACAACAATCCCAACATACTCCATCCACCCAACCGAGGCTTCAACAACTCACCATTCCAGAAACACCCCAGTCTCAAATCTCAAGAACCAAGGGCGAATCTTCTCCAAAATCCGGAGACATTCACATCCTTGAAAAAGATTTTCAAACTTCCCAACTTTCAGAAATTGAATCAGGGGATTCTCAATTCCAAGTTAACCAACAACATTGGAAGAAACCAACTAAACTCTATTACCATAGAGCCAGCCCTCCAGATATTCTGGTTGAAGAAAGAATAAACCAAAACTTCAAATCATTTAGTGCTGATAATGTCTACGAATGGAACATTGATGGCCAAAATGAGTCAAACATCCTCCAAATTCTCCAACACATGACAATGTTAAGCAATGCTTACCAAACCCAGCATAATTATTCTGATGAAGATATTACTAATCTTTTAGTATCTGGTTTTACTGGTCAACTAAAAGGTTGGTGGGATTTTTATCTCTCTACTGAAGATAAAACTGCAATATACT
The DNA here is from genome assembly GCA_037074505.1 of Albizia julibrissin. Taxonomy (NCBI): domain Eukaryota; kingdom Viridiplantae; phylum Streptophyta; class Magnoliopsida; order Fabales; family Fabaceae; genus Albizia; species Albizia julibrissin. Next base: position 17,245,366 of record CM073484.1, read on the forward strand.
CAGCCGTCAAAACCCAATCAGATGGAACACCCATTACACATAATGGCCAACCCATTCCTGATTCCACAAACCACCTTATTTTTACAATTGTTAAACATTTCATTGGTGATCCTTCTCTATGGCAAGATAGATCAGCAGAACTTCTTTCAAATCTTAAATGCAGAACACTATCTGATTTCAGATGGTATAAGGATACGTTCCTTAGTCGAGTTCTCACAAGGGAAGATTCAAACCAGCCATTTTGGAAAGAAAAGTTCTTAGCCGGATTACCAACAGCCCTTGGTAATAAGGTTAGGGAAAAGCTTAGAAATATTAATAATGGCAAAATCCCTTATGAGTATTTGACATATGGACAATTAGTCTCTTATATCCAAAGAACTGCTCTTAAGATTTGTCAAGATGATAAACTCCAACACCAACTTGCCAAAGAAAAGGCATCTGAGAAAAAAGAATTAGGAACATTTTGTGAACAGTTTGGATTTCCTGCTTGTAAACAATCCAAACCACGAAAGAAAACCCATCTTAAACCTTACCACAAGAGGCCCAAAAATGTCTACCAAAAATACAAATACAACACACCTCCTCGCAAACTCAATCAAGAATTTCGAGCCAAACCAAAATATGATTTTCAAAAACAAGAAAAGGTTACGTGTTATAAATGTGGAAAACCAGGCCATATCTCAAAATATTGTCGTTTTAAGAGAAAACTTAGCAAGATAAATAATATTGAAGAATCTGTTCTTGAACAAATAAACAATTTATTGATAGAAACTTCTTCTGAATCTGAATCTGAAAGGTCAAATTCTTCTGAAGATTTGAATGAAATTCAGGAAAATGACTTTGAAAACTCATCTTCAGAAATCAATGTTATTACAAAGGAACAAGATCTCCTTCTTAATATCATTGGAAAACTTCCAGATTCTGAAAAAGGAGAATATCTCCTTAAATTCAAAGATCTTTTCACTGAAACACTTAGCTCTTCCAAACCTAAACCCCCAGCTTCTTCAAATAAATACGATCTCACCCAAACACTTGAAAAATTTAAACATATTCCAAAACAAGCAACTCTTTCAGATCTTCAACATGAAGTTCAAAATCTCAAAACTGAAATTCGATTGATCAAACTACAACAAGAAACACATGCTGAAGCTATATCCCAAATCCAGGACATACAACTTGCATCAAACGAACCATTTTCAGAATCCCAACCCAATAAAACAAACCAGGTCTCAGAAAACGAAGAAACCAATCAGGTTAATGATTTTTCTGAACCATTTTTAAACTTGATTTCTAGAGTCTTGTTTCAAAAATTTCATATACATGCGAAGATTATTGTTAATGATGAATTCATATTAGAACAAACTGTTCTATTTGACACAGGATCTGATGCTAATTGTTTTAGAGAAGGTCTCATTCCTACAAAATACTTTGAAAAAACAACTGAACGGTTTAATGGCGTTAACAAAACGCGAGTAGACGTTCAGTATAAAGTTTCAAATGTTGTTGTTGAAAATGAAGGTTTTAAAGTAAAAACCCCATTCATATTAATCAAAGTTACGGGATCCGAGATTATTCTTGGGGCGCCATTTGCTCATTTACTATTCCCGTATATGACTGATGAGGATGGGATTTCGAAACAACATCTGGGTAAAAAAATACTATTTCCCTTTACCCAGAAACCAAGAATCAAAGAATTAAATCTTCTTCTTTCAAAATAACAACAGATAAACTGTTTGAAGGAAGATATTTCTCTTAAACGAATAGAAGAACAACTGTGTCAAAAACAAACTCAAACTCAAATCCAAACTTGTCTTGAAAAAATTCATCAAACAATTTGTTCGGATTTACCAAATGCTTTTTGGAATCGTAAACAACATGTTGTCGATTTGCCTTATGAAAATGAATTTTCTGAAAAGAAAATCCCAACAAAGGCTCGGCCAATTCAAATGAGTCCAGAACTTCTTGAAACCTGTAAGAAGGAGATTCAAGATCTTCTGAACAAAAAATTAATTCGCAAATCTAGAAGCCCATGGTCCTGTGCTGCTTTTTATGTTAATAAAAATGCAGAAATTGAACGGGGAGCTCCTAGACTTGTGATTAATTACAAACCTTTAAACGAAGCCCTGCAATGGATCAGGTATCCAATCCCAAACAAATCTAACTTACTAAAACGTTTGTATTCTGCAAAAATCTTTTCAAAATTTGACATGAAATATGGATTTTGGCAAATACAAATTTCTGAAAAAGATAGGTACAAGACTGCTTTTACTGTTCCTTTTGGTCAGTACGAGTGGAACGTTATGCCATTTGGATTAAAAAATGCTCCTTCTGAATTCCAGAGAATCATGAACGAAATCTTCAATGATAATAGTCAATTCATTATTGTCTATATTGATGATGTCTTGATTTATTCTCATTCTATTGAAGAACATTTTAAGCATGTTTACAAATTCATCAGGATTGCAGAAATAAATGGTTTAGTAGTTTCCAAACCTAAAATTAGTTTGTTTCAAACTAAGGTGAGATTTCTTGGGCATTGGATATACCAGGGATCTATAACCCCAATTGAAAGGGAAATTCAATTTGCTGACAAATTTCCTAATCAAATCATTGATAAAACGCAACTTCAAAGATTTTTAGGATGTTTAAACTACGTTGCAGATTTTATTCCTCATCTTAGCAACTTCATTAAACCACTTCACCAGCGTCTTAAAACAAATCCTCCTCCATGGACGGATGAACATTCTAATATTGTCAAGCAGATTAAATCTCAGGTTAAGGAGCTTCCTTGCCTTAGCCTTCCTGATCCTTCTGCTTTCAAAATTGTAGAAACTGATGCCTCTGACATTGGTTATGGTGGTATCCTTAAACAAAGAATTGACGGAAAAGAAAAGATTATTTCTTTTACGTCAAAACACTGGAATATTTCTCAACAAAATTATTCCACAATCAAAAAAGAAATTTTGGCAATTGTTTTATGCATTTCAAAATTTCAATCTGATCTTTTAAACCAAAAGTTTTTAGTCCGCATTGATTGTAAATCTGCAAAAGATGTTTTACAAAAGGATGTTAAAAACATTGCATCAAAACAAATTTTTGCCCGCTGGCAAGCCCTCTTAAGTGTTTTTGATTTTGATATTGAATTTATCAAAGGCACTACAAACTCTCTTCCAGACTTTCTCACCCGTGAGTTTCTTCAGGGTAGGTAGTATACTGAGAAAAGCCCCAATGCCTCCAAAACCCACAAAAAAGAAAGATCCAGGAAAAAACCCGGAAGGAAGCCAAAACACTCAAACTCAGGGAGCCGAACAGCTTATCGGAGCCCAATCTCAAACAATCTCCTCAGAACAACTGCAGATAATCCTCCAGACACTGCAAGCTTCTCAGCAGGAGAATCAAACAGCGGGTCCATCCCAGGAAGGGTCATCCAATCCTTCAAAAAGTAAACAAAAGAAACAAACCAGAGCAACAAGAAAGGAAATTCTGGAGTCCTATGCTCAAAATAAACTTCCAGAACAAACTTGGAGCCAGACTCTTGCTAAAAAGGATGAGAAAACTCTAGCTCTTGCAGAACTGGTCCCTAAACAAATGATCACCAAGCAAGATTATGATCGTCTAAACCAAGTGCCTTCTGTACTGACGATTGGATCTTCCCAAAAACAACTGGCAGTTTCAGCCCCTTCTTCTATGGCAATTGCTGGTAAAACACAAACAAACTTGGAAACTCCTTACCTTCCAAAAGAAAATCAGGTAAAGAGTATCCTCCAAATTGAGCCGGAATTCTTTCATCCGACTCCAAACCAAGTGGCTCTAAATGTCTTCCCTTCTGGTTGGCATTTCAGACCACATGATTTAAGAAAAACTAGAAAGTATTATGAGTTTATACTGGTACATTCTGAGTCTATTTTCATTGATAGAAAAGTAGACAAGAAGGATAATACCTTAATAACTCATTCTACTCTGCAGATTTTAAATGTCCTCACTCCTACCCAATGGGGACAAGATTTACATAAACATAAATCTTTTGGGGTAGAATTTGATCCTCCAGGATATAATTATTGGGATTATGTGGAAGCATGGTCCAATGTATTCTGGGATCAAAACAGAATTTTCAAACATACTTGGTTTATTTATTTCAAAACAAAAACCGAGTACCATTTCCCTCAGTGGTTTGTTCATTGGTGGAATTTCTTCGGTCCAATACCTGAGATTCTTCCTCCAAAAGTCCGACAGGCCCTTGAGGTTTTTAAACAAAAATTTAACTCTGATGGAGATTCTTTTCCAATCAATCTCCACTATTTTTCAAAACTATCGGCTGCCTGGATTTTCTCTTGGCAATACCGATTCTCCCAAACTATCCAGAATTCTACTACTCTACCATTTTTACAAAGAATTCCATTTGTTAGATGGTGGGCTCAATTTGAAGTTAGTAGAATTGACTCCAAAGCAGTGGAAAGGTGGTTCAAAACTAATCCACAGTATCTTTGCAAAACAGAGCAAAGTAAATTCTTAAACCAAAGGTCGAGAATCCAAGCAACTTTGGCGTCAACATCATCCAAAGGAGACTTGATCAAACAATTAAACTCTATTTTGCAACTTTTGCAAGAACCATCGTCTAGCCAGCATATCTCTTCAGCATCTTCAGAACAAGATGAAGAAGAAGAAGATGAAGAATTTGTTGTAAATTTAGACGAAAATTAGTTATGTAATTTTTCAAATGTAAACATTGTAAACGTGCTAAACACTGTAGTGTCGGAAAAACACTGTGCACTTTAACCGGTACTGTTCAAACAGTGACAGTTGCTCACCGGTTATAGGTCAAACAGTAACTTAGTCAGGTCTATTTAAAGAGAGTCGAACTCACTTGTTAGACAGACTTAGTTACACTCACTAAGCATTCTCTCCTCCCTTCTCTCTGAATTCCTCTGACTTCCTCTCTTCCATCCTTCTTCCCTTTCACTTGTAAGTTTTATATGTTTTTAATAAATATCTTTTAAATATTTCTTGCATTGCATTTCATATCCTTACCTACTCTGGAGAATTAGGATCGGCAGATTCAATGAACTAGTCATGGCCGGATTTTAAACATTGTTTAACGGAACCGCCTCTAGATCATTCGCCCCCTAGTTTCTCTACAGAGCACCCCCTTTGCATATTTAATTCATGATTTTAGTTATGCTTTAAGTAGTCCGTCTGCTTCTCTACTTCCTTCTTGCTCATTTCTCCCTCTTCCCTTCGGTCCTTCGGGGCAACTCCCCCATCTTGGTATCAGAGCCAGAAGGTGAAGTAGAGATGTTTTGATTATAGGAAAAAATTATAGGAAAAAATGATTTTGATAAAATGAAAGTGTTTGGGTATTGGGTTAATAATCACTTTTTTAATGGTCAAATTACCAAAAAGGATATTAGCTTTTGTGATAATTACATATAAAAGATAAGATTTTATTTTAAATATTTTCAACATTAAATTTCATAATAATACCTAAAATTAAATAAATTTGTCTAAAAAATTAAAATTATAACATTGGGAAATTATATAACATCATAAAAAATAGCTCAAACATATACGTATTAATAAATTATATAAAATATTTATATATAAAAGTAATTTTAATAAAATGAGTGTTTAGATATTAGGTTAGGAATCACTTAGTGGTCAAATTACCAAAAGGACATTAACTTTTGTGATAATTACACATAAAGTACAAGATTATATTTTATTAACAATAAGAGAATAAAACTCTTAACGGCGTTAGATCAAATTTAACGATTCTGTTAAATTTGCACCCTTTTTAATCATTCATTATTACTTTTGTCCCTTCCAAAACTTATTTATACCAGACGCCTCTCATAAAAAGCTTGGTTTTTAAATTTGCACATTTACCTTTATATTTAACGTTAATTTTTTAATAAATACAAAAAAATTTATTTATATATGATATTAATTTATTTAACTAATTTTTTTAATATAGTCAAAATAAAATTTTTTAATTAAATTTCTAAATTTTTTAAATTTTTTTTAAATATTTATCATTAATTTTTTTTTAATTAAATTGCTATATTTTTTAATTAAATTTATAGGAATTTCAAAAAAAAAAAAGATAAATGAGAGAGAGGAATGTGGGTCCCACAAGCATGAAAATCAAGCTTATGGGTGATTCTCCCAAAACCATGGTTTGAGGGACAAAACCATGGTTTTCAAAATTTTAGTGTGTTTGGATGATTTTACATCAAAACCATGGTTTGACATCAAAACCATGGTTTGACATCAAAACCATGGTTTTGTACCACATCCAAACACACACTAAAAAGCAGCTTCTGGCAGAAGCTGTCTTTAGGTGCTTTTTCAAGGGCAAGAAACTGCTTCAATGTGGTGTGGCTTCAGTCTCTTAAAGTTATCTTTTGTTTTAGTAGGACCCAACGTTCAAAAACATATATTCGGTATGTTGCCTTTTTCCACTTGCATATTCCATTCCCTCTTTTTTATTTCTGCACAGGTCGATGTGTTGCCGATGTTGCCATCCCATATATGTTTTGTGTTCTCTTGCTCTATTCTGTGGTAGTCTCAAACAAGACTTTGTTTGTTTGCTTGTTTTGCTCTATGGTTCATGAACAATTGTAACTCTGAAACTGCTATCGTGATCTTGAATTTGTGCTGAATATGTGATGCATTGGTGCTGTTATGCTGCAGTTTTTTTTTTGGTCATTTTTTCCTCTCTGTTCATGTATTCTGTTTTGTGGTTAATAAAGGAAGCAAGCGTGGGGCTTATAGTGGATCATATGATACGTCCCAGTACACTCACCAAGCATATAGCTTACAATTTGGGTGTCAAACTTTACTAGCAAAGAAAGAATTATATTAAAACCAGAAAGGTATGTTTTAGCTGACAAAAAAAAAAACCATTATATTGGATAGAATCCATGTGCATGATGTTCACGTTCAAACTCCATGCCCACATATGGAATTAATAAAAAAAAAATCGCTTTCGTTTACTTCATGTTTTGTGAAATATAATCATATAATAATAAAGTATATATTAAAAAAAAAGTCACTGGGCTGATTTTAATGAGCACATGGGACAAAATCATAAATATTTGATAAATGGAAGAGGATAAAAGTTGATGTGCTCATTCAGAAGAAGCAAATGAGGGAAGCAAGTAAAAACAGTTATCGGTAATCAATTAAGAAAAAGTAAAATATAGAGATTCTTTTTCTTAACGTAGGTGCTTCTTTGCTGGGCAAAAAAAAAAAAAAAAAACTTGGTGCTTCTGTATATTATATATATATTTTTGGGGTTCAAGTTATACGTGGATTTTCAAGAAGTTGAATGAAAAAATATACATGATAAATGTAATAATGATCCAGTTGATGTAGCGTCTACAACAACTATCTGTAGATTATCACAATATACATTTATCCATTTTTAATTAAGTACTTTAGTGTATTTATTTATTTTTATTAATAATTGAACTTTTTTATTTTATCATATTTTTTTATATTTTTTTAGTTCAATTATCACACACACATATATATATATGTATGTGTGTGTGTGTGTATGTATGTATGTATGTATGTATGTATGTATAGTATTTAATACTTTTTAGTCATTTTACATCTAAACGAACTTTTCAAATGTTAATCCAAATAGGTGTAAGGTTAAAAAAAAAAGTCACTTATGTGACCGTCAATCCCAACATAAATCACATTTATAATCTGACTTCTGCAAAAGCCACATTAAGAAAAAAAACTACTTCTCCACCGCTAATCCAAACACGCACTTTAACCCATGCATCTAATTTAAGGATATGGCTAGCGTCCGCTGCGTTAATGTCTGATGCCTGTCATTTTCTTGAAACTACACCGTTTTGGTGTAGTTTTGAGAAAAGAATGGGCTAAACCTTTTTGTGTTTTTTTTTGTCTAAAAAAATGATTTTAGTATTTTAAAATATTTTTCTGGATGTATCTAATATCTTTAAATATTTTTTAAGTAGCATCCAGTACCCTAAAATAATTTTTAGTACTTTTAACCCTTTAAAATATTTTTTTTATTTGTACATAGTGTGTTAACAGACTGATTGCAATTTTACCCTTAATTTATTTTTTCAGCTTCAAAAATTACTTTAAAATATTTTGCGCTACAATAATTTTTAGTGCTTTTAACCTTTTAAAATATTTTTTCAATTGTACCCAGTGTCTTAGGAAATTGATTACAATTTTACTGTTAATGTATTTTTCTTAGTAGTAATGAGCACTCAAAACTTAGGATATTGATTTATTGATTTCCATCCACTCTAAAACATTTTTCCAGTAGCACAAAATATTTTGAAGTAATTTTTGGAGTTGAAAAAATAAATTAAGGGTAAAATTGCAATCAGTTTACTAACACACTGGGTACAACTGAAAAAAATATTTTAAAGGATTAAAAATACTAAAAATTATTTTAGGATACTGTATGCTACTTAAAAAATATTTTAAAATACTAGATACCATTTTTTAAACAAAAAAAAAGGTTAAATCCCTCCTTTTATCAAAACTACACTAAAACAATGTGGTTTTAAGAAAATAACAAACAGCAGACGTTAGCCATATTCTAATTTTAATAGAGCTTCTTACATTCTATTTTAGAAGATGAGTTGAAGGAACACCGCTTGCACGGAGCCCAAAATGAGGTAAGATAAGCCTATGAACATTTATCTTAGTCTTGTTTCAAAGATAAACCGTTTTTTGAGCCAAGCTAAATGGAACAATAATTATATATATATATATTGATGATGATGACCACGACGACAAATTTTGAAATGACAAGATTTCGGTTAATAAATTGATTGATTGATTATAAACTAGTACTGTTAGCTGCTACTACCCCTCCCTAAATGTGTCTGTTTAAAAACACTTTCAGTAGGTAAAAAAATTCAGTTGGAGCACAAAAGAATAAAAGTCCATTTCACATATACAAGATGTTTGAGAACATTTTAGCTTATTAAAAAAGAAAGTTGTTTCTTGTATAAGCTGTTGAAGTAGCTTCTCCACTGCTAGAAGCAACTGATTTTTAAAAACTCGATGGAGAAGTGACTTTTTTTTAATATGGCTTTTATAAAAGCCCAATTGAAAAAGAGTCAGATTGAAAATGTGATTTGTGTTTGGATTGGCGGTGGGAGAAGTGATTTTTTTAAAAAAGCTGTGTGTGAGAGCTTTTGAAAAAAAACTCTTTTACATTTAAAAGCCCATTGTTTTTCATTGATTTTCCAAACATTAATTTTTAATATAAATTAGCTTTTACATGCTAAATGAGCTTTTTTGAGTGGTAAATATGGTTCAATTACCTCTTATAGGCCCTTATTGGTGTTTCATGAATAAATTGTGCGTCACCCAACTCTTCTCAACCTATCAACTCGGTGGCTTCACTCATGTTAAAGCAGGAGATGAAGAAGAGCCTCTCAGATTCTGTTCTTTCTGTTCTTCATATTTCTTTTTTATTCTTTTATTCTTTTTTTTTTGGTTGGGGGTGAAGATCAGTTGGTGTGGAACTTTCAGAAAATTTATACTCCTTCCAATCCTATTTATAAGCAAATTTCTTATTAATTGCTTAAAACAAACTGATAGTTAAAAGTAATAAGTGTGTCAAAAATGTCATATTTTTTTCATATATGCCCCTATTTATGAAAATAGAGAGAGAATTTATAAAAAATATGAGAGATAATAAAATACGTTTCCCGATACTTTATTGACTTTATTCACCTAGTGAGTTATTCTTTCCTGAATATAACTCTTGGTATGTGTGATAATTAATTATAAATAATATATATTTAATAAAGGTAAAATAGGAAAAATGAGTTTATATTTTCAGACACAAAGTAAAAGTTGCTTATAAAAGGGATCAGCCCCATGAGATTGAAAAAAAGTCAGATTATAAATGTGATTTGTGTTTAGATTAGCGTTGAAAAAAGTGGTTTTTTTTAACGTTAAACCTGATTAGATTAGCGTTTGAAAATTCTGTTTAGATAGAAAATGACTAAAAAGAGCATGAACCTTATTGAATACTACACACACACACACACACACACACATATATATATTGTCTATATATATTGTTATAATTGGTATGAAAAAATGTAAATAAAAGTTTTAAAAATTAAAAAGGTTCAAATATTATTGAAAAAGAAGAAAAATATTACTTCCTCCGGTCTTATTTATAAACAACTTTCTCTAGAAGAGTAATGGAGTTTAAGGTTTTTTTTTATCGGTGTAAAATATGTTGGAAATGTCTCATATATAAGACCGGATGAGTATTATTTTCAGCCCACTATTTTAATTGGGATAAAGTTGAAAAAATTAATTTAAAACAGATTTAATGAGTTAATCTCTCTTAATTTTGACAAGGTGTTGAAAATATATTTTGAAGATAATAAAGTGCATGTGTTTGGTTGGGCGATTGAGAGGCCCAATCATGCAATTGGATCCCATCAGCGATTGGAATATATTCAGCATTATGTTTGATTCAACGTTTACTATGTTTGGATAGCCTCCATAAGTACTTTTCAATCGTAATTTATAAAATATGAGGTAGTTTTTACGGTATACGATATAAATATGTGTAAAATATTTAGCTCATTTTTATTAATCAGACTTATACATAAGTTCAATTCAAACCAAACAAACTTATTCAATTGCGCTAACGAGTTATAAGCAGTTTATATTAAAAGGCACAGGGTGTGGCTTTTCATGTGATTGAGAACTTGTTTTATTTAGTTTATAAAAGGCATATAAATTTATATACATAAATTAAAATAATATTTATATTATATAATATCAATTACAATTAAAAAATTACTTTTAAACACCTCATCCACGGAGTACTAACCCTCACAGAAGTCAAGCCCCCACATATAGAGCCAGAAAATCAGGTCCACATATAGAGCCAGAAAATCAGGTCGAGCTCGTTGGGCCGGTCTTTTTAAGCCTTTTTAAATTACGGGCCGGACTTAAAAAATGGAGCTTCAAAAGGAGGTTGGGCCTAAAATGGCCAGTTCTGAAGGGCCGAAGGCCTGCAGGGCCGAAGGCCGGCCCGTTATGTCATTTAGCTTTGTTTTTTGTTTTAGTTTGACTATCGTTCTTACTCATGCCCTTGTTGACTCCTCCCTAAGAACCTTAAAAATTGTTAAATTTACATATGATGGTAATTTACTAATTCTTGATATTTTTACCCCTTAAACAGAGTCTACTACTTAAAGTGAAGTACAATCAAAATTCCTTGAAATTGATGATAGTAGCGAAGAAGATGAAAACAATAGTTTTCATAATCATGTTGTTTAGAGTGTTTAGTTTTTTGCTTTCTTATACTTTATATGGGACTATGAATTATTTGTACACAATATTTTTTATCTTTGATTATGAATTAATAACTGTATTTATTTTATTGCATGAGGTGTGTAGACATATAGTTAAATTTTGTAAAAATGACTTCTGACCCTGATGCTTTCGGGCTGGGCTTTGAAAAACAGCAATTTTTCTTTTCCTGAGTCCTATAGGACCAGCCTTTTTAGACCCTGGCCCATCAAGAGCCGGCCCTGATTCCCAACTCTACCTATACCTAACCATCTGACACAACAGTGTACGACATCCCCTCCCTCTCCTTTTGACACGTCATCTATCCCGTAACTTGCTTTCTCTCCCCCTCTGCTAGCTGTCTTCCTCCCCTCTCTCTCGACACGTGTCCCTCAACCCCACACATAATCCTCCCTTATCCTCAACCCCACACACGTGTCCATCAATGTTATCACTTCTTCGTCCTTATCACAGAACCTATCTACTATTGCTAATCTAAATAAATTTTTGTTTTAAAAAATCATTTATTTTAATATCAATTTAAATATAAATTATATTACAAAATCTCACTTCTATCAGTTTTAAGTTTTTATAAGTCTGATTATAAATTAATTAATTTTTCTCAAAGCTATCCTAAATATATGATTATCTTTATGTAATTGCGCATAACTGCAATCATGTAAATATGTGAGATAACTTATTTGACAATCTTATCCATATGACTTGGTAATTTTATTTATGTAACTTGATAATCTTGTCCAACATTTATTGCATTCATATCTTGTTAAGATCCCCAAATGTAGCCCAGATACTTGCGAAAACAAAAACTCATCTTATTAATAATGAAAGAAACATATTCTCTGTGTGTGTATACAGTATTACAAGTCCTATATATATATCATGTACACAACACCTAATGTGATAAGGAGACTTATAGACTTATCTCAACAACATACAAAATGACCCAAATGTCCTAATTAACAATATATTTAACATATTTCAATACTCCCCCTCAAATTGGAGGTTGGAACATATTAACAACATCCAATTTGCATAACAGTCTGCTTTGAACATCAACCCCTACAGCCTTAGTGAGCAAATCAGCTTGCTGATCCTCTGATTTAACATGTTCCAGCACAATAATCTTCTTCTTTAACTTCTCTCGCACAAAATGGCAATCCACCTCTATGTGCTTAGTCCGTTCATGAAAGACGGGGTTATTAGCAATGTGAATAGCCGCTTGGTTATCACAATAAACCTTGACAGGATTGCAGCTACTGACCTTCAATTCTTCAATCATACCAACTGTCCAAACTACCTCTGAAACAGCCATACTCAACGCCCGGTACTCCGCCTCAGCCGAAGATTTAGAAACAGTAGCTTGTTTCTTTGTCTTCCACATCACCAGAGACCCTCCAAACTTGAGTAAATAGCCAGTTACAGACCTTCTGGTGGTCTTACATGACCCCCAGTCTGCATCACAGAAACATTCTAGCTCCAAGACACCTTCAGAACTCAGCAACACTCCCGTCCCTGGACTTCCCTTAAGGTATCTGACCACATTCAGCGCTGCTGCCATGTGCTCCTTGGTGGGTTGTTGCATGAACTGACTCAATGTCTGCACACAAAACGAGATATCAGGACGGGTTAAAGTCAAGTATATTAACTTACCAACCAATCTCCGGTAACATTCTGGATCATGAAGCAGCTCGTCCCTTCTGTTCCTTCCTTCCTCAAACGCCGTGAGTTTTTGGTTTTGTGCCAAGGGTACTTTGAGAGGTCGACTAGCACTCAATCCTGTTTCAGCCAAAATATCCAGAACATACTTTCGTTGACACAAAATTATGCCTTTATTAGACCTAGCCAACTCAATTCCCAAGAAATATTTCATCAATCCCAGATCCTTTATTTTAAATGTATTATGCAAAAAGGTTTTAATCTCAAGCACACCTTTCTTACTGCTCCCAGTGATGAGCAAATCATCAACATACACAAGTATCAATACAGTGCCATCATATCTATTTTGAATAAATAAGGAATGATCAAACCTACTTTGTTTGAACCCAGCAGAAGACAAAGCTTCACAAAGCTTGGAATTCCATTGCCGTGAGGCTTGTTTGAGCCCATACAACGATTTGTGTAATTTACACACTAAATTCTCCCCCTTAATGGAAAATCCTTGTGGTACTTCCATATATACCTCTTCATCAAGGTCTCCCTGCAAGAAGGCATTACACACATCCATCTGGTGCAATTCCCAGTTATACACAGCAGATAATTTCAAAACCAACCTTACTGTTAGCATCTTAACAACTGGTGAAAAGGTTTCATGGTAATCTATTCCTTCCTTTTGATTATAACCCTTAGCCACTAACCTAGCTTTAAACTTATCTATACTTCCATTAGAATTGTATTTAACCTTGTATACCCACTTACAACCAATAGCTCTCTTCCCCTTAGGCAGCGACACAATACTCCAGGTTTTATTATCCTCTAAAGCCTGAATCTCATTATTCATTGCCTCAATCCACCGTATATCCTTTATGGCATCCTTATAAAATTCTGGTTCATAAACTAAATCAATGGAAGTAACAAAACACATATGATCAGAGGAAATATCAGCATAGGAAATGTAATTATGGATGCTATAAAGGTACCTGTGATCCCTTTCTACCTGAATAAGGGAGCAGACATAGTCCTTGGACCAAATGGGAGGCTGTCTCACTCTATCTAATCTCGCTTTATCCACAGCTCGTGAAGGAAGGTTAATTTGAGTATTTTGATCCTGATTAGTGGGTGTGGTACTCGTGTGTAATGGTTCTGGAGTTGCAATGACAGTATTAGGCGGATTGGTCTGTTGAGGCTCATCTAAATCAAACCAAAACATGATGTGCATGTCCCTGCACACTTCATTAGAATCATTAGAGGTTATATCTTTAAATGGGAATTTATTTTCAACAAAACTTACATGTCTGCTTGAGAATAAGCATTTCTTTTCAATATCAAGAAGCAGAAAGCCTTTTCTGTTGTCAAGAAATCCAAGGAAAACACAAGGAATGGATCTGCCCTGAAGTTTATCATGATTATGTAAATTGGTGGCATAGGCCAAAGACCCAAATACTCTCAAATGATTTAAATCTGGATTCTTTCCATAGATGATTTCATAAGGCGTTTTATAAGCTAAAATCCTAGAGGGGATTCTGTTGACTAAATAGGTAGCCATTTTAATACACTCTCCCCAATATTGGATAGGGATACCTGATTGCAAAATGAGTCCCCTTGCTATTTGAACTATAGTCCTATGTTTCCTTTCAACAACACCATTTTGTTCTGGTGTGTATGGGCAAGTGGTTTGATGAATGATCCCTTTTCCTTTAAGGAATTGGGAAAGTTCAGAGTTAACAAACTCTGAACCGTTATCACTTCGGATAATTTTAACAGATAGAGAGAATTGATTGCTAGCATATGCTACAAAACTCTTAACATGATGTGTTACCTCAGATTTTGATCTTAGCAAAAACGTCCAGGTAGCTCTGGAGAAATCATCCACAATTGTGAGAAAATAAAGATGTCCTTGGTGTGTAGGAGTCCGGTAGGGCCCCCACACATCCAAGTGAAGTAATTCAAAACATTGATGAGTTTTAATGTAACTGGAAGTAAAAGGAAACTTAGTTTGTTTGCTCTGAACACAAATGTCACATTTTTCATTATTCAAAAAATCAATCTGAGGTACAAGGCCCAAATGTTTCATAACAGAATAGGGGGCATGCCCTAACCGATTATGCCACATGCACATATCAGAAATACTCAGAGACCTAGAGCTAGTATCAACAGTTTCAACAACAGCACAGGACTTATTAATGTGTAAAACATAAAGCCCTTCAACCAATCTACCAATCACCCTCGTCCTGCCATCCTGTAGGTCCTGCAGAAGGCAGGAATCAGGAGAGAAAACAACATTGACTTTGTGTTCCTTAGTGATTCGAGAAACAGAAAGCAAATTAAATTCTAGTGAAGGCGCATATAAAATATTAGAAACCATAAAGTCCCGATCAATTCTAACAGAACCAATGTGAGTGACAGGGATACGTTTTCCATCAGGTAACTTAATTGATTTAATTGGCCCATCATATACTCTATAGTCAGATAAAAGATTTAGATTGCTAACCATATGAGTAGTAGCCCCAGAGTCTATAACCCAACAGTTATGTGGATTAGAATAAGTAGAAGGAACAGCCAAACCTGTACCAGCTAAGGCATGTATCGTTGGCTCTGAATCTTTTGAATCTCGTTTGAGTAGAGTTAAGAGGCGCTCATATTGTTCGTGGGTGAGAGATGGTGTGATCGTACTAGCTGTGTGGGTGAGTGCCTCTTCATCATTGGAGGTAGAGGAGGCAGCTGCTTGATTAATGGCCAAGTCACGCGATGGCCTCCCCTTGCGTACACGGAAGTTAGCAGGACATCCATGTAATTGAAAGCAACTCTCCTTGAGGTGTCCTGGCTTGTGGCAATAGGAGCATTCCATGTTAGAGTCCCCTCTGCCTCGACCTCTCCCTCACCCCCGTCCCTTGGCGACCATGGCAATACCATCAAGGGAGGTAGACTGATCAAGAAAGGTGATGGAACGATGAGTTTCATCTTCAAGAATCATCCCATAGGCCTGATTAACCGAAGGAAGCGGGACCATAAGGAGTAACTGACTACGGGCTTGAGCATAGGAATCATTAAGTCCTAAAAGGAACTGCAGGAGGCGTTGTTGCTGAAGCAGTTCCATAGAAGCTGTAGAAGCGGCACAGGTACAAGCAGGGAGGTGCACGAGAACAGATTGTTCCTCCCAGAGCTCTTTCAGCTTTGAAAAATAAACGGAAACGGAAGACGAACCTTGACGGAGATTAGAGATTTCACGATGAATGGCAAATATCCGTGAACCAGTCTTCTTGTCGAATAATTCCTTCATATCAGACCAAACCTTATGCGCATTGTCATAGAACACGACACTATTCGCCAGATCCTTCGAGATCGAGGTCAAGATCCAAGAAAGCACGACGGCATTACAGCGCTCCCACTGATCTTGCAACTCCAGTGGTTGGTCGGCTTTCTTGCAAGAACCATCAACGAAGCCCAGCTTATGTTTCCCGCGAAGAGCAATATACATAGCACGGCTCCAAACGGTGTAGTTGTCGGTGCCGGTGAGGATGTGGGAAATGATCGCTGAACCTTGAGTCTCAGAAGGATGGAGGTAGAGGGGATGCGTGAAGGGGAGGTTCGCCGGATCAGGACCCATCCCGGCGCCAGATCCACCGGCGGTTGTGGAACCAGAGTCGCTCATCGAAAACGGATCAAGAAGGTTGAAAAGATAATACAGGAAATGGGAAAGATGAGCTTCGCAGAAAGGAAAAACGCAAGATGTGAGACACGTGTATCTGAACCTCGCAGGGAAGGAGAACGCAGGACACGTATTGGCAGAGAAGGAGAATGCAAGACACAGTACACGTGTATCACAATCATACCATTGGCTTTGATACCATGTTAAGATCCCCAAATGTAACCCAGATACTTGCGAAAACAAAAACTCATCTTATTAATAATGAAAGAAACATATTCTCTGTGTGTGTATACAGTATTACAAGTCCTATATATATATCATGTACACAACACCTAATGTGATAAGGAGACTTATAGACTTATCTCAACAACATACAAAATGACCCAAATGTCCTAATTAACAATATATTTAACATATTTCAATATATCTACATATGTATTGTTATCAAATTTGTAAGTTGACTTTCTGAGTTTACTGCTTTTATATTTATGGCTTATAAAATTTTGTTGAACCACTATTAAATTTGTGTCATTTGTAAATTTAGTTAAACTTGTGAGTTTAGGTATACACCAAATTTATTGTTTTTACGTTTCTATCTTATAAAATCGTGTTAACTCACTCTTAAACTCATACTAAATTTTTCAACTTGATCATGTTCGGTTGCTTTATATATGAATTTTATAGAATTTTTTTATTAAGTATCAAAGGATTTAATTTTAATTATTTAGATTTAAAATATATTTAAATCAAATTGTTATCATTTTTTAAAAATATAGTTAAATTATACAAATTCTAATTTTGGTCGCTAAACTTAACAAATAATATATTAGGTTATACATTACAATTAGAGATTTAAGAATTGGATTAAATTATTTCCATATCCCTTAGTAATTAAAAAAAAATTGAAAACATGACGCTATTGTTTGCACGGTAGGAGTCCTAACAGTAAGAAATTAATGGAGATGTATGCAAAGTCAGAAATTCGGCAAAGAAGGGAATTGTAAGTTGGTTTAATTTTCCTCCATTAATCAATCCCTTCGTATTCATCTATAAAATCCCAGAGCACGAATTGATTTTCTAGGCTCTATCTGTGTGTATAATATTCACAAAAGATTTAATTAAACTGGATCATGGGAAGTGGGGTTATTATCAACTAGAAACAAAGTGGATTTACATAAACGGAGGAAAAACGGCAAATCTTAATTTGCTAAATAAGTAAGGCCGGGAGAAATACTGCACAACAGATTCCGAGGGAAGGGGATCTTTTTCAATAGGGAGAGGTTTATGTTTTGTGCATATTAATGGGTTTTGAAATAGTGCGCTTCAACAATTGGTTTCGCGTTTTGGAAAGGTGATGAGAATATCATTCATTTCCCTCTTGCAAATTTCATGATCACACACTTCATGTGTGTGTTGTAAGTTATATTAATGGGTTTTGCAATGCTTTGTTATATATTGTAGTGTCAGAAGAAAGAGAGAAGAGAGAGAGAGAAATTTACAGTCGTCTTTTTAGTGTAAATAGGATTCCTCATGCGTTGGACTTCCCATATTATCTTTTTATTTTATTTTATTTTTATAATTTCATATCCATTGTTAGATTAAAATAATATAAAATAATATATGATTCAGATTCAATCTTTTATAAAATTATTTTTATAAACATAAATAAATAAATTTAAACTCTTAAAATCTGATCTATACCATTCATAATTACAATCTATAATAAATAAATAAATGTTAATTTATAAAATATTATATGATTTAGATTCAATCTTTTATAAAATTATTTTTATAAATATAAATAAATAAATTTAAACTCTTAAAATCTGATCTATACCATTCATAATTACAATCTATAATAAATAAATAAATGTTAATTTATAAAATATTATAATAAAAATTTTATAAAATATTAAATCTAAACAATCTATTTCATAATTTAAAAACAGAGATGAGATAATGAAAAATAGGACAATGAGAGTATTTCTTCTCGTTCCTCATGGTGGCTATAGTATGCCTTTCCTTCTTTTTCTTTCCACGATGGGTTAGGGCTATTATAGCAAAATACTCAACATTTTTCACCCTGTGAGTGTTTGGGGAGACCCAAAATCGTGATTTTAAAAGTTATTTTTCATAAATCGAAACAAAACTCTTCTAACATACTTACTTTATAAATTATAAAAGTTATTCTCCAAAAACTAAAATTGGATCATAAGATTTGTTAATTTCACTAACCTCATGTAATATTCCTATTTAAAGTGTCTTTATATGGGATTCCCCTTTTTCTATACTACATATTTCAATTATTTGAATATACATTATCAATATCTATTTATTGATAATAATAAACTCTTACAATTCTGCGATTTGGATTCAAGGTATGAGTTTACATAATTATTATGAGTTTGCTTAAACTTATGAGTTTGATAATCTTATACATATGAAGCCATGGCCTATAAATAGGGATTGAGAATGAAGTTCAAAACACACCAACTTAAACTTTTAACTTATTCTTTCCTCTCCTCTCATCAACTTACTGCTAAGTTTACTATTTCATTTTTATTGTTCTGTCATCTTATCATGTTATAGGTAGGATTTATTTAATCTTGAGGAGTATCACTTTTTTTATTCTAACCCTACGTGACACTATTTTTAAGGGCAGTATCTCTAGGCACAATTCAGACCATATTTTCATTGTTTTACAAGTTATTTCTATTGTTTTGCTTGTGATTCCAATAGAGTGATTGTAGCAATTGAGTCTGAAGTATTTAGGTTAAGTCTTGTGTAATTTACTTTAGTTGGTGTGAGTCTTATATATATCTATGTGATCTTTTTTTTTAATTTAATATATGTGTTTATATGTATTTAATCAGGTGGAACTAACATTTTATTAATATATTACATCATTTTATTAAAAAAAATTATTTAAATTTTTAAGTAAAAATAATAAATTAAAAGAATAAAATAATAACGTAACAACCTATTTAATGTACCTACAGTTCGCATTTGCCTTGCCCCACGACGAGAATATGTAACGGTGAGTCCATTGCATAGCGACGGTGAGAAGCTCCCAATGGCCGGAAATGTCGACGGTGGACAAGTCCGAAACAAGCAGGTGTTACTCAAGGAATTTGTCTCTGGCTTTCCCAAAGACTCGGACATGCTCTTCACTACTTCCTCTGTCGATTTGAAGCTTCCAGAAGGTTCCAATGGCGTTTTGGTGAAGAATCTCTATCTTTCTTGTGATCCCTACATGCGAGGACGTATGTCCAAACCATTATTTCCCTCTTACATCGATTCCTTCCAGCCTGGTTCGGTGAGTACCTCTCTCCATTTACCCTGGATTAATGTTTAATAATTCGTATGAAATTGTGATTGTTGATTGTAAAACAATGGAATAACAAGTATTTTTAATTTTTTGGGTCGATCATGGAACGGTGCTATTAATTTTCTTACTATAATCATTTTTAGTAGAATCTTTATCTGTTTAGCCCATTTTGAGACATTTTGGATAAGCCATGGTCAATTTTGATAACTTGAAAGCTTGTCTAGCCCTCTCGTTTTAAGCTGTGTTGCTGTATAGTCTAACTAATTATGATATTTTGTTGTTATAACTTCACAGCCAATAAGCGGATTTGGGGTTTCGAAAGTTATTGTTTCTAGGAATCAAAACTTCAGAGAAGGTGATCTAGTCTGGGGACTAACTGGTTGGGAAGAATATAGTGTGATCAGTTCGCCAGAGTCTCTGTTTAAGATAAAACACACAGATCTGCCTGTCCTATTATACTGGCATACTTGGTAAGCTGTTTTCCCCTATTTGCTTGTGTACATCAGGTAAGGTTGGAGGACAGTGGAACTATGTTTCCCAGAGGAACGAGTTTGGGTGCTCATCAAGAGTGATGATCACCCAAATTGAGTCCGTTATAGTGATTCATCTTATTTTCCAGTGATATCTATGCTTCTCCTGGGGATGGGATATCATTACAGCAGAATAACAGAACCCAAGAATGCTTGTCTATAATTTGTGCTTAAAATCAATTTTACTGATGGTAAGGCAGAAAGCAAATACTAGACTTAGATGCATTTTTGTACATTTGTTGTTAGGTTCTTGAATGAAGTTATAACTTGCGTAAAGAATTCTTTGAAATATCAAATGATGTGATAAGGGTTTATAAACATCATATTGACAAAAATCATGCACATTTAACAGCTTATTTGGAATGGCGTTTTGTCATCCCAAATGTAGCTGTTTTTTGAAAAAGCTCGGTAGTATCTAATTTTTAAAAAATTAGGGTGTTTGGGTTGACGTTTTGGTAATTAGGTTTTTTTCCCCCAAAAGCAATTTTTGAGAAGAAGTTTAAAATTATGTCTTTTTTAAAAAAAGTCACTTCTACTAACAAATCACATTTACAATTTGACTTTTATTCTATCTTAAGTTTATAAAAATCAGATTAAAAAAAACTATTTCTGCCACCACTAACCTAAATGAGTCTTATTATTAGTTTCTATTATATGCATATATACCACTTACCTCTTCTATTGTTTCATATTAAGTCGGTTTTTTTTATAAAGGAAGTAGAAGTAGAGTAGGTGTGTTTTCCCCCCTTCTTTTTTGACTCGAAACAACTGCAAAACACAAACACCCACATCCACATGAGGGATTAAGCACAGGGCCTCCACTCTCTTCGGGAGGTATTGGTGCCATTGGAGCAATAGGCCACTAGTAAATAGATGTGTATTTATTGGTGTAAAAAGACAAGTTCTTATCTATGTTTTGACTTTTAAGTTTGGTTCTATGTGTTTCTTAAAGCTTCAGCAAATACGAACATAATTAAGGATTACATGCAGGTATGCCTGGTATGACTGCTTACGATGGGTTTTATGAGATTTGTGCTCCTAAGAAAGGAGAGACTGTATTTGTATCAGCTGCATCTGGTGCTGTAGGTCAGCTTGTTGGGCAATTTGCTAAATTGATGGGTTGCTATATTGTTGGAAGTGCAGGAAGCAAAGAAAAGGTCTGATAATTCACGTGAACCTTTAAGTTTTATAGTTAATTGTAAGGTAGTCTAGCCACTATTTGCAAAATCACAAAAGCATACTTCATTAAAATGCACGAGACTTTTGGCAAATAAAATGAGACTAGTAAAGTTTCAAACTATCATTCATTCTCAATTTGTATGGCACCTATGTGATTGCATCATTGTTATTTATTACTAGTTTAAATTTTATTTGTTATAGCTCAATGCCTTGATCAATTATGTAATACAGGTTGACTTGCTCAAGAGCAAGTTTGGATTTGATGAGGCTTTCAATTACAAAGAAGAACCCAACCTGGATGCTGCTTTGAAAAGGTTAGTGGTTAAATATTTACCCATAACAAGTTTGGTTGCATTAGAGAAGGTTTTGGCATTCATTCGAGTTCAACCAGTTATGTTCAAATATTGCAATTATATCTTGAAACTCTGTTTTGGACAAATAGCCATTTACCCTGCTTTTTCTTTGTCTTGTTTCCTTCCCCCATTGGTTCTTCTCTCAGGTATTTTCCAGAGGGTATTGATATATACTTCGAGAACGTAGGAGGGAAGATGCTGGATGCAGTGTTACTCAATATGAGGATTCATGGTAGAATCTGTGTGTGTGGAATGATTTCACAGTACAACCTTGATCATCATGAAGGTGTACACAATCTGCTCAATCTCATAAGTAAGCAGATTCGCATGGAAGGGTTTGTGGTTATTGATCATTACCACCTTTACGACAAGTTCTTGGAGATGGTGATTTCACTTATCAAAGAGGGCAAGATTGTTTATGTGGAGGACATTGTTGAAGGTATTGAGAATGCCCCTTTAGCTCTCATTGGCCTCTTTCATGGCCGCAATGTTGGAAAACAAGTGGTGGTGGTCCATTGACAATGATTTTGTACTAGTCAGGGGCTTTTGCTTGGAGACTACTCATTTTGTTGGATTGCCTATAATCTCTATATATCTAAACTGCAGTATGGCACAATTAGGATTTGCCCCATCATGTTTCTACTATAGGACGTATTTTTTTTATTTATTAATACTATTAAGTGATTTGGAGAGTCATTAATATTTGATTGTCAATTTTAACTTAGCAATTAATGGTTAGACATGCTTCTTTGTGTTTTTCTCCCACCTTCAATATCTCATTAATAGGGGTTCAATCAGAAAATTTTATTAATTTAAGACATTTAATAAATTAATTGTCATTACTTCTTTCATATGAATTAGTTAAAAGTGTTTGGTAATATAAACCAAAGCAAAGTAGTGCTTTCCTCGCCCTCCCCTCTTTCAATTTTCTCAAAATGGGTTCATTATTCTCCCTTTAGTCTTTGAATGAACATGAATAATGTTGTAAAAATAAAGGAAATTTAGGATAAGAGAGAAGAGCAACACAGTAAGAGAAAAAGACACTCGAGAGAGAAATGACGAAGTAATTCTTATTCACTTGTGTTTTGTATACATTACTAAACTTTGTATATGACCTCTATTTATAGCTTTCAAGAGTCACTAACTAGAGTCATATACAATGAATAGTACAATTAATACAAATACAAATGAATATATAATATATGACCCTTTGCAATATTCATGCATTTGGATGTATATTAAGTAGCCTTTTAGTTTTCCAACTACCATTTATAAATGGTGACAAAGATATGAGAGGTTGAGTGTCAATGGACATCTACATAATTAATATATTCATAACAAATAACTATTTTTAATATTTTTGTTTAATATTGAAATTTTTATATTTTTGAATTATTTTATCTTATAATAACTGCACATTTGATATATTTGGGACAAAAATTATTAATATACAGAGAGATATTAAAAATTAGAAATAAAATAACCAATAAATGAGAAGTATAAATTAAATAAAATCCGTTGAGACGTGTAAGAAATCTTAAGCATATATTATTAACCCACGTAATATTGGTCAAAATTAAAATTTTTATTATAAAATGTGTTATATGTTTTATTGGATCTTGTCGATGTGTCATCATGTATGTAGTAGAGATGTGTGTGTCGTTGGCAAAATAAATAAAATAAAAAAAATAAAAAAAATACCATTTAAATACCATATGAACTTGTAAAACTCACAAAAATTTGTTAACACTTGAAAATAACAAAAATGTGACATGTATCAAATTGGGATTTTAAAGTGTTGATGCTTTTACCATTTTGCCTCTCAATTAAAAAAAAAATAAAAGATGCCCCTTGCTGGAGCACCACCACCGGCCAGCTGACTGGAACCCTCCTGCTGCCTGAGTTTCAACCCCCAGCTACTGAAACTCTGGTGTAAGGGGCCTTTTTTGGGGGTGGATTTTTTTTTTAAAAAAAAAAGTTTCTAAGGGAGCAAGGGGTGGGATCGAACCCACCCCACCCCCTTTGATATGTATGTGTGTGTGTGTGTGTGTGTGTGTAATATAAATGAAGGTATAATGGCTTTAACAAAATCAGTAATGGAAATGATAAAACTCGTAATAATTTTGACAAAATGGATAATGGGAATGACAACTAATAGATGACCTCCTCACAAAACGTCTAAAAGTGTTGGCCTAGAGGGGCTTCTGACAAATTCACTAATAGGAATGACTAAACTCGTAATGACTTTGACAAAAGGATAATGTGAATTACAACTATCACATTATCTCCTTACAAAATGTGTAAAAGTGTTGGAGCAGAGGGGGCTCTGACAAATTCACTATTAGGAATAATTAAACATGTAATGATTTTGACAAAATGGATATACATTCCTCACTAAATATGTGAAAGTGTTGACCTAGAGGGGGCTCTGACAAATTCACTATTGTGAATGACTATGTGATCCGGTTCTACCAGGTAGAGGGCTCAATATGCTTAGGCAGTAGGATTAAAGTATTGGTACAAATATGCACAAGACACATATACGGTATCATTGGGTTGGTAGAAAAATACCACCCAGCTATATCATAAGATATAAGACTGGTTGATCGAGTAAAATATGCTAGTATAGGTGCACACATGACATTTTCAGGACAGACATGTGTATCTTGCGTTTTTGGAAAAGGCATTGGTATGTGGCGCCATGTAGGATCTACACACACACACACTTTAACCTAGCTTCATTTGGCGAGCCTCAGTATACGTGAAGTAATCCCGAGTAGAAAGTAAACACTGATAAAGTAACTTTATTAAAGTAGTATTAATAAAGTAAACAATCATGACGCAACTTTTGTGGTAGCTCCTTAAGAAAATGACAAGTGTTATCTCATCATAATAAAGTACCATTCTACTTTTGTGTTGGCTTGATAAGAAGGTGACAAGTGTCCCTAATGATTACACTTCATTTCTGCCTTTTGTGTTGGTGCCTTCAAAAGACGCCACTTAGCCTCTGAATCCAAGGAATCCACTGGTCTTCAGTCTGGTCAGGTACTTGACTTTCCCGAACATCGAACCCGAAAGTCAGAGGAATTCATCCGGCCTCTCCTTCCCCTGATAAGAAAGGATGCTGAGAGAGAAAGAGGGGGGGAAGAGAAAAGAAAATGTGTCAAGGACACATGTCATCTTATGGATAGATCACTTGACCCATGTCACCTTAAGGAACTTGGGACAAGTTAAGATCAAATCTCAACCCTCCAATTCCCTTTATCTATTCAGCCAAGCAAGGAGGAGGGAGAGAAAAATCCAAGAAAATAGAAAGAAGAGAGAAGGAGAATGAATAATAAAAGTTCTTGAGCTCTGAAGCTGATTCTGACCCCAAATCATTATTTTCGATCGATAAACTCTTCAGAAAAGTTGTTCTACTCACTAAAAGCTTTTTTTCTATGGTCTCAGTTTTTTGACTAGAGGTTTTTTTATGCCATTTAGTTAGCCAGAGTGCTGTTGGAATTCTGAATCGGTTGTAGAATTGTGAAGAAGTAAGCCTAAGCTTCGTTTTGAACTGATTATCTAGAGGTTTTTGATGAGTTTTCTGAATCTCTTGGGGCACATATATATTTCTGCCAAGAGGATTTTTTGGGGCCTAATAGTGATTTAAGTTTAAATATGATGAAATAATGTGTTTGACGATAATATAAGACTAGTTAGTGGTAAAAAATGCAAACTTGATTTTTGCTAGTTTGGGTGTTCAGTTTAGCCAGAACCAAAAACTAGGGAAGGAGTTTGATTTTTAGGTTTTGAGGTCTTTAATGGATTCTACACACAAAAAAGGGGCTAGGAATAACCCCTAGTTATAGTCTTGAATGAATTGGAATGAAAAATCAAAACTTGAAACTTTGATATAGTGCTGCTAGATTTTGTTTTTTTTTTAAGGTAGTCAGCTTGTGATGTGTTTTTGAATGATCAAATCTTATCCAATTGTCATGAAACTTTCCATAATAGAAGTAGACATGTTAATATTTAATTGATAGGTAATATGTTCCATTTGAGCCATTATATTAAGAGATATAAAATTTTGAAATTAAGTATTGAATATAAAATGTTTTCTAGATCAGTGAGGATTGATTGATAATTCTGGAATAGTGTGCGTGTATTTGGCAGTGAGAAATGTTTTTTCCCTTAAAATAGACTTAATTAGGGTTACTTATGACTTTAAACCACCTTATTTAGTTTTTTAGAGATTTAATTATGATTTTTCAAAATTGAGTGAAAAATTTGGCAGATTAGGTAAACCCATAAATTTATGGCATCTAAAGTAATTTGAGACAAATATGGGGTTAAAGATAAGAGACATGTCCTAAAGGCTAATGTGACCACATTGAACACTCAATTGTTATGGCTCTAATCATATGGTTATGTATTTAGGGCCATGAGATGAAAAAGAAGAGAAATGAAAGATTCTTTAAGCAACTTCAGTGGTTAGAAGAAAAGGTACAAGAGAAGGACACAAATACCAAAGGTAGTGAAATTATCTAACCTGCATGTATTTGATATGTATATTTGTGCATTGATTTATGTGACTACTTTGCCTAATTGTGTTGAGCATATTTGATTGATTAAAGTTCTGTTATATTTATGTTTCATGCATTAAAATATGTTGTACTATGAGTTTTTCTTTTAATGCATTTTATTTAAATGTGTGAAGATAAAAGGTATTGCTCTCTTTCATCTTCACTAAGTGCCTGTTTAGATTAGTGGTTGAGAAGTGACTTTTTTTTTTCTAATATGACTTTTGCAAAAGTCAGATTATAAATGTGATTTGTGTTTGAATTGGTAGTGACAACCTTAAACCTGCTTGAATTAGTGTTTGTAAATCATGTTTAGATAAAAAATGACTTAAAATTGTATGAATTTTATTGAATATATATATATATATATATATATATATATATATATATATATATATATATATATTGTAATAATTGAAGTGAAAAAAATGTAAATAAAATTTGATTAAAAAAAGTTCAATTATTATTGAAAAAAAGAAAAATACACTAAAATGTTCAATTAAAAATGAATAAATTTATATTTAAATTAGAATGCATACATAAAGTTGATTATTATTGGATTATCTATCCCGATTTAAGTTGGTTTCTGATTGTGTCACGAATATGATTCATTTATGTTGAAGGAATCTACGGCTAGTTGATATGGATGCTATACCAACTGGATCATTATTGCCTTCACTACGTATATTTCCTCTCATTCAGCACTTCACGTTTCATAATAATAATCAAATCCCATTTTTTTAATTATTTATTATTATTATTATTTTCTATATGCGTTAAAGAGGTGGGGTGGTGCTAGCTTTGATGCCTCCCCTTCACATTCACACCTAACTTCTCTCCCCCCCCTTCTCTTATCTTCTTTGTTGTCTTCGTCTCACACAAATTCCTTATTTTTTTTCCTACTCAGAGACGTTCCTCATGAATCTATGACCTGTTTTTGAAGCACCCAGAAGTCCAAGACCAAATCTTGGTTTCTCTTCGCTTGAGTTTTCCAGATATGATGGTTTAGATCATGAGGAAAGGCAGAGCAGTCATGCCAGTGAGAGAGTTTGAATGTGTACCCCAACGGTCACAGGTTTGTCGAGAAGTAGCTTCTCCCTCAGAAGTACCTGCAGTCAACTTCTATAAGAAGCTGCTTTTTTTATAAAAGCCCAATGCTGCCTACCGTGTTCCCAAATTAGAGCAAGACCATGCCAACGGGCTTTTGAGCGTTTTGGTCACCCTACTGAGCTTTTTCTTTGCCCTATCGTGTTCAAACAGACCCTAAATTCTACACCCCAAATCAAATGACACCAAATCCATCAATGCAATATGCATCAGAGCTAGCTAGTAAGCCATGC
Source organism: Albizia julibrissin (assembly GCA_037074505.1). Lineage (NCBI taxonomy): Eukaryota > Viridiplantae > Streptophyta > Magnoliopsida > Fabales > Fabaceae > Albizia > Albizia julibrissin. The sequence goes on from CM073484.1 coordinate 17,273,309, forward strand.
CCAATGATACCCTCTGTGCCTATTATAAGATCCTTTTAATTGAATTTTGAGTTTTAGAAAATAATTAAAGTCAGTGAAAAGAAATAAATATATAAGAAATAAATAAATATATATATATATATATACACCCTCATTTATAAATGAGTAAGAGAGAGAATAATAATAAAAAATGATGAAAGAGAATGCATAATGAAAGATGATGTGAAAGAATAAAGAGAATGAGTCAAGATATTAATTAATGATATGTATGAAAATTCATAAGAGTATAATAGATAAAAGTATATTTATTATTCAGATTAACTTAAAGAGGACTTTTAAAAAAACCAAATCCATTCAAATAATGCGAGGTTATATACAGGGACAAAAAGAATAGCTTCTTTGCTTTTTCATGGAACAAACTACCCATCGACCTCAACTTGGAAAAGTATCTTTCACTGCATATGTTCCTGTACATTGACAAAAGTAAAGAAAAACACTAATATTATTTTTTCCCCCTTTCATTTTTAGTATTTAAATAATTTATAATTACCTAAGGCGGTAAGCAAGCAATATCACTCTGATCGATATTATAAGTTATTTATTAAAAAACATTTGGTCCGAAATATAAGTGATTTGGACTTTGGAGAATTATTAATGATGGTTTTCAATTGTAAGAAAGAGGAGAGCAAGATGTGAGATTAATGATTTAGAGAGAAAGAAAATTAACAAAGGCAAATTGAAATGATTTTATTAATTTAATACATACTTCATCCTCTCATTTTTATAAGTAACTTTTTCTCTTTTGACTTTTGATGTTGGTCTTTAATATAAGTAACTATTCTTTTGTGTCTCAAAATTTAAATAACTTTTTCATTTTCTACCCTTATTAAATACATATATTTATATTAATTATCATCCATTCACCACTGATTTTCTTTCATCTAATCATTTATTACACATTCTCTCTCTCACTTTACACTTATTCACTCTCATTTTTTTATTCATTCTCTCTCATTTGCTACTCTTTTAATAAATAGAGATATATTTGAAAGAAATATAATATTTTAAAAATATTTACTGCTTTTAACTAATTTTAATCCTCAGTTTATTTTAGATAATCAAGAAAAAAAGTTACTTATAAAAAAAATAAGAGAAAATATTTAATAACTTAACTATTTTTACCAGATGAGAGAATGAAGCAAAAGTAACTTATAATAGGGATGAGAGTAGTATATAACTAATTTAAGCACTAAAGGGTAGTATTCTCCATATCATTTGGATTTTAATATTAAAAAAGTGTAAAAGTCTTAATCTTTTTCTTTGTCTTAATATTCAGAAATAATATTGTTAGAAATTAATGGAATTCTTCTCGTGTTCAGCGTTCTAAATTTTTATTTGATTCAGTGACAGCTAATACCAAATAAAATGCGGGATTGGTTGGCGTTAGTCATTGGTTTGAACTTTGAACCTTGTGTTATTTGGGAACGAGCTGAGAAAATGTATGAATGATATTGTAGTTTGTTTGCATTATGCACTTTCACATGATGAAAATATTAAAATTTTTCCCAAGTGACATGAAGGATAGTACTATTACTTCAAACTCTACATAAAGTATTAAAAATATTTATAATTCTTGTTGATAGGGTCATAAGAACATTTGTTTTTTTTTTAAAGAATAATAAACTTAATTAGAGTCGAAAAGAGCTTATAGGTTCATTAGTGTTAGTTCAAATCCTTTTGGGTTATTACAGTATGGGACTAGAAATTAAAGACTCAATTAAATTTTCCAATTACTGTGTAAACCCTTGTGATCCAATTGAATTCTTATCGAAATTCTCAAAGATCCAATTCCTTACTTTATTCTACGCTATCATTTACTACCTATTCAAATACTAATAATATTTCCATATCTGGTGAAAAGTAATGATTTATTTGGAAATAGAAAAATGGAAATGAAAAAACATGAGAATAAAATAAACTATTGTAAAATAAATTTTATATGATATACCAAATTACTAATTATAAAAAAAGTTCAATATTCGTATGCATATTATCTCTGACATTAAATCACCCATTATAGGTTTGTTGGATCAATATCAATAAAATTTAAAGAGAACCACCTTTTGAACATGTTGTAGATAGTGTGGTTTATACCAAATTATTAATTATATACAAAAAGTTCAATATTTGTATGCATATTATTTCTGTGACATTAAATCACTCATTATAGGTTTGTTGGGTCAATATCAACAAAATTTAAAGAGAACCACCTTATGAACATGTTGTAGGGAGTGTGGTTTATATCTCAAACTCAAACTTCAATAAAATGTAGAGGGTATGTTGAAAATGTTGAGGAGAGAAGTCAGTTTTGTTGGGCCTTGAGAGACCTCATGATACAAAACTTTCTTTGGGTGTGAGATTATTAGTTGGAGATTTTATGACGGGTATGAGTCAAGAATGAAAAAAATAAATACAAGCGGTTTCACTTTATTTTATAATTTTTTAAGAACAAATTTGAAAAAATGTAATAAATATTGGAAAGTGGACCTCACATGAATTTTGCTAGCTAAGTTATTTTCATAGTTGTGAGAGAAGTGTATTGTGAGGCTTTAACTTCATGAATAATTTATGGTAAAAAACTTTCTGAAAAAATTAATATTTTTTTAATGAATTAAATGAAGAGAATTTCAGTATTACTTGGAAAATCTTACATTCTCCCCAGCTCATACTTCTAAGCTACTCTTTTCCTTTATTTTTAACAAGTTTTAGTCTTGGTTATTACACTTACAACTCTAACTAAATTCTCATGAAGTTTTTAGTACAAAAACCAACAATTTTAAAATACATGAATTAAAATAAAAATTTGATCAAATTATAAATACTAATAATAATATTAACCTAAATTTAATTATATCTTAATAATATCTATACTGTTATGATTTGATTAACTTTTAGAAAATAATTTTTATAATTTAAAAAGTAAGTATGTGAAATAAATTTTATTTCAGCTTGAAAAAAGAAATCTAAAACTATGATTTTGTATCAAATTTCTAAACGTGTCAGGAAAATAATAAAGTGGTGGCCCCTTGGGGACCCCAAAGTTTGTGACTGCAATTGCATGATGCTGCAAAACCAATTGAATCTTCCAAGTCCTTGTTGGTTGACAATACCGTCAAATTTAATGCTTATCTTTAGTTGGACTACCTATCAACAACTCAACATAATCCAGTCCTAAATATCGGATACTTTTTTTATTTTTCTTTTCTATATATAAAATCATTTACATGATATAAGGAAATATTTAATAGCCATTAGTAAGTACTTCCACACTCAATTAATGTGACGGTAAGTAAAGGAAAATAGAGGCTACCCGTTATTTTAAAAAAATTGGGGAAAAGTTCCTATTAAAATTTTTATTGGTGAGAATTTACGTCCTTCTCATTTTTCACATTTCCCCCCTATTTTCCTTTTCTCCCATCAAAATAGAGTAAACCTATTATCTTACTATTTTTCCAGTAAAATGGAAGAAGGACATGCATGCATGCATGAAAAATAATTCATTATTTATTTATCTATATATAAATTTAATATGAATATAATTTTTTTTAATAAAAGATCAAAATTATATAAATTTTAAAAAAAACACATACAAGAGTTAAAAGGCGCAGAATGAGCAAAAGGGCAAATACATGAGATAAGGAAAATAAAGAGGAAAGGAGCAACTTGAAAGGTAATTTTGGAGAATAGTTGCAGCAGTGAGATGGTGTGAAGAATTATCTTTCTGCTAAGTATAACTATCCTTTTATTAGAGATAATCTTATTCGGGATATTATTGGATACTAAATGTGAACATCTCTCATAATAAAAATTTAAAATTTAATTTGTCATATTATAAAGGACTAGCCTCTTCCACCCTTATTTGTGTGAAGAATTGTCTCCTGATAAAGCACCGTTTGAGCACGTCTCCTTTTGTTAAGAGTCCAGGACTACGAATCCAGCTCGACAAGGCACGTACAGAAGCCGAAAAAGGGAAAGTTCGGTCGTGTCTTTCATTTCCACATGATTAACCTTTGGAAAGGTTATCCATTTAAACAACATATCACACTATATATGGCATATGACAGCATGATTTTGCTTTCGCTTATTATAAAAGTTATACAAGGCTCACTTTGATTCTAAATATAAGACTTGAATTCACATTATCTTTTAAATTATTCTCATTGATTGCTTATGTTAAGGGGTTCTATCAACGGGTAGTTCTAGTAGAGATGATTAATATAGATATTTTTGGAAAGGCAACACCAATCTATTATAAATAATTAATTTAACTAGTTTTGTTAATATTCTTAAATTAATTATCCAACTCTTATAATAATGAAAACTGAAGAAAGTAGTACAACCTTAATTCGTTGCCGCATTGCAAGTTTTGAGAAAGAAGACTTGAGGTTGCAGGATTAGTTAGACCTTGTGGTTAATACTAGAAGAATAAGCAGTCGACGTAAAGGACAAGTAGCCACCAATCCTGAATGGATGAATTGCTTCCCAACTGGACTTGACGTATCCGCAGGAAACAAACAAATATTATTCAGAAAGGAAGGACCCCTTCGCACACCCATTGCTCACATTATACATATAATTGATAATTGATAGTTCACACACACACACACACACGAATAGTACTCCTAAAATTTTTTTTGATCTAAATTATAAAGTAATATGTAAAAACATCTGTTTTTTTTCCCCATTTTGGTTTCTGAAGAGTTTTTATATTGGGATCTCATACTGTTAGTGAAAGTTTTACCTCTCTTTATTCATAAGGGTAAAAAATGAAATACTAAAGATGTGTTTTTACAACTCTAATCATGTAATAACAACCTTTTCTCCAAATAGTTACCTCTCCTCGATGCATTCCTGGAATATTCCGATAGAGCAGTAGTCAAAGTCAATGAACCTACCACTCAAATGTTCTCACAGTCAATATAAACCAATCTTTTAACTCTATTATCGCTACTTATCAAACTCTTCTCGCTCTCAAATTATCTCATACCTCATTACCTTTGAGTTCTTGTCCAAGAAAAGCATGGACGCCGCAGTGGTGGGAGCAGTGCTATCTCCTACAATCCAGACCATATTAGACTGTATCACCTCAAGTGAGTTTCGAGAGTTTGTCAAGGATAGAGAGCTGAATGTTCAACTCTTGGATGAGCTGAAGGTAACTCTCATTATGCTTGATGCTATTCTCATCGATGCCGAAGAGAAGCAGATCACTAGTCCTGCAGTGAAGAGATGGCTTGAAGAATTGAAAGATGCTATTTATGATGCAGAAGATTTATTGGATGAAATCAACACCGACTCTCTCAGATACCAGGTGGAGCAAGATTCTCAAGAAATTTCTAATAAGGTGATCTCCCTCCTTTCTTATTCCATTGGTGGATTTTACTGGAACATGAACACCAAGCTTAAAGAAATATACCAAAGGCTTAACTACTTTGCCGAACAAAGAGACATCCTTCATTTGCAAAGTGTTAGTCGGAGGGCACATAGAAAAACTACAACTTCATTAATAAATGAATCTAGTGTAGTTGGTAGAGAGGATGATAAGGAGAAACTGTTGAGTATGCTTTTGTGTGATGAAAATGCAGATAATGATATAGGAGTGGTCACCATCTGGGGCATGGGTGGGGTTGGTAAAACAACTCTGGCTCAACTCCTTTACAATGATGAAAAGGTACAAAAACATTTTGATTTGAAGGCTTGGGCATGTGTTTCAGAAGATTTCAATGCTTCTAAGGTGACCAAGAATATTCTGGAGTCTGTCACTTCAAAAGCCTATAATAGCCAAAATCTAGACTTCATTCAAATTGAACTAAGAAACAGCTTGAGGGATAAAAATTTTTTGATTGTAATGGATGATCTATGGAATGAAAAATATAGTGATTGGGATGATCTAGTTGCTCCTTTTCGCTATGGAAAAAGGGGAAGCAAGATCATTGTAACAACTCGCCAGCAAAAAGTTGTTGAAATCACACATACATTTCCAGCATATAAGTTATCAACTCTCACAAATGAAGATTGTTGGCGTTTACTTGCCAAGCATGCACTTAAAAATGAATATCTTGACAAGCATCCGATGCTAGAAGCAATTGGAAGGAAAATTGCAAGAAAATGTAGTGGCCTACCCATTGCTGCTAGATCAATTGGAGGTCTTTTGCGTTCAAAAGTGAATGAAAATGAATGGCATAAAATTCTAAATAGTAACATGTGGGACCTGACAAGTAATGATGTTCTCCCTGCTTTGTATTTGAGTTATGTTTATCTTCCACCACATTTAAAGAAATGTTTTGCTTATTGCTCCATTTTTCCAAAAGATCACTTATTGGATAAAAATCAATTGGTCTTTTTATGGATGGCTGAAGGTTTTGTACAACAATACTCACAATTGGAGATAGAATCAGATAACTGCTTTAATGAATTACTGTCAAGATCATTCATTCAACCACATGAAGGCAATCCAGAAAAGTTTATCATGCATGATCTCATCATTGATTTAGCCAAATTTGTGTCGGGTAACAGTTGTCTGTGGTTAGAAGGCGATGAAATGCCAAAAACTACGACTCGCCATTTATCATATCCAAAACAAGGATATGATGGCTCTAAATGTTCAAAAGCTTTTATCACATAAATTCTTTGAGGACTTTTCTACCACAACAAATTTGGGCATTTACAGAGTCAGGTGTCTTGTGCAAAAAAGTCACACATGATTTGTTGCCAAAACTGACATGTTTAAGAGTATTGTCCTTGTCTATGTATTCCAATATCACAGAGTTTCCTGATTCAATTGGCAAGTTGCGACATTTGCGATATCTTGATCTTTCCCACACTAAAATCACAAGGTTGCCGGATGCGACCTTTACACTTTACAATTTGCAAACTTTGCTTTTATCATATTGTAAGTACTTTGGTGAATTGCCTAAAAGCATAGAAAAGCTTATCAATCTACGTCACTTGGACATCACTGGCACTGCTTTGAAGGTGATGCCAACACAGATAGCCAAACTACAAAATCTTCATAGTTTGAGTACTTTTGTGGTGGGCAAACAATCGGATGGATTGAGAATCAATGAGTTAAGAAAGCTACCTCATCTAGAAGGCAAGCTTTCCATTTTGAAGTTACAAAATGTTGTTGATTCCAAGGATGCTTTTGAGGCAAACTTGAATGCAAGAGAGAAAATTGAGGAGTTAGTGCTGGAATGGGATAGTGAGCCTCAAGATTCACCAACTGTGAAAAATGTACTCAACATGTTGCGACCTTCAACAAAGCTGCAGAGATTGACCCTCAATCATTATGGTGGCACTAGCTTTCCAAATTGGGTGGGAGATTCTTCATATACAAATATCACCTTTTTATGCATGAGCAGTTGCAAAGATTGCTCATCACTTGCACCATTTGGACAATTGCCTTCTCTTAAAAAGCTTTCAGTTCAAGGAATGGCTTCTGTAAGGATAGTTGGGCGCGAGTTCTATTGCAATCAAACAGGGCCCTCTTCATTTCATTCGTTTCCGTCATTGGAAGTTCTAAGATTTGAAGATATGCTAGCTTGGGAGCAATGGATACCATTTGAAGGTGAGGGTAACAAATTTCCTTTTCCTAGTCTCAAACATCTGCATTTGTATAATTGTCCTAAGTTGAGGGGAGACATGCCCAACAATCTTCCATCACTGAGAAAGGTCAATATACTAAACTGCAATCAGTTGGAGGCTAAATCACCAACACTGAAATGGATTACTTGTATTCAAAAATTGAACATAAACGGAGGGGAAAAGGACTTCTTGAGGGCTATTGAAAATCATTCTCTAGACTCATTGAAACGTCTAAGAATTACTGATTGTTCTTCCTTGCAGTCTTTGCCTAGAATGATATCAGCTTGTCACGGCCTTCAAAAACTATATCTCAAAAGTATCCCATCTTTAGAGTCGTCCTTCCCAATTCATGGTTTGCCCACTTCATTGCAACGACTTAAAATTGAAGAGTGCACTAAATTAGAATTCCCACCTCAGGAATCTTGGCAAAACTACACTAACCTTGAATTTTTGCTAATTAAAAACAGTTGCGATTCTTTGACATTCTTTCCAATAGGTGGTTTTCCCAAGCTTAAAATTCTTGTGGTTGAAGGTTGTCGTAACTTGGAAACCCTTACACAAGTTGGGGAGTCTTCTCCTACCTTAGAATCCCTTGTTCTCTCTGATTGTAAACAACTCAGATCAATGTCACAAGTACAGATTGAATCCCTCACTACCCTTAAATACTTTTCTCTATCTCAGCTTCCAAATTTGGAATCATTGCCTCAATGTGGATTGCCCTCTAACTTGCGATCATTTTTTATTGTTGACTGTGAGCGACTGTCTTCCATCCCTATAAAAGAATGGGGTTTTGAACGGTTGGCATCTCTCTCAGGACTACAAGTTAAAGGTGATGGAAGTGAAAAGATTCTCTGTAACTTATTGAAGTATCAATTATTGCCCACTTCTCTTGTGCGTATCGACATCTGTGATTTCTCTAATCTTAAATTGTTAGATGGAAAAGGGCTTCGCCATCTTACTTGTTTAGAAGAGCTCTACATCTCTGACTGTCCAGAACTTGAATCCTTGCCAGAAGATGAGCTGCCATCCTCTCTTTTGGAGCTCAATATCACTGGCTGCCCTAAATTACACGAAATATATGATTATCAAAGAGGACGACACTTGTCAAAGATTGCTCATATTCCTACCCTTCAAATACATGGTATATGTTATGATCCTTGGGAAGCATCACAAGGTGAGTGCTAAAATTTAGAGGTAACTAAAAATGTTGGTATGAGCTTATTATAAAGATTAACCAGATTCATAAGCATTCTATCATTGTTTGACTCAGTATGTGTGTGCATTAAGTGTTACATAAAGCCCTGTATACTAGTCACATAATGTGATGATGTCTACCGTGTATACTGTTTTATATAATCATTATATTAGCCGTGAGATAAAGTTTGACTTCATACTTTTTTTCTTTTCATGGACATTTCTTTTTAATGAGCAACTTGTTCGAAATTTCATGAACAGAACGTACTCCACTTTCAAGGGTAGAAGGTGAGGGAAGCAGTAAAACTTCTGAGCTTCCGAATAAAAGAGATCTATTGGAAGCAAAAAGCAAGTAAGAACCTAATGCAATTGTTCAGGCCAACCAGTAGCTTGTTTTATGTGGTGATTTATATTTAGTTTTATAAAAATATCAAGATGTATTTAAATCGTTATCTCATACTTTGCTTTGATAATGCCAGGTTAAAAAAAATGAAAGGAAATCAGGATGATTTGCTACTATTTTGGTAGAGATTAAGGGCAGGCAAGAAACTATCCATTATTCTTCAGTGTTACTTTGTTGAAATTATGAATTGATGATATATATATATAGCTAGAGACACAAACACACAGCATACTTTGTGATGGGGTATTTGCTTTTCATATTTATTTTGTTGAATATTTTTCATTCCCTTGAATTTTTTGGAATGAGTTAAATATCTCCAGACTTTCACTTGTATACATTTGTCCTTGAGAGTTTTGTGATGATATAACCTTCCAACATTGGTATTTCAAGGTTAAGGGTTTCTTTTCTTTTTTATTTTTTTCCTTTTTCCTGCAAGGTAACTAAAGGATGATCTTGGTTTGTTTGAACTGGCTTATTGTATTTTAGAATAATTTACTAATTCCAATGCTTTTAGATTAATATAAAGCACAAATCTAAAGCTTGACTGCATGTTTTTCCTTGTCTTGGATATTGTCCTTATTTTTTAGTGACTTGATCTAAAATTTCATTAAACAGAATGTTATTAGCTTTCAATAAACAGAGCAATGACCAAGAGTCGATTGAAAATTTCATATTCACGTAATACTTATAATTAAATGGGTTAAGGGGGCAAAAATGTTCAGGTGCTTTTATCAAATGGGCACCTAGTATCAAATGCTTTTTTTGGTTGTAAAAATGCCCATGAATTTTTTAAAATAGGATAAAAATACACATACCGTTAATGAGTACTAACGTCCGTTATGTGGGACCCGCAATATTATTTTTTAAAGTGCAAAAATACCCATGAACTTTATTTTTGGGTGTAAAAATACCCATGAACTTCTCAAAATGGAGCAAAAATGCCCATACCGTTAACTGGTACAAACTTCTATTTTGTAGGATCCATATTATCGTTTTTAATGATTATTTAATTTTTTTAAAAACAAAACTTTCCACCCTCTTCCTTTGATCTCCTGTGAGACCCTATCCAGACGGTTCACTCTTTGTCGCTCTCAATCTCTCCATGGAGCGTTATCTCTCTTTACCTCACGCTTCCTTACCAACTTAGGCCTAGTCCTCTAAAGAACAACCATACTTCTTCATTTCGTCAAACTAATAGAGCATCAAAAGAAAGAAGCCCCAAAGTCATTGATTGCAAATCACCAATCAGTATCTCGTCACCTGTCATCAATATCTTTAAGAGTTTGATTATTTGAATTCAAATGAAAAAAATTATTGCATAGTGTTATGAGTCTCACATCAGGAAATCTCACAAGTAGTGTGTGGTTTATAAGTTTGAGAGGCTTTCCCTTCTAACAGGATAATCTTTTGAGATAGGCTCTCCTTTGGGCTTATGATCATCATATTGGTGCTTTCATTGAATGCATACTAAAAACCTAAAACTTGGTGGAGAGTTTGAGAGCATCTAAGAGTGAATCATTGAAGTCATTGAGTGCTTTTAAGAGTTTTTTTTAAATCAAATAATCATTAAAAACAATAATATGGATCTTACAAAATAGAAGTTTGTACCAGTTAGCGGTGTGTGCATTTTTGCCCCATTTTAAAAAGTTCATGGGCATTTTTGCACCCAAAAATAAAGTTCATAGGTATTTTTACACCTTAAAAAATGATATTGTGAGTCCCACATAACGGACGCTAATACTCATTAGCGGTGTATGCATTTTTTCCCAATTTTAAAAAGTTCATGGGCATTTTTGCACTAAAAAAAATATTTGATGCTGGATGCCCATTTGATAAAAGCATATAGTCATTTTTACCCCTTAACCCTAATTAAAACTAAAAGAAAAAAATTAACCTACATTTGAATCCGATGAAGTAATTTATCAACCCACGGGAAACAGAGTCACGGTCCAAATTCCATTTATGTTATGCAGCAAGATAAAGATAATGATGGAGTAAAAGAGAGACTTCGGAGCAGAAGAGAAACTTGCAACTTTATCACTTTCGTCTGTTAGTTCTTCTGCCACCCCCACACACACTTACATTTAAAAACTGTTTTACCTTGTGAAGCGCCATGTCACTAGGCACTCAAATTAATCAAGATTAACTAAAGTATAGTAAAATGGCCAACCCAAGTCGGGTTCTCTTTGTGGAGCTAGACTCTAAGTTCCCCAAAATGATTTGATGCCAACTCTTCGATAATTCAATTATATGAGTTATGAAGTGAGATATTTGATATGATGTTGTACTTATAATCTTTTAAAAGCTAGTTAGTTAGACAAGCGGAATTATTTATTAGTGGCACTAGCCGTTTAAGAGCGGCATTAGTCAAATATGGCTTTAATCTAATTACTAATATACCCTGATTAGTGTAATATGAGGACTGTACTGATTCATTAGGACTGCCGTTAGTTACTGCCTCTATATATAGCAGTCCACCATTGTACTGAACTGACTTTTGGCGCCATTAATGAAACGTACTATTCAGATAACTATTCAGATCCTCTGTTCCTCTACTCTTCTCTGTTTCTTCTCTAATCCCTTCTGATTTCTCTTCTATTCTACCCTAATTCTCAATTCATAAACATCCATATTACAATACAGTATCAGTATCAATATTCCAAGTGTTCATTATTCTATTTACCTACTGTTTATGATTTCCTATTACTAAGAAATGACAGAACGAGAATATGATATGAATTAACAGTGATATGAACATTCCCTAGTGCATAAAAACCGTGATTTCCTATTCCAAGGCTTTGGACTTAGGCTTTTCTTGCTTCTTAAGATTATGGAGTGAGATTAGGTTCTTTAATTATCCAGAGACCCTCCAGACGTTGCTAAGACCAGATTATTAACACCAAATCAAAAGCTTAGACAAGCATCCATGTTAAGAACAACAATGGTGAAACCATCAATTGCTATCAAATCAGTCAAAACAACTCCATACAAAGTCTGACCCAGTCTATTGCATAAAAACTGAAGCTACTCCAAATCTCAAATGCTAACACAGGTCTAAGTCTCAGTCGTACATCCAATCTCAAAATCATAATCAATCAATAAAATTCTCAACAACACAAAACAATTCCCTAAGATCTAGAGAGAGTAAAACGATGAAGGAAGAGAGATAAGGACGAACCGAAAATCCCCTATCAATGCTCCAAGCTCCAGCCATCGTCCTTCCTTCGCCTACGGAACCACGGATCCAGCCCCGCCATGGTAGAATTAGAATGCAGAGAAGCGATGAATTGAACAGAGGAATGAATGGAATCGGTGGATTAGGTAAGAGAGATGGACAAATCGAAGTTAGGAGTGTTCAGCGTGTGAAGAGAGCCGAATTGGTCCTCTGTTTCGCGCGTTCTCCGAATAAAATCTCAGATCTGCAAGTGGCGCCTTCGGTAGGTCCGAGTAGCTGAAGCGCGCCGTTTAGGTTTCAATGCCCTGCACATAACGAAATTTTTCAGGTAAAAATGTAAGAAAATTAATATGAGAAGATTGAGAATGTGAAATAATTTATTTTAAAATATTTATATTTATTATTTTTTTAAAATTATTTTACATAACTGATAAACAGCTACATAATTTAACGATACTCATGAGTTTTTCATATTGTATAATAACGTCAAAAAAATGTAATATATGTATAATTAAATAATTTAGTTAATTATTTTAATCTCTCTAAAGAGTCGTAGCCAATAAAATGCACCCAAATTATCACAATAATATACACACCCACCCACCCCTGTTGGCTATGATAAGTATGATTTCCCTCCCCTTGTTTCCCACCCCGGTCACCAAATTGTGTTTTGACCAAAAAGGTGCTCCATGACTTGGAGGCAAAGCTAAAATGTCCAAGAGTATTTGTCCTTACAAAGGTTTGGAAATGTCATAGAGGTGCCAAATTCACTTGGCAATTTGCAACACCTACAGTATATCAACCTTTCCTATGCTCAATTAGAAGGTTGCCTGATCCAACGTAATTTGCAAACATTGCTTTTATCAGAATGTAACTACCTTTGTCTCTCTGAGCTCTTTATTATTGTTATGGCATTGTTACCTACAGTTGGAAAGGGAGTTCTATTGTAGCAACACTGAATGCTCTTCATTTCAGCCATTTTCATCCTTGTAGATTCTTATGTTTGAAAATATGCCTATTTGGGAGTAATGGGTGGTGTTTAAAGGTGAAAGTACCAACTACCAAGTTTCATTTCCCTCCACTCAAACATTTGACCTTAATGTTGAAGGGGTGATAAATCCTAATTTATATATATATTTGAATTATTTTAGACTAATTTAAATTTATTAAATAATATTTGGATCATTAGCCAATTTTAAAAAATAATATATATCCTAATTAATTATGATATTATTGGAATTAAATTGTTAATATTTTAATTGTCTGATGAATTAATTGCAAATCAAAGAAAAAAGATTATAGAATCTTATGGTACATAATTATTTTTAAAAATTTAAAGAAAATCTAATAACTACATTTTAATGGATCAATTTAATTTTAGGAAGCTCAGGTTGTGCACCCAATGCTCTATCTTCCTCCACCTTTTAATTTACACTAGCCTCTATCCACAACCCAACGGCTCACGCTCACACACTGGAGTCCTCTCTCACTCTCGGGTTTTCATATTTTTCTTCTCTTCCTCTCTATTCAATCATCATTCACCACACCATCTCATTTTACCATTCACACGCGCGGACCCCACCGTCCACAACATCTAATTACCTTCCTTCTTATCTTTTCTCCTTTACACGCACATTGGTGAGTTCGTTGGAGCATTCATCATTTGGATCATGGAGGAAGGAAGGTAATCATTGGAGCTTAAGCTATTTTTGGAGGTAACTTAGGAGTAGCACGGAGAAAGCTAGAGTTTAGAAGTTTCCACTTGAAAATAATAAGGAATATCTTTCCTTTTATCAATTTGTTTTAAAACTTATTATTATTTAGTTTTAGATAATTTTGAGTTGTTTTCTTGAGAATAATTTAGTTTTAAATTATAAACATATTATTTAATTTAGATTAAATTGATATTTTAGATTTGATTTGTACTTAAGACGATTGTTCGGATTTTTGTTTGTAAATCTTTTGATTGTCAATTAGAATATTAATTGAGTTTTTATTATTAATTTAATTGTCAATTTAGGTTTATCTCTTGATTATTTAATTTTTTAATTAGACAATTGTAAACATGATTTCTAAAACTATCTTAAAACTTATTTGACTAGTTTTAATAGATTTAATTAATCATCGCTTATTCTATTATGAGTTTTCTAGTGAATTAAATGTTATTGAAATTGAAAGTTTCTCAATTTCAATTAGGTGATTAATTCTATTAATTCCAATATTTTTATGAATTTCCTTTAGTCTAGTAAATTGATATGGGTTAAGAAAACTAACTCTATGTGAATCATAAATTATTCCCTTCATTATACTTAAAGAAAACCTTTATTATATTTTTTTATTTAATTTCTTTAGCTATTAATTTATTTCTTCACTTTGGATTTTAATTCTCCTATCATAAAAAAAACCCATAAAAATTGCATTAGCATTTAATGGGTCTCATCTGCTCCGTTACAGTCGCCGGTGACGTACTAGAGGAAGCGCGTACAGTGGTTCTCATTGACTACCAAGAAAACAAGGTGAGTCTCATGCACGCTAGTGGCATGTGCAGAGGCAGTTCGGCCGAACAATTTGAAGCTCGTGCAAGCACTTGGGAGTATGTGGGCAAGCTTGAGGCGTCTCAAGCCGGAGGATTGAGGAAGGTGGCTTCCTGCTTGGCTCAAGCTTTTAACTCACCGGATTTATGGAATTTCACAACCACACATCGCTTCGGTGTCAAATCCCTTAATATTTTGATATTTATCAGAATGTCAACGTGCAGTTTAATAGGCATACAAAAATAATACATTATACTGATATAAAATTCTTGATTACATTAAATAAAATCTCCACATGATTTATACATAATATAATACAAATACTAAATATATAGGAAGATTAATGAAAAACCAACGATAAATATATTGATTAGTACCGGACCTTCAATTTTCAATATCTACCACATTGCCCTTTGAGCCGCTTCCACTTGCTGAATAAATTTTAAATTTATGGAAAGGGTACGAATCTCTGTTGGAATTTTGAACAATAATTCCATGGGTTATGAATAAGAAGTAGGTTGGAAGAGAAGAGGGAAAAGGAAGGAGAAAATAGTGTGTGGATAAAAGTCTCACATTGGACAAATCAAGAGAAATAAGAGTGTATATAAGACTCAACTTCTTACCTCTAAAATAGGCCATTGGGCCAATCCACTTTTGTGGAGGAGTGAGGACGTACATGAGCTTTGGTCCACCACATGCGCGCGCGCTGCCGGCGGTCCGGTTCGGTCGTGTGTGAGATTTAAAAATAATTTTTTATTAAATAATTTTTTAGTTTGTCCGAACAATCCCTAAACTTTTGTTTAATTCCTTGTTTACCCCTCCCTGATTCTCCAAACAGTGCGGCTGTAGCGAAACACTGTGACCGAACTGGTGCTTCCTTTTTTGTGCGTCCGTCGGCTTCACTATGATATATATGTTCATACGACGCACCATTCGCTTCTGTTCTGGTATGTCCGTTCGCACGACGCACCGGTTCACCACAAGAGTCGAGTCCATCTGATCAATTTTCGTCAGCTATAAATAGAACGTGCTAGTAACAGGAAAAATCACTCTTAATCTCGAAACACTCCTCTCTTCTCATTACTGCATAGTGCATTTTGCAATCATCTCAACCTGTGCGATTATGAAAGCAATTTCATTGTGTTCGTTCGGGCTTCTGATTGATAGTGCGATCATTCCGAAGACGCAATCCGTTCTATCCTGAGAGACAATTGTTCGAGAACATTGGGCATCCGTATAGAGGGAACAAATTGTCTTAAGGAGACAATGCACGTTGGGCTTGGATTTTTTCAAAGTTCATTATTATTTTCGGCAGTCTTGTGAGTTTTTATATAGTATGCACAATGTTCTGTATTTACAAATTACGTCATCTTAGTTATACATATTTTTATTGAATTTTCTACTTTATAAGTACTTGGATACAACAATCTTAAGACAATTTGTATTGGTTTGTTCTATTGGCATTGGAATCAGCTAAAGTTAATTCATACAATTGGTGTCTAGAAAAGTAACTTAATTTAGTGGTTATTTAATTAGTCACCGTTGCAGTAGCACGGAGAGACTCCCACTTCATTTACACTTACCTGGCCAATTGATATAATGAACAAAGCTGGTTTCATGTACTAGTAGAAACGTGATTGTAGCTTTTCACTTGATTGTGTTGAATCTGTGTTTAGTATCTTTAATTTTGATTATTATACTATTCTTAGATTAATCTTTGTGATTAATCAAAGTTTCTGTTTGAGTAATAGAAATGGCAAGTTCGAGTACAAACTTGATGAACCCAATTGGTTCTGCTTCAATGTATGGTGAGAAACCAGAAAAGTTCAATGAGAATGATTTCAAAAGATGGCAACAGAAAATGTTTTTCTACTTAACTACCTTGAACTTGGCACAGTTTATTACTGAAGAAGCTCCGAAATTGGAAGAAGGACAACCATTAGACAAGGAAAATGTTGCTACAATTGATACTTGGAAGCATTCTGATTTCCTATGCAGAAATTATATTCTCAATGGTCTAGACAATACGTTATATACTGTATACAGTACTTTGGAGACAACC
The DNA here is from genome assembly GCA_037074505.1 of Albizia julibrissin. Lineage (NCBI taxonomy): Eukaryota > Viridiplantae > Streptophyta > Magnoliopsida > Fabales > Fabaceae > Albizia > Albizia julibrissin. The sequence continues at coordinate 17,290,297 of CM073484.1, forward strand.
AAGGAATTATGGGAAAGTCTAGACAAGAAGTACAAAACTGAAGATGCTAGCTTAAAGAAATTTATAGTTGGCAGATTTTTGGATTTCGAAATGCTTGACTCTAAATCTATGGTAAGTCAAGTTGAAGAACTTCAATTGATTGTGCATGAAATTCACGCCGAAGGGATGTCTCTTAGTGAGTCTTTCCAAGTTGCTGCATTTATAGAAAAATTGCCACCATCTTGGAGGGATTTCAAAAATTATCTTAAACATAAGCGTAAGGAGATGTCACTTGAAGATCTAATCATAAGATTGAGAATAGAAGAAGATAACAAGATTTCTGAAAAGAAATTTGGCAGAAATCATGTAGTTTCAAAGGCTAATATTATTGAAGATGGTCTAAAGCCCAAGAAACGGAAACGCTCTAATGAGGGATCATCGAAGCAAACCCAAAGTAAAGGCCAGAAATTTAAAGGCAATTGTTATAACTGTGGGAAGCCTGGTCATCGTGCTAAGGATTGTAAGAAGGCAAAGGACCACAAAAAGAAGAAGAATACTCAAGCCAACATTGTTGAAACTACTACTGATATGATTGAAAATATAAATCTTTCGGCTGTTGTGATGCAATGTAACTTGGTTGGAAATACTAAGGAGTGGTGGGTGGACACTAGTGCCACTAGGCATGTGTGTGCTAACAGATAGATGTTCTCTTCTTACACCCCTGCAAAGAGAGATGAACAACTTTACATGGGTAATTCTTCTACTTCAAAGGTGGAAGGTGTTGGGAAGGTGGCCTTAAAGATGACTTCTGGAAAAGTCGTGACACTTAATGATGTGCTTCATGTGCCTGATATTCGCAAGAATTTAGTGTCTGGATCCCTCTTAATCAAGAATGGTTTTAAGCTTGTATTTTTTTTTTGATAAGTTTGTACTTTCTAAGAATGATATGTATGTAGGAAAATGTTACCTTAGTGAGGGCCTGTTCAAACTTAATGTAATGACTGTAACCAATGATGGTGTTATCAATAATAATATTGCTTCTGTTTATGTGATCGAGTCTTCTAATTTATGGAATCAAAGATTAGGACATGTTAATTTTAGATCAATTAAAAGTTTAATTCATTTAGACTTATTGCCTAAAGTTGATTGTTCAAATCATGATAAATGTCAAGTATGCATTGAATCAAAATTTTCTAAGTTACAATTCCCTCCTGTTGAAAGATCAACTGAATTATTAGATTTAATACATACTGATATATGTGATATGAAATAGTACCATCTAGGGGTAATAAAAAAATATTTTATTACATTTATTGATGATTCCAGTAGATATTGTTATGTGTATTTGCTTAATAGTAAAGACGAGGCTATTATTGCTTTTAAACAATATAAAAATGAAGTTGAAACTCAACTTAATAAGAAAATTAAAGTAGTAAGGAGCGATCGTTGGGGAGAATATGATGGCCCTTTCGAAGAATTCTGTATAGAATATGGTATTATACACCAGACTACTGCTCCTTATGCTCCGCAATTAAATGGGATTGCAGAAAGGAAAAATCGGACATTGAAAGAAATGATGAATGCAATGTTGATTACGTCCGGTTTACCATAGAATTTATGGGGGGAAGCCATTTTAACTGCTAATTTTCTTGTTAACAGAGTGCCCCACAAAAGGATACAAAGCATACCTTATGACATATGGAAAGGAAAGAAACCTTCCTTGAAATATTTGAAAGTGGGGGTGCTTGGCTAAGGTTGCAATTCATAAACCCAAAAGGTTGAGAATTGGACCTAAGACAGTGGACTATGTGTTCATTGGCTATACACTTAATAGTAGTGCATATCGGTTTTTGGTTTATAAGTCCGATGTATCATATGTCTGTGTTAATACAGTTATTGAGTCAAGGGATGCTACGTTCTTTGAGAATCTATTTCCGTATAACAAGGGAAATGAGGCAAGTGGTCGTAATAATGGCAATACTGTGATACCATGAGATGCTACAACTAATAAGGGTTCTGTTGAAGATGAACCTAGACGTAGTAAAAAGCAAAGGATCGACACATCCTTTGGGCCTTATTTTCTGACTTTTTTGTTAGAAAATGAGCCTCGAACATATGAAGAGGCTATGGGCTCTCTTGAAGCACCATTCTGGGAAGAGGCTATCAATAGTGAAGTTGAATCCATTCTGTCAAACCATACCTGAGAATTGGTTGATCTTCCTCTT